>CM060903.1:1346265609-1346991234 GCA_030737815.1 Allium fistulosum
TCTGGAGGAGAGTGATCGATTGCTTGCTTTTTCAGGTATGTTTTTTTTAGTTTTATATGATTTGGTAGACGGTGAAGGTAGTTGTTGATTTTTGTATGATCATGTTTGATACACTTGGTTATGTAATTATATGATGATGTGAATGTTGATGATTTTGTGTTATGTTGTGTATGTATGACATGGTAGAACACTTGTTGTTGCGGTTGTTGTGAATGTTGGAATGGTTATGTATATTATGTATTTTATTTTGATGTAATTTGATGTATTTGTGTGTTTAATGAATTTTGTGTAGTTTGGATTTTGATATTTGATTGGAATATTGTATACTGGATTCTGCAGTATTGGTTTAATAGTGTTTGGATGAGAAATGTGGATGACAAGGCTATATTGCAGCAGGAATTAAAAAAAAAATACAGCAGATTTCCGACGGCTTCCGACAGCTTTCAGGTAAACGGCTTCCGACAGCATATAGGTCATTTTTTTCGACGGCTTCCGACTGGTGTCGGAATCCATCGGAATTCGTCGGAAGCCATCGGAGGCCGTCGGAAAAATATTCGGCGCCCTGTGTCGGAAGCCGTCGGAAACACTGGGCCCCGACGCCTTATTTTTCGACGGCTCTCGACGGCCGTCGACGGTTTTCAGCCGTCGAAAAATGCTGTTTTCCTTGTAGGGCCAGTTACAGCTGCAAGGCTATTGCTAGGAGACATGACTGCACATTTACATCAGTAGTTGTGTTAGTCTGTAGAGTGTTGCCTTTCATTTTTGTTTTTAGGTCACCAGTATCATGTTTTTCTGTAATCAGTAAGTACTGTCTAGACTCTAATACAACAAATCCACTGAACTTACAGTACCATGCTTACAGTACTGTCTAGACTCTAATAAAATTGCAAAGTACTATTCAGTGTTGTACAAGTTGTCTATTTGTTATTGTTACAATGTTAACTTAAAATTATATTATTATTTCGGTATTTGGATATGCTCAAAGATTTGCTAAACTTGGACTTGCAATTGCTCTCTTTGACGCGCTCAAAGCAAAACTTAAGAAGATGTGTTTGGTTTTAGTACTCATTGCTTTAAAGTCTCTTGCTGTTAATGTATGTTTAATTTTTTATTTATTTACATGTGGGACTTGCGTATATCGCTTATGGGTTGAGTACATATATCCTTGCTAGTTCTTATATTACTGTAGTATTTAATGGCGAGCCATTCTCATCATATTTTAGTTTTGTAGTATTGCTTCACCAATCCCAGTTTCAAAGTAATAGACATAAAGTAGAGATGTAAACTGCTGTAAAGAACCAAATGCATTTTATAGTATGTTCTTCCCTCATTGCATATAGGAAGAAATTTTCCAATCAGTGTCTGAAAATGGAGACATAGATGCAGTTTTCTTTTATTTAAGGGATAGTTTTGAATGCAACAAGGAAGTAGCATGGAATTGCTATACATTATTATCAAAGGTTGTCAAACCTGCCATTTTGTTATTAATCCCAACTACTTAATAATTGTATGAATGTGTTATTTATTGTTTTTCTTCTCTGAAGTTGGTAGGAAGTGATGACAACAAACTTGCTATTGTTCAGAAGGGTGGCTTAGATAGACTAATAAAAGTATCATATGGATTTGCTGATGATCCATCTGTTCTACAAGAGGTACTTGATAAACTATTGTGTATATTACATGCAATATGCTTCATTTAGCTAAAAAATAGAAGAAAGGATGAATTTCCCACACGCCTTTGTGTAAATTAATTTAATATTTATTACTATATCAAAGAATTTTTGAAGAAGCGAATTCCATTCATGTTCTCCAAGGTCCTTGGCTGTATACCAGGAAAATAAGATAGTTGTACTAAATGAAAAAACGAACACATCATAAATACCTTCGGCATATAGATATGAAAGAGATGCTAGTACAGTAAAATATGAAATAAATCTTGAAATGATCTTGTTGTTTGCAAGCTTTTTTTCAATCATATTTGTGACCTTTTGATAAAATTGAATGCTCTCATGCTTTCTCACTTGTTCTAATCAAAAGTCCACGAGGTTTCATTTTACATGACATGCCTCTCATTGGTGTGCTTTAATTAAGACTGCTTGACAATACAGCACGAGCAGTTGATGTAGGAGCCGGTGACCTTGCAGTTAAATCAATGCGGAAGTTCCTTTCTACATATCAAATGCAACGTCAAAGTTGTCGTATGATTCGAAATCTTAGCTAGAAACCTTAAAAACAGGTGCTTTATTAAATTAAGAAAACAACCCTTTTAATATATTATCGGTATTATTATCTGTTAGTTGTAGACAATGACTACAGGGATGAAGAATGGTTGAAGAAAGATCGCGTACAGAGGCTTTGAAGATGTAAATAGATAGCGACACTCAGTTGATTTTGAATTACTTGATTTTTTGAAGGCTTGTATTATTATTGATGCGAAAATGAGTTTAAATTCATTTTAGTTGAGCTTATTTGTTATATTTCTTGATATATCACCTTAGAACTCGTGTGTACAAAAAAAATCTAGCGAAGTAAAAAATTATTTGTTGAAGGTCTCATTGGTAAACTAGTCACATACACTACAAGTAATACGGTCATTTTCGCCGGCTCCAAGCGTAATACGGTCATTTTCGACGGCTTCAAGCCGTCGGGAAAACCGTCGGTATATAGAACACGGCTTTCGTCCATTTTCGATGGAAACAATGACAGATTTGCGACGGCCTCCGACGACTTTTTCGGCGGCAGTCCCGACGTTTTTTCCGACGATAAAGATGTCCACGTGGTTTAAAAACACGCCAGAAAACCGTTGGAAGCCGTCGGTATATACGACCCGTTAGCCGTCGAAATATTTCGACCTATAAGCCGTCGAAAACCGTCGGTAGCTGTCGAAATCGGAGTAATTTTATTTTTCTGCAGCCCAACTGCGCATCAATATCAATATATATCATAACACATCAAAATCAATATATATCAGATATATAAGCTAAAATCAATATCAATATCAATAATAATATAAAAACTCAAACATTACCATTTCAAACTCAAACATTACCATCAATAAAAACCAAACCATTCTTCATCACCCCACAATGTCTAAATCCAACATTAATGTACAATATATGCATCCAACATCAAAGCCTACAAATCGATATCAAGCACCAAATGTCCACGAATTAACCTCATCATCTCTCATTTTATATATACACAAGTTTTAAAAACAAAAACTGCAAAACGTACTTCATGGCTCGTCATCGGCTCCGGAACCACCAGACGAAGGGAATGCTCCATGATGTTCCATATACTCGGTCAAACGCTAGTTCAGTTGCTCCATTTGTGCTGCTCGGAGGCGGTGCTGCCCCTACAGTTGTGCAATCTACTGTCGAAACTTATTAATCTCAGTGTTTTCCTGCGTCTTTTGATAGGCCTTTTGTGAGGCCCGAGCCTACAAAACTTGTCGAAATATGTTTAAGTTATTGCGTAACTTTTATAAAAATTAAGCAATTTTTACAACTTAGTTAATTTTTATAAATTACCGATTGATTACCGTAGCCATAGCGCCTATTTCTCTATGTTGGGTCCATAACGGAGTCAAAGATAGTGTCCTCCTCATCAGTGGTCAATTGCTCCCGTCCCGAATACTCAAGCATCTGCGCACGTGCTTGCATAAATTTTTTCTACAATGCAAAATCAAATACAAGTAAATATTACATAACATTATTATAATAATTGTCGCTAATTAATTAAAATGATCATTATTAATAACTTATAACTTCAAATATACTTACATATGCGGCGTATGCTTTATCATCCTCATGTCAGACATACATCACCGATCCCTCATCGTCGGTCTGCCTGACGGCATGAGTATGCGCAAATACGTCCATATACGAGACATGAGTCCCATGCGCTCTTTTCTGCCATAATTGCTGTATATTATTATTGTTCACACAAATTTATACAAAAAATGTAATAACTGTTTGTAATTGCAATTAATCAATTTACCAGGTCCTAGCGATGATGCTGAAATAATTTCAAGCCACCATGGTGTATGATTGGATTTTTCTGCCTGTTCGCCGAGTACTTGTCTGACTCCGCCTGCAAATTAGAAATTAGATTATATTTTACAGGTACAAATTATGTATTCTCTACTGAACAAATTGAGGTGACAACTGATAGACTTACCCTGAACTCATCGCTACCCCCCCATGTGACCCAAGCATCCCATACATTGGCGCCCATCCAATTTGACATCGTACCAGATTTTCTGATGGTCGACATCGTATCCTAGTAATTCTTTGCAACTTTGGAGTTCCAGTGGCGCTGGCAAAGAGCAACATCCTCCTCTTACAGGTCTACCGCATCCTTTATTTATGTTAAAAATGTAAGTTATACATTTATACTTAGTTAGCAAATTGTCAAGTGATTATATATAATGATATATAATTTTTACACTTACCAGGAAGTCATGCCAGATGCTCTTCCGAATATGCTTAGGGATCCTACTCCATTTCGGCCAGCATGCAGTTATACGGCTCATGTATGCCTGCCTAAATATGCTGAGCACTATATTGAGAAAGCTCAAGCTCAAAACCCATGCATTAAATATGATACAAACAAATCATGACTAATATATCATACAAAATATTTATAATGCTGAAGTAAATTTAATACTTACGAGCCATCTGCTTTCGGTAGCAATCTAACTACCGTACGCGACGCCTTCTAGGATGGGCCGCTGCCATCACCTCCGCTGCGAACAGTCCCTCTTCGAGACAAAGAGGGGGAACCAGACTGCGAACAACTCCGCCGCCTAAATAAAGACATCTGTAATACCTATCATATACATATTATTTTATTATGGTAGAAAATATCATTCAATTATTAGTAAACATATCAAGATTTAATATCAATAATCACATATAACATACAAAAAAGTGTAACATCAATACTCCCATAAATTACCTTTTTTCAACATGTATACTATTAAATCAGTCCTTGTCGTTTTCTGATTCAGACTCGGTCTCGTACTCTATATTGTTTTTCTCTGTGGTCTCAAATGCTTCTATTAATATATTTGATTCATTATTTAGAGTTCCAAAATTGGTTTGATCATCTGTTATTGTAATTTCACCATTTTTCTCGATATCCGCTTGGTACGCTTGTTTGTTTGGAATATTCTTTCCATCAAACATAAATCTTGCCTTCGTATTAAAAGCTGCCGACCAATCTGCTTTATCTCTTTTTAGAGATGGATGAGGAGCACAATAAACTTATTGGACTTGTTTTGCTAGTATAAATGGATCATACTTATGATAACGTGATGTACGCTTTATTTCAATAATATTATATTTTTAGTGCACGCTGAATACAGAACCAGGAACATTACCAAACCAATTGCATCCAAACAAATAAACTTCATTCCACAGGTCTGGTGAAATATGTTAAAAAAACCGAGTTAACATGCCGTAAAAATCATTTATGTGATCATTTGGATCATCACTACCTTTAACATATACACTGGTATTGTTAGTTAATTTTTCAGCCCCATATTCTTTGGTGTTGATTTGTATCCATTGACAAAGAATATTGGATACGTCTTGACTTTTCTTTTTGGTAACATCGCAAGATGTTTCAACCCTTCATCGACCATACAATTTACCAGATCATATACGTGGTTCGAAAACCAAGTAGCAAATTTTTTGTTGATATCACCGCTTAGATGCTGTGATTCGTAAATTCTGCATATATAGATAATATATTGCATTATAATGAATACGAACATGTATTATTCAAGTAAATAATTTTAGATGTGTTATTTAATAATACCTAACAAATGGTGCAACTTCTGCACAGTTAAAAAGAACATATGTGTGAGCTACATGGTAATCTCTATCGTCTAACCATACTTCCACACATTTTCCAGCAGGGCATCCCTGCTGTCTAAAAATAGATAACATTGATTCAGAAGAATCTTGTTCAATGCCCTCATCATTTCGCATAGCACTTTCAAAAAATAAGTTCACATGGTCACTGAAATAATGAGAGAAAAAGAACGAAGCTTCTTCTTCGATATATGATTTGCATAACGAACCTTCAACTCATATTTTTTATCTCACTTTTTTCTTTATATGATTTAAGTACCTATTAAGAATAATTATAATTAAATTTTATTACATGTAGTTAATCTAAAATTTAACATACTCAATATTAATACCTTTCAAACGGATACATCCATCCATATTGTAGAGGACCTCGAAGACGTGCTTCAAACAGAAGATGAACAGGTAAATGCTCCATTACATTAAAGAAACCCAGAGGAAATATTTTCTCCAGTTTGCAAAGCAGTATAGGAATTTCTTCCTCAAGTTTACGTAGACGATCAGCTTTTAACATAGTTGAACAAAGCTTCTTATAAAACAAACTAAGTTCTGTTACAATCGTCCAAACTTTTATAGGCAACAGTTCTTTGAAAGCGACGGGTAGCAAATGTTCCATCATTACATGACAATCATGACTTTTCATCCCACTCAGTTTACCGTTCTTATAGTCGACACATCTACGCAGATTAGAGGAAATCCCATCAGGAAATCTGAATCCTTTCACCCACTTTAACTTGGTTACTATCTAGCTCATATCATGCTTTGGGTTTTTTTGTGTCATTTGGCTTCATATGAAGCTCAGGACGATTGCATATTGCCTCTATATCACATCTTGATTTCAAATCGTCTTTAGTCTTTCCTTTAACATTCAGAACTATGTTAAATACATTATCGAACACATTTTTCTCGTTGTGCATAATGTCGATATTATGACGAATTAGGAGATTTTTCCAATAAGGAAACTTTCATAATATACCGTGTTTGCACCAATTATGAATCGTCGATTTACCTTCAATTTCAATTTGTTCCCCAGTTTCATATATCTTTAGATAATCCTTTACAAAGTCATAAATATCTTTGCTTGACCTAATCGTTGGTGGTCGCAAGGTCTCAATTCTATTACTTTTAAAGGCTTTTTATCTTTTCTAAAAGGATGATTAATATGGTGAAAACACCGACGACAGTCAAACCACGAAATTTTCTTCCCATGCAGTAAAGAAATGCTCGTGTTTTTTCCATGCAATAAGGACAAGCTAGACAACCAACCGTACTCCAACCCGAAAGCACTGCATACGTAGGAAAATCGCTTATAGTCCACAACAGAGAAGCGAACATACGAATATTCTCTTTTTTTTAAATGTCGTATGTTTCAACACTTTCATACCATAATGTTTTCAACTCTTCAATTAACGGTTGTAAATATATGTTGATTCCTTGTGTCGGATCATCAAGGCTAAGGTTGACAATAGTGAGAAACATATACAAAGTTTTCATACACATCCACGACGGTAAATTGTAAGGTGTAACGATTATAGGCCAAGATGAATATTTTGAACCAAATTGAGAGATGGTGAAAATCCATTCGTACATAAACCAATTCTAACATTACGGCTCTCTGCTGCGAAAGCGAGGTATGTCTTATCATAATGCTTCCATGCTTCTCCATCAGCTGGGTGTGTTAACGTACCTTCTTTCTGTGTTCTCACACAGTACCATCTCATATGATACGCGGTTATAGAAGATGCATATAACCGTTGAAGCCTAGGAGTGATGGGTAAGTAATACATACACTTGTACGGAACTTTCTTTTCCTTCTTTTTTCTTGGTTTGTATCTTTTCTGATTACATATTTTACAATTTATAAGATTGATGTCTTCTTTCCAAAACAACATACAACCATTTAAACATGTATCTATTTTTTGGTACGGAAAACCAAAAGCAGATATAAGTTTTTTCACTTCATAATGATTTTCGCACATTAAATTATTAGGTGGCATATGCCGGTTTGCAGCTTGTATTATAGCTGTAAACCCGGATTCTATGAAGTTGTATTTTGATTTCATCGCAATGTATTCTGCAGTTGCTGATAGTTGAGTACCGCTTGTACAACCATCCCAAAGAGATTTCTTAGCAGCATCCAATAAATCATAATTTTTTTGCTCCAATACTTGGTTCTTCTTCGACACTAACATCCACTACCTCCTTCGAATGTATGAGATTAGGTGCTATAAGTTCTCCATGAAGATCTCACACCAAATAATTCGGTACGAAATCATATTGGCGCAAATGAACTATTACCATATCTGGTATCAAATGCTTCAATAGTTTGCATCTACTACATGGACAACAAATTTCTTCGTCATTCCCGTTATTACTTAAAGCGAATTCAATAAAGACGTGTACACCATTTTGAAAATGTTCACTTATTGAGCCTCCAATTTCTCTTCTTTATTAGTACATCCAGCTCCGATCGATTAAATAATTGACCATTTTTCCTACGTTAAAACATAAAAACATATTAATCATTTCCTTGTTTATTTTTTTTTTCAATTAAATCATACATTTAAATTTTCGCAAATATATAATATTATTCTATTTAATTTTAGTTTCAAACGGATTTACACAAATTATTATATGAATATAATCTATAATTTTTAGGTTATTGTTTTACACTTTGATGGTTGGTCATCCTACTTCCCATTACAAACACAGTAGCAATTATATTTTGCAAATCATTTTATTTTAAACAATTCAACAAAATTTCGGCAGCACTTCCCCTTTGTCGCTGTATCGTACATATATATGTGTGTACACTGGGAGTAAAAAGAAAGTGTTGTCGAAATTTTGTTAACCGTTTAAAATGAAATGATTAACAAAATATAATTACTCTATCATGTTTGTAACTTGTCCAATATAGAAAAAATTCGACAAATATTGTACCGGATGAATATAAATGTCCATTCTATGATAAAAACGAATATCACACAACGATCATATATAATACTTGTAAGACGGGGCCAAAAACTCTCTAAGGGATTTATAAAAGGTAAATCGTATTATAACACAAATTTTACAATAATTTATTTACATTCTAAGAAACGCATACACTAAATCGTCGTTTTTATCATCTTGAAAATGCATACACTAAATCCTGAGCATCGACTCTAATTAATCCAAAGCCCTAATGCGCATATGCACTAATTAATCTATGCATATACACCAATTAACGCATATATATACTAAACAAAATTTTTCTCTCAACATTTCGATGATAAACAATTGTAATAATGACCTAATTAGAATTCAATAGGGTATACCAAACAATCAATGAGGTATTATACAACTATAATAACAAATTAACCATAATTTAACAAATTAAAATTAATTAGGGTTTAGAAATAAAACCTGATTGGAGATTGATGAAGAGCCTAGGCTTGTCGAGAAAGAAGAATGATGAAGTAGGAGATGCTTGGGGAAGCGCGGCGGTTAGCTGACGATGGGGAGGAGGTGGTGGAGGTAGGTTTTTTTTGCTGATTTGGGGGATTGAGGAAAAATTAAGCATATCTCGGTCTGGAGCCTGTATACATGATAATTTTCGACAGCTAGCGACGGCCGTCGATGACAAGTTTACGTCGATTTCTGACTGCTATTATATTTTATTTACGAAAACGCCACGGAGATCGATAGCCGTTGCTAGCCATCGGAAATAGCTGTTGGCGGCCGTCGGAAGGCTCCATCGCTATTTATTGTTGTTCTAGTAGTAATACCATAATTCTTAGAAGATTTTTGTACAAGTTCTCATTGTCCATTATTATACTTATCTACATGTACATAAGCTTTTTCGAAGAAACGATCAGTTATAGCAATGAATTGGTACTTGCCTTTAATTGTCATCTATATTATAACATTTTGTTAGCATTAGTTGTGTAAGCTTCTCTATGTACGGTTATGGATTTTACGTTAACTTGATTGTCTTAAAGCAATTGTATCTATACGGTCATGGATTTTATGTGAACGTGGTTATTTTGTTTAAAATATTTTGTATTGAATTGTTCGTATATTGCATTCATTATATGATTAATATGTTTTACGTTTATTTGAATGTGATAATTATATGAGTGATTTTTAGTTTCATATTGAAATATGTTAATTATTACTATATACATATATGTTGCAAACAAAATAAAGTAGAAACTGAATGAGCTACCACATCGAGGGAAATTTGCACAAAAAATCAATAATTTATAGCCGCGTTTAATAAACACTACCAAAATATATAAGGTGGCAGATGAAAAATGCTAAAAAATATATATGTTTGCATTTATTAAAATGCAACAGTAAGTTTTGGGTTTTTAGTGGTATTTAAATAGCGCTACGATAAAAAAATTGGCTGCATTTATAGAACACTGCAATATGTTGCTTTTCGGTGGCGTTTAAGAAAACGAAATAGAAAGTTCTAGACTTTCAGTTGCATGTCGGCGTTCTTTAAAATGCTACTATAAGTCGATATCACTTAAATAAATATATTGAAGATTATGAATCTTTAATAAAGTGTTGTCCTCTAATATTTATATATTAATAAATTACTTGCATGCTCTCTAGGGGTTGAGCAAACTCAAGCTAGAGATGTTATGTGTAGTATTATTAATATATTGACTAGACAAGGTGATATAACTTTATATATTTATGGAGCAAATTCAAGGTATATACATTATACTTATGCCGTTGCGAAATAGAACATATGAATGAATAATCTCTTTTGATTTGTCGAGCAAACTCAAAGTGGAAAAGAGATTAGGACAAAGATCATGAGTTAGGAGTTGTAGATGATACAACTGTTAAAGTGTTATCCATTGCATGTGGGTCTATAATTTGTTAAGAAAATTCAAGGTCAGAATCCCAAGGCAATCAAATCCTAACACTTGCTAGGGAAGTCGAAAGACTTCTATATTTCTCTTCGGATTTTTAGAAATATAAAAATCTAGTGGGTGCTTATTAGATAAATGAAATGAAAACATTTAACCTATCTAATAATATAAGAACATTTGCTATGTATAAATTAAACTAACCTATTTTGATAAAAATTTTCAATTAATGCTATTGATAATTGGTTTATCAGTTAAAATATACAAATGAACCAAATCAACATTGACATAGAAGTATAAAATATATTTACCAATAAATATTTTTCCATATTGTCATTTCAAGAGCCATGCAAGCGTCTAATTATATAACTATTAAATATATTCGTAACTTGGTCACTTGCATATTTATTTGTCCATGAACTATATTGTTCTCTATAAGTTTCGAACTCTAAAAGTAATACAAGGATATGGATTTTGATTCATATTTGGCCATATATAAATGATATATGGTGAACAGTCATAATTCGTAATGTACAAAATCTCGATAAAATTGGTTCATTTGAAATAAGCAAGTAAACCATAATGCGAGATAGTATTCAATACGATTGATTACAATAAGGATCTTATTGTGATAGATGTAACACTAGACCAAGAACTAAAGATGGATATAGGAATTCGATCACTGGAATGTCAATTTGATCAGTTTACATAAAGTGTAAAGTGCAACTTATTTGACATTGTTAAATACTAAGGGTGACCAAACACATTTTTGTAAAGATATTTTTAGGGTCTTATAGTAAGGGTTTTCTTTTGAATGATTTGACCATTTGGAAAAAAAGCAAATGTATGAGAGTGGATGGTGCATAATGCACAATTGCGATGAAGAGAGTGAATACTCACTTCTTCTTTATGAAGAAACATTGGAAACTAGAATTGTATAAAATAATAAAAGATACTTAATATGGAATAAGAAATATAATTTCTTGTCCAAATGTATTTCCATATAGAAAATTATTTTCCACGATGTATTTCCATATAGCCCATATTGAGTGGTTGAACGGAGCTTCGTATTTCATATTCTATTATAGTAATGGCGGAAATAGCGGGAGCATACCATATAACACTTCTTGATAATCACACAAGTTAAGAAATTGTTTTTGTAAACATACCAAATATTATTTATGAATTAATAACTATTATCGGTATTGATTAAATATGCACATATTTCTACAACAACAACAACAAAGCCATTATTCCCAAACAAGTTGGGGTCGGTTAGAGATCGAACCCAAAACTAAATTACAAAGTCAATTTAAAAGGAGTAATAATGATAATAGACCATGATAATAATAATAAAATAAAGTAAAATAATTAAACAAAGAATAATCATAATAATACATAAGTAAAATAAAAATAAAGGTAAAAATAAACTAAAATATAAAAATATATAAAGAAATTAAAAAAACCACGATAATAATAATAACAGTGATAGTTATAGTGATAATGGTACTAATATTAATAGAGACCGAAGACCAAGCACTATGTCTTAGGCTCCTATTCACCAGTCCTATAATCTAACACTTATTACACTACCCTTAAACCAACCCTAAGCAAAAAAACTCCAAACCCATCGTTTTGGTATGTGGATCGCCAACTTCCACGTGCTTCTGTACGACACCAGCTCTTTGGATATATTTCAATCCTTCAAGTCTCTTTTTACTACTTCATCCCATGTCAACTGTAACGACACAGAATTTTACCTTCTTGATTTGCGAATATTTAATAAAGGTTAAATATTCAAATAATAGGTTTTATAAAATAAAACTAATATAACACTTTTAAATAATAACAAATGATGGTAAAATAGATTTGTAACGACCTAAGATTTTGCCACTTTGAAATATGCTAATTAAATATATTTTATATAATCAATAAATGGATTTTTATTAGCAAATGAACCTATTTTAATTATTTAATAATGATGATAAATTAGTTTTCAAAACTTGTTTCCCAATATAGATAGTTCAAATAAAAATAGAAAACATGACAGAAGAACGTTTTTCGAAATTTCGACTTTTCGACACTCGAAAGTCACCGGGAACTTCGTGCACACTTGGTGCAACATGCACACACTTATATTTGATAGGATTATTAATAATAAAATACTCTTATTTACATACTAACACATATTTAATTAAGCATAAGAGTGGTTGTGACAAATTATGTTATAAAAGGCATATATATACATATATACACACCTATATGTATACAAATCACCTTTGTATCCTTAGTACACATACATGGAAGCTCTAGCATGATTCAAGGCATGAAAAGGGAGGAGGTAACATGTATGTGAGGAAGAAGGGAGGTATGGGTGTATGCATGCATGTCTGTATTATTTTATTAAGTTACTTTACATATTTTAATAAATTCCTAACCCTATAAATATCCCTCTCATTCCTACATCCTTTTCTTTGTTTTCACTTACATTCTCATATCAAAACTCTCTTCTTATCTTCATGCATCTCAAAGGCTTCCATCGCCAAATTCCTAAGAGAAAAGAGAGAGAGAAAATAGCGTGAAAATATAACTAAACTCCTCCATTTCACTTCCAAATCCATTCTCTACTAAAAAACCCATATCCACCAAAAAACCACTAAGGTCGAGCCTTGTACTAGCCATGGCTGAGCCAAACATGACCTAGGCCGAGTCCATTTAGACTTTCAAGGGTTCACATCTTCACTTTGTTGAGCTAGGAGCATGTGAGCTAGGTCGAGAGTAAATTTAGTTTGATTTAGTGAAAGTTAACGCTTTTTAAATAATTAGTTAACTTTATTAAAGTTAGCAAATTTATGATGTATTATGGTATTGAATGTTATATATGATGTGTGCTTTATTACGTGTTGATTTGGCGATAATTGTGTATGCCGAAGTTTGAGTAGGCAAGAAGTCTCTATCTTGTATTTTGGGAAAAAGTTAGTAGGCGACTTGTGAAAAAAAATATTATTGCTTATGCTAGTGTTATGATGTATGTTGTGGTATGGTATTTGAAATGATTTATTGTTGCATATGGGTTCATGAATGAAGATAGGGATTCGCTAACCAAAACAATGTAGAAATCCGTTTTTTGTCAAAAGTTCGATTTTTGTTTTCAAAGTGAAAAATTTTCAAGTTTAAATCTTTGATTTTGGTTTCAAAATTTTACTTCCATGTTATAAAGAGGACAAGAGTTCCAACTTGAAGTTTTAAAATTTAGAAATCAAAATTTCAAGTTTTAAAATTACGTGTCCGTATAGCGATAGTCGCTATACGCGTAGTTCGGAAAATCTAATTATTTTTCTAATCTAAACTTGTTTTCGTTTAGAAATCTTTTTGAAAATATTTTCTAACTTTAATAAAGTAATTGGAGAACAATTATTTAATTATTTAGTGATTATTTAATTGACTAATTAATTAATAAAGGTAATTAGTACTTAACCGTTTGTTAATAATGGTTTTAAACTTAAATGTTGATCAATTAAGTTAATCATCATTTGTTACTTAGTTAAAGAAAATTATTATTTAACTTGTAATTAAGGACTAATAAATTATTATTAATTTATTTATTTAAGATAATAATTAATTAATTATTATTGAAAAGGAGTTTTATTTAATTAATCTTTGATTAAAGTTAATAATGTTTTAATAAGGTTTAATTACTTTTAATTAGAGTTTAATTACTATTTAACAAGGATTTGACTCTCATTGACAAGGGTTTTAATTTATTTTAAAATCGCTTTGAGTTTTAGTAATCAGTTTGTTTTAAACTATTTTCATTCCAAGTTTGTTTTAAATCAAAGGATTTCTGTGTCGCTCACCCTTAAGTAACCACATATGATTAGGAAAACTAAATAACACCTATTAGCAGAACAAAACACTATTCTGCTATTACAATTAACTTGGATATTTACTTAAGTTAATTAATTGTTATGTGTTGACGCGTTATATACCTATTGTTATGTGATGCCATGTTAAACTGGATAAATAAAACCAAATTAAAAGCACCATTGTGGTTGCTAAGCCTTCGTTTGATTTTGTAAGGATAAATGTTTCATTTTTACTTATTGAAAATGGTTTCAAAGTTGTTTCAATTTGAACAAGATATTTATAGAATGATTTGACAAATGGTTTTACTTAAGATGTTTCAAACTAGTGGGAATGGTTTTCTATGTTATAAAAAGAAGTTTTTGTAAAGAATTTTATAAAGGAATTTGGAAATTTATAAAATGCTTTGGGTAAATGGATTTGAGTTTTTAAGCAAGGAAGATTTAATAAAAAAAAGGAGATTTATAAAATGGATTTGCTTATTAAATGAGATATGAGTTTCTTTAAACCGTCCTTTTAAAAATGGTGGTATGGAACATCCATTCCACATGTAACGCCGAAGGGATAGTGTTTAGGGTTGTCCTTACCTCCAATTTAAACCACCTTTGTTAATCCTTTTTAACATGATTTGAAAGTAAAAAGTTATTCATAAATGTTTTGTGTATATACTTATGTCAGAGAAATAAGTATATGAATGTTTTAGACAAACGTTTTTGAAAGAGATTTATTAAATAAATATTCTTTTTTTAGGCTTAGTGGTTGACATGGATAAATAAATCTTAAATGGAATTGGTTGTTGTTTGTTATTTGATAGTTAAATAACCGACTATCAAATATGGACCAAAACGTAACTTTGGAAATTTCTAGGAGAAACACGTGAGTTATATAGCACAGTCATCACCGATGATGTTGTACTGTGCGTATAAATCTCATTTCGTTCTCCTAGGACAAATGATAAGGAAATCCGTCCACTAACGGTTAGGAGGTGATCTCCGTGCTTATCTTTGACTACTTATTTCATAAAGAACCGGGGTTGAGTTTACCAGAAACTATCGAATGTTGTTTTGAAGAAACCAGGATCGGATATGTTAGCCGAAAACCACTTCGATCCAACTCAAGTGTTTCAAAGTGAAGACATCGTAAAGATGATGGAATTGAAGATGGAGCTCTCAAGCGATTCGTTCAGTCCTAGAACAAACTTGTATAGATGAATGATGGCATTGCATAGTTGCCTAGAGGGCAGTGTTAGCATTCCAAGTGGAATTTAAAAGGTAAAATGTAGCCTCAAGCCTCATAAACCGGGAATGACTAAAATAGGGAAGATGCAATAGGGCTAAGGGGGTCGCTCCCAAGTAGGGTATGATCATCCCTATCTAGAGACGATATTATCTCTCATTTGTATAATTCAGGGCCCATTAACAGGGGGGTGATCATATTTGGTACTATCCAGTAAAGGGTAGGCTGGTTCTGTGTTGATAGGGGTCGATAGGTTCGACCTCGGTGTTATTTTATCCAGAGATGCAATGTGATGGACGGTACCCAGTAGCCCAGTCATTGTATGGAATCCTTTTTCCAATAAGTACCGTACGGACTTAGTTGTGCCCAATTATGTTGAAATATGAGATGCAAGCATTTCAGCTATATTCATATTTTTCTTTGACCCTATACATTATTATATTATTAAAGGATTTTCTATAGAAAATGTTTTGGTTATTGTAAGGTAAAAACATGTCCGTGTTTATGTGGGGCATGGTCTTACGAGATACCTCTATTTGAAAAGTTTTCATAAAGTTAAAGACTTATGCTTTACTGACACCAGACCCATGTCTGACCTGGAGTTTATTTTCTTTTCCTAAACTCTTGGGTACTCAAATTTGAATGGGTAGCCAAGTAGTTCATGTTTTTCCCAAGATTCACCTTGGAGGAGTTTGGAGTGGGTGGCTTCATCGATATCTAGTTATTTTTCTTATTTCTACCGTATTATATGTATATTGTATCTGTTAGATAGGGACAGACTGTTATAACTGTCCTAGGGTAGAATTTGTATTAATATGACTTTGATGTAACATTTTTGAAATGATTTTGTAATATATTATGTTGAGTAATATATATTATTCCGTTGCATTTTGTGATTCTGTATTGTTTAGGTTCTTCTCTTCTATCTTTTCTTTCTTTCACCCCTAATCACCTGTCTTTCGGACGACTAAACGATCGGCATATGAATACCGAGGATGTATTAAGTGTAGTCTTTGGTAGTAAGAAAGGCGGATCGTTACATTTAGTATCAGAGCATAGGTTGAGTGAAGACCTAAGCTTTGGTGGGGTAAACTCATTATAGATAGGGTCAGTAGTGCCTTAGAATGAGTCTAAGTGTAATATATATGATGTATTTGTTAGTGAATAAAAATGTTTTATATTGTGATATTTGACCTGTTGAGTGGCTTAATAATTCTAGTCGATGCGCCTGATCAACATTATCGATAGGGATTTTCTAAATACTTGAACAAGTTAAATTGACATAATATTGTTTTAAATTTGGTGAATGAAATAATTTTACCAAGGAATATATTTTCTATATATAAAAAGAAATGATTTTCAAAATCAATGTAGTTATCTATGAGGAGAGTGGGTTAGGAATTAATAATATTTTAATTATTAGCATTTAGGGTTTAACTGGTCATGCTCGTCCAGTTTTGGGCATTGACTATCGTCAGATTTTATAGTAGATTTCCTTTTTCCATCATTGTTTGGGTAGATAGAATTTGTAGGAACATAGAATCGAACACCTTGTGAATTAAGTTTCATAATTTGACTATAAGGCGTTTGACAATATGTTGGGTTAAAATTTAATTTTAGTAAGGGTGTTTATTAAAAGAAATTCTTTAGATATTTTTATAAGATGAATTAAGAGAGATGATTTTACAAATTATAACTATTAAATGTGTTTTAACAATGAAATGGGTTTTGAGAATGTTAAATCCCGATGACTTTGATAAATTCCAAATGATTTGGGAAAATAGCAGTAATGTTTCTTAAAGATATATTATGATATAGATATTTTAAAATAAAGTTTGAGGGTAAGGTTCTCTTTGGACAGTTTGGGAATAAGCCTTGATCTGTTTTGTGATGATCAGAATAATCTTCTAAGTGGCAATCGAATGTTTGCTTAGGCAGATAGGATAGTGCACTTAGTAAATTATCCTCTTTGTCATTGTACAAATCAAAACAAGTTCAAATCCAAATGAATCCAAAGCTAGTGGATGATTTTGTTAAAAACAATTAGTCTATAAATAGTATTGTTTCGAGAAGGAATTTGAAAGAAAAAAGAAATATTTTTATTAACTAGTTCGAGTGTCTCAAAAATTACTAAAAATAGGTAAGAGATGTGTTCAGATAGCAAACACTTCTCTTGAGTATTGCCCTTCTTAGTAAAGGGTATATGATACTATTTGGTTGCACCTAGTTCCTTGATATTGTTTTGGAGTTACTCGGGCTATATGTATGTTTTCAAAAGGTTTTTGAAATAAAACCCGGGTATTATGTTCTTAGATCCCTTAAAAAGAAGAGTTTTCAAAATAAAACAATAATTTGAAGGTGGATTAATTAAAGAAGTTTTAGATAGATTAAATTTAATAAGGGGATTTAATAAATTTTACTTATTTAAACTGTCTTTTGATTTTAACATCTAGGATATGAAGAATTATTTGATGTTATTAGGTCGGCTAATAGACATTTTTACCTTAGTAGTGTCTAAGAAAAAGTAGAATCTAGGATGAAGTTTGGATACCAGCATCCTACTCTTCTTAGCTACTTACCAGACCAATTAGGGTAAAGAGGTTGATTTGGACGACTTAGTTTCAATACCCAAATTATTTTTGGCCAACATCTAATAGTTAAAATTAAATAGAATTAAAAATTAGATGTTTGTATATACTCTTAGGAGGTAGAAGAGTATTATATAAGTTAATAAATTTGAAAATTGATTCTTATGAAGCATGGTGGGAGGGTAGAAAGTAGTTAGATAGTAAGAATCGTTAGATCAGAACGTAGGTTGTATGAAGATCATTTCTCCTTTTCACATAATTCTCGATCCTAGATTCGAGTATATGACTGGAGGATTTTTACACCATTCTGAATAAGGATTTATCACTTGATTTTTGACGACGAGCATTGATGAGGGTTCTTACATGGAAACAAAAGTTGTCTATCATCGTTTTTGGCTATGCAAGGAGAACTGTGGTTTCTAATTAAGAGGCCTGATCAAAGTCCGCATTAGAAAGTCGGGTGAACGATATTAGTTCGGATGTGAATTCTTTTTTTCAAGTGAATGGTCAAATCAGATTTTACATAGGGATGATCTGTGTATATCATACAGACTGATGAATAGTTTAAGTGCCTTTGAGAATTATGGTTGTGGTACAATTTCGGGGACGAAATTCGTTTAAGGGGGGAAGAGTGTAACGACCCAGAATTTCACCGCCTTGATTTGTGAATATTTAATAAATTTTAAATATTCGAATAATAGGTTTTATAAATTAAAACTAATATGACTCTTTTTAATAATAACAAATGATGGTTAAATAGATTTGTAACGACCTAGGATTTTGCCGCATTGAAATAGTTATTTAAATATATTTCATATAATCAATAATTGGATTTTTATTAGCAAATAGACCTATTTTAATTATTTAATAATGATGATAAATTAGTTTTTGAAATTTTTTTTATAATTATAGATAGTTCAAATAAAAATAGAAAATGAGACAGAAGAACGTTTTTCGAAATTTCGACTATTCGACACTTGAAAGTCGTCAGGAACTTTGTGCACACTTGGTGCAACATGCAAACACTTATAAATGATAGGATTAGTAATAATAAAACACTCTTATTTACATACTAACACATATTTAATTAAGCATAAGAGTGGATGTGACAAATTATGTTATAAAAGGCATATATATACATATATACACACCTATATGTATACAAATCACCTCCATATCCTTAGTGCACACACATGGAAGTTCTAGCATGATTCAAGGCATGAAAAGAGGGGAGGTAACGTGTATATGTGAGGGAGAGGGGAGGTATGGGTGTATGCATGCATGTATGTATTATTTTATTAAGTTACTTTACATATTTTAATGAATTCCTAACCTTATAAATACCCCTCTTAATCCTACATCATCTTCTTTGTTTCATTTACATTCTCATGTCAAAACTCTCTTCTTATCTTCATGTATCTCAATGGCTTCCATCTCCATATTCCTACGAGAAAAGATAGAGAAAATAGTGTGAAAATATAACTAAGCTCCTCCATTTCACTTCCAAATCCATTCTCTACTAAACAAAACCCATATCCACCAAAAAACCACTAAGGTCAAGCCTTGTTCTAACCATGGCCGCGCCAAACATGACCTAGGCCAAGCCCATATCGACTTCCAAGGGTCCACATCTTCACTTTTTTGAGCTAGGAGCATGTGAGCTAGGTCGAGAGCAAGTTTAGTTTGATTTAGTGAAAGTTTGGTGAGTAAAGTTAATGCTTTTTAAATAATTAGTTAATTTTATTAAATTGGAAAATTTATGATGTATTTTGGAATATGAATGTTACATATGATGTGTGCTTGATTATGTGATGATTTGGTGATAATTGTGTACACCGAAGTTTGAGTAGGCAAGAAAGTCTCTATCTTGTATTTTGGGAAAAAGTTTGTTGGCGATTTGTGAAAAAAATTATTATTGCTTATGCTAGTGTTATGATGTATGTTGTGGTATGGTGTTTGAAATGAGTTATTTGTTGCAATATGGGTTCATGACATGAAGATAGCGATTCGCTAACCAAAAGCGATGTAGAAATCCACTTTTTGTCAAAAGTTTGATTTTTGTTTTCAAAGTGAAAAGTTTTCAAGTTTAAATCTTTGATTTTGGTTTCAAAAGTTTACTACCATGTTTTAAAGAGGACAAGAGTTCGAACTTGAATTTCTAAAATTTAGAGAATCAAAATTTTAAGTTTTAAAATTACGGACCCGTATACCGATAGTCGCTATACGCGCAGTTCGGAAAATCTAATTGTTTTTTTAATCTAAACTTGTTTTCATTTAGAAATCTTTTTGAAAATATTTTCTAACTTTAATAAAGTAATTGGAGAACAATTATTTTTATTATTTATTTATTTAATGATTATTTAATTTATTAATTAATTAATGAAGGTAATTAGTACTTAATCATTTGTTAATAATGGTTTTAAACTTAAATGTTAATCAATTAAGTTAATCATGATTTGTTACTTAATTAAAGAAAATTATTATTTATCTTGTAATTAAGGATTAATAAATTATTATTTAATTATTTACTTAAGATAATTATTAATTAATTATTATTAAAAAGGAGTTTTATATAATTAATCTTTGATTAAAGTTAACTATGTTTTAATAAGGTTTAATTACTTTTAATTAGAGTTTAATTACTATTTAATAAGGATTTGACTCTCATTTACAAGGGTTTTAGTTTATTTTAAAATCGCTTTGAGTTTAAGTAATCAGTTTTGTTTTAAACTGTTTTCTTTCCAAGTTTGTTTTAAATCAAGGGATTTTTGTGTCGCTGACCCTTAAGTAACCCCATATAATTAGAAAAACTAAATGACATCTATTAGCAAAACAAAACACCATTCTGCTATTATAATTAACTTGGACATTTACTTAATTTGATTAATTGTTATGTGTTGACCTCTTATATACTTGTTGTTATGTGATGCCATGTTAAACTGGATAAATAAAACCAAATTAAAAGCACCATTGTGGTTGCTAAGCCTTCGTTTGATTTTGTAAGGATAAATATTTCATTTTTACTTATTGAAAATGGTTTCAAAGTTGTTTCAATTTGAACAAGATATTTATAGAATGATTTGACAAATGATTTTACTAAGGATGTTTTTAACTAATGGGAATGGTTTTTCATGTTATAAAAAGTTTCTATAAAGAATTTTATAAAGGAATTTGGAAATTTATAAAAGGCTTTGGGTAAATGGATTTGAATTTTTAAGCAAGGAAGATTTCATAAATAAAGGAGATTTATAAAATGGATTTGCTTATTAAAGGAAGCTAATTTGATTTAAGGTTATTTAGAAAGTTATTTAAACAGGAAAGGTTTATAAAGAGTTTTATAATTGATTTTGAATATTTATAAAAAGATTTTATAAATGAGTTTGGAAGTTTGGAAAGTATTTTGAAATGTATTTGGATTTCAAGTAAAAGAGATTTCATAAATGAAATAGATTTGATTAAAAAAAGATTTATTGAAAGAAGTATAAAAAGAATTTGAGATATGAGTTTCTTTAAACTGACCTTTTAAAAATGGTGGTATGGAACATCCATTCCGCATGTAACACCAAAGGGATAGTGTTTATGCTTGTCCTTACCTCCAATTTAAACCACCTTTGTTAATCCTTTTTAACATGATTTGAAAGTAAAAAGTTATTCACAAATGTTTTGTGTATATACTTATGTCAGAGAAATAAGTATATGAATGTTTTAGACAAGCATTTTTGAAAGATATTTATTAAAGAAATATTCTTTTTTTAGTCTTAGTGGTTGATATGGATAAATAAATTTTAAATGGAATTGGTTGTTATTCGTTATTTGATAGTTAAATAACCGACTATCAAATATGGACCAAAACGTAACTTTGGAAATATTTAAGAGAAACACGTGAGTTATATAGCACAGTCATCTCCGATGATGCTGTACTGTGTGTATAAATCTCATTTCGTTCTCCCAGGACAAATGATAAGGAAATCCGTCTACTAACAGTTATGAGGTGATCTCCACGCTTATCTTTGACTGCTTATTTCCTAAAGAACCAGGGTTGAGTTTATCGAAAACTATCAAATGTTGTTTCATAGAAACCAGGATTGGTTATGTTATCCGAAAACCACTTCGATACAACTCAAGCATTTCAAAGTGAAGACATCTTAAAGATGATGGAATTGAAGACGGAGCTCCCAAGCTTTTCAATCAGTCCTAGAACGAACTTGTATGGATGAATGCTGGCATTGCATTGTTACCTTGAGGGCAGTGTTAGCATTCCAAGTGGAAAGTGCTATTTAAAAGGTAAAACATAGCCTCAAGCCTCATCAACCTGGAATGACTAAAACATGGGAGATGCAGCAAGGCTAAGTGGGTCACTCCTACGTAGGTTATGATCATCTCTATCTAGAGTCAATATTATCTCTCATTTGTATGATTCGGGGCCCATTAACGAAGGAGTGATCATATTCGGTACTATCCAATACAGGGTAGGCCGGTTCTGTGTTGGCAGGGGTCGATAGGTTCGACCTCAGTGTTATTTTATCTAGAGATGCACTGTGATGGGCGGTACCCCAGTAGCCCAGTCATTATATGGAATCCTTTCTCCAATAAGCGCCGTATGGACTTAGTTGTGCCCAACTATGTTGAAATGTGAGATGCAAGTATTTCAGCTATATTCATATTTTTCTTTGACCCTTAGAAATTGTTATATTATTAATGGATTTTCTATAGAAAATATTTTGGTTATTGTAAGGTAAAAACCGTCCGTGTTTATGTGCGGCGTGGTCTTACGAGATACCTTTATTTGAAAGGTTTTTATAAAGTTAAAGACTTATGCTTTACTCACACCAGACCAATGTCTGACTCGGAGTTTATTTTCTTTTCCTAAACTCTTGGGTGCTCAAATTTGAATGGGTAGCCAAGTAGTTCAGGTTTTTTCGCAGATTCACCTTGGAGGAGTTTGGAGCAGGTGGCTTCATCGATAGCTAGTTATTTTTCTTGTTTATGCCATATTATATGTATCTGTTAGGTAGGGACAGACTGTTATAACTGTCATAGGGTAAAATTTGTATTATTATGAATTTGATGTAACATTTTTGAAATGACTTTGTAATATATTATGTTAAGTAATATATATATATATATTGTTCCGTTGGATTGTGAGATTATGTATTGTTTAGTTTCTTCTCTTCTATCTTTTCTTTCTTTCACCCCTAATGACCTGTCTTTCGGCGACTAAACGGTCCGCATACGAATACCGAGAATGTATTAAGTGTCGTCTTTGGTAGTAAGAAAGGCGGATCGTTACTGTCAACTTTGGTCGACCTTTACCTCTGTTTGAGCATTCGATGCGGTCTATAATTCCAATGTGCATAGGTGCCTCGGAAGGCCTCTATTGGAAATGTTCAAACCATCTTAAACGGTGTTATACTAGCTTCTCTTTAGACATATTTCTATTTAAATATAAATATTTTGAATATTCATTATGAAATAAAACTATTTAATTATATCTGTTTTCATAATAAAAGTAATGCATTTGAAAAATACAAGAGTGTATGAAATTTTTGTAATTATTTTGGAATTTACCTGGCTACATTTTTGAGAAATAAGTCTTTAATCATATCATTATGAATCATGTGGTATAAGTGAATTATATCTCAAATGATAAAGGAAAAAACACTCATTCGGTGGAAGCGACATAAGAGTTGGTGAACTCTTCGGATTGATGCATATAAATGTATGCAATCACAAGTCTAATAATACCAGAATTGTTCTATGTACTTCATTAAAATTCACTAGTGAATTGAAATGAACAAGTGTATTTGATTCACATGTAGTATATCTATAATAAGTTTATAGAATATAAAATAGAAGTAGTGTGACATGCAAAAGTAAATAAAATTATTTCATTTGATCGAATAGATGAGCATATTGAAAAACCAAATGTACCAAAATATAAATAAAGATTCAATCTCAAGAGTCACCCTTCCTATGATACATATTGACGTATTGATGAGAAGAAATCAGACTTTATTGAATAAATTACCATCGGTAAATGAGTAAAGTTGAGTTAACTTCTTTCTTTAAGGTCGTGCACTTAAGAGTACTATATAAGGTTAAAATTAATTTCATTTGAAGAGTAGTTCATGAGATCATACAAGTAAAAGTCTTTGTAAGAAACTATACATATCCTAGGCCAAGGAGATGATAGTAGTGTGAGTCAAGAGACCGTATAAAATACTTATTCGTGAAGGACCTTATGTAGACCACCCCAATAAAAAGTTTGGGACCGCTCAATATTGGCTGACTAATTTATGTTATGAACATAACTTTCATGAACTAAAACCTAATTAGTTATATATATATATACGGTGATTCATAAAATGTTTATGAATACCTGTTCCATTGCATTGAAAAAATATTATTTTTTCAAGAAATGCCAAACTTCATAATGAAGGAATTTCATTTAGAAATTATTGGTAGTAAAATGGCTTTGGATACAATCCAAAGATAAATATGATTACAAGGGATCAAATGAAACTAACTAAACCTAATTAGACACAATATTAAGTTGTCAATGTTAATGTAACGACCCTAAATTTCCGACCCGATTTAAAATTTTAAATTCATCGTTTCAATAAAAATTTTGAAATTTTAAACGATCTCAATTTACGTCCAAACTTTATTTATGACATACGTCTAGTTAGATATGGACATAGAAAAGTTTCGTTGAAAAATACTACAGTAAAATCCGTTCGCGTTTTACTGTATATCAGTCCATATAAAGCTGCGTAAAATTTATCTTCCAAATCCAAATATTTTTACACAGTTATGTTGTAAAAATTATTCTGATCAGGATTTTGTAATTCGTTTCGTCTAAAACTGTCAACGCCTGCTCCATTTAAATTGTTTTGCAAATCGTACAATTTAAGCGGCGTAAATGCAAATTTTGTAAAATCATCGTATCGCAATAATCTGTGTACCGTTGGAAGCGCATCGTCACACTGATCATAACGGTATATTTATTTGCGCGAATCGAAGTCCGACATCATCCGTCGTGTTAATTTATCGGTTCCAGTCAGACCGGTTAAATATAAAAATTGGCAGCCCAAATTTTGTCAGCCGTTTACAAAAGAAATTTTGAATCATAAATCGGCTGGTAATTAATGAGGTAGTGGGTAGCTAGTACTAGTGGATAGGTAGGGAATGGGAATGAACGTGACCTTTTAGGAGCTCAATGCAAATTCCACTGTTACTTAATTTGGAAAGATAAGCAACCACTTCATTCTTTCTCTTGCTTCATTCGCGTGCAACTCTTCAGGTGATTTTCCTTCCTCCTCTCCATTCCCCTCTTCTTCCTTCCCTTATTTTCTTTTCATATCTTTCTCTGGAAAAAAAACAGCAAGTGTAAAAGAAAAGAATTTGCACCCAACCCTATCAAGTTTCTCCCAGTTCCCTCCCACCATTCCTCTACTGCATACACGTGAGCCACCGCCCACACTACTGCTTCCACTATGCGAGCCGACTGAGCCCAACAAGCCTCCACCGTCCAGTCCACCCACTCATCACCTCACCTCCGTGCGTACCATGCTCCGCCGCCGCTACCCACCTCACCGCACCATCTGCGCAACCCTACCCTAGCTCGCTCAACCTCTCTTCACCCCAGACCTCCCTTCGCACCACCCACAGCACCTCGCCCAAAACAGCAACCTGCCACGTCGTCTCCATCACCCACCACGTCCACTTCGCTCCAGTCCACCATCCCAACTGACTGACCGCCTACTCCACTATCTGCTGAAGACTTGAAGACCATCATTTATCTTTATCAGTATTGCTCCATTCTATTTTGTTATTGTATCGGACATCTATGTATTTCTTTTCACTATCTGCTTGTGACATTGTTGTATTTACTTAGTAGCTTCATGAACTACTATTATGACATTGTTGTAATTCAGCTGCACTATTCTGTTATGTTGTATTTTCTGTGATTCTGTGATGATTCTCATTTATATACATATACTCCATTAATGATTCGTGTTTTGCACTATTTAAGTTGACATGTGTGGATTATTGTCAATTTAAATGGTCCAAATATACGGGTTGTTACAGTTGGTATCAGAGCTTAGGTTCCCGATAACCTTAGCCTGTGGAGTTTAAAGCTCATTAGAGATAGGGTAAACATACCCTAGAATGAGGAGAATCATTTCAGAATCTACATCCTTGATTCGTCTTGCTAATTGAAATCGTTGAATATAATTTCCTTAAGTTCTATAAATTTCTATCTTTGATTCTAAATCACTTTTGGTATTCCAGGATGGCTACCAGAAGAAATGTTAGAGGCAGGGGTGGAAATGCTCCTGGTCCACATGCTCCAGCTCCCGCAGTCCGATTCTCCACTCTTAGCAAGGAGTATACTCAGCTTGGAGGAGTCAAATTTACTGGCTCCGAGAGTATTATCGAAGCACAACAATGGCTAAAGAGTTTGGAAAGGATCTTTTCTGGCTTAGAGATCGCAGATGCTCAGAAGCGCAAGTTGGCCGCTTGGCAGCTTCAGGATGCTGCACAAGATTGGTGGTAATCAGTCACTTCTCGAACTGATGAGGAAACCATCACTTGGGCCCAGTTAAGGTAGTAATCTATCTAAATTCCAACTAAATAAAATTTCTATCTTATCTCGTCATAATTTTGATTCGTTTCATATCACTTGTAATAGGGAGTCCTTTATGGCTCAGTGGATGCCAGCTGCTGGGAAGGCCCAACTCTATCGGTCTTTCATGGATCTCAAGCAGGGCAGCATGACCTTTACTGAGTACGAAAGGAGGTTTAACGAACTCTCCAAGTTCGGACCCGGTTTGATCGACACGCCTCTGCTCAAGAACGAGAAATTCATACATGGCGCACGCCCAGAGTATTACGAGCTCCTCACCGCTCATGTCCATGGAACTTTCACTGAGTTGATGGATTTTGCTCTTCGATACAAGGGAAAGCCCAAGGGAACATCTGTCCCAAAAGCCCCAGTTACTCAGACACCAGCTAATCAGTCGGGAAAGAGGAAGCAAAATTTCGAGCAACAGAAGAAGAATTGGCAGCAGAAATCTGGGCTTGGCTATTCTCAAAAGAAGCCTATTGACTTATCCTCCATCACTTGTTTCAAATGCGACCAGAGGGGTCACTACGCCAGCAGTTGTCCAACCTCTGCTAGTGCCGCTGTTCCGCCTCCTCAGAATACCAGGAACGACCTCTGTCACGTATGTCTGCAGCCAGGCCATTTCAAGAGGGATTGTCCTATGTACAAAAAGGGAAAGACGGCCGGGGTATTTGCTATGACTTCTTCCGCCCATGATCCACCTACCCCACCTGCTCCTACTGATAACCAAGGTACATTACAGGGTATTTTTATGTTGCATACTTTACCAGTTAAAGTTCTATTTGATACCGGAGCAACACATAGTTTCATATCTATTGATTTGTGCAATAAACTTGGTTTGGAACCCATTCTTTCATCTACCTTCTTATGTGTATCAAACCCTATTGGAGGGCCCGCTAACCTTAGAAGGGTTTGTAAATATGTCACTCTTATGCATGGCATTCATCACTTCACTTGGGATTTCTATGTCCTCGGATTCGAGGCATTTGATGTTTTATTAGGCATTGATTGGCTACGGAAGTTCGAAGCTGTTATCTCATGCAAAGCTCGAACAATCTCTCTTATCGATGATAAGAGTATGCCTTTGGTTATTAAAGGCAAATCACCTCAAGAATATGCTGGGAGTTTTATATTTTCACTTGACTCCCATCCAAATGAACTAAGCTCTACTCCAGTTGTTCAATTCTTTTCTGATGTATTTGGAGAAGTCAATTCTCTATCACCACCGCGGGAAATCGAATTCCGCATTGACCTTATTCCTGGTGCCCGACCAGTAATTCTCCCTCCTCGGAGAATGGCTCCTAAAGAAAAGGCAGAGTTGAATGTTCAAATTGAAGATTTATTTTCTAAAGGCTTGATTTGGCGAAGTCATTCAGAATGGGGTGCTGCAGTAGTGTTTGTCACAAAATCAGATGGTTCACTCAGAATGTGTGTGGACTATAGAGAGCTGAACAAGCTCACCCACAAGAACAGATATCCGATGCCCTGCATCAACGATCTCTTCGACCAGCTCCATGGAGCTAAAGTATTCTCTCAACTCGATCTGGCTACTGGCTTTCACCAACTCAGAATTGCCGAGGAGAGTATTCCTAAGACAGCATTCCGCACTGAGACTGGTTTCTTTGAATGGCTGGTTATGCCGTTCGGTCTTACTAATGCTCCAGCTTATTTCGTCGATTTGATGAATAGAGTTTTCCGGGATGTTCTTAACAAGTTTGTTCTTGTTTTCATCGATGACATTCTCGTCTTCTCTAAGGATGAGGAAGAGCATAGGTCGCATTTGGCTTTTGTTCTTGAAACTCTACGCAGCCATCAGCTTAAAGCCAAGTTTTCAAAATGCCATTTTTGGAAAGATGAAGTTCGATTTCTTGGCCATATTGTTTCAAAGAATGGGATTTCGGTCGATCCAGCTAAGATCGCCGTAATCAATGTAAGTTCTATTCTTACTTATCAATTCTATCAAAAACAACTTATCAATTTCTTAATTCGAATCGTTGGAATTTGCAGGATTGGGAGACTCCCAAAACTCCTACAGACATCCGCAGTTTCTTGGGTTTGGCCGGCTATTACCGCAGATTTATAGAAAACTTTGCCCGTATTGCCGCACCACTTACCGCACTGACCAGAAAGAATGTGAAATTTATTTGGAGCGAAAAGTGCGAAGCAGCTTTCAATGAGATGAAGCGAAAGTTGACCTCTGCCTCGGTTCTTACAGTTATTGATGGTAGAGAAGGATTGACTGTATATACAGATGCTTGTCGAGATGGACTTGGAGCTGTTTTAATGCAGGAAGGAAAAGTTATTGCCTATGCTGGTCGTCAGTTAAAGACCCATGAGACAAACTACGCAACCCACGATTTAGAGCTTCTTGCGGTTGTATTTGCTCTTAAGCTATGGAGGCACTATCTATTGGGAGCAAAATTCGAGTTATTCACTGACCATAAGTCATTGAGATATATCTTCTCGCAAAAGGATTTGAATCAGAGACAAGTCCGATGGCTCGAATTTCTAGCTGCATATGATCTTGATATTAACTACACTCCGGGGAAAGCAAATGCCGTAGCCGATGCTTTGAGTAGCAACCAAGCTATGATATGTTGTAATCTTGTTGAAGGAATGTTATTCCAACTTTCCGTCTCCCCAGCTCTTATGGATCGTATTATAGCCAAGCAGTATGAGGACACTTTACTTTATCGCATCAAAGAAATAGTTCTTGGCAGAGTTGAAAATGCTGATAATAAAGTGGGTGCACATGTTGATAGTAATGGAATCTTGATGATTGATAATCGAATTTGTGTTCCTAATGTTGATGGTCTTAGACAGGAAGTGCTGAGAGAAAATCATAAGTCTTCACTTTCATTTCATCCCGGTGTCACTAAAATGTACCAGAATATGAAGAAGTTATATTGGTGGAGTGGGATGAAGCGCGATATTTCTACCTATGTTAGCAGGTGCACCACTTGCCAACAAGTTAAAGCTGATCACAGAAAGACAGCAGGATTGCTCCAACCGCTAGAGATTCCAGGTTGGAAATGGGAGCAGATTTCTATGGACTTTATTGATGGGCTGCCAAGGACTAGAAAGGGTAACGAAAGCATATGGGTGATTGTCGACAGAATGACGAAGTCCGCACACTTTATTCCAGTCAAGACCACTCGTACAGCTTCGAGCTTGGCCGAGATATACATGAGAGAAGTTGTTAAACTTCATGGTGTACCATCTAGTATTGTATGCGATAGAGACCCTATTTTCACCAGTAAATTCTGGAAGGCATTTCAGGATACTTTGGGCACCAAACTGAATCTGAGCACAGCATATCATCCTCAGACAGATGGCCAAACTGAGAGGGTGAATCAGATTTTGGAAGACCTTCTCCGGGCTTGTATTATTGACTTTGGTGGATCTTGGGAAGACCATCTTCACTTGGTAAAATTCACTTATAATAATAGTTACCAGGTAAAGAATTTGAATTTCAAATTTGAATAAGTATTTTGAATTTGAATTAATTATCCTTTTTAAACCAGGCAAGCATTGGTATGGCACCGTTCGAAGCCTTATATGGACGGCCGTGCAAATCACCAGCTTGTTGGATAGAATCTGGAGATCGATTAGTGCTTGGACCAGAAATGATTATGGAAGCTTCTGAAAAAGTTGAAGAGATCAGAAAGAAGATAAAGACGGCACAGGATAGACAGAAGTGCTACGCTGATAAAAGGAGGAGAGATCTTGAATTCAGTATAGGAGACGATGTATTTTTGAAAGTGTCGCCTTTGAAGAATGTTATTCGATTTGGGAGGAAGGGAAAGCTTGCCCCTAGATTTGTTGGCCCATTTGAGATTACGGAAAGGGTTGGAACTTTGGCGTATAGAGTTGCATTACCAGAGAAGTTCGCCGGTGTGCACAACGTGTTCCACGTCTCACATCTTTGCAAGGTTGTACACGATCCATCTATGACCATTCCTACTGCTCAGTTGGATGAGATAGTTATTGAGCCAAACTTGACTATTGAGCGGAAGCCGCTTCGGATAGTTGATCGTGAGACAAAGCAACTCAGAAGGAAGTTGGTAAATCTCGTCAAAGTACAGTGGAGCACAGATGAGCGAGATTGCACATGGGAAACTGAGGATAGTATTCGGGATTCAAACCCCGAACTATTAATTTCAGGTATCATCCAAATTTCTCGAAATCTATCTTGACTTTTCTACTTATTTCATTTCTACTTCACTCGTCTCGTTCCTTTTCGAGGACGAAAAGTTTTGAGTGGGGGAGATTGTAACGACCCTAAATTTCCGACCCGATTTAAAATTTTAAATTCATCGTTTCAATAAAAATTTTGAAATTTTAAACGATCTCAATTTACGTCCAAACTTTATTTATGACATACGTCTAGTTAGATATGGACATAGAAAAAGTTTCGTTGAAAAATACTACAGTAAAATCCGTTCGCGTTTTACTGTATATCAGTCCATATAAAGCTGCGTAAAATTTATCTTCCAAATCCAAATATTTTTACACAGTTATGTTGTAAAAATTATTCTAATCAGGATTTTGTAATTCGTTTCGTCTAAAACTGTCATCGCCTGCTCCATTTAAATTGTTTTGCAAATCGTACAATTTAAGCGGCGTAAATGCAAATTTTATAAAATCATCGTATCGCAATAATCTGTGTACCGTTGGAAGTGCATCGTCACACTGATCATAACGGTATATTTATTTGCGCGAATCGAAGTCCGACATCATCCGTCGTGTTAATTTATCGGTTCCAGTCAGACCGGTTAAATATAAAAATTGGCAGCCCAAATTTTGTCAACCGTTTACAAAAGAAATTTTGAATCATAAATCGGCTGGTAATTAATGAGGTAGTGGGTAGCTAGTACTAGTGGATAGGTAGGGAATGGGAATGAACGTGACCTTTTAGGAGCTCAATGCAAATTCCACTGTTACTTAATTTGGAAAGATAAGCAACCACTTCATTCTTTCTCTTGCTTCATTCGCGTGCAACTCTTCAAGTGATTTTCCTTCCTCCTCTCCATTCCCCTCTTCTTCCTTCCCTTATTTTCTTTTCATATCTTTCTCTGGAAAAAAAAACAGCAAGTGTAAAAGAAAAGAATTTGCACCCAACCCTATCAAGTTTCTCCCAGTTCCCTCCCACCATTCCTCTACTGCATACACGTGAGCCACCGCCCACACTACTGCTTCCACTATGCGAGCCGACTGAGCCCAACAAGCCTCCACCGTCCAGTCCACCCACTCATCACCTCACCTCCGTGCGTACCATGCTCCGCCGCCGCTACCCACCTCACCGCACCATCTGCGCAACCCTACCCTAGCTCGCTCAACCTCTCTTCACCCCAGACCTCCCTTCGCACCACCCACAGCACCTCGCCCAAAACAGCAACCTGCCACGTCGTCTCCATCACCCACCACGTCCACTTCGCTCCAGTCCACCATCCCAACCGACTGACCGCCTACTCCACTGCACGTCGCCGACCACCCACTCCTCCACCGCTCGCCTACGCCACGGACCGAACTTCCCAGCCCATCACCGTCCAACCTCCCTTACCCAGTTCTTTCCCTTCACTTCACGTCATACCATAACGTGTATTACGTGCGTGTATGTTGGGTGCGTGTTGTTTTGTATGTGTCGTGGTGTGCGTGTGTTTGGTTGTAGAAAAAAAAAGGAAAAAAAAGGAAGTGCGTGAGTGTTGTGAGATATTGTGGGCTGATGGGTACTTGCGTATGAGTGTGGTGTGATGTTGGTTGTAGTGTAAAGGGAGGGTTGCATGAATTTATGATGTGAAGGATTGTGTACGTAGAGGTTGCAGGCATGAAATGGAATGCAAGTATGGAGTGGTTGGATGCATTTTTCGTCTCGGCGGAAAAAAAAAGAAAAAAGAAAAAAAAACGAAACTGAAATTTATAAATAGCGTTGGATTTTTGCAGTAGAACATTTTCGACAATATCTATTTTGGTTGCCAAATAGTAACCAAAATTTTCTTTCTCTATTGTTGCAGCAACCGACTGAGCTTCTTTCGCAACAGCAAATTTTCAGCTTCGTTCTTCTCCCCGTCTTCGGTAAGCGCATTTATATAATCTATAAATTATATACAAACGTTCATTGTATTAATATCGTTTTCTTTTGTCGATATTACAGTGTCCGTTGTTCGTGCTGTACCGACTCTTTTCGTGCTTCTTTTGCTTCGTCGTCAAATTCTTTATCCACGAAAGGTGAATTAATTTTCACGACTATATTCTTATACAAGTTTGAATTGATAAATGATTGCTATGCGATGTTGAATTGGATGTAAATTGTTATTGTTAAGTGATAAATTAATTGCAAGTTAAAAATTGGATATAGGATGGTTAACGATTTAAAATGAATTATATATGTCAAATTTTGATTGTTAACTTGACACCTTTATATGATAAATATTGATTAGTTAAATTGAACCTTTAAATTGTTAAGTTAATTGACACGTAGAAATTGATAAATACACTTTGGACTCTTGAACGTGTTGAATTAACTGTTGTAATTGAAATTGAACGACAAGTAAAACCGAATTGTTATAATCTTTAATCTACTTGAAATGATAGAGTAGATTCTAGAAATAGTTATATTAATTGGCGTAAATAAATACGATTATTTCGGGGTTATTTGAAATTGTTGAATTATTGTGAATGGATGCTATTGCTTGTTTATTTACTTTGACAACATCCCAGCTATCACACTGCAAGTTCCCTTTGTATGTTTTGATTTTGAATTTAAATGGAATCGGGTTGAAATGATAAATACCCAAATAATTTTGACTTAGGATAGAAAATGAAAATAAAACCCGATTGGCCAAATGTTTTAATTTAAATAAAAATAAAGTTTTATTTGACGAATAACAAAGTTTTGAATAATTTGGAATTTAAATTGAAATGAATGTAAATGTGAATATTTGAATTTGGAACGAATATTAAAGTAGTAATTGACAAAATAATATTGTTTAAAATTTAATTATTTAATAATTAAACTTAGAATTATTTGATAATTAATTTTTGAAATAATTAATAAGAGTTTTGAAAATTATTAATAAATTAACTTTTGAAATTATTAATAGTTAAGTGTGAAATTATTAATAACGAGGTTTGAAATAATTAATAATTAAATTTTGAATTTATGAATAATTAAGTTTGGAATCATTAATGAATGAGTTTGAATAATAAATAATTAAGATTTGAAATTATTGAAATTTGATGAGATCGAATTCCAAATTTAAAATTGAATTGAATATCTTTATTAAGAGTAATTGAATTTTTGAACAAGTGAAAATAAGTTTTAACTAAGTTTGAAATTTGGAAGGAATATCTTTGATAAGAAATAGAATACGTTTTATCGAAACAAATGAAAGACTTGAAATTAAAAAGGAATTGGATTCGACAAATGTAATTGTAAATAATTTGAAACTTTGATAATGAAAATGAACTTAAGAAGTAACGTAATGAATTGGAAATTAAATTGAAATTGCTTAATGATAAATAAATTTAATGAATATCGAATGGAAGCGATAATTGATTTAAATCGTTTTGAACGTAAATTTAGTTAAATAATTTTGGAATGAACTTATATACAAAATGCAATGAATATTCGAATTGTTTAATTGAAAGTTTGAAATTGAATTATGGAAATGTTGAAATTGAAATTGGAAAGATTGAAACGTAATTTTGGAAATTGATTTCGAAAGGCTAACGAATTGTCGATTTGCGAATTTCAAATTGAAATTGAAATCGTTTTGGTTTTGAAATATATTAACGACCAATCGGTGTTATAATCACGAAGGTTATTAAAGGAACCGGAGTCGGTTTGGGACATACTCACTGTCTAAACCGGAAACCACTTTAATAACCATACGCGAAGTGATGATCCAGAATGAAGTGGTTGGATTGGCGAACGTTGATGATTGAAGAAAGTGAACGATAATGGATAGCCTTGACACTTGTGTCAAATTGAAATGACTAAAACAGGAGCTGTGCCGGGCCAATGGAGGATTAGCTACCTCAAGTGGACACACTTCTTCGTAAACTATTCTTTTACTTTGTGATTGATTGGTGCGCACCCTTGATTTGGGAGTGTTGTTTCACGGTGTTGCGGGCGCTGCGGCGTTGCGTTCTCACCAGTCCGGATCAGGCGAACGGTAGTATCCTACCTTGGGTATAGCCTCATGTGCCTTGTCATACTTGTATTCCATTTATGCGCGACCACTACGATTTTGATTTGTACCTTTAGTATATGGATTGCCCTCTGGTGACTTCCGGTTTTGGGGAAACTACGGTCTTGTATATGCTCTTGGGAATAAAAATGTGTTAAGGGTGGAATGGGCCACGACTTAACACTATTTTGATATCTTTATATTACTGATAGACATTACCTATTTATCGTACTCTACTATGTATAGATAGTTTATCAGATCCTGAAAGATGTTTATTCCATCCATCTTTGAGTTATTGTTATTTAAATTGTTGAACCATATTATCTGTATAAGAATATATGTCCTGATTCGAGTGTTTGTTTGTGCATATGCTCGGATCAAACTGAGGATTTCTGTTGCTTTGTATTGGAAGCTAAAGACTTGAAGACCATCATTTATCTTTATCAGTATTGCTCCATTCTATTTTGTTATTGTATCGGACATCTATGTATTTCTTTTCACTATCTGCTTGTGACATTGTTGTATTTACTTAGTAGCTTCATGAACTACTATTATGACATTGTTGTAATTCCGCTGCACTATTCTGTTATGTTGTATTTTCTGTGATTCTGTGATGATTCTCATTTATATACATATACTCCATTAATGATTCGTGTTTTGCACTATTTAAGTTGACATGTGTGGATTATTGTCAATTTAAATGGTCCAAATATACGGGTTGTTACAGTTAAGAAAAGAACTTCCTAAGTTGTCAATAAGCCATGAAGGGTATTGACTATGCCATATAGAATGATGTGCAAATCTGAAATGGAATCTGAGTACATTATCAAAATATGATTTGATAGTTGTACCCTAAGGGACATGATCCATAGCCACTAATGTGTCTTCAAGAAGAAGACTAATGCAGTTAGGAATATACAAGCAACGTTGATAAGAATAACATCATAAATTTCAATTGTTGAAATTAGCGTAACAGATTCATTGTTCAACATGCTTAACTCAATTAGGATTTTACTTACAAAATTATCGCCAATATGATTTTGAGTTTTAGTACATATATGTTGAAATAGAAAATTCTAAATAGTGATTTAGAATAAACTGTTTTCACATAACAACCAAAGTGTACCGAAATTAGTAGGAGTGATACTAAGTTGATGGCTTTTGGATATTATCCAAGAACTTATATGAAAGTATCATTCAATAAGCATTAGAGATGAATAAGTATTTTGATAGAAATATCAAATAATTTGAGTTCTAGCCAAATTGTAGAGGATGCATGTGTCTACAAGAAAGAACATTAAAAGGTACTAATATATTTCTAAACTATAAGTAAACAACATACTGTTGATTGTTAATGATATACCCATGTTAAAATAAGTTCTAATTTGATTGTTTAATTCTCGATATAGGATTTGGAAAATATCTTTTATAATGAGTATGAAAGGATGTTAGGAATGTCTGAATGATATGCACATACACCATATTAAAATATTTAATATAGAGCATGTAAGATGGATTCCTTATGCATTAGTAATAGGAATTATCATACATGTTTACATTGTCTGCAAATCATATTTCATCCATGTATTTGATACATAAAGCAAGTATTAAATCCGAATTAAGGTCGCTAAATGTTAGCTAAGAGTATTCTCGAGTATTTGCGAAATGCCATAGGATTATTTATAGAAAACAATGAGCTTCTTATGAAGAAGTATTCAGACTCGAACTTCATAAGTGATATTGAGTATAATACGTCAATACTAAATTCATATTCAAACCTTAGTTAAAGAATTAGAAATGTTCCAAATGAAATGTTGCGGATGAGTCAACTAAAAGGTAAGTAGATTTCCTTGAATAGCGCCATAATAAAAGAAATGTATAATTATAATTACACAAATTTATAACCGAGCCATGCGTGATTCCAAGTATTGAGAATACTATTCATTGTTATATGATAACAATGTCATGATAAGAGTTCACTAGAAGTTGAGAAACACTCTGAATAGTTCTACATGATAAAGGCAATTCATCAGCATCGTAGAGAATTAACTGTTAGAGTAGATAATCAGAACAACATAGCAGATCCATTCACGAAAGGACTAGATTAATTAGTTCTCATCAAACTAATTCAAGGGATATGATTGATATTCCATAATTAGCCCCAATGCAAGTGGGAGATTGATAGAGTTGGGAGCATGCCCTAGGGGCAATTTTGTAACTTATTATAAATTATTCACTCTGTAATAGAATCTCATTTGAAATAAAAGGTGGTTTGCTTTCTATTATCTAACATAAGATATTTTAAATCATAATTTAAACTATTTTGAATTGGTCATATTATTTAAGTGTATAAATCAATTATAAGTTTGCTAGACCTAAACCTGCTTTTAAATTTTAAATTAACATACGACATTTCAGATTTTTAATTCAAATTATTTTGAATTAATCAAAATTATTTAAATAAATAAAATAACCATATTATATATATTATTTTGAAACAATGCCATGAACGCCAAATGTATATATAAAGAGACAAATGTGTTTGTTATGGTGTAAAACCTATCACTTATATACAAGCACATTACACCATGTATACATAGGTTGCATGTGCACTATACAAGTATGTGTGTATTTGATACACATTACATTATATACTATATATATAATAAAATCAAACCTTTATATAAATTAATTAAATAAATAAATATATTATTTAAAATTATTTAGATTGGATCTAAATTAATTTAGACTTCATAGGCCCAATAAGATCTAAAAATCAAAAAATATTGAAATTCACCCATTTAACCCGCTGCATGCTGGCCCAGTTACATCGGTATTTGGGTGCTTTCATCGAGAATTGTACTCAAGCTAGATCTCTTAGGTTAGTTAAATTCGATTTACATCTACTAAGAGATCAAATCAAATGGTATCTAAGAAGAATTTACGAAAGCAACCTAGAAGGGCTAAAGGGGAAGGTATGTTGGAAACAAAAGTTTAAGTAGTGGATTTACACAATCACCACCAAATATTTTACTAGAGAGAAGTTAGTGGGAATTGAAGCTAAAGTCTATCGACAAATGGAGACGACATAATGAGCATTGATAGAAGAGATGGCTATGCAATTCATCCTGATGCTGCATTTTAGCAATTGTTAGAACATCTCCAGAAACCACGTATATTGTGTACACTTTTTTAAGGAGAATACTTGTATATTTATTTAACAGGTATTTGCGCATGCATTGAGTGCAACATTGGTGCATGAGGAAGGAAGATCCAAAGGTCGATATATTACATCAGTAAATGGTTTTGTAATGACCTTCCCATCATACACCTGTAATCAGCGCATACAGGAAACCGTATTTCATAAGTACAATATATGATGTTCTGTTAAGGGTTGAATTTGAAATAATAATGTAGAGCATATCTATCGCATCTATTATAATACTAAATCTCACATCAAAAGGAATAAAATTTAACATCAAAATAAACGTGTAAAAGACTAAATGTATAGCATATCAAGGGATATGGGATTTAATATCATAATACATCATGAAAATGATACATTGAATCTCATATACAATATATCTCAAAATGAATATATTATCAAACATGTCAATATTTCAAAAATACTAGATTGATATTAACATAGTGGTAAATAGCTATGGTCTTGTAACTCTCCTCCAACTAGTAGAATCACATCTCTGTGCCAACCTCTTAAAGAATATGAAAAAGAGTTAATAAAGAGAGGGTCAAACATAAAGTCTGGTGAAAAGGAAATATCACTAATCTTTATGATTACCACTATGCTTTTAAATCATGAACAATAAAAATGGTAATATACGTGTTAATGAAACCATACATCAACTGCATCTTCATAAGGATCCAACAAATTATCACATTTTTACTACAGTGTTATGCCATACGTCATAAGTCTATCATATACTAATCACCATGACACCGATCATGACTCAACCATCATACATTAGGCTAGTGGGCATTGGGTCTCTTGTTAAGGTCAAGACCCATTAAGCACAGTCGCTAATGAAAAATAAATACTACCATGCTTCAATGCATCATCCACCATCTACACACATATCGAACCTAAATCGATATGTATGTACCCAACCACTACCATTTGTTTATCATGAGTACTCTAACAAGCTGTTCTTAGGCGATAGCCCTTTGTACGACACAACTCGGGGTTTATCGCTTATATCATAGGATAGATAGTCTTTACGAATCGATGCTACCAGTAGTTGAACAATCAAAACTACAACCGCCTTATATTACAAATGGTTTATAAATATCCAATCCCAAAGCCATAGCTAAGTGACATAGACTTACTTCATTTAAGCAAGAATGTATGAGATCATTTATCGTAATACCCTAGTTGTCAAGTCTTAAAGTCACTTAACAACCCTATAAATCCACCATACGAATTGAACCACGTCTAGAGCCATCACCGTAGTCTCTATCTCGTCTGACATTAACCACATGTTTCTCGAGATACAGTGTAATGACTTGTAGTTAAGAGGGAATTAAATTTAAAAGATTAATTTAATTAAAAAGTGGTTTTAATATTAAAATGTGTATAAATAGTAATAGTTTAAAAATTATAAAGGGAAAATATTCATGAGATAATTAAATAAGTAATTTGAGTAAATTTTGATTTTTAAAAAGAGTTCGGGCATTTTTAAATGGATAAAATGATTTTTAAAATATGTTAAAAATGGTTAAATAATTTTTATAAAGTCAAATATTAATTATAAATAAGATAAACAAATTATTACAAAAGGAAGAGAATTTTCTTTCACTTATAGAAGGAGTTTATAAATTTATTATTGAAACTGGGATTTAAAGGGTAAATATGAAGATAATTATTTCATTGTATAAGTTATAGATTGGGAAAATTATGAAATGGTAGTAAAATATTTGTGCAAAATAAATATGAATTTTATTCGGAACTATGGGCTAACTTTTCATGGTAAAAAATTGATTAGTAAAGAGAGAAATAACGAAAAGAATTAAAACAAATGAAAAGAGAGGCCATTTGGCCCATCTCATTATCTCAATACTTAGAAAATATCTACTCCCCTTTGCTTTATCATGAGTCGTCTAGAACTCTCTTCACCCTTCAGATTCACTTCCCGTATACAATTTTGCCTCCATCTTCATTAAATCCAATTATGAAAAGCCTAATCCAGTTTCTTTAAAATTCAAGAAAAATAGAAATAAATTCCTTACGTTCTGATATTAATATATATATCTCTATCAACACCTTACTGCATCTTTTGGAAAGAAAAAGTGGAGATGATTGAGTTTAGCTTTCATTGGATAGAGAAGGAAAAGAGGTAAAAGGACTAGCTCTAAATATAGAGGCTTAACCACACTCCTCTTGAACCCATTGCTGCTTTGATTGATTTGAGTGATATGGACGTGCTTTGCATTGCTAGAGTGTAGTATATGGTGTAGGGTGTAGGGTCAGAATGTGGTTCGAGAAGAGGAGAGAATGGCGGCAGAAATCGCCAAAAATGAGTTGCACATGACCTGGAATTTCCATTCCAGGTTGCGACTGTAACAACCCTGCTGTTAATTACCTAATTAATGATAAAATAATTAAGGTTAAATAATTTATAATTGTAATTTTTGAAATTTAATTCTTATATTTGATAATATAAGAATGATTTTAAAGGATGCTGTAAATTTAAATAAGTATTAATATTGAGATTTTATTGTTAAACTAATAAATTGCAATTCAAGATTTATAAAATTTTATTGAGAATAAATAGAATGACTTTTATTTTAAAAAGTTACATTTAGTTGCACAAAACATTCTATAATTACATAAATGGGTTTTTTAAATCTTGTGAATGAGTTTTGGTAAATTTTGAGAGATTAAATTATGTTAAATAAAACATTGGTTTAAGGTAAAAATAGTGTTTATAATAAGAGGATTGAGAGATATTTAGTAACACTTTTCTTATAGAAGAATTTGCAACACTTTGCTTATAGGATCCATACTCAAACCCATTTAGCTCATTTAAGAGAAGTATTACTTCTTCTTTCTTTGGTCAGTACGTTCATTTTATTTCTAGTTTACAGCAAAGTCGAATACAGTAAACTCCTTCTCCTTTTCTAAACCTAGAAATCAATTTCCCCAATCTCATTGAATTCTATTTCAAATTAAATTATTTTTAGAAGCTAATAAAATCAAGGTAACGAATCCAATCTCTACTCTATATTATAGGCTCTTTGAATTTAGTAATTACAATAAATAATTTTTGTTTGTTCTTTGCATGAGTGCTTTGTTCTAGAGTTTGCTATTATGAGAAATTGGAACTGCATTGATGCTGAACTGAGAAGAAAAGGTGAGTTATTTTAACTCACATAATCAATCTTCAAATTAATAATTCCATATCTTTGAATTCTCTAAAATAATTGTGGAATTGGATATGCGATTGGTTGCTTATGTGATTATTTTGTTGTTGTTTGCTGAAATTGAATTAGGAAAATCGTTGTAATAAAACAATGATATCTCAGTGCATATTAATCCAAAATGACATAAAATTTTTGTGATAGATAGGTCTATCAGTTATCTACAATTTTTATTTTGATAACCTTTTGAAATTCTGAGGTTTATTAGTTCGAAATCAAGTTTGAATATGATAGTTTTGCTCTGTTCATGTGTAATTGCTAAGTTGAAACCTGAAATTAAAATGGTCATAACTTTTTCGTTATTAATCAAAATTCAATGATTCTTAATTTTTTGGAAAGCATAGATAATCTGCTACAACTTTCATTTTTTATGTTTTGTAATATTTTGTGGTTTTCATGGTCAAAAATACGTTTTAGTGTCGTTGTCCCGAGAATTAACAACATCAATAATGAAGTAAAAAACCTGATAATTGTTTTAGTCGTGTCTTTTTCAGTTCTTATCAAAATTCGATGATTCTTAGTGTTCCGAAAAGCTTATTTTATGTATGACAACTTTCATGTTGAACATATTTGCAAATTTTGAGCATAGGTTGATCGAAATTTTAATGCAAACTCTGCTTTGTGACTTTGATAATTACATTATCTAAACTAAACAGTTAGTAAATTAGACGTATCTTTATTGTTTCTTGTCGAATATAGATAATTCTTGATGTTTTGGAAAGCTTGGACTATGTTCTAAAACTTTAATATTTTGAGTTTTGTAAAATTTTAAGGTTTAAATAGTCAAAACCATATTTCTTTGTTGCTGCCCTGAGAATAAACGACAGCGACAGTGAATTTAAAATCTGAGAATTATTTTGACCATAACTTTTTAACCGTAAGTTCAAATTAGTTGATTTTTATCTTGCCTAAAAGCTTTAGACATTTTTCTAAAACGTTCACGTTTTGAGGTTTGAAATATTATGGGATATATGGGGTCGAAACTGCAGATCTAAACGCTTTAAGTTTGAGTTGAAAATATATAAATGGATATGTTTCATATTCAAGTAATTTTACGAAAGAGAGTTTATTTAAATTTATAAATCTCAAACTTGTTTCTATATTAGTTTGACTTTCTTTTGTAAATGATTTTAATAATTAACTATATATATGTATATACATTAATTATTTCTAGTATATAGAGTTATGGATTTGAAGATATGAGTGATTATAGTTTTATAAAATAAGTGATACAATATACCAGTGGCTTTGAGAATATGGTTTTAGAAATATGAAACTAATTTATTTCTAGATACTATATATATCAAAATGGATTTGGAAGTATAATAAAAGTGGTTTTAAAATATGGGTTATTAACTAAATGTTTTATAAGGAAATTTGAGACACTGTATACATAAACGTAAATTTGGAATAATTCAGGTTTATGGAATATTTTATCAAATAAGTGAAAATTTGTTTTAATCAAAATAGTAAATAAACTTATGGAAATTCATAACAAGTATTTCTAGATAATAAAATCAAAGAGAAAAAATATATTCTAAGAATCTTAATTCTATCATTTGAGGAGTACTAATAATCGACTTAGTGTCATCGATTGGTTTAAATGCTTTCAAATAACGCTTCATTGAATATGGTATAACTCATTGAATAGAATGTTTGAGTGGAATTTACTAGCCCATTAATGAATACTTGAATTTCATCGGGTAGTGTGGGATGCCTTGTTTAAATTCTTGTGATCGTATTTGGGAAAGTACTTAACACTTTAGACTTGTATTCTCTTCTGGTGTATGACAAGTGGTTGCTAGATCCTTAAGAGAATATGGTTCAAGTTTTCCAGTGGTATCCGTAATAAGTTATATTTACTGGGTTTTAGTAAATACTTGAATTTCACCATATGGTATGGGACGTATTGGTCAAATTCTAGTGATTACTGAAGGTAATAGTATTTGGCACTTTAGAGTTTACTCTCTTTTGGTTTGCGGCAAGTGGCTGCTAGATCCTTAAGACGTTTATTCCTGGATTTCTTTTCAAACATAATAATTTAATAATATTAAATAAATGTGGAATTAACGAGTCATGGTTTCTACGATCACCTTGATCGGTATGGACTATCCATGAGATCATTATGTGATTCTGTGCTCCCGGTCTGAGTATGATCCTTGGTATCGGATCAGTTCGAGCGATACCAATTTGTTTGTTTGTTTGCCACGGGTTTTGAGTACAATCATTGCGATTGTTTTGGACGATCATTACGATCGGTTTGGATTAAGATCTCTTAGATTCTAGATATTTGGATTCTGTAACCGTTCTATGTTCGTGAAATAAGTATATATACGTGTGTCTTGTGTTTGTGAAATAAACAATATTCTTGTGTCGTGTGTTCGTGAAATAAACATATATTCTTGTGTCTTGTGATGGATGTTAAGTTAATTCTATTATTTTGTGTTTAGTGATTAGTTCGTGTTTGTGACGTAAACTAATAATCCTGTACTAAGTTAATCACTGATATTTGCATGCTTAGAGATATTGTGTTTTGTTCTGTGAATTCAATTCTGAACATCTGTATTTACTTATATGTTGTTTGTTCTTATGCTATATCTTGTTCTCACCCTATTGGATATTTAGAGATAGTCTGACCCGGGCATTATTTTGCACGGGTCAGGCCGAGACTTTTCAGGTTATAGGACAGGTTGACCTTTGAATGGTTGTGCTAGTAAGGAGATAAACATTTGGACTTTTAGTTTATCCCATTTAGGAATTTGGACCTTGTATATAAAAATGTATAATTGAGATTAGAGAATTGTTAAATTTGTATAACAATCGAGTTTAGTATTTCATTTTGTAAACTAAATAATTTGTATATGTATAAGTTGAGATTTATTCCGCTGTGATCTGTGATTGTTATTTATAAGATATATTGTTCTAGTTCTGAGAAATCGGTGTGTCTATTACTTTGTATTAATACTATACATGTCAAGTTCAGTTCAGATATTAAGTTAAAAAGGTAAATGACGTATCAGTGTTAGTAGAAAGAAATATTCACATTCGATCGCCCCTAACAAGCCGTATTCTCCAGATTAGCAGATGACATTACTTGTAATGTTCTTTGTTAAACTGGGTATCGCGGTGGGGTCGTTACAGCGACAGGTCGACCGGTCATGAAGACCGGTGCACTAAGGCATAGCCTGGAATGAATTTCAGGCCTATGCTGCACAGGTCTTCGCTCTAAATAAACAAATTAATTAATTAAATAAATTAAATAAACTAAAATATAAACGATGTATTTAAAAACTCTTATTACATTTGGAAGTTAACATTTGTGAAAATTTAATAATGGAAGTTACTTGTAGGAAATGTTGTCTATAGAAAATACTAATTAAAAGGTAAATAAAGTTGTTTTGACGCTTTGAAAATTATTTAAAAATGTAATGAATGTTTGGATATGATATGGAATGCAAGTAAATAAATAAATAAATATGAAAGTATATGATTTTATAAATATGGCTATTTTTGTATTTAATGAAGAAGGTTAAAATAAATATTTATATATAAATAAAAAGGAGCATTATGTTTTAAAATTAAAATATGCAAACATTTTGGAAGTAAAAGGATATTACTTCTACATTTATACTCTTTTTATAAAATTGGATGATAGGCTATCTTTTCTGTGTAATGGGAAATTTGAATAAAAGGAGTTATAAAACCACTTGATATGAAACTTTCGGTATTATTCCCTTAGTTATTCTCTAGACTTAATATATAGAATATCGTTTAATGAAATGAGTTTGGTTTTCTAGCTTGAGGCAAATGGGTAAGTATCATCGGGTGGTGTAGGATGCCTGTGAAAGATATTTACTTAGTTGCCTTTTGTTAGTAAACGTTACTCATACGTGGTTTTGAGTCATGGTTTATTACGTAGACTATGTGAATAGGATGTGAGCTAAGAGTATGTCTATATATTGTGTGTACTCTTATTTTTCGGTGAGAGTAAACCAGATTAGGCTTGTATCCATTCTAGTAGCCTAATTGCTAGGTTGCTCTCTGAATCTGTGACATAACTTATATTGTATGGCTGAGAGCCAATGCAAAGAGACACTACCCTATGCCACAAAAACCAGCAACCTGTTACCATTTAGGTGCAATCGTAGGGTCATAACCATAGCATAGCATTGTCTTGCACCCGATGGATACAGGGTCACGATATTTGTCGAGGTAACTAAGACTGTAAGAGTAGAGCTGAGAGCATGTGAGGATGGCTCCTGGAGCAGGTTGAGAGCTATCAGTCTCTTGTATGGTTATTGATATTTTGGAATATATACACACTCATATAATGTTGATTAAAGGCGATTTAGAGCCGAATTGATTATCTATATGACTGAGAGCCTATGGGATAATCAATTTGTGTATGCGTTGCTTGACCAATCATTGGTAGGATAATCTAAGACACTATTGAGAGCAGTGTATTAGGTATATGTAACCTCGTATGGATCTCTTTGTTGAGAACATAACTGAGAGCTAAGCATGGCATAGTATAATGCTTTCCATAACATTTGTTGATTGACTTGGTGTGATGGTTATTTTATAGATGCATGGTTGCATCACCTCAAGATGGTATTTATTATATGTTGTTGTATATATGTGGATGTTGTAGATCTTGATTTGGAGTATTGTATATGGTTGATATTTCTCCTCACTTTATGATGTATATGCTATAATATCACGATCACATATTGACATATGAATTTTAGACACAGTCTGATCCATGTGTTATTTGATAGTACTCGGGTTAGTCCAAGATATTTCAGATCCAAGAACTTATTAGCTTGCATGACTTATGGGACACCTTTTCGAGGCTACTATACATTTAGGATGATAGTTCCCCATATATTTTTGTAGCCTCATTCACTCATGATGATGTATTTATTGTGACTGGGATATTTATATTTGATAGAGTGAGCACTGGACTAGTATTTTGTTACTTACCTTGAACATGTATTACTGATGTATTATATTTTATCACTGCGTTCTGATTCTGTGATCTCTATTTATGATATCTGTGTTTTACATTGTTTTGTCCTGGAAACCACACATGCCTATTTCTTTGTGCCGATACCGTGTACAAAACTGTAATTTTTATATGATTTGATATATGTATAGGTTTTAGCTTAAGGGAATATTGATGTGTGTTAGCCCCATATAGTCTTATTCTTTGTATTATCAGACCGTATTACCCCATAATACTCTTTGATGATACTGATATCTTACCTCCTGAATATATGATAGGGTTACGGCTTACATTTTATACCTCTGTATATTTTGCATTCATAATGGATGTAGCATTATTATGTTTACCAACTATGCATAATTGGTAAAAAACTGTTCCCTAATATTTGTTTTCTGAATATAGTTTGCTATTCGCCGTCATTCTCCTTCATTTTGTACAGTTACCTCGACTGTGGAGTTGTAGATGGTATATAACTCTGTTAACTTCCCACGACTTTAGCCCCTTGACTGCTGAGTGAATTAATTTATAACAGCACTCATTGTTGGACTGTATTCAGCTTCAGCCTATTGACACATAGTCATGCTGTACTTGGTCCTCCTAACTCAAGTACACACACATTATTGAAATTAATCACTCATATGCATGGTTAGATTTTATTTTGCAGGTCCACATTCTATAACAGCATTACATTGAAGAAAGAAATAGAACCAACACGTTGACCTCAGCTGCATTTTACCAACCTACGTTGCAGTTATTTATATATATTTTAGTTGTTCTTGCCGTTTCTTCATGCCTATAGGCCCATGTAATAATACTGTAAATTTTCTTCTGATATTCGTTCATATTACAAGCTACCATTTTTAGGTTGAGACTTCTGTAAACAAATAAATTTGCAAACATTTTTAACGTTGGTCATATTCCCCGTTCTCTACTGTCCTTTTTCCCTAACTACACCACTATCCTTTTGTTGCTGCAATTGCAGCTGCTTTGTGTTGTTAGTTCATACTGATTACTATTTTTTATGGGTTGGACTATATCCAAATTATTTTTTCGTTTTCATATATAATGTCCAGTGTTAAACAACTTTCTCCAAGCTTTCATTTCCTTTTGCTCAGTTCATATTGATTACTGTTATTAACGGGCTGGACTATATCCAAATTATTTCTCTGATTTCATATATACTGTGCAATGTTAAAAAACTTTCTATAAACATTCATTTCCTTTTCCTCAGTTCATTCAACAGTATGGAACAATGATTGGAAGTTATAGTTTGTTCCCTCTTGCTTGCTTTATGCATCCTTACATGATTCTTGAAATTTTGGATAATATGCATGTTAGCTGGCATTCTTCATCATGGTGCGTTATCTGCAACTCATACCATTACAATATTGATTTGTTCTAACTAAATAAGACATCTTTTTCACTTGGTTTTACATCAGCAAATTTTTCCTATTTCGACATGGGTCTATCGATCCATATCTAAAAAATTTAAAATCCGTACCCATACACAACTCATTGAGTTTAACTGCCACAATTTCATAACATCCGTATGCGGAGCACGGGTTCAAACTAGTTAAATAAAAGTTTAAAGGGACTTAGCTCATTTTCATTTCTCCCCTTTATGAAAACTATTACACAGCCTTATACGTTATTTTCGAAATCTCCGAATCAATATCCCTAGCCAAAATTCATTTCGTGTGAAAAAAAAGAAAGAAAAAAGAAAAGAAAGATGCACGGCCCCGCACCTCTTACCGACTTTGAGGTCGAAGGTCGAGCGCCCTAGGGGAGGCGACGACGATCAGGCATGCATGAGGAATCACCGTGACGGCGGTAGGTGGTGGGGTCGGCGACGCGATTGTGAGACCGCGATCGATTTGCACGCGAGCATGCTGGGCGGGGACGCGAGCAAAGGCATGGTGGCGTGTGCATCTAGGGCCGACGTAGGTGAAGTGGTGCTGGCGATGTAGGTGCATTCGAAGGAGGAGGCAAGCTAGTTCAGGCAAATGGCTGGCAGTTTTGTAGCTGAGGAAGGAAGCTCGTTTGTCAACGAGGGTCACTGCTGTGTGATTTATTTACCGCTCTTCGATTGGTGAGTTATTCAAACTCATGTGTTATTTCTAACTATGTAGTTTGCCTTGCATGCTTTTCTTCGTTTATAGATCCTAGCGATCATGGTTGTGAATGAATGCATTGACTGAAATATAGTTACATATGGTGATTCATCTTATTCATCGAATGTTATAAATTAAATTAAATTGGTTGGAAATAAGTTGAATTGATACGGGATATGGAATAAATCAATTTGCAAAGGAACCTAGTTTGATTGTAAATTGAATCTTATATACTTGTATATGTCATGCATGCATTATTTGTTTGATCGGAGTTGTCGGAAAGCAACTTGGATCACCGAATAGTTCCATATTATGGAATTATACATATTTTTATAGAGCGAGGTTGGTTCTAGAAGTTGCAATTTGATGGATTTATTGTTTGAATTTTTTAAATGTTTTTAAAAGGTTTTCAAAATGAGATTTTATCTATTTTGATACTTATTTCAAATTTAATTTATAGAATATAGTTAAATTATATTATCTGCTTAACTTATTACTTATTTCAAAATTTCTATCCAAAACTTTTAAAAATGAGTAATATTTAATCATAAAACCTTTTTTTAATTTATTATTTTAAGCATAAAATTTTGGAAATGTTTTAGATACAAAAAATAAAATACAGTATTACTTTATAAAAGCGGTTATGAAAGCAATAATTTTAATTTCGAGCGATTTTGTTATAAAAGAGGTTTAAATGATTTTGAAAGAGTTAAAAGCTTTTGTAAATAAACAACTCTTCTTTAAAATGAGTTTATGGATTTCAAAGTGATTTTGAGAAAATCATATTTGGTATATATTAAATTATTTTAAAACTCTTTTATTTTACTTGTTATGGATTTGAGATTTTAATGGGATTTCGTGCTTTTCTATGAAATAAGGAATTTTAATAAAAGATTTAATTTTCAAATCGGTATGGGACTTTTCTTACAATTCTTCCGCTTATTATTATAGCTTGTTAAATAAAGTTCAAGTGGAATTTACTTGCTTTTAGTAAATACTGGAAGTTATTTCCTGGTATGGGACGCACGATTAATTAGATTCTAGTGATTACTAAAGTGAAAGTGAGCTACACTTAGAGTTGTATTATCTTAGGGTGTTTGGATTTCGGACCAATAGATCCCTAAGAGTCGATGACTCATTTTCATTGACCTGAGAGTCGATACATTCTTAGATTTGGATAAGCAGATCTAGTTGGTGCGGTTAGGTTTGTTATGGTGTAATACAACTGCCATTTCGTTTCTTGGGCATGTATTACATGCATGATTAGTCTATAGGACCGGATTACTAATATCTATCAGTTTATTTGGTATATAGTTAGACAATGTTTGCCTATTTTGTTATGTTAGGTAAATTCGCATAGTAGCCTATTTTGATCCGTTAGACTATTACACTATATGGCGTGGTCTATTTGGTTTATTAGACTGATATCGGTCTATTTGGTTTGTTAGACTCCGTGTCGCTATTTAAACTGACAGTTGACTACCATTATTATTTCATTAGTGATGATTGTTTTTCAGAGATTTTGGGATGGATATTGGTATTTTTAAGCTCCGAAGAATTTTGATATATTATCACCATATATTTTACGATAGTCCATTTGAGACTTGATATGGATTTATGAAATGGTGATTTTGATTGATATGCCTTATTATGATTATTTGGTTTCAGGCATATTTCTATTATGGTTTATTTTATTTTTAAGTCATATATTATGATATCGGTATTTCACCTTTTTATTAGATATAATATGACCTGTTTATTTTTATACTACTCGGATCAGACCGAGATTCTGCAAGTACAGGGACTCGCTGACTTTTGGATTTTGTGCTAGCACTGGAGTAGGCTATTTTGACTTTTTTAGTTTACTTCATTATTGTATATATTGACATGTAGGAGGATGTATCATGTATATTATTCAGTAGTCACTGTGTACCTAATACTGTATTTTGGATGCGATGTATATTTTATGTGGGTCTAGTACTGATATTTTGTAGAATCATATTTTATTATGTATGTGATGTATATTATTCCTCTATGATCTGTGACTCTGATATTGATTATCTATATTATATACTGTTCTGAATATTTTAAATCGGTGTGTTTATTACTTTTTATTAATACTGTACACGTCAAATTTTCAGTTCAGATCCTTCTAATGGTAATAAAGACGTGTCAGTGTTAGTCCGAAGATATATTCACATTCGATCGCCCTTAAACAGTCGTATTCTCTATGTTATTAGGTGATATTACTTGTAATGTTCTTTAATAATATGATGGAGTCATTGCAGCTTGGTATCAGAGTTGTGTTCAGAACACTATAAAATATAATTGAGAATATAGAATCTAGATGACCTAGATGAGATTTGAACCTAGATGACCTATAGTCCCGTCCCTTGAGTGTGTAGGGTAGAATCTAGAATTTATTTCTTGATTAGATATTAATACAAATGATTATTAGGAATAATAATTAACGGATCGTTTTTGCACTATACACATTTTTTTATAAATTTTTTGGTAAAGTTGGAACTCATTTCTGTATAGAGTGAGATTTAATGGATATCATAAATGAGACCTTAGATGGCTTAGAATTGAATTGTTTTGTCCTAATCTGTTAGTGATCAGAGTTGCGCAACGGAAGCTGGAAGATAGCTTTCCGTCGAAGGCGATTGTTGTTTGTTTGATTGAAATATTTGTTTTTTTAATGCTTGGTTTAAAATGTGGAATTGAATAAAAAGTTATCATTCAAAGAATATATGAACCCATTTGAATTTAAATGAACCAAATTATTAATAAAAGCCACCGGTTCCTCCAAAATAGAACCATTGGGGAATAATAAAAATATTTAAGCAATTAATAGTTATAATATAGAGAATGATAAATTATATGTATATCTAATTAAGTTTGAAATTGGAAAATATACTTAATACATAAAAAAAGATATAATATAATTTGAACGGTTGCTTGTTGTTGTGAATAATTGAATATGGTGTGATGTATTATTTTGAATGCAAATGGTTAATAATAGATGTGTATAAATATGTAACATAAGTTAATACTTTTATATAAGCAAGCAATTGATTTGAGAAAGTATAAATATTATTTTCTAATTGATTGAAAAATATTAATGGTTTATTCCGTGTTAATTGGTCCGTTAAGTGGTTTATAAATTCTGGTCAATACGAGTAGCTAACATATTGACAAGAATTTCTAAATGCTTAAACGAGGCAGAATCAACACAGTATTTTGGAAATGTAATAAGAAATGTTTTACTTGGAGTTTATATTGTTTTATTAAATAATGTGTTAATCTAGAAAAATGAAGATATTGTTTTCTAAATTTAATTATTTTCCAACAACATACGAAGCCACGAGATTAGTGTGAAGTTGAGATATGATGAGGCATTGTTGATATAAATTCTAAATAATCAACCTTGTAGCCAATTGACGAGACAAATCGCTAAAATCTCGTGGCACGACGATGTTGTATATTTATTTATAAATTAAGTTTGGGAATTATATATTTAATAATACACTTGTTAAAGTTGAATTCAAAAAAAAAATTCTAATGACATATCTAAGATATAATGAATGGTTTTGAATTGAGGAGGAGAAATAATAGTTAATTTTTCTAATAGAATATATATTTACACACACTCACATATACACACACCTTCAACTAAAATGGAACCCATACAAATACAACAGGATATCACTTTCACATGGTTAATTAGCATTGTGGTAATAATAAATGTATTTCTGATATGGTACTAATTTTGTTCTTAGTTTGTGTGCTAGGTATAACTAATACATAAATTGGGTATATTTCTTGTTTGTACATTTCAATAATTTACCGACTAGCTAGAACACTAATATGAGAAGTCCATAATGATAGAATAATCAGTCATGCAAGAATAATTTAGAACATATATATAAGTTCGTTTTATTACCAACATAAAGTTTTGTTTACTGTGCAGCATGTAATGTTGTACTAGGGTATAGGTTCAATGCATTATGTCATTCTCATGAAACAGTTTTCCAAGTCATGAACATAAGTTATAATGGATAGGAGGGGCAGAACTAGAACGCATTTTGATATCTTTTCAATCTTCACATACATAATGCTAAGATAATATATAATAGCTTAAATTTCTACCTTAAGTTTGTACGACTATATATCCCAATTTACAGGTTTTACATCAGAATAAAATAAACTAATATGCTAATGGATGTACGTTCAGGGCTTAGGAACCATCTTCTGTGAACATAAATTTTGAGAAGGAAGTGTAGATTGTACGATGGTATTTTTCTAGATCCTAACATAATTGTCTTGTGCATAAGATTAGGCACTCAAGCTTGTCTTAAATTTATATCAAGTGAAACATAGGAGTGTTGATGAAATTTTAACATGCTTTAGAAAATCTAAAACTATGTATCGATATAAACCATAAGAAGCCTGAGATTATCATCCAAACTTTTGTGATTTTAAAAATAGAATCAATAATACTCATATCTTGGTGTTTCCTTGTTATGCTCATGATACGCAAAGACCATTTTTGTTTTCCATCAACTTGAATAACTTCACCCAAATCCTCCGGCAGATAACATTGACGGAATTTTTTTTTATCTCTGTAGGTATTATGAAAACCACACTATAAATTTAGCAATATTAGCAATTCAAGGGTTCTTAAAAGCATGTCAAATACATGTATATTGTATTTGCAAAAGTAGGATAAGAGCAAAATACATGTGATAAAACTATTTCTAGTACTAACATGTAGTAAACGTAGCTGTCAGTGACTGAATGAATATATGTGCCTAATCGGCATTTACCTAAGTCCAATTGTAGTTTTAGTAACATGTTTTAAAGCAGTATTCATGGTTATCCTTAACTAATTTCAAGCACAGGCCTAGACTTATATGGTACATATAAAACTAATTGCCTAAATGGTCATATGTATCTAATAAATAGATCATGGTTCAAATATACCAAATATAGTTGATCGTAATATAGTCCTAGAACATTAGCAGGCTATGTCTTTTTTTCCAAGGGTAATAATGATGGCCTCTCATTATCACACCCCTTGTGTAATGAACTTCCAAAACCCGAGCATCCTATTAATTTATCTTTTTGAAATGATGTTCAACAGAAGAAGAAAAAAAAGTTGAAAGAGAAAAGTTTGTTTTAGAAATTTTATACTTCGAATATGCTTAACGATTATGGACATAACTTTTGATTTAGCCGTCTAATTATGACGATTCTTATTTTTATGGGAAGATAATTTGATATAGAACAACTTTCATATTTATCGCTTTGGGAAATTTTGGAATCTATTGGCATTAAAATCACTTTAAATTCAAATCAAAATTTTGATTGAGATAATTATTTTTAGAGTTTTAGATCATTAGTGTTTTAACTGTAACTTTTGAACGGTTTATCCAGTTTCTACAAATTAGCATTTTCCGAAAAGCTAATAACGTAAGCAACAACTTTCATGTTAAGAGTTTTGAAAATTTTTATTGCTTTCTAGGCTAAAAACATTGATTTGTTAAGTGGGCCTGTGTAAATATATAAAACTTGCTATACTTATCCTTAGAAAATCCACCATAATTGAGTTGTGATTCATATTTTTACAATTCGAAAAATGTTTTGGAAAGCTGAAACACTATATAACCATTTACTCTTAGAAATCATAACTTTATTTGATGGTTTCGGCCTTAGAAAAATTAGTTGAAGGTGGGTTGAATATGAATGTCGTATTGTTTTTAGATAAATGGTTGCATACTTTTATATACTTTTTCTATGCGACTAATATTTAAACTTAAGTTGAGAACAGGTACTCATAAAGCACATTTGGACTAAATGGCGACGATAGCTCACTTATGCTCATATAAAAATTATGATAACTTGTTTTAAAACGCTAAGTAAAAGTACGCTCTCGGATTAAAATACAAAAGTGTTAGAAATATTAATATATATTATGTTTTCGACCGTATGGTCGATGCATATTGTTTATATAATAATTGTGAAACCGCAAACAGCTCTCTGCATAAAAGAGACTCCGTCGAAATTTTCGGACAATTCTAACACTTAGAATTTTTTTTTGTAAATTTCATACGAGAAGAAATAAAGGTTAATAGATGAGTCGACTTAAGTTTATAACTTAGGTAAGTTTGATTTTAATGTTAATCAATTAGAGAATTGAACGAGTTTCAACTTGATTGTACAATACGAAGTGAGTTAATGTTAGAGTTGAGTGAGACGTATCCCTATAAGAAATTGCGAGAACACAATTTTCATAACAAGGGAGGTCTGTAACAACCCTGTTTTCGAAGTCGTAATATTATACAAATTTAATTAAAATAAAAATGTATGTATTTGATTTGGATAACTATTATTTTGAAATTTATTTTTTTCTTAATTGGAGTCTATTTAATAATAGATTTTTGGTGTAACAATTTGAATTGATTAATAGATCCTTTTCTAAAATTATATTAAACTAGATAAAGCGTTATTGTTAAATAAAAAATATTTTAAAGTGTAATAAACTATATATAATTGAAATAAATGAAAAGAAGTTTTATTTGATATTTAATAAAACCAATAAATTGTCGAAGATAAACTGATGCAACGCGATCTGCTAACTGTTCAGATTTGAGTCGTTCCAGGATTTTAGGTCGTTCACGACCTAGTAAAGTTTTAGGTCGTTCACGACCTAGTGAAGGTCGCTTCCGAGCTAATGAGATCAGTGTTAAGGAAGGCAAGCAACTAAACGAGCTAAGTGAACAAACATTAGGTCGCTCCGATCTTTCAAGAATGGACTGGAACGAGATACGACCTAAGTTAGGTCGCGACGAGGGGTTACGACCTATGCTAGGTCACGAAGAGGGGTTACGGCCTAAGTTAGGTCGCGAGGAGAACGAACGACCTAACGAAGCTCTCATTCCTTTGGGTCGCTCCGATATTTCGAGTGAAGACTGTCTTGAGCTACGACCTAAGTTAGGTCGCCTGAACGCGTTACGACCTAAGTTAGATCACCAGGAGAATTAGGTCATGTGAAGAATCCCAGAAGCTAACTTGTTAGGTCGCGTACGAAGCCTATGCCGCCTGAATACCTTGAGTCGCATTGTTTTAGGTCGCATGTGTTACTAGGTCGTATGTCGTGATACTATGTTGTAATGTGTTTATATTTTCTTTAAGTCGTAGGTCGCGTGAGTTGTATTGTTAGGTCGCGGGCGACCTATGTGTTGTGTTGTAAATAAATGATATCTTATGATGTACTGCAGGTGTTGTAATGTTGTTAGGTCGCTGCCGACCTAAGTTAGGTCGTAGGTCACGTAACGACCTAGTGTTCTGGGTGTTGTAAAATGCTATAAATAGGGGGTGAGTTGTAACTTTGAGAGTTAGTTGATTTTGAATAAAAACTTTTGTTTGTTAGCTTTGTGCTTTCATTAAATTGGTAGTTGAGTGTAATCTCCTATCTCCTCTTTCGGCATTCGAGTGCGCTCGGATCAACGATCGTAGAAGCCAATTTACGGTATCAAGTGCGCTTGATCAACGTCTGAAGAATTGCAGATCTTCTTTCACGGTATCGTGCGCGATCAACGTGACGAAGATAGCTAGAATTCGGTATCTTCAGATCAATGAATTTGGGCCATTCAGTATTTTTCATTCCATCGATTGCTACTTTCACAGAATCATCATTTTGTTATTCTGCTGCTGCATCATTTGGTATCAGAGCTAGACTTAGCCAATCATAGCTAAGATGAGTCTTAGAGCCAATTCTTATTCAAGAGTTCAAGCAGTGCATCACTTTGTTGTTCAAAGCCGAGAGTTTGAAGATAGAGCCGAGCCGAGTTAAAGTGTTGAAGTTCAAATTTGAAGTTAAAGGCCGTGACTCATTTGGTATCATTTTGATTTGTACAAGTCGAGAGTTGAAGTTTGTTTCATTTGACAATGCCGCCAAGAAGAGCTAATCGACATCAAAATATTGAAGATTTGTATAGAAGAGAAGATGCTGATGAGATGGAGCAAAGAATAAACGAAAACTTTAGTGAGAAACTTAATGAAGGGATTGGTTGATTAGAGAAGATGATGTTGGAGATGAATCAAAATCGGAGAAGGGTTTCACCTGAATCTAACCATGGAGGAAGTAGAGTTTCACCACATTCTAATCGAGAGAGAAGTGTCGATAATGATCATAGAAGTGTGAGTCGAGATTGTTATAGAAATGATGATGATCGAAGTCGAGATAGGAATGTGAATGATCATGATTGGAGGAATGTAGGTCGAAGGGATGTTGGTGGAAGAAATGATGGTAGTAGAGATGTTGGTGGTCGGGATAGACATCGATATACATCAGATTTTGAAGAGGAGTTTGATGGGGGTAGTGTTCATGGATGAGGACGAGGTCAAGGGAGAAATCATTCGGAGTATGATCACAAGTGGGAGTCTGGGATGAAAACTGAAATACCAGAATTCAAGGAAGGTATGAAGGCCGAGGAATTTCTTGATTGGTTAGCTTATGTTGAGGAAATATTTTACTTCAAGGAGGTTCTGGAGGATCGTAAAGTGAAGTTGGTTGCTACTAGGTTGAGGGGGAGAGCTATGGCATGGTGGCAGCAAACCAAACTTACTAGAAAGCGGATGGGGAAGTCAAGGATTGTTGCTTGGGAAAAGATGAAGAAATTGATGAAGGCTACTTTCTTACCCTACAACTACCAATCATTAATGTATCAGAGATTACAAAACCTGAGGCAAGGGACGAAGACTGTTACTGATTATGCAGATGAGTTCTACCAGTTGATTGCTCGAAATGACATTATGGAGACAGAAGAACAACTGACCGCTAGGTTTGTTGGTGGACTTAGAACATAGATCCAGGATATGGTGAACATGTTCGACCCTAGATCTGTGGCAGAAGCACATCAAAAGGCGTTGGCTTGGAAGAAACAAGGTAGACGTGGAGGAGGTGTGTTTCCAAGTTTTACGGGGCCAAACAAAGGAGCAGGTAGTAGTTCTAATATTCCTAAAGCATCGAGTAAGCCAGTTGTTCCGGAAGTGGCTAAACCAAAAGTCAACACAAATTTCAAATGCTATAATTGTCAAGAAGTGGGTCACAAGAGCAGCGAATGTCCAAAACCAAAGAAGAGGACTATGATTGCTGAAGTGGAAGATGAGGATGCAAATGCTGAATGTTCTAATTCACTACATGATGAGGAGGAAGAGAATGTGTCGGGAGATGAAGGGTATTCATTGATGATGAAGAGGTCGTGTTTAACACCAAAACAGGAGGAGGAAACTAGCTGGTTGAGGAGTAACATCTTTCAATCAACATGTACTATCTTGGGAAGGGTTTGCAAGTTTGTTATTGATGCAGGAAGTTGTGACAACATTATCTCTACAGAGGCTGTGAAGAAATTATCATTGAAGACAGAGAAGCATCCGAAACCTTACAAGTTAGCTTGGTTGAGGAAAGGTGGGGAGGTGAAAGTTGGAAGAAGGGCTTGTGTTATTTTTTCAATTGGGAAGAAATACAAGGATGAAATTTGGTGTGACGTCGTGGACATGGATGTATGTCATCTATTGCTGGGAAGACCGTGGCAATATGATAGGGCTGTGCAACATGATGGTCGTACTAACAGTTATAGTTTCATGTTTGAGGGTACTAAAATCACTTTAATTCCTAAGAAACGACAACACGAAGAAAGCAAGTCGGAGGAGATTGAAGAACTTAAAACTTTGCTATCTTTGAAGGAGTTTGTTAAGGAGGTAGAAGAGAAGCCTGAAGTATTCTTGTTGATTGAACGTGAGAGTCATGAAGTAGTTGAGATCCCTGAAGAAGTAAAGCCAGTGCTGGAAGAGTTTGACGATGTATTTCCTAAGGAGCTACCAACGGAGTTACCGCCGTTGAGAGACATTCAACATCAAATTGATCTTGTTCTAGGAGCTGTGTTACCTCATAGACCACACTACAGAATGAGTCCAAAAGAACACGAGGAGTTGAGAAGGCAAGTGGAAGAGTTGCTTGAGCAGGGGCGTGTGCAGGAAAGTTTAAGTCCCTGTGCTATACCAGCATTGTTAGTGCCGAAGAAGGATGGAACGTGGAGGATGTGCACTGATAGTCGGGCACTGAACAAGATTACCGTGAGATACAGATTTCCGATGCCGAGACTTGATGATTTGTTGGATCAGTTGAGCGGGGCTACTATCTTTTCGAAAATTGATTTGAAGAGTGGATATCATCAAATTCGAATTAGACCAGGGGACGAATGGAAGACAGCATTCAAGATGAGGGAAGGATTATATGAATGGCTGGTCATGCCGTTTGGTCTTTCGAATGCACCTAGTACATTCATGCGGGTGATGAATCAGATATTTAGACCATTTATCAGGAAATTTGTGGTAGTGTAATTTGATGATATACTGATATATAGTGGAAGTCTAGAAGAGCACTTGCAACATCTAAGAGAAGTGTTAACGGTACTGCGACAGGAACAATTTTATGCTGCAATGAAGAAATGTGTGTTCATGACGCATAGTGTTTTATTTTTGGGGTATGTTATATCGGGAGGAGGTATACAGGTGGATTAGAATAAAGTTGAAGCAATCAGAAATTGGCCACAACCCAGGACGATAACAGAAGTTAGAAGTTTTCACGGTTTGGCATCATTCTACCGAAGGTTTATTCCACACTTCAGTAGCATGATGGCACCAGTGACTGATTGTATGAAGGGGAAACAATTTTTATGGTCGGAGGAAGCAGAGGTTGCTTTTGAGCGGATCAAGGAGCTTTTGACGACAGCACCCATTCTAGTGTTGCCAGATTTTCAGTTGTTGTTTGAATTGCATACTGATGCATCGAAGGTTGGAATTGGAGGGGTGTTGAGTCAGAAAGGTCGTCCTATTGCATATTTCAGTGAGAGTTTATCGGGAGCAAAGATGAGATATAATACTTACGATGTGGAATTTTATGCTATTGTGCAAGCTGTGAAACATTGGAGACATTATTTGTTTCATAAAGAATTTGTTTTATATACTGATCATGAGGCGTTGAAGCATATGCAGGGACAGGACAAGATTGCAACTAGGCATGCTTCGTGGATTGCATACTTACAACAATTTACATTTGTGGTGAAGCATAAGTCGGGAATTACGAATCGAGTGGCGGATGCGTTAAGTCGAAGGAATCATGTGTTGACTACAATGAAGGTAGAGGTGACAGGGTTTGATGTGTTGCCAGATTTGTTTGTTGATGATCCTTACTTTGCTAAGATCATGGATGATGTCAATGAAGGAAAGACGGATGAGTATGTGTTAGTGGATGGTTTTCTATTCAAGGGTAATAGATTATGTATACCAGAAGGCAGTCTACGAATGAAGACTGTGAAATAGTTACATGAGGAAGGTCATGTGGGGAGATACCGTACCTTACAGTTGATTTCGCAATCATATTTTTGGCCTACTATAAGAAAGGAAGTTGAACAATTTGTGGAGAGATGTCATATTTGTCAAGTTTCCAAAGGGACAGCGACGAATGCGGGATTATATATGCCATTACCTGTGCCTATTAAACCGTGGGTTGATATCAGCATGGATTTTGTTTTGGGTTTGCCTAGAACTCAGCGAGGAAATGATTCTATATTTGTTGTGGTAGATAGATTTTCCAAGATGGCACATTTTATCGCTTGTAAGAAGACAGCTGATGCCGTCTGTGTTGCTCAGTTATTCTTTAAAGAGGTATCGATTACATGGGCTACCTGAATCTATCGTTTCAGATCGGGATACTAGATTTCTAAGCCATTTTTGGTTAAGTTTGTGGAAGATGGTTGGAACGAAGCTGAATTTTAGTAGCGCTTATCATCCGCAAATAGATGGGCAAACGGAAGTGGTAAACAGATCATTGGAAAATTTGTTGCGATGTCTTGTGCAGGATAACTTGAAGAATGGGATATGAAATTATGTCAGGCAGAGTTTGCACATAATCATGCTGTTAACCGTAGTACGGGTTTCAGTCCGTTTCAAGTTGTATACTCAGCCAGTCCGAAGGGTCCATTGGATTTGACAACAGTGCCATATCAGAAGGGAGTTGTTAAACGGGCTAGTGATTTTGTGACTGAGTTGCAGGAGTGCCATAGAACTGTTCATGAACGATTGCTTACATCAAACGAGAAGTATAAACAACTGGCGGATAAGAAGCGAAGGAATGTGAATTTCAAAGAAGGTGATTTGGTTTACGCCGTGTTGACAAAAGATCGTTTTTCAGTGGGAACGTACAATAAGTTGAAAGCTCGAAAAATCGGTCCAGTGGAAATTTTGAAGAAAATCAATGAGAATGCATATCAGTTGAGATTGTCGGATGATGTTCATACTTCTGATGTTTTCAATGTCAAATATTTGATTCCGTATCATGGAGATGAGATTGTTGTGGAAGGGGAAAGTGCAAATTCGAGGTCGAATTTTTGTCAACAGGGGGAGGATGATGCAGCGCGATCTGCTAACTGTTCAGATTTGAGTCGTTCCAGGATTTTAGGTCGTTCACGACCTAGTAAAGTTTTAGGTCGTTCACGACCTAGTGAAGGTCGCTTCCGAGCTAATGAGATCAGTGTTAAGGAAGGCAAGCAACTAAACGAGCTAAGTGAACAAACATTAGGTCGCTCCGATCTTTCAAGAATGGACTGGAACGAGATACGACCTAAGTTAGGTCGCGGCGAGGGGTTACGATCTAAGTTAGGTCGCGGCGAGGGGTTACGACCTAAGTTAGGTCGCGAGGAGAACGAACGACCTAACGAAGCTCTCATTCCTTTGGGTCGCTCCGATATTTCGAGTGAAGACTGTCTCGAGCTACGACCTAAGTTAGGTCGCCTGAACGCGTTACGACCTAAGTTAGGTCGCCAGGAGAATTAGGTCGTGTGAAGAATCCCAGAAGCTAACTTGTTAGGTCGCGTACGAAGCCTATGCCGCCTGAATACCTTGAGTCGCATTGTTTTAGGTCGCATGTGTTACTAGGTCGTATGTCGTGATACTATGTTGTAATGTGTTTGTATTTTCTTTAAGTCGTAGCTCGTAGGTCGCGTGAGTTGTATTGTTAGGTCGCAGGCGACCTATGTGTTGTGTTGTAAATAAGTGATATCTTGTGATGTACTGCAGGTGTTGTAATGTTGTTAGGTCGCTGCCGACCTAAGTTAGGTCATAGGTCACGTAACGACCTAGTGTTCTGGGTGTTGTAAAATGCTATAAATAAGGGGTGAGTTGTAACTTTGAGAGTTAGTTGATTTTGAATAAAAACTTTTGTTTGTTAGCTTTGTGCTTTCATTAAATTGGTAGTTGAGTGTAATCTCCTATCTCCTCTTTTGGCATTCGAGTGCGCTCGGATCAACGATCGTAGAAGCCAATTCACGGTATCAAGTGCGCTTGATCAACGTCTGAAGAATTGCTGATCTTCATTCACGGTATCGTGCGCGATCAACGTGATGAAGATAAATAGAATTCGGTATCTTCGGATCAACGAATTTGGGCCATTCAGTATTTTTCATTCCATCGATTGCTACTTTCACAGAATCATCATTTTGTTATTCCGCTGCTGCATCATAAACAAATATCGAATTAAAGAAATTAAGAAACTATTAATGTACATTGTGTGAAATGAAGTGTTGATTAATTTAAATTAAATCAAATTATAATTTTAAATACATAAAAAGAATTACTTTGAAGAAAAAGAACAATAGAAAAATAAATGAATATGAATGAGAAGGGAAATGGAAATATGTATTAAATAAAATTTTAAAGGGCTTTAGCTCATTCTCATTTCTCCCTTCTATGAAAACTATCACACAGCCTTATACGTTGTTTTCAAAATCTCTAAATCAACATTCTTGGCACAAATTCACCTTGTGCGAAAAATAAAATAAAAGAACGATGCACGACCTCGTGCCTCTTGCCGACGTTGAAGTCGAAGGTCGTGTGCACGAGGGGAGGTGACAGCGATCATGCACTCATGAGGAGTCACCGCGACGGTGATAGGTGTTGGAGATGGCGACGTGATTGTGTGACCACGATCGATTTGCGTGCAAACGTGCTTTGCGGCGATGCAAGCATAGGCGTAGTGATGTATGCATCCAGGGACGACATGGGTGAAGTAGCGCTGGCGGTGTAGGTGCGTTCAAAGGAGGAGGCAAGCTAGTTCAGGAAAATGGATGGCAGTTTTGTGGCTGAGGGAGGAAGCTCGTGTGTCGATGAGGGTTGCTGCTGTGTGATTTATTTACCGCTCTTCGATTGGTGAGTTATTCTAACTCACGCCGGTATTTCTAACTATAAATTTGGCCTTGCATGCTTTTCATCATTTATGAATTCCAGTGATCATGGTTGTGAATGAATGCATTGATTGAAATATATTTACATGTAGTGATTAATCTTATTCATCAAATGATATAAATTAAATTAGTGTAACGACCCACCTTTCTGATCCCTGTGAACGACACTTAATACATCCTCGGTATTCGTGTGTCGTTGCCCAAGCATCTGAAAGATAAGTTGTCTTGGGGTAAAATAAAGAACGAAATATGAAAGAATAGATAAACCTCACAGCGGAATGGTTACATATAATATAAAATGATATAGTACAAAAGGTTACTCCTTATAAGGAGTTATCAAAGTTATAAAAAAAGTACTACATCTAACAAATTTGCAGCTATACATTCTAACTTTAAAATTTTAAGATACAAAATACACCTACATAATCTTATAGTGGAAATAAATAACTAGATAACCAAGGAGCCGCCTGCTCGATCACCGTCTTCAAAGAGCTCCAAAGAAAACATGTTATTCTCGGACTACCCAAATATAATTGAGTACCCGAGTGTTTAGGGAAAATAAACAACTCGGGCCAGACAAAATGTCTTGTATGAGTAAAACTATGAAACAAATGGGGTGCATTTAAACAATAATACGTGGGATCACGCCGCTAACACGGAACAGGTTTTCTCCCACATAAAAATAACCAAACATAACAAAAAATGAAATGAACAATAGGGAACAAATCCAAACATAGATGATGGATACAATTAGTCTAACATTCATACTTGGAAGAATGGAAATAGTCTGAATAGAATTCCAAACTGGATAGAATGGACAATACAAGACAACGGTCCAAACTCGATAGAATAGACTAAACAAGATAACTATCCAAACTCGACAGAATGGACAAAACCAATAATTGAACACCGCGAAGAGTGGTTGACTCTTCCCATTGTAATTAAAGAAAACGGATTCAAAGGTTCGAATAAAATCAGAAAATGAAAATTTCCAACAATGACTAGGAGGGTGCGCTCCCCTTACCAAAAGTACACCTCTAGAAATATACATGAGAACTCGATGGATCTTGGAAACCTCCAAGCTGGACCCCGCCAACTGTTACCGAGTATCCGAGTATTTCACATCTCAATGCGCAACACCGAATCCAATCTAGAGTGGATGTGAAAATACCCTAATGGGAGCAACCCCACATAGCTTGGACCCCATTCGCTCTTTGGTTTTAGTCATCTCTGCCAAAGGATATCAAAGCTCAATAGAGCAACACATCATCTTAGAATGATGATAATAAAGAAGCTGAAATAACCGATAGCTGAGAAACCAACAATCGAGGATATAAAACGATCATATATGGAAATTAAGTCTTGTATACTTATCTCCACTTATCAAATTCCAACTTATACAATTTCTTGGTTAACAATAATATCACACAAGTCAAGGTAGTGTTAACTCAAAGTCATGTCTCGCTATTATTCTTAACTTTTGAAATAGCGACAAGTCTACTTCTTCGACGTTTAGTGCTACGTATACAAATAAATCATTTCCATATAAGTGAATCGTTTACGGAATTAATTCATTTCCATAAACGAATCAAACCTTTTCTTTTAAATCCCGAATTCATGTACGACCTCACATTACAAGTATTAGCTTTAAAACACTGTTAAAATAGTTCACTAGCTTCAAAAAATCAATTTAAAAAGGATTTAATAACTTAAAACATCTTTATTATATTGATTAATTAACTTTAAACTTCATCACACAATTTGATTTTTGAACTTCAAATGAATTTAAATAATAAAAAGGGTAAACCACTTTAAACCTTCTTAATCCAATTAATTAATAAAATATAATTAATTAAATTAATGAATAACTAATTATCATTATTTAAATGAATAACAAAGTCAAAACATCCTTGTTACTTTGATAAATTCACTTTGAAACTTCATAAATTAAGATGATTAATTAACTCCAATAACCTTTAATTAAAAAGGGTAAATCACCTTTAAAACATCATTAATTTAATTAATTAATAATATTTAAATATAATTAATTAAATTAGTTAATTAATAATTAAATATCATTATTTTAAAATGATTAATCAATTTAAACCGTCATTTAGGAAAGATTAATTAAAGTTAAAACAAGTTGATTTTCCTTTTAGAAGTCATTAATTAAAAAGATTAATTAATTTTAAAACATCATTAATTAATTGATCAATTAACTTTAATCCATCATTTTCAAAAGATTAATTAGCCTTAAACATCATTAAATAAAATGATTAATTAAATTTAAAACATCATTAACTAAGTAGTTAGTTAAATTTAAAACACATCATTAATAAGTTGATTAGTTAACCTTAATCCTTATTAATTAAATAAATAATTAATTAATTAAATAATCATTATTAGAATAATTAATTATTTTTGAAAACGTCATTAATCACGCTTAACTTGTAAAACAATTCCAAGCACGAAGATGAAACCAAATGGTTTGATAAGAAGTGATTTTCCGAAAGTGCCGACATAGCGACTATCGCTATACGGGCAGTTCGGTAAACAAGTTTATAATATTATCAACATGACCAAACATCACATAGCAATGGTTTAGGCATACATACAACAAGCATTCATAGGCAATAATTATGAACATGAATATAGTTTTAAAGCTTTGTTTTTTAGAGTAAAATTTTACTTACTAACCAGTTTGCTAACTAACATTTACTTAACATGTTTGCATCCATCACACATATACATTTCCAAACCAAACATGAACAAATTCACATCATATCCAAACCAAGCAAGCAATATATATTACAATACAACTAAAGAAAAATATTTCCCAAAAAAAAGTTAAGTGTTTTACTCACCGAAAGCTATCCAAACTCTCGCTAACTTAGGGTATGACCTAGCACTTCCATTCTTAAGTAAAAGATGGAGTTTTGTACTCTTAATACACTAGGTAGGCTCGAGCTTGAAAGAAGAAGGAAGTGAAACTTGTTGTGGTAAGGTGGAGTGACTTTGGATAATCATCGAACTCTCAAAAAATGAATCCGAAAATATGTCATTTTACAAGTGGTTTTTGGACTACTTACTCTCGGATTTTGTAAAAGTGGTCAAGATAAAAGTTTTATACATTCTTTTCTCTATAATTTCAAAAAAAATACTCAATTATAGTTAGTTTTGAAGAAGATATGGTCAAAAGAGGAAGGATCATTTTCGAACTTGAAATTCTGGGTCCGAAAATGCTCTATAAAGAAATGAGCTTTGGATATGGTTAAGCTCAAAATTAGAAGAAGTGGTACAAATAGAAGTTGTGGCCACTGGAATTTTATACGGTTTGAATAAAATAAATGCTCCATTTGATTAAGTTTTGAGAAATATATGACAGAAGTAAAAGAGGTGAAATTGAAGAACTGAAAGGGGTATTTATAAGCAAGTGAATATGTAAATTACCTAAACACCCATTGTCCTTTACCCTCCACATTGTTTTACCACATCAACACTCACCACCACACATGCCATTTCAGCCTCCACCTTGTCCCCACCTCATCATGTCAAACAAAACATGTTTAAACATGTTTTGTACTTAGTTGTCAAAATGTCAAATCACGTCTCTTAAGGCATCTTTTAGTATATACATGTGTATACTTAAGTATACATACCATGTATACACCAATATGTCCTAACTAATTTACATTTTTAACCATTTAAATATTGTTTCAAATATAAACAAGGCTCATAATATTTTAAACAACTTTTATACGATGATACTTCGAAAATTCAGAAAATAGTTTCCGGTCACATTTTCTGTTTTTATCGAACTAAATGTTTTTGTAAACTAAATTTGAAAACTATTTTATCTTCAATATATATTATTTCAATTTTTTTTATTTTAATTAAAAACCCTACTATTTGAATATTTAAAATTAATTAAATATTCAAAAATTAATGTGGTGAAATTTTGGATCGTTACACTCTCCCCCTTTAAAAGAATTTCGTCCCCGAAATTTACCACAATCCTATCCCAGAAAAAAAAACTACCCTAGAAATACTAACACATTAATCAAATGTAACTTATCCAGCAAAAACTAGTATGATATAAATCTATATGCAACCAAATTCAGAGAGTACACTGAAATAAAATACTGTGCATCCAATCATATCAAAAGGTAAATTTTGAACTAAATGCCCGGGCTCTTATATTCAAAAATTTATTTTCAAATTTCTTCAAAAAGAAATGTATTAAAACCAAAAAAAAATTAACTAGGAGGGGGTCCTCCTAGCAAAACATGTAAAACTCTAGAATCAAAACAACATGGAGCATTAAGTGGTATTCTGGTTCCTCCAAACACGACAACTAGAGTGAACAATTATTATCTCTTTCCTCAATTTTTTTTCCGTAATCGCATTTTCAAAAGCACCAGGATTTAAGTCCTAATAAACAATAATTCAAAAACCTTGGTTTATAATTTTTTTTTGACATTATAAACTATGGTATATAAGACCACATAATCAATCAATCCAGTTCAATTAAGTCAAATCAATCAAATTCTGTAAAGGAATACACTAACACTATCAATCATTCAAATTCCATAAGGAAATAAATCTAACACTCGACATTATTTGAAATGTCAAAAGATTAACAACAAACTCCTAACTTAGGTTCAACACTTACTTGATTTCCAAAATATAGACAATTATCTAAGCGTACCATTCTTTGCTCATTAGCCTCTAGTTATTGCTTAGAAGATTATCCAAACTTACTCGGACAAAATTGAAAGTTATACTCTAAAATTATTGGTTTCTTGACTACACTAATCTTTCTAAATCACATAAAATTGCATTTAATATTTTATTCAATACCAAAATTGTTTATGAATTATTTCATAAATTTTCATCAAAGTTTAAAAATATTTTATAAAGCCCTTCCTTTATAAAACACCAAATAATGACTTGTTCCACTTTATTTACTTGTATAATACCCTTCTAAATCCTAAAAGTATATACAAAACACCAAATTTATTTTGCTTTTCACAATTTAGGTGAAGATCAAATCAAAATTTGGGTCTTTTCAAACTGAGTCAACCTACCGACCTCTTTAACATAGAGTGTTAAGATGGACAATGTTTATGGATTGACTCAAAATAACAAATAGTTTACACTACTTACATGTTTTAAACAAAAGCTATGGTTTTAATAAAACAATGTCTATTAAAACCTTCTTACCTTTTCACATTAAGATGTTATGACGAATCATGTTTATGGACAGATCCAATAACACAAATTAGTTTACACTACTTCGATACTTAAATAATATCTATGGTTTTGATAAAACAATGTTATCAAAACCTTCATATCCAATCTAACCCATTTAAATCAGTGTTAAATTACCTCGTATATAATTTAAGGATAAAATTAATTTATCAAAACAATCTCTTATTAAAAATACTTTTTATTTTGGAAATCAATTCCCTTTTAGAGAACTTGAAGATTAAATACCCAATAAATTTCAAAACTCATCTTTGGAAGCATACTACATAAACCTTTTTATGAAATAACTTCAAACAATTTGTTTATTAAAACTCACTTTAGGTTCGTTCGGATTTGAATTCATTTCGATCGTACAATGATAAAGAGAATAATTTACTAACTACTACACAACATTCGCCTAAGCAACATCTGATCATCACTTAGAAGATTATTCAGATTACCATAAAACTAACCGAAATATTTTCCTCCAAATTATTCAAAGAAAAAGCATTCTACTTGAAATTTCTTTTCCAAAATATATGTACTTTAGAAATATTTCCAAATAATAAAGCTATTACTTTTCTCAAAATCCTTTGAAATCATTTTAAACAATTCCAGGATTTAAATTTTCCAAAAACACTTTAAATGTTATTTGGAAAGACAAATTTATAATACTAAGTGTATTAAAACAAGGGTCAAAACAAATGTCATTTGAAACATTGTTTACTAAAATCCCAAAATGATTTACACTTGGCTTTATTTATAAACAATTCTATTCAAAAGTTCTCATTTAAAATCATCATTTATTAATTTAAAACAATATTTATTATCTCAAAGGATAATAAAACAATTTAAATACCTTATATAAATTTCAAACAATGTTAATTGTCCTTGGGGATGATTAATAATATTCTTTTTAAAACCTTAAAACCATATAAATTTTCCAAAGAAAAAAATAAAATTTAAATTCTTTTATTAAATTTAAAATAACATTAATTATTCTAAAAGATACTAAATCACATTTATAATCTCTTTTATAAATCTAAAACAATATTAACTATCCCAAAAGATAATTAATCAAATTTACAATTTTCTTTGATAAACAAATCAGCTATCTTTAAATAAAATAGTAAATTACTTCCAAAACAATTTCATCAAATCAATTTATTTATCTTAAATTCACTTATTAAATTAATTAACTAACTTAAAACATTATTTATCAAACAATTTATTGAATTCAAATAATCATTAATTAAAATGAATAATTACTTTTAAATATCATTAATTAAAATGATTATTAATTTTCAAATATCATTAATTAAATAATTAGTTAAATTCAAATATCTTTACTTAAAAGGATTTATTAAATCTAAATCTCATTAATCAAAAAGATTAATTAATTTTGAACATCATTAGTTAAAATGATTAATTAATTTAAAATATCATTAATCAAAATGATTAATAAATTTTAAACATCTACTTTTGTGAAAATACCAGCTCAAGTTCAAATACACATACAAGGGTTTAGGGGATAAAACTCAATAAATGATGGTATAGCTGAAATTGCTATAACGACACTTAAACAGTTTAAATGAAATATCCAGATTAATTACAATTAATCAATCAAACAAATCTAACTATGATCCAAGAAATCAACAATAGTTTATAGCATCACATATATGATACAGTAAATTTGGGTGTGGGTTAACTCATATTTAGATGATTCTTCTTTATTATAACTAAATTTTATCATATACTTATTCTCTAAATGTAATATCCTACTATTCGGGTTATATTAAACGACTTCTTATTAAAAGTTTATTTTTAGCTTAACATTATTAAAAGATGACTTTTAACTTAATCCTTTCGCTGAACACCTTATAATCAAACTGTGAAACTTAATTCATAAGGGGTTCGTTCCAAGATTCCCTAATTCTCATTTACTTGACCTATACCTAACTAAGGAAAATTCCTTATGAACTGTTCAACAATAGTTAATGCTCAAACTAGACGAGCATAACTAATCAAATCCTAAATGACAACAATAAAATATTATCATTTCTTAACAATCAAATCAACTATAAAATTATATTAATTTTGAAAATAATTATTATATATATAATATATTCCTAGGTAAAATTATTTCATTTACCATTTAAAAACAATATTGTATTGGGAGGTCTGTTCAAGTGTTTAGGAATCCCTATCGATAACCCTGATCGGACGCATCGACTAGAATTCATATATCACTCAATGGATCAAACAACACAATATAAAATATTTTTATAGCACTAATATATACGCACTCAATATATATTTATACTCTCGAACTTATCCTAGGATTTTAGTAATCATATCCTTAGAGAGTTTACCCTACCAGAGCTTAGGGGTTCGCTAAACCTAAGCTCTTATACCATATGTGATGACCAACATTTCTGATTCCTGGGAACGACACTTAATACATCCTTGGTATTCCGATGTGTGGTTGCCCAAGCATCTGAAAGATAAGTTGTCTTGGGGTAAAATAAAGAACAGAACAAGACAGAATAGATAAACCTCAAAGCGGAATGGTTACATATAATATAAAAAGATGTAGTACAAAAGGTTACTCCTTATAAGGAGTTATCAAAGTTATAAAAAAAGTACTACATCTAACAAATTTGCAGCTATACATTCTAACTTTAAATTTTTAAGATACAGAATACACCTACGTAATCATACAGTGGAAATAAATAACTAGATAACTGAGGAGCCGCCTACTCGATCACCGTCTTCGGAGCTCCAAAGAAAATCTGCTATTCTCGGACTACCCAAATGTAATTGAGTACCTGAGAGTTTAGGGAAAATAAATAGCTCGAGTCAGACAAAATGTCTGGTATGAGTAAAACTATGAAACAAATGAGGCGTATTTAAACAACAATATGTAGGACCAAGCCGCTAACGCAGAACCGGATTTCTCCCACATAAACAACAACCAAACATAACAAAAATTGAAATGAACAATAGGGAACAAATCCAAACATAGAAGATGTGTACAATTAGTATAACATTCAGACTTGAAAGAATGGAAATAGCCTGAATAAAATTCCAAACTTGATAGAACGGATAAAACAAGAAAACAGTCCAAACTCGATAGAATGGACTAAACAAGATAACTATTCAAACTCGATAGAATGGACAAAACCAATAATTGAACACCATGAAGATTGGTTGACTCTTCCCGTTGTAATTAAGGAAAACAGATTCAAAGGTTCGAATCAAATAAGAAAATGAAATTTTCCAACAATGACTAGGAGGGTGCGCCCCCCTTACCGAAAGTATACCTTGGAAATATACTTGAGAACTTCGATGGCTTTTGGAAACCTCTAAGCCAGACCCCGCCAACTGTTACCGAGTATTCGAATATTTCACATCTCAATGCGCAACACCGAATCCAATCTAGAATGGATGTGAAAATACCCTAATGAGAGCAACCCCACATGGCTTGGCACCCACTCGCTCTTTGGTTTTAGTCATCTCCGCCAAAGGATATCAAAGCTCAATAGAGCAACACATCATCTTAGAATGACGATAATAAAGAAGCTGAAACAACCGATAGTTGAGAAACTAACTATCGAGGATATAAAATGATCGTATATGGAAATTAAGTCTTGTATGCTTATCACCACTCATCGAATTCCAACTTGTACTATTTCTTGGTTAACAATAATATCAGATAAGTCGAGGTAGTGTTACCTCAAAGTCATGTCTCACTATTATTCTTAACTTTCGAAATAGCGACAAGTCTACTTCTTCGATGTTTAGTGCTAAGTATACAAATAAATCATTCCTATGTAAGTGAATCATTTATGGAAATTAATTCATTTCCATAAACGAATCAAACTTTTCTTTTAAAAACTCGAATGTGTGGCCTCACATTACAAGTATTAGCTTTAAAACACTTTTTTAAAAGACTTCACTAACTTCAAAAAATCAATTTAAAAAGGATTTAATAACTTAAAACATCTTTATTACATTGATTGATTAACTTTAAACTTCATCACACAATTTGATTTTTAAACTTCAAATGACTTCAAATAATAAAAAGGGTAAACCACTTTAAACCTTCTTAATCCAATTAATTAGTAAAATATAATTAATTAAATTAATGAATAACTAATTATCATTATTTAAATGAATAAAAAAGTTAAAACATCCTTGTTACTTTGATAACTTCACTTTGATACTTCATAAATTATGCTGATTAATTAACTCCAATAACCATTAATTAGAAAGGGTAAATCACCTTTAAAACATCATTAATTTAATTAATTAATAATATTTAAATATAATTAAATAAATTAGTTAATTAATAATTAAATATCATTATTTTAAAATGATTAATCAATTTAAACCATCATTTAGGAAAGATTAATTAAAGTTAAAAACAGTTGATTTCCTTTTAAAAGTCATTAATTAAAAAGATTAATTAATTTTAAAACATCATTAATTAATTGATCAATTAACTTTAGTCCATCGTTTTCAAAAGATTAATTATCCTTAAACATCGTTAAATAAAATGATTAATTAAATTTAAAACATCATTAACTAAGTAATTGGTTAAATTTAAAATACATCATTAATAAGTTAATTAGTTAACCTTAATCCTTATTAATTAATTAAATTAAATGATCATTATTAAAATAACTAATTATTTTTGAAAACATCATTAATAAAAATCTTACTTAACTTGTAAAACAATTCCAAGCACGGAGATGAAACCAAATGGTTTGATAAGAAGTGATTTTCTGAAAGTGCCGACATAGCGACTATCGCTATACGGGCAGTTCGGTAAATAAGTTTATAATATTATCAACACAACCAAACATCACATAGCAATGGTTTAGGCATATATACAACAAGCATTCATATGCGATAATTATGAACATGAATATAGTTTTGAAGCTTTGTTTTTTTAGAGTAAAATTTTACTTACTAACTAGTTTGCTAACTAACATTTACTTAACATGTTTGCATCCATCACATATATACATTTCCAAACCAAACATGAACAAATTCACATCATATCCAAACCAAGCAAGCAATATATATCACAATACCACTAAAGAAAAATATTTTCTAACAAAAAAATTAAGTGTTTTACTCACCGAAATCTATCCAAACTCTCGCTAACTTTGGGTATGACCTAACACTTCCATTCCTAAGTAAAAGATGGAGTTTTGGACCCTCAATACACTAGGTAGGCTCGGCCTTGAAAGAAGAAGGAAGTGAAACTTTTTGTGGTAAGGTTGAGTGACTTTGGATAATCATCGAACTCTCAAAAATGAACCCGAAAATAGGTCATTTTACAAGTGGTTTTGGACTACTTACTCTCGGATTTTGTAAAAGTGAGAGAAAAGTTTTAGAAAATCCTTTTCTCTACAATTACAAAGGAAGAATCACTCATTTACAGTTAGTTTTAAGAAGATATGGCCAAAAGAGGAAGGACCTTTTTCAAACTTGAAATTCTTGGTCCGAAAATGCTCTGTAAAGGAATGAGCTTTGGACATGGTTAAGCTCAAAATTAGAAGAAGTGGTACAAACAAAAGTTGTAGCCACTGGAATTTTCTATGGTTTAAATAAAATAAATGCTCCATTTGATTAAGTTTTGAGAAAGATATGGCAGAAGTAAAAGAGGTGAAATTGAAGAAGTGAAAGGGGTATTTATAAGAAAGTGAAAATGTAAATTACCTAAAGACCCCATGTTCTTTATAATAGAGTTAGGGGTATTCCCTAGGGGAAATAATGTAATTTTTTACATATATTTAACTCGTCGACCAATCTTGTTCGAAATAAAAGATATTTTCTTCCTATATACTTGATATAATGTGATTATATTAATTAATTAACTTAATTAAAAGTATATTTAATAGAAAATTTCATAAATGGTATATTTTGTGATAGTAGTTATAAAGTATTGTAACCGTGAGTAATTTATCACAACGAAACAATTATACCATTTTAAATGTTCCTAGTCAAGATGCATCGAGACTGGATATCGATGTCTCCATTGAGACTGGAGTACGTAACGCTCTCCAAATGTTGGGTAGTTTATTACTCATGACTGCTGGGGGCACCTAGGGGTTTCGTACTAATAGTTATTGGATAACTATGGAATGAATCACTCGATAGTTTTCTGTTGGTTAATATAAATAATGTCAAATAGAAAATATCGATGTGACTAATTTACACAGTTCTCTCGACTTAAGAATACCATGGATCTTCAATATGAAAGCTCCACTTTGAATTATAGCCAAATCATTGCATGACGTCCATCGAGTGACTATAGTTGGGTCGAGTGAAAGTATTGGAAGTAAAGCGCTATTCAAGAGAGGATTCGTCTCCTCGGTTATATGCGGTTAGTATCACGGTCAACTCAAGTCAACTCAAAGTCAAAGTCTTTGGCCAGAGCATTTCGATTAATAATAATTGTTATTATTGAACCAAGGACTTTGTATTTGGACTATAAAGTTGAATGTGGATGAGGTTGGAATTTTGACCATTACCAAATTCCATAAGTCCAAAGTGATATAGTTTTGATGAAGAGAATTGGTGTAAACAATTGTCACAACCGGGTAACGCTTATTAAACTAAAATTGGATTTTACTGAAAATGAGTAAGCGATAAATTTGGCCATATTGTCACACCACTTGCAAAGTGATGTGTGAACATTAACATTCGAATAGTTTGGTGTTAATTACTGACCAAATTTACACCCAAGAGTTACACAACTGAAGTGTTGAATTCCCTTAAAACCGAATGATTTAATTAGTTTTTAATTATTATGAATAAATTAAACAGGAAAATAGGCACAGGGAAGAAGTTGCAAAAAAATTTAGTCTCAGAGACAACAAGTTTCCTTTTTAGTCTGAAGGACGCTTTTTAGTGTAAACAGAAAATGATAGTTACAACTATCATTCTGTGATTTATACTAGAAAGTGTCCTTCAGCCTAAAAGGCAAACTTCTTGTCCCTAAAACTAAATTTTTCTTGAACTTTTTCCTTGAGCCTAAAAACCTCTAAATTAAATTAATTAATATTTATGAAATATTAATTATAAAATTTGAATATGGTTTGAGAATAAAAATTGTTACATATTTATAATAGTTATAAATGTACCAATCGATATACGATATCGATAAGCGATTAAATTAAATTTAATTGCATAGCATTTTGGCTTGGGCTTAAATGGGTTTAAAACCCATCATTAGGGCTACAAATTTCGGTTTTGACAAGTTATTGGAGGTGGCTAAACTTAGGATTAGACCTAGAGATGGATGGCTAAGATTAAGAGAGAATAGGTAATGAGATTGTCCTAATATCTCTCTTGTACAAGGCTATATATATGGATCTCAAAACCCTTAATCAAAAATAACTTTTGGCTGCCATAATTATCAAGTTGGTTGGCCGAAATTAATCCCCATATCAGTTCTAAGAATCTCAAATCAATTCAAGTTAAGTAAAAACACTATTTGATAGAAAATGTCGACTATTCCAGACTTAAAGTCTGACGGATCGAGCATAACTAGAGAAGAGAATTCATTGATTCAAGTGGACTCAAAGGCATCATCAATTGGTATTTTATTTATATATAATACAGTAACCATATCATATTTTATGATTTAATATTGATTAATCCCAAATCTGTATATATATTAATGTTGTATATCTAGTTAGGTGAGATTTTCGTAGGTATATATAGTTGTCACAAATTAGTTTGGTTATGTGCATGGTTATATTATTATGTGTTATAATTTAAGTATAAACGAATCTAATTTGCTGTAAAAATTAAATTTTGTCATTATTAATTATTTTATGCATATTTATATATTAATTTAAATATAGACTAATGTATATTTTAAACATATAATTACATATATGTATATTTATAATGTATAAACAGCTTAGAATTTTTGGTTACACCTATTTATACATAATATGAATTATCAAATTCGAAAATAATTTTTTTATACATATAAATAATTTTAAATTATCTTTTATTGATTATTTGAATTGTTTATTATATCTAAAATAATTATTACACTGAAAATTCGATTTTACATTTTATATGTGTATAATTTTATATGTTTAATTATGTATATATATTTATACAAATGTTTTAAATTATATATATATTTTTAGTTAATTTTGAGATTTTTAGCTATAAAATATATTTTAAATATATGTATACGTATTTATATAAATATACTTTGCATTATAGATTTATGCACATATTTAGACAACATACAATACATATGAAATGAGCTAACATGTCCATTGCGATGTAAATCACAATATCTATATATGGGCATGTTATACCCTTCACGGATTATTAGGTTACACATGCACACACATATGTATATGTATATGATACATGTATATATATAAATTAAATCATTCAAATTAACTTTACATTACAAAATACTTAAATTTAAATAAAATACATGATTTTATTTAAAACAAATTTAGAATTGTTCTAAATGAATTAGATTTCATAGGCCCAATAAAGATCCAATAGGGTAAAAATTTTGAAATTCACCCATAACTTCCACTGCAGGCTGGTCCAGTTCCATCGGCCGAGATTGTGTCGTGACTAAAGAGATGTGATCCATCGGCCGAGATTGTGTCTTTATTAAAACTAATGTAGTTGGAGTTAGATGAGCAATGTTGATAAGAATAATATCGCAAATTTCAATTGTTGAAATTAGCGTAACATATTCGATATTCAACATGCTCAAGTTAATTCAGATTTACTCACAAAATTATCGCTCGATAAGACTAGTGTTTGGTACTTATGTATTGAAACAGAAAATTCTAAATAATGATTTAGAGTAAGCTGTTTATACATATTAACCAAAAACGCCTCGAAGTCGGTGGGAGCGATATTGGGTTTGCGAGTCTTTGGATATGATCCAAGAAATGATATGAATGTATCATTTTGTAAGCATGAAGATTGAATAAGTATTTTGATAGAAATATCAAATAGTTTGATTTTCAATCAAGGTGTAAAGGAAGCGTGTGTTCATAAGAAAGAACGTTAAAAGGTACATTGATATTTCTAAACTATAAATAAACAACACGTTGTTGATTTTAACAATATGCTTGTATTAAAATCAATTTTAGTTGTTTTAATACTCAATTTTGGATTGTAAATGATGTCTTTTATGGTGAGTATAAAAGACATAGGGATTGTCCCAAAACAATATACAAGAGCACCTTATTAAAAGGGGAACATGTAAGTTGGATTCCTTATGCATTAGCAATAGGAATTATCTTACAGGTTATGTTGTGTATGGTATTATGTTTGTTTATGTATTTATACATGGAGAAAATATAAAATCCAAATTGATATCACTAAATGGTTGTTTGAGGTGTTCTCGCGTATTTATGAAATACTTGAGAATTGTTTATAGAAACAACAAACTCGTTATGATGGAACGTTTGGGCACAAACTTTTATAAGTGATATTGAGTATAACATGTCAATGATAAAATTCAACTTAAAATCTTTAATTTGAAAATGTTTCAAAATAAAGGTGATTGTGGTCGATTCAACGAAATGTTGAGAACATTAACTTGAATAGCGCTACAATAAACCAATGTATATAGATATAAATGCACAAATTTATAATTGACCCAAAGGTGATTCCACATATTGAGAATCCTATAATATTGTTATAAGATAACAATGTCATGAAATTGGTCATGATAGAACTTAAATCCCACTAGAAGTCGAAAGACATACTTCGAATTGTTCCACATGATAAAGGCAGTTTATCAGTGTAAGAGAGAGTTAATTGACAAAGTAGATAATTAAAACATAATAGCATACCCATTCACTAAGGGACTGACCTAATTGGTTTTGAGGAAACTGATTGGAGAAGTTGGAATTAGATTCCATAATTGACCCCAAGTGCAAGTGGGAGATTGATAGAGTTAGGCGTATGCCTTAGGGGCAATTATGTAATTTGTTACATATATCTAACTCGTTGACCTACCTTGTTCGAAATAAAAGGTATTTTCTTTATGTTATATACTTGATATAATGTGATTATATTAATTAATTAAATTAATTAAAAATATATTTAATAGAAAAATCCATAAATGGTATATTTTGTGAAAGTAGTTACAAAGTGTTGTAACCGTGAGTAATGTATCACAACGAAACAAATATACCATTTTAAATGTTCCTAGTCAAGATGCATCGAGACTGGACATCGATGTATCCGTTGAGACTGGAGTACGTAACTCTCTTCAAATGTTGGGCAGTGTATTACTCATGACTACTGGGGGAACCTAGGGGTTTCGTACTAATAGTTATTGGATAACTATGGAACGACTCACTCGATAGTTTTCTGTTGGTTAATATAACTAAGGTCAAACAGAAAATAACGATGTGACTGATTTACACAGTTCTCTCAACTTGAGAATACTGTGGATCTTCAATATGAAAGTTCCGCTTTGATTATAGCCAAATCATGGCATGGCGTCCACCGAGTGACTATAGTTGGGTCGAGTGGAAGTATTGGAAGTGAAGCACTATTCAAGAGAGGATTTGTCTCCTCGGTTATATGTAGTCAATATTACAGTCAACTCAAAGTCTCTGGCCAGAGCATTTTAGTTAATAATAATTGTTATTATTGAATCAAGGACTTTGTATTTGGACTATAAAGTTGAACGTGGATGAAGTTGGAATTTTGAGCATTACCAAATTCCATAAGTCCAAAGTGATATAGTTTTGACGAAGAGAATTGGTGTAAACAAATGTCACAATTGGGAACGCTTATTAAACTAAAATTGGATTTTACCGAAAATGAGTAAGCGATAAATTTGGCCATAATGTCACACCACTTTCTAAGTGACGTGTGAAAGTTAACATTCGAATAGTTCGATGTTAATTGCTGACCAAATTTACACCCAAGAGTTACACAATTGAAATGATGAATTCCCTTAAGACCGAATGATTTAATTAGATTATAATTGTTATAAATAAATTAAATTATTTAATATTTATGAAATATTAAATATAAAATTTGAATATGGTTTGAGAAATAAAAATTGTTATATATTTGTAATAGTTATAAATGTACCAATCGATATACGATATCGATAAGCGATTAAATTAGATTTAATTGCATAGCATTTTGGCTTGGGTTTAAAGCCCATCATTAGGGCTGAAAATTTCGGTTTTGAAAATTTATTAGAGGCGGCTAAAATTTAGGATTAGACCTAGAGATGGATGGCTAAGATTAAGAGAGAATATGTAATGAGATTGTCCAAATATCTCTCTTGTACAAGGCTATATATATGGATCTCAAAACCCTTAATCAAAAATAACTTTTGGCTACCATAATTATCAAGTTGGTTAGCCGAAATTAATCCCCATATCAGTTCTAAGAACCTCAAATCAATTCAATCTAAGTAAAAGCACTATTTGATAGAAAAGGTCGACGTTTCCAAACTTGCAATCTAACGGATCGAGTATAAGTAGAGAAGGGAATTCATTGATTCAAGTGGACTCAAAGGCATCATCAATTGGTATTTTATTTATATATTACAGTAATTGTATCATATTTTATGATTTAATATTGATTAATTGCAAATCTATATATATAATAATGCTGTATATCTAGTTAGGTGAGATTTTCGTAGGTATACGTTGTTGTCATAAATTAGTTTGGTTATGTGCATGGTTATATTACTATGTGTTATAATTTATGTATAAAAAAAATCTAATTTGCTGTAAAAATTAAATTTTTTCATTATTAATTATTTTATGTATATTTATATATTAATTTAAATATAGAGTAATGTATATTTTAAACATATAATTACATATACGTGTATTTATAATGTATAAATAGCTTAGAATTTTCCTTACACCTATTTATACATAGTATGAATTATCAAATTCGAAAATAATTATATATATATATATATAATTATCTTTTATTGATTATTTGAATTGTTTATTATATCTAAAATAATTATTGCACTGAAAATTCGGTTTTATATTTTTTAAAATTACTACATCTATGCAATTACCCATAGAAGAATTTTTAGAATTTTTTGTTAATATTTTATATTTTCAATAATTAAATTACTTCAGTTGAACATTTCTTTTATTTATTAAAAATAATATTTTATTTCAAAAAATCATGAAAATAAATTAAACTTGTATTTATGATCCTAAATTTTGGTAAATTTTAAAATTTGATTTTTTAATATTTATAATTATTATGATCAAAACCATTTATTATATATATAATAATGATAAAATTATAAAATTAGTATTTTATGTTTGTTATGCTAATTTCGATCTAGAAATAATTTTAATATATATATATATATATATTTTTTAAATATTTGAATGTAATTAATTATTGATATATATATATATACATTTTATTTAACCTTATACATATATAATTTTAATTATTATATATATATATATGTATGTATGTATGTATGTATGTATAATTTTATATGTTTAATTATGTATATATATTTATACAAATGTTTTAAATTATATGTATATTTAATTTTGAGACTTTTAGTTATAAAATATATTTTAAATATATGTATACGTATTTATATATATATACTTTGCATTATAGATTTATGCACGTATTTGGACAACATACAATACATACGAAATGAGCTAATGTGTCCGTTGTGATGTAAATCCCAACATCTATATACGGGCATTTTATACCCATCACGGATTATTATGTTACACATGCACACACATATGTATATGTATATGTATATGTATATGTATATGTATATGTATATGTATATGTATATGGTACATGTATATATATATATATAAATTAAATCATTCAAATTAAGTTTACATTACAAAATACTTAAATTTAAATAAAATACATGATTTTATTCAAAACAAATTTAGAATTTTCTAAATGAATTAGACTTCATAGGCCCAATAAAGATCCAATAGGGTAAAAAATTTGAAATTCACCCATAACTTCCACTGCGGGCTGGTCTAGTTCCAACACTTTACCCTTCACATTGTTTTGCCACATCAACACCCACCACCACACATGCCATTTCAGCCTCCACCTTGTCCCCTCCCCCTCATCATGTCAAAGAAAACATGTTTAAATATGTTTTGTACTTAGTTGCCAAAATGTCAAATCATGTCTCTTAAGGCGTCTTTTAGTATATACTTAAGTATACATACCATGTGTATACCAATATGTCTTAACTAATTTACATTCTTAACCATTTAAATATTGTTTCAAATAAAAAAAGTCTCACAACATTTTAAACAACTTTTATATGATGAAACTTCAAAAATTTGGAAAACAGTTTCCGGTCACATTTTCTGTTTTTCATTGAACTAAATTTTTTTGTAAACTAAATTGAAAACTATTTTATCTTCAATATTTATTATTTAAAAGCTTTTTTATTTTAGTTATAAATCCTACTATTTGAATATTTAAAATTAATTAAATATTCAAAAATTAATGTGTTGAAATTCTGGGTCGTTACAATTAAATTGGTTGGAAATAAGTTGAATTGATATGGGTGGAAGAGATTAATTTGCAAAGGAATATAGTTCAATTGTAAATTGAACCTTTTATACTTGTATGTCATGCATAAATTGTTTGTGTGATCGGAGTTGTCGAAAAACAACTCAGATCACTGAATAGTTTCGTATTATGGAATTATACATATTTTTATAGAGCGATGTTGGCTCTAAAAGTTGCAATTTGATGGATTTATTGTTTGAATTATTTAAATGTGTTTATATATATTTTTAAAATGAGGTTTTATCTATTTTGATCCTTATTTGAAATTTAATTTATATAATATAGTTAAATTATATTACCTTCTTAACTTATTACTTATTTCAAAATTACTATTCAAAGCTTTTAAAAATGAGTAATATTTAACTATAAAAACTTTTTAAATTTACTATTTTATAATATAAAATTTTGAAAATGTTTTAAAGGCAAAAGATATAATATGGCATTATTTTATGAAAGCGGTTGTGAAAGTATTAATTTTAATTTCAAGCCATTTTGTTATAAAGAGGTTTAAATGATTTTAAAAGAGTTCAAAAGCTTTTGTAAATAAACAACTCTGATTTAAAATGAGTTTATAGATTTAAAAGTGATTTGGAAAAAATCATATCTTAATATATATATATACATATAATTAATTTAAAACTCTTTTATTTTATTTATTATGGATTTGAGATTTTAATGAGATTTCGTGCTTTTCTATGAAATATGGAATTTTAGTAAATGATTGAATTGTCGGATCAGTTTGGGACTTTCCTTACAATTCTTTCACTTTTATTATAACTTGTTAAATAAAGTTCGAGTGGAATTTACAAGCTTTTAGTAAATACTAGAATTTCACTTTCAAGTATGGGATAGTTAGTTAGTTTAGTGATTGCTAACGTGAAAGTGAGCTAAACTTAGAATTTATTATTTAGGTTGTTCGGATTTTGGATCGATAGATCCCCGAGAGACGATGACTCATTTCATCGACTTGAGAGTCGATACATTCTCATACTTGGGTAAGTGGACCTATTTAGTGTGGTTAGGCTTGTTATGGTGTAATACAGCTGCCCTTTCGTTTCTTGGACAGGTGTTACATGCATGATTAGTCTATAAGACCAGATGACTAGTACCTATCAGTTTATTTGGTATACAGTTAGACAATGTTTGCCTATTTTTTTCTATTCGTTAAATTCGCATAGTAGTCTATTTTGATCCGTTAGATTATTACACTATGCGGCGAGGTCTACTTGGTTTATTAGTCTGATATCAGTCTATTTAGTTGATTAAACTTCGTGTCACTGTTTAAACTAATAGTTGACTACCATTATTAATTTATTAGTGATGATTATTCTTCAGAGATTTTGGGATATATATTTTGTATCTTTAGGCTCTGAAGAATCATGAATTGTTATCACCGTATTTTTTATGATAGTCCATTTGAGACTTGATATTGATTTACAAAATGATGATTTTGATTGATATGCCTTATTATGATAATTTGGTTTCATACATATTTCTATTATTGCTTATTTTATCGTTAAGTCATATATTATGATACCAGTATTTAACCTTTTTATTAGATATAGTTTGGCCCGTTTATTTTTGTAATACTTAGGTCAGGTCGAGACTCTACAGGTACAAGGATACAAGGACTCGCTGACATTTGGATTTTGTGCTACACGGGAGTAGATTATTTTGACTATTTCAGTTTACTTCATTACTGTATATATTAACATTCAGGAGGATATGTCATATATAATATTTAGTAGTCATTGTGTACCTGATACTGTATTTTGGATGCGATGTATATATTATGTGGGTCTAGTACTAATTTTTTGTAGCCTCATATTTTATTATTTATATGATATATATTATTCCGTTGTGATCTGTGACTCTGATATTGATTATCTATATTATGTACTATTCTGAATATTTAAATTGGTGTGTTTATTACTTTGTATTAGTACTGTACACGTTAAATTTTCAGTTCAGATCCTCCTAATGGTAATAAAGACGTATCAATGTTAGTCCAAAGATATATTCACATTCGATCGCCCTTAACAGCCACTTTCTCTGTGTTATTAGACGACAGTACTTGTAATGTTCTTTAATAATTGGGTATAGCGGTGAGGTCATTACAAAAATTCTCTTTCCTTATTTGATTCAAATCTTTGAATTGTTTTCTTAATTGCATCGAGAAGTGCTTGGCGCTCTTCTTAATGCTTAATTATTTGTTTCCATTCTTTCATCCATGGATGTTTTCTTGTAAGGTAAAACCCATTCGTGTTTAGCGGTGTGGTCTCGCAGAATTAATATATGTTCACTATATTTTTTGAGTTTTCTCACACTGGTTTTCCAGAATAATCCAGGTGTTATTTTATTATAATACTTGGGTCAGACTGAGTATTTTTCCAAGCCGTTGATGGGGCATGGAACTCATAGAGTAGAGCTGGATGTTTACCTATCGTAGTATTTTTATTTTCTGTTATATTATTATGTATACCTATCAGTAATTGTAAGATCAGGAAGTTATAATTGTCTTAGCTAATGAGGTTTGTTTTAAATTCTAATATACCATGTATTTTAGAGTGACAGCTTTTACTATCTTTGTTATATTTTATGTTGTCGTTCCACTATGAGATTCTATTTCTTCTATTCTTTTTCTTTTTAACCTAATAATTTTTCTTTTCGACACTTGGATAATCAGCATTTAAATACTATAGATATATTAAGTGTCGACTTTCGAGGGTCGAAAAGATGGGTCGTTACAGTTGGTATCAGAGTTAAAGGTTTAAGCGAGAATCTTTGCATTGTTAGGGAAACATATTTGAGATAGGGTAAGCGACACCCTAGAATGAGTCTGAGTGTGTATATATATACAATAGCGTATTTTTTACTGGTATAAAAGCAAATTGTGTTAATTGGTCTATTGAGTGGTTTATGAATTCTGATTGAGACGTGGGATGCCACAGTGTCGATATGGATTTCTAAACACTTGAACAAGGCAAATAGATACGATATTGATTTTTGGAAATTATAAATGAAATATTTTACCTAGGATTACATATTATATATTTATATATAAAGGAATAAGTTTCAAATTTATGTAGTTATTCATGATGTGCTAGTTTTTTTTAATGATAATATTTCTTTATTTTGATTACTGTTTGATTTGCTATGTTCGGATTGTTTAGGAGCACTGGCTATTATTTGTTGATTGTTAATTTATGCTTTATTAGTTTATCGGTATTTATTGTTTTTGTAACGACTCAGAATTTCTGTCATTTGAATTCGGATATTTAATTAATTTTAAATATTAACAAGTAAGATTTATAAGCCGAATGAATTATATTTCAAATATAGTGATTTAATTGTATAATTAAATCGATAAATTAATATTTGAAATTCCAGAAATAATTGGAAATTGAATTAAATGTGTATAAAAATGATTTATAAAATTATAATAAATCATATTGGAGTTAGAATGATGTTATAGAACTTTTAAAATTGAATTAAAAGTTAATTGTGATAATTGAATATTTTAATATTTAATTAACGAGTAAAAATAGTCATTTTTCAAACAGTCTCGGATTTCGACGAAACTAGTTTCATCGGATCCGTAATGTTAAATTATTGTAAGGTTTCAAATTTCGTGTCAATCGGATTTACGGTTTGTCCGGGCAAGCCAAAACGCATAGAAATCGTTTTAATCGATTTAATTTAAATTTGATCATTTATTTCCGTAACTCGCACATATGACCGAATTAGCTCCTGAAACACGTTCCATTGTGTTCGGAATGTGGGTTAAACTTTAGAAATGTCAGCCGGCATGCTTCGTTTGGAGTTCGAAAAATTGGAGATGAATAGTGTTTCGTCAAATTTTCTATAAAAGGACTTGTTTTTCATCATTTTGCACAAACCCTAACAACCCTAGGGCAGGCCGCCACATACAATTCCAATGGCCGAAAACGTTCATTTCTTCCCCTCTTAATCTCTTCCAATCCGTAAATCAATTCAAGAAACTTTCAACTAGAACGTTGTAGAGCTTCACGAGCTCGACCAATCTATACGGCGATGATGATCATCGGAGCATTGTGGAGGCCAAATTTCAACTGTGAAGTTGCGCGTTTCGTGCACGTTTTCTGAGGGATGGGGGTGGTCGAGTGGGGCCGGTCTTCGGCTAGAGGTGGAGCTCATGACGCTCGTTCAATTGGTGCTCGCCAATCGTCTTCAATTGTAGCGAGGTGGCTTTGATAATTCGATGAACAAGTGGCGGCCGTTGGTTTTGTTGCGAACGTGAAACTGTGGGAGGGGAAGAAGATAACGTTCGCGACCTGGATCTAGGGCTAAGGAAATCAACGGCCCAGATTGAAAACAAGGTTTAAAAAGAAAATAAAATTGAAAATAAATTATATAATAATTCGTATAAACTTTAAAATGACATAACTTTTTCATACGAGGTCGAAAGTCGATGAAACAAATTGCGTTGGAACCGTATTGACGAGCACTATGCAATGGAGCTGGATTGGGATTTATTTGAGCTAGTGGAATTTTGAGTAAAATATAAATGTGCGTTTAATTTTATTCGAAATAAAACACTGCAACTATTATCGGAAACTCAAGGTGAGAACTCCTCACTCAATCGAATTTGTTTCGATTTAAATTTTAAATAGTTAAATTTAAAATTGGTTGATTGTGTGTTTGGATTGATGGTTGTCATTTGTTGCATTGAAATAGACCTTATACGCCGCATATTAAGCGGAGGTTATTATATTAAAAACATATACCACGATATTCGACCTTGAAGTGGAATTGGTATTATATATGTATTTGGAGTTGATTTCCCGCATTATATAGCGGATGAGACCCTATTGCGCCGCATAATAGCGGATAATATTTTATGAATCCCATATACCACAATATTCCACCTCGAAGTGGAATTGGTATTTGATTGTTGTGCTAACATCTGTGGATGCAGGGAAACAGGTTGGAGGGATCCAACTGGATTCCTCAAACATTTGAAATTATTTCATATGTTGTGTGTTGATTATTTATAATCTTCGTGTGATTATATTTGTGAATTGGAATTGTTGAATGCTATAATTTAGCCGGATATATTTTTGGTATCGTTGGACACCAGAAATAAATAAAATTGGATTTTTGAAATTCAAGTTGAAAATTTATTGAAAAAAATATTTTTGAGAATTGGATAAATTTATAAGGAGTTTTAAAAAGATAAAAGTCTTATTTTTGAACTATATTGAATTAAATTTCAAATTTTGGGAAAAAAGGCTTAGTAAAGGGATTTTTAATAATATTATTTATAAGTTGAAGAATTTATTTAAAAATTTGGATTTTTAAATAGATTTGAAGAGATAAAGAAATTTATTTTAAAAAGGAAATAATTTGGAAATTCATTGAAAATTTGCTTTGGTGTTTTGAAATAAATTTGAAAATAAATTTGAAATTAATTGCTTATTAATTTACCATAACTAGCAAAAATTTATACGTAGAAATTTATTTGACTTTAAATTAATCAGATAATTAAATTAATCCTACTTATGGATGTTTGGATTATATTGGATGTTGAATTGTTTGATATCTCTGATATGTGATGCTTTGTGATATATCCTGATTTGTGTTGTGATCTGTAATTTGTTTATCTGTGATATATATATATATATCTTTGATCTGTGAATGAAAGATAAGCGTTATAGTTTATACCGCTTATCAACTATATTGTTATATTTGATCTGTGGCGGTTGAATGTTGTTGCACTATTGTTTTAAACCCTTGGACTACACAATACACACACAAATGTGGATTTCACGTGGAAATCAGTTAAGTAACAGATTTTTGACAATTCTAAAAGACTGAATTTTTGAATCCAAATTAGTTTTGGGAATTGGAATTGAAAGATTTTGAAAATGAGATTCAAAAATAAGAGTTATCTTAAATAACTTAATAAAATTGAAATTTAAATCATTTGATTTAAATTTTTAATTCAATACTTGAAATTGAATTCAATGATTTGGGAACTATGGTCTAAAAGATTGTACAAGTGTAAAAGGTGTTTATATGGGTTTTTAACCATTTAAAATATGGTTTTGGAAATTTAAATTTAAATCCAAGATTTGTACTTGGATGGCTTTAACCTGTGTAATTGTAACCAGTTTTTCCCAAAACAAAAACTATCTGTTTTCAAATAATAATAGCTTTCATAAAGTGAAAAGATTTCCAATTTGTATCGAAACATTTCAAGTTGAAATGAAATTGTGAATAGTTTGGAAAAACTATGAATTAACCTTTGTGAAGATGATTAAGCTTTATTTTGAAATCAAAGAAGATTTTAAAAGGTGTATCTTTTATATTATAAAAGACTTGAATTGTGAATAGTTTTGAAAGCTATAAGTTAAAAATCTTAATTTAAAGATTTAATGGGTTAATCCAATTGAAATGGGAAATGATTTGGGAATCTGTGAATGAATCTTTGTGAAATTGGGTGAACTTTGTGAAGTAAATCTTTTTGTTTAAAGATTTAAAATGGTAATTTGTTTAAACCATTTGAAGGAAAGGATTTGGGTAATAAGTTGTGACTTAATTGAAATCCCTATATCCATATGTTTTAAATATTATGCTCACTATTCAGTTTAGCCGGGAAAGGACCTTTGTGTCATATAATCCATTCCGAATAAGTGATATGACGATATGGATAACATTTGAAGACCGGTGGTGAAGATCGGGTATTTGTGAAAACGATAGGATGACCTATCGATTGTCTCTGCACCGTTAGCTACGGTATAGAGATTTCCTTTGTGATGGGAAGTTCGATCGGGATTGTGAATACCCGGATTGCAAGGGCTTCTTTGGAAGTGCCTTCGGTTCTGTTCGAACCCGAAACAGACTTGTATGGTTACATGTATGACATTACATTTTGAGATATAAAGCGGATTTCTTTCAAATACATTTCTGTTGGTGGCGGAGAATTTATTCTCTTAGCTTAACACCCTTCTCTGAGACGTACGAGCTTAGAGGTTATGTAGTTGAAGGTTATCAGTGATATACTCCCAATTTGGTAGTGTGGCATGCTGAGTGTTGATGGTCATTTGCTGATCATTTGTTGATCAAAGCATGGCTTTGTGAAAAAGCATAGCTTTGTGGACGAGACCTCATCGAACCTCACAGACCGAAAATGGTCGAAACAGGAATGATGCGGCAAGGTTATGAGGGTCGCTCCCTTTAGGGTATGTCATTTCCTTCTGGAAAAGAGTGGTATCAGGTATGGAGACCTGGTATTTAACCTATGTGGTTGCTCCAATCTCATTTACTCTGTGTGATTGTTGCTTTGTGATCGAGGCGCCTCGGATAAAGGTCCCAAAGGACCGAGGGTGGCATATTCGTGTAGTAGTTACCTAGTGTAAGAGGTAACCCGACCTTGTGTTAGCAGAGAGCCAGGTTGGTTTCTCGGGACGTCCTGCCAGAGGCGTACCCATTGGCAGTAGGAAGTTCCTTAGCCTGACCATTTGTTGGAAATCCAAAGAAACAATACGAGCCCTGTACGGTTTTAACTGTATAACCTGCCATGGAATGTGGCGGTAACCTGCTATTGAACATGGTAGATATAGTAGGCATAAGTGCGGAATGCCTATGATGGCTAAGATTTATATTATACTTTCAAAATTTTTTCTGCACTATGCACTAATAATAATATTTAAAAGAATTTGCGTAGTAAACATGTTTGACTATCATAAGGAGAAATCTCCTCCAATTCTGCGTTTGCATTGTGTGTGTGTGGCGGGAGGCCTTATGGTAGTTTCATTTTCCATAAACATTGTAGATCTTTTCCTTTGTATTCCTTTGTGCAAATAACTGTTTTTAGTTCTCACACCAGTCCCATGACTGACCTGGAGTTTATTGTTCCTTTCCTAAACTCTGGGTGCCCATAATTTTCCACACGGGCAGCCTAGAGTCAGGTTATCAGGTCATTCTGGATTTCATGAGGCTTTGGAGCTCAAGTGGCGAGCTGGTTGACGAGGCGTATCACTTGTATATGATATTATTATTCTGCTGTGTATTCTGTATGAGGACAAGTTCGTATAATTGTCCAGTTGTGTTGTATATTGTTGTTGTAAACTCTGATGATGATGGAATGTATAAACTGATATAGTTCTTTGATTTAAAGATTATTCATTTATCTATTATATGTTGTTCCGCTGCGATATGTGAGATTCTGATATTGTTTCTGTTGTTTCTTCTTTCTTTCTTTCTGTCTTCTTCTACCTCTTCTTTTTAACCCTAACAATTCGGTTTTTCGGCATTCGATTGCTTGGCAGTTGATACAGTGGACATATTAATGTCGATTTTCGAAAGTCGAAAATCCCAAACGTTATAGTTTTGATAATTATGAGTGCATTAAAACGAACCCCTTGTAAATTGAGTTTTATAGTTTGACTATAAGGTGTTCGGTAAAAATATTAAGTTAAAAGTCATCTTTAAATAAAATTGTTTAATTTATTTCAAATGGGAAGATAAGACATCTAGATAAATATATGTGAAACTTTTATTATAATAAGGAATTTTTTTATAATATAAGATTATTTTTTAAGGAATATTCTATATGAATATTGTATATGTAAAATGATTTATAATTATTTACTAAGGGTGTTTTACAAGTAAAAGGTGTTTTTTGAGAATTAAATCCCAACATTGCTTGAATTGATTTCAAACATATTTTGAGAAAAGTAACAGTGGTATTACTTGGAAGTATTTATGAGTAAAAATATTTCAAAGAGAATTTTTTGAAAGATATATTTTTTTTGGATAGTTCGGGGAAACATCTCGATTGGTATTGTGGTAATCTGAATACTTCTAAGTGATGATCGAATGTCTGATTAGGCGAACTTTGCAATGCACTTAGTAAATTATTCTCTTTTATCATTGTGCGATCAAATGAGTTCAAATCTGAACAAACCCAAAATGAGTATTAGTAAATAAATTGTTAAAGTTATTTTATATATAGAAATATATATGGTATGATTTCAAAAGGGGTTTTGAAATAAAAATTAGGTATTTAGTTCTTAAGTTTCCTTAATGGAAATTGATTTAAAATAAAAAAGTATTTCGAAAAATAATTTTATAAATGAAGTTTTTTTAACTCTTGGATAGAGAAGAGATAATTTAACTTAAGTTTTTAAATGGGTCAAATTGGATTGGAAGGTTTAAATAAGCATTGTTTTATTAAAACCGTGGTTCTGTTTAAACATCTAAGTTTCATAAACTATTTAATGTTATTGGGCCAACTAATAAACATCTTTACCTTAGGAATGTCTAAGGAAAGTAGATTCTAGGATTGAGTTTGGATACCAGCATTCTACTCCTCTTAGATACTTATTGGTTCTGATAGGTAAATGGGTCAAAGTAGTCGACTCGGTTTTAAGGCACATATTTTATTTGGGCCTCCATTTGAATTTTGAGAAAAATAAAAATAAAAATAAATAAAATAAAATTGACATTTTTTATATACTCTTGGGATTTAGAAGAGTATTATGTAAGTAAGTAAAAGTGGAACAAGTTTTTAATTTAATGTTTTATAAAGATGTGTCTTTATAAAATATTTACAAACTTAAGTGCGAGTTTTTAAAATGATTCATAAATAATTTTAGTATTGAATGAAATACTATAAATGAAAAAAAAAATTGATTTAGAAAAATATTGTTGTAGTTAATAAACCAATAAAAGTAAGTACGTACGTTACACGTAAATCATTTTATTCGCACGAGTTTTGATCTACGGTTCGGGTACATAACTTTGATGTGATTCACACCAGTCCGAAAATGGATTTCTCACTTGATTCTTGTCAGCAAACACTTGATTCAGATTCTTGATATGACGATGAGGTCTTCTGTCATAGTATATGGGTATGTGAGAAGATTGGAGAATTCTAATCAAGGAACCTGATCGGGGTTTTCATTATGGAGGTTGAGTGAGCGTAACTAGTTCGAAAGAATATGAAAAATTGGAATGTGGCTACCTTGTCTAAGCACTTCCAGAACCTTATTACCAAAACAGATTCGTTATGGGTTCAATGGACCATCAAATACAACTTGAAAGGTGAAGAAATTTGGCTAACAGAAACTAAACATTCTCAGAGTTGGGTTTGGAAAACAATTATAGAAATACATGATATATTGTTACCTCATACAAAACTCCTTCTTGCCTCTGACAGTGTGTCTAAATTCTAGACTACCCCTTGGATCAAAAAAGGCTTGATACTACAGAGATTGCTCTCATATGAAAATATAAATCAGACTGGAATCTCCTTAAATGCAAAAGCCATGAGCTACATAATCAATGGTAGAATCTCCTTGCATCACGCAAGCAACTCCATAGTTAATGCTCTGTGGAATAAATATAATGATGAACCTTACTGTTACAACCAGAAAGAAGATTATACATCGTCGGAGGACCTTAAAGACCATTCAACACACAGCCTATAAAGCGCTTGCAAGAGAGATGAATCAGAACAGCTTCCCATGGTATAAACGAATATGGAATGAGTATGCAGATGAAAAGCATAATTTCATGCTTTGCAAGGTGTTTAGAAATGCTCTGCACACTTTAGGAAATCTGGCTCTGAAAGGAATAAATATCTCTACCTCCTGCATATTTTGCTCTTCTGCGGTAGAAGATGTGCATCACTTATACTATAGCTGCTCATTTACACAATTTATATGGTCCAAAATAAAATATAGAGGAGATTATGGTGGTACTTAGAAGAATAACAAGATTGAATGGATGAGTATATACAAAGCAACTAGGTGGAAGCAACAGTCAACATATGAACTGTTAATCATGCTCAAAGTTATGGTTATTGTAATCTGGGAGGAAAGGAACTGCAGAATTTTCAATCATATAAGCAAGAATAAAATGCAGATATATTATGAGATCTGTAGGAAAATTCACACAATGCTCACTCTGTCCCCTTACTCGTTTGACAATGCTGCTCTTGTTAAGTGATCATAGATATTGGTTAATTTTTTGCTCCTTTTTCTTCCTCTCTTCCTTTTTGTTTTTCTCTCTTACTTCTGTATCCATCCTTGTATGCATTTTCTTCATTTATATTGTAAGTCTTGCTTGCTGATATAAATAAATGGTAGGGGCCATTCAACCCCACTGGCTTTGCCAAAAAAAACTAGTTCGGAAGTAGAGTTTATGTATCGAAGCAAGTGGTCGGATCGGATATAGCGTACAGATGATTTATGTATATCATATAAGCTTTAAGTATATTTATATGCTTTGTTTTATAGCTTAGGAAAGTTTTGGGATGACTTTTAATTTTGTTCTAAGGTAGCTTAGATAATTTTCTAAAATATAACCAAAGGATGATGAGTGTAATAGTACATTTATAAAATTATCTATATCCTTGGATGATTGAGAAAGTTATGAACCTAAGCGAAATTCTAAATCTTGTTTGATAATCATTTAACATTTTAAATAATGTTAAGTGTTAGTTTATTCCTTTATGGAATTTGATTTAATTGTGATTTTATAGACTACGGTTTATAAAGTTGTTATTTATTAGGACTTAAATATCAGTGCTTTTGAAAAAAGTGATTTTGGAAAAAATTAAGAAAGAAATAATAATAGTATTATTTTGGAAATATTGATGAAGTGTTATTATTTCATAACATTTGGAAAGAGTATTTATGAAGTGACTTTTTTCAAATACTTTTTGTTATGACTAAATTTGGGCGATTAGGAGTTTTTTCGATTTTGAAGACTCGTCAGGTTATTTGTTCACTCTAGTTGTTGTTTTAGAAGAAACAGGAATACCACTGGATGCTTCATGTTATTTTGATTCTAGAGTTATACATGCTTTGGTAGGAGGAGCCACCTTCTTGTCATAATTGATTTTGGTTTTGACATATTCCTCTTTGGAAGGATTTTAAAATACATTTTGAGTATAAAACCCTGGGCATTTAGTTCTAAATTTATCTTTTGAAAAGATTGGATGCATAGTATTTATTTCAGAGTACTTTCTATACTTTTATTGGATATGGTTGTTATATTCTTTATGTTGCTTGTGCTTATGATAGAAATACCTGGTATATTGCTCATGTGTCAACATGATCCTCTCTCAGATTATGTAAATACAAGATAGGTATAGGAAAGTAAGAGATTACTATTTGATTTCTTGTGCACCTACATTTGCATCGAGATAGTAAGTTTCTTGCAAAAATAAAAATCAAACACAAAAGCGGTATGTAGTAGATTTAGAAATTAGTGATTAACTGATGATTTTATGCCCCAAATTTGGAAGGCCACTTGGCTTTTGTTTTCTTTTGTTGATTTGTGCTAGAAGTGGCGAGTTGTTGTAGTTTTTCGGATCTAGCCGTGCAAAGGAGGTGTTGTTGAAATTTTCCGTAACATAAGGGACTTTAAAAGTTTAATAGCTCATTTTAGTTAATAGTTTTTAAACCTTAAGGGTTTCAAGACATTTTCTTCCTTTGGGAATTTTGGGGACAAAATTCTTTTAAGGAGGGGAGGATGTAACATCCCAAAACAATATAAACACTTTATATTCAAATATAGGAATTTCATTTCAAATATTTGAATTAGTAAATTTAATATTAATTAAATGAATTTAATAACCTTATTTAACTCCTTTTAATTAATAAATAATGATGGTGGACTCATTTTGTAAATTTATTTATAATAATATATAGTTCAAATAAATAATAAGAAAATCAATTGTTAAGAAAAATGACTCGATTTATATTGTAGTATTTTTTAATTTAATTTATAGGATATTTCTATAATTTTCAATTTGTAAAATATTCAAATTTTCATTTGACACATTTTGCGGTAAACATCGGTATTTTTGAAACTGCGCAGAATAAGATAACTAGTGTATTTTACTTTTGTTTTATGATCGTATAGCATTTTTGTGCACGATCGTATTTTTGTTTTGTCATTCGCGGTTAATACTTGAATGGGATTCTTTATAGCAACGTGTTGGAAATTGTAGAATAAACCAAACTCTACACCTAGAAAAGTCAACATCGCTGACTTTTCCTCATTCCTCTTCTCTTTTCATTTTATCTTTTCCTATGAGCTAAAACAAAGAATGAAAATCACACCTTCTAAAATCAATATAAAATCATTTACTCAATGGAAAAATGCAAAACAAGGATCTTTGAGTTGTTAGTAGTTAGATTTATAAATCTATATGCTCATTGTAGTGTGTGGCAAGTGTTTGGTCAAAGTCGAATTTAGGCAGCAAACTAGGGTTAGTGTTTTCTTAAGATTTAGGCAACGAGAGGCTATATGGTTGGTTGGTTAGGTTTGGCGTGGAGGAGCTTTGGCCGTCGAAGTAAAGGTGCGATGGTGTGAGGTGAAAAGCGAGTTTTGGTTTATTTCTTCTAGGCTTTTGGGTCGTGTTTTGCAAAAGGGGTTAGGAGGTGGATTTATGGGGTTGGCCGTAGAGAGAGCGCGTAGTGGAGTTGAATGGAGATGGTTGTAGTCAATTTTGTTGACTGTGGATTGTGCGGTGGAGGAGAGAAGGCGTCGACAAGGGGTGCATGTTCATGTCTGTGTGCATGTTTTAATTTTGAAGAGAAGATTAGTTTAGGAAAGAAGAGTTTAATAAGGGTAACTAAAATTAATTAGTTAACTAATGATATTAAATGTTTTAATTAACTTAAAAACTTATAAATTGGATAATCTTACATACGAGGTCGGATTTGAACGCAGTCTTTTGTGTTCGAATCATATCGTTGTTATCTACGCATCGAAGTTGGTTTCATTAGTGTTGGAGCTAGCAGAATTTTAAACCAAAATCGAAAGTCGTTCGGTTTTAGATTAAACCGGAACCTGAAAGAGTCGACTGAAATTTTGGTGAGTTTACTCAACTCTAAATGAGCTATATGATATATGTGTTGCTATAGATTATTGTTGAATGCTTGGATGATAATTGGTAGTTTTAATGAAGTATAAATCAATGATAAAATTATAGTGATTTAACTTAATTAAGTTTAACTTAGCTATACTTCATTTGTGATATCTATTTAGCAGAATAAAACACCATTCTGCTGCAATATAATTGAATAGATTATTTTGGATATCTATCAAGCAAAATAAATCACCAACCTATGTTTGCAAAGTAAAAGGATTATATTTGAAGTTATTTAAATAAGGATTAATTAATAAACGATATGTTAGTTATTCATCGCTAATTGTTGATAATAGTATGTTTGTTATTATTGTTTGGATTTGAATTCGCGCTTGAAAAGCGGATTACATAAATAACCATTGTTTTACAGCAGACTTTTGTAGTGGGACCCTAAGGGGTTTCTCGTCATTATTAATTTACTATCATATTCATCTTACTTATATCCTTATGTTGCTTATATTGATGTTTGGTTGAATTTTTATGACATACTCTTCGATTTGTGTAAGTGTCGTTATAACAATTATTGCTATACTGTCACTTATGAAATATCATCCCCTTAAATCTTTGTGTGTGTTGAAGTTGGGCTTGTATTTTTACGAAAAACATTTGTTCGTGTTTTGCGCTTTGAAATTAGTTTAAACCATATTTTCAAGTATTTATTAGGATTTTGAAATAAAGGATAAGTGTTGTTTAAAATTTATAAAAGGAGTTATAAATTTGATTAATTATCTTTCAAAATATTTAATATTGTTTTAAATTTATAAAAACATTATAAATTTCATTAATTATCTTTTGGGATAATTAATGTTGTTTTAAATTTATAAACAGATTATAATATTGATTAATTATTTTTCGGGACAATTAATGTTGTTTTAAATTTATGAAAAGATTATAAATTTGATGAATTATCTTTCGGGACAATTAATGTTGTTTTAAATTTATAAAAAATTATAAATTTGGTTAATTATCTTTCGGGATTATTAATTTGGCTTCGAATTTATAAAAGAGGTATATCAATTATATTTTGGGATGATTAACATTATTTTAAATTATAAAGATATTTTAAATTGATTTATTATCATTTGGGATAATAAATGTTGTTTTAAAAGTTATAAATGATAGTTAATAAATAAGAAAATCTTTAAAAGGGAATGTTTAAAATAAAGCTAGGTATAAATTGTTTTAGGTTTATAGTAAATGATGTTTTAATGACATTTTTTTGACCCTTCATTTTAATTCTCTTAGAAATATAAATTTGATCTTTAAAAAAGAATACTTTTGAAGAGTGTTTTTAAAGTGTTTTCTAAATATTTATGATGTGAAAACCAAGCACAAGTGTGAGTCGAATGTTTTAAGAGATTTAATTTTCATATACGATCATTTTAATTATTCCCAGTAGTTGATTTATTGACTATCAATTTCGCTATCTTCTTTGTGTACGTCAATTTAAGATGATTTGTTGCTCATTGAGTTTTGGTATCCTTTGTCGGAAATAAGTAAAATCAAAGAGCGAGTGAAATCCAAGCTATATGGGGTTGCTTCCATTAGGGTATTATCATATCTACTCTAGATTGGTTTTGGTTATATGCGCACTGAGGTATACTTTCGTTAAGAGGGGTGCACCCTCCTAGCCGTTGTTGGAAATATTCTCTATCCTTATTTGATTCAAATCTTTGAATTGTTTTCTTAGTTGCATCGAGAATCGCGAGCTTAGATTCGTCTTTGTGAAAGAAAGGAGCTCGTTTGGGAAAAATTTGGTGACACACGATCAGATGGTGGAGGTTGTGATAGTTTGTATGGCGACGAGAATGTGCCAGGTCACGATTTAAGGAGGGGAGTTTGATAGGATGGTATGGTGATGGATGGATGGGTGGAGCTCGCGATATGGAGGAGTTTGGAATGGTTTCGTGGCATTTTGTGGAAGAATGGAGGATCTTTTTGTGGTTGATGATTAGAAAATGGTGGGTTGAGTGTCAAGTTTAGGCGGCCTAATTTTTGATTGGGAAGAAGAGTTTAGTCTGGTAACTAGTTTAAAGATAATGTAATTAAGAAAATTAACTTTTTTATTTTTGCAAAGCCAGCCGACTTTATAGTGGGTCGTGCCACTATATATATATATGAAGAAAAGGTGTTCTGCACATGCACAGAAACAACAATATGGTTTTATAGTGGCCAAACCACTTAGAGTACATAACAGGTGAGAAGCAAAGGTGCTTCTACATCTATAAAAATGACCTAAGGAAAAATCGGTTCCTCCTCCCAGGAGGAGGAAGAATCACTTCCAGCAGGACCTAACACATGCAAATAATCTACAAAAAGAGACACAATATGCAATACAAATCCTGGGTGATCCCTACAATATATATCTCCTATCCCAGCTATCATCAAGTAGAAGATATCGATTCCGCTTACCACGAGCTCCATCCACTGTGAGATAAGACCACCACCATTTATAGAGTAATGTAAACGCCTAGATTCACTGTCGTCATCACTAACAAAAGTATGGAAATCATGTCTAGTCGGGTCATATCTCATGTAAGACTGTACATGGATCTAAGCTATTTCAGCAGAGTGCCACATAATACTAGAATCCCCAGGCTTTGAAATATCAGAAGGAACAGAGGAATCCGTAACAGCGTCAGAAAGAGGAGGAACAATTGGAGGCACTAAAGGCTCAGCAGGGGGAATAGAGGGTGCCATAGGAGGAGGAACGTCGCGCACTTTCGGGATCCATTTCATTTTCGGGGGCCTAGGAAGTGGGGTTTGAACCGAGAGGGGACCAACAAATGATGAAGGAGAGCATGCAGATGATGTATGACTAAAAGACTAGCAGGACGTACATTTGTCTGGCTTCCAACCATAATGAACTACAATCTCCGCTATCTAATCGTCAGTCACTTTAACTTTGATAGTATCTGGTAAAGGCTTATCCGGGGAAATCTCAATTAAAGCTTTTGCATAGACTAATTTTTCCCTAGCTACGGTGTTAGCATCAAAGCATTTTACTTTACCTACCACACTAACTAGACAACTTAGACCTAACATAGGTTGTAAAACAAAGGGAATATGAGAGAAGTAAGTCCAAACAGGAATAGATAGTAGCTGCTCTCTGACACAGTCAATAGACGGACTCTAAGGAGTGACTATAAATGGCTTGCCTCTGATGAATATAGGATCTTTACTAAGAATTCGAAGATGCTTCTCTGGCCTTGAGAACTTGAAGAAGAACATAGAGTTGTCCATGTGGACTAGTAGGCTACCCTTTGGTTTCCAAGCTTTGAAGCAATGATCCTTAACCACTAGATAAGGTGGGTTAATGTCCAGAAAGAACCCAACAAGATAGTCCTTCCAATATCAATACCTGCTTGAATTACCTCAGGAGGGGGATCAAAATGCTGTCTTTGTTAACCATTTCGAAAGAACAAGGCACAAAATCTCCCGCATTTTTTGGCAATGTAGTGAATAAAGAGGTCCATTTAAAGCCAGTTTTCAGCTCATTAGACCGGTGAGCAATTGTAGGAGGAGAACTATCCTTAGATGGAGCAGCAGCTAAGTTCATATTTGCATATACATGGGGGAGTTATTGCTGATGAGCAATAGGTATATTGGACCAATTTTAAGCAAAGACTGGTACATTGTTACCCACGTCAATAGTTTCCCTTCTTAAGCTATCAAGCACGGGACTAAAAGTTCAGGATATCCAAAACTTAATCCAAAGGGACAAGATACCATTCCAACAGTACTCAGTGCAATTTTGTGATTATCAATACCCATAGACGATGTATTCATCAATTTATTCACATCAACACAATAATCAGCGGACTCAAAAACTTCAACCTCTGTAGATTTCAAAATCAAATCAGCTAGGATATTATCACTAACATCATAACGCTGGACATTACCACCAGTATTTTCACCGATCCATGCTTTGTCGGTGTGATGTAGAATTGTAGCTATGTCAGAGGATGTAGAAGGGATCGCAATACCTGAAACTGAACCTGCAGACAGAGGGTATCTTAGGGCATCCATCGAACTCGACATCTCAACAGAGACAACATCCGGTCCAGATGCGGCAGCAACATCGAGATCGTACACACAGCCGAATATGGTTATCGAATTATTTGCATTGGAGGTATTGAATCTCGCTTTGCATTTTCGATTCTTTGCTATAGACGAGAGAAATAGGTGATGAGGCGAGGCATAAAATGGAAGGGATAGTCAGAGCGACGATGGAAAGGAAAAGCTTCAGAATTGGAACGCAAAAGGAAATCACTTTTTAGAAGAGGAACTTGCCATTTTAGCACGGCACATGCTATTATTAAGTTTACTGTTTTTTTTGAAAAAAAATTATTTTAATTTATTTATTTTAATTTGATCAATAACTTATAAATGCAATAACTTGTTCATACAAAATCCAAATCGAATGCGGTCAGTTGCGTTACACTCGTAGGATCATTGTCTACACAATGGAATTAAATTGGTGGAAGATTAGAGCTTGTAGAATTTCAAGATAAAATCGAACATAGTCAGAACTGAGACGCTTCTGTGATAACTGGAATTTCGGTACCTATAACTCACCTCTTTGGATAAATCAGTTTATTATGTAGTTGATAAACTTACTGTTTGTGTTTGGTTGAAATTATTGGTTCATTGGTTAAATATTCCTTTTTTAAAAGAAATTGTCATTTAAAAGTGAAATATAGGAAAATATATTGAGAAATCCGGATTTCTCACCGTAGCGATTTTAATTTCCAATTATATATACATGTCGATTCTATTTTAGTTGTAATCTTGTTATATAGATTGTTAATTGCTAAATCTTGATTGTTTAGCACTATTAGTTATGACATTATTTTATGTTTAAAACTTAACCCCTGTAGTGGTAAAAACAATAACAATATTGGTTAAGTGATTTAGTGACTATTGGCCTCAATTTAGTATTTCGAAAATACTATTAATTGCCGTTTGACTTGAAAATGGTTTTTGATCGGAGAATGATTTCAAATTCTGATCTTTGGGTTTTCTGGAATATTTTTATTTAAGCAGAGTTTGAACTTCTCTATTTTACCACAACCTTTTTATTTGCTTTTTCTAAACCATTTAGAAATATTTTAAAGTTGTTTAACTATCATTTAATAATGATTTAAAATTGTTTAACTACTGTTTAATCATGTTTAAAGTTGGTTGTTTCTATTTAATATAGTTTAAAAGTTATTTATTAATATTTTAATATTGTGAAAAGTTATTTAAATAATTGATATTGTATGAAAATAATAATTTTTATTTATTTATAATATTTGGAATTTAATTATTTATCATAATAAGGTTTTTGAAGATTAATTATTATATTAATAATGTTTGAAATTATTAATTATTATATTAATAATGTTTTGAAGTTATTTATTATGATACTCATAATGTTTTGAAGCAAATTAATTATTTAATTAATGTTATTCTAAAAGAAATTGACTATGTTATTAATGTTGTTGAAAAGTTAATTTATTATTTATTTATGATGTTTAAAGTTAATTAATTTATCTGATTAATTGTATTTATGTAACATCTCCTATCTTGAGGCCCGAAGCTAAGCGCTACAGATGCTGCAGTCATCCATAGTACTAACTTCCGGTGACAAAATATGATAATGTTAATGGTATCCATAATATCAGAAGCACATGAATATGAAATAAAATCAACATAGATTTAAAACAACTTTTCTGATTACATTTCAAACCAATATTTCATATTCGGATACATAATCCCAAAACGATTCCCAGGATTTGATCAAACACAATTATTACAAAATATGCCAAGAGCGACATATGAAGATGCCCCTTGGAAGACTAGAGTACTAAATAGACATATCCGTCTTAATACAACACAACGAAAATAAAACTAAATAGCTCCTATATAGCTAGCTTTGCCTCTTGCACATATTCAGAAGCTTTATTTGTCCAACCTACTAAACCTAAAAAGACCTTAACTCTCAATCTGCTCAAATTGAATTTTGGGCAACCGAGAAATTAAGGGAATAAATATAAACATCAGGTCAGACATAAAGTCTGGTGTGAATAATACTATTATATCTCGGTTTACTGATATTAAGTGAGACCAGGTCGCTTAACAGAACTAGTTTACCCTCACTAATATCCCTTTAAAACATATCTTTTTGCAAATCAGAATCCTAAAATCAAACTGATTAAAATAATAATACCGATATCATATATGCTCATAAATCAGGTAATAAATGGACTATCTGTCCGAACAATATAGTTTTATTTGGCTAACTACTAACCATGGGCTGACTCGGGCGTACCATACAAAATAAATAATCTGACATCTGTTAGACACACTTCTGGATGGTCTATCTTTAACTTACTTCTCCCAGGGTCAACTGATCCTAATGGTTTTGCGGGCTCACCAATAACATATCCTCCTTCGCTGTATATTCCTTTCTGTGTGTAACATCATTTAAGTCTTACCTGTGACTAAGCCCTACACATTGGAATTTTGGACTAAATAGCTAGGGGCTATGGTTAATGTATAGGGCGCGACCCTATACCAGTCCTATCTGGTATTCAAATATCTGAGTCATTTACTTAGGGTTAAATACCCTTCAAATTTTTCTTGAAAAAATTTATTTCAAATTGATTTACCCTTTAAATCATATTTAAACAAGGAAATCATACTTTTGCTTTACTCAAATCTCTTTGCCATGATATATACTTCACACAAAACATTGTTGATGAAACCCTTCAAAACCTTTGTTTAAAAGCTTAAAACAATCTCTTTCAAAACCTTTGAAAGTACCGCTTTCGAAACCAGTTAACTACTTTACTTTGAACTCTAGGCCGAAAGGCCAAAACATAGCTTTGAAAACCATTTATGATAGGCCTTTCGAAACTATTGAAAGTTCCCTTATGAAAGCTTTACAGAACCATAGACATCCTCTTTTAAAACACTTCAAATTTGACTTTCGAAAACATTGGAAACCTTCCATTCAAACATTAAAGGAAAATCTCTCGAAAACATTTAGGAACCTCCCCTTTGAAACCTTCATTAGATACCTTTCGAAAGCATTAAAGTCCTTTGCTTAAAACAAACCTTTCGAAAGCATTGGGTTCAAGTAAAAAGGTGTGGAACATAGTTTCGAAACCTTTAAAACCATTCCTTTCCAAACCTTTGGGTTTAGCTTTCAAAATATTAAAAGAGTCTTAAAAGAACTGGAACGAAAGCAACTCTTTTGAAAGCATTTTCCTAAATAAAAGAAGTGGATGGCGTTGAAACCAACCCCTTCGAAAGCATTGGAGAAGCGACTCTAAATTTAAAGAAAAAGAACCATTTCGATGGCATTGCTTTGAAAGGTAGAATGCGGTAGTAGGGGTTTCGACCACTTCAAAAGCTCTTTTTAAAGCAAAATGTGGCAACCTCTTTTGAAAGCTCTTTTCTTTAAAATAATTGACTAAGTCGAAAGCCATCTCGTTCGAAAGCCTCATTTACAACAAAATTAGTTCTAAGTTTTCAAAAGCTACTTCAACCCCTTCAAAAGCACTGTTTCGACTCCATACCTTCCGCCCAACTCCAATCCACTATGTATTGAAGCTTGTTAGCACCAAAATTGGTCACTAACCTCGTTGAGAAAGATTGTGTAGAGAGATAAATGATGAAAGTAAATTTAAACAAAGAACAATATGCTAAATTGAATGCAAAGACGAGAACACCAGATTTATAGTGGTTCGGCGTAACTGCCTACGTCCACTTTGAGGTTAATCTTTATTGCTTTACTTGATAATTGATTACAGATACAATCCTTATATCAACTACTTGAATACAATTGCTAAGTAAAGAGAATGAGTCTTGAAAGCAGCAGAGTCTCCCTAGTGTTCTCGAAAAAAGGTCCCTTTCACTGTGCCCCTGCCTCTCTATTTATAGACAAAGATGGGTTGGACTCCCCTGGTGGGCCTGGCAGCCGATTACCTCAGCCCAGAAAGAGTGAGTTCTGGGTGCCGAACCACTGATGCCGAACAGACTAATGTCGAACCATCGATGCCGAACAGACTGATGTCGAACCATTGATGCCAACCAGACTGATGCCGAACCATCGATGCCGATCAGATTGATGTCGAACCATCGATGCCGAACAGACTGATGTCGAACCATCGATGCCGATCAGATTGATGCCGAACCATGGATGCCGACCAGACTGATGTCAGACATCTCTAGACGCCGATCGACTCCGTATGTCGAATGCTCTGCCATGCCGAACGATCTAGGTACGCCGAATGATCCAGGTACGCCGAACGTTTCTGCCATGCCGAACGAAGTGTGGATGCCGATCCGTGTATGCCGAACGATCCAGGTATGCCGATCCATGTATGCCGATCACTCTAGAATGTAAGTGCCGAGTGCCTAGTTGTCTGGTCAAACCTTCAGGTAACACTTGCCCCCCCAAAGTACATCATGTGGTTAAACGTGGTGTGCTTTGAATCACCCTGGATGCCGAACGATATGCAAATACCGAACGACACAGCCGAAGCCGAGCACCCTAGATGCTGAACGACATAGCCGATGCCTAGCACCCTGGATGCCAAAAAATGTCGATTTGACCGGTTATAGTCTCTTCGACTTCCCTTCTCTCTATATAAGCCGATGCTCCATCTTCTTCTCCCTTTTACTTCTACCTCCGCTTTTCAGTATTTACGAACTTTGCCTCTCAATAGACTTCAGAGAATTATCTGCTTTCCCTTTCCTTCTCAAACACCATTCGTTGCCTCACTTCCTTCCCCAACCAACTGAATCCAATTAGGACCATGTTCCCTACTCCAAAATCTCCCCGAGCTTCGACTCATTTCTTAGGTAAAAAACTTTTCCTTAGATACTTCACTCCGATTAGGAAACCTAGCATGAGATTCGAACTCGCGAATCTCTGCAAAATCAAAGTCAGAAGTAATTGCGTGGAGCAGGAGGAGTTAAGGGCAAAGTGTGGGTGTTTTAAAGAAGTTTAAGGCTAGACGAACGGTAGAAGAGAAGAGGATGGAAGAGGTGTTTGAAGGAGGGAGTTGGTGGAAGATGTATTGATGTGGCTGGGCATGACTTCCTTATGCCGAGCGATGGAGGGGAAGTACAGTAGTGAAATTGGAGTTAAGGTTTAGTGAAGTTGATCGGCATGACCGTGGTTTGACACGGCTTGCCGAACGACTCGGGTACGTTGGCTGGGAGAGATGGAGGAAAAGAAGAGAAATGATGTTAAGGGAAGAAGGCCGAGTGAATCAGCTCGGCATGACTTGCTGTGTGCACTCGTTTTTAAGCCGAACAGGAGAGAGGTCGAACAGGATTCTGGCCGGACAGGATTTTGGCCGAACAGAATTTTAGCCGATCAGAACGAAAGCCGAACAGAACTTAAGCCGAATAAAACTTAAGCCGATCAGAACTTAAGCCGATCAGAACTTAAGCCGATCAGAACTTAAGCCGATCAGAACTTAAGACGAACAGAACTTAAGCCGAACAGAACTTAAGCCGAACAGAACTTAAGCCGATCAGAACTTAAGCCGATCAGAACTTAAGCCGAACAGAACTTAAGCCGAACAGAACCTAAGCCGAACTCTTATTCACCTTGCCTAATCATATAACAAACACAAGGACAAGGACCTAAGCACACTAGAATATCGAACTAATATGGACTGATAATTTCTTAGTTTCAATAATCACAAGCCTGAACTTAAACCAATAATAACGGATTAAATCTTTTAACACGCAGTGCCAATGTCCGAGTTCAAAATTGAAAACATTGCAAGGCTGGCTTTCAGAGACGGTCAGCGATGACGGTCTTCGAAGACGACAGTTCAAGGCTCAACTTTATATCATCAATCCTGTGACTTATAATTTCTCAGCCTTTACACCTGAATGATCGCACTAGTTCACACACTACACGGGGGGAATATTCGTATTGTTAAGTCTGACGTCGATTATTTTTAAGTATAGTTCGAACAGGTACTTTGCTAGATTCAATCTTTATCAGCGATGTCTTGGAAATCTAGCTCCGCCACGATTTCGGACAGGCCTAGGCCGTCCTCCCGACGAGAAGTCGCAGATACTTTAAATCCGTTAACTTCCCCTGCACATGACTTAGCTCCCGATGCGCTGGAGGCAGCAATTTTCTTGGACAACCCTGTCGATTCACTTGCTTCAAAGATTAGCGAAAGTACACTCCGCTGGATATGCTCTGTCCATGGAATCCCCTTTGATGACGTGCTAGTCCCATCGGGGCATGACCGTCCACACTTGCCCCTAGTCGGATACACAGCTTGTAACAAATTCATGTGCTGGGTTGGCAGTGTGCCACCATTCAACTCCTTTCTTCGGGATGTGCTGCAATACATCAACATTGTTCCATCGCAACTGCACCCGAATGGCCATGCATTCCTCTACGGCACTTACTTCCTCTTTATGAATGTCTTCTCTAGGCTTCCAACTCCGGGCGATATCAGATACATATATTGCATCAAGAAGCGGAAGGATAGCCCATCATTCATGTTTCTCGAGCCGCACAACAAATGTCAAATCTTAACTGGAGCGTGGACCAAGTATGCCTTGTATAAACAGGAATGTTTTTATGTGCGTTGTCTTCCCGGCTTTGCGAGGAGATGGGTTGGAGGAAGTAAGCCTTTTTCTTGAATTATTACTTGTGTTTAGCAGCAGCCGCACCTCTTCTAACTTTTACCCATCTTTTCAGGTATCACTCCACGTCCTGACGGCCGCGGATACTCTGATGCCGTCGAAGCTATTCGAGCCCTTCCTGCCGGAGAACGGGACATTAGAACTCTCATTTCGAATGAGTCACTTACAAGGCTTGGACTGTTGGCAGAAGGCCGTCGGATAAGCCTTCCTCAAGGCATCACCATTCCCAGGCCTGGCTCTGGTAAAGGGAAAAAACAAGCTGAGTCTTCAGCACGCGACGCTCCTGATGCACTAGAAGAGGGGGAAATTAAGGAGACTGAGATGCCCGAAGTACAGGGCGAGAATATTAGTCCGTCTCGGTGACCGGCGGTTGAAGTTCATGACATAGAAACGTCGTCTTCCCCTTCGAAGGGAGAAAAGAAACTAACGTGCAAGCTGAGGAAGAAAACTGTGGGCGGAACTTCTAAAGTTACCCTTATGCCAACGGAAAAAGAAACTTCCTCGAAGCACTTAGAGAGTTCTCTGAGGGGCTTGTCGAACCTTACCATTCCTGACGATTTACTCAACTACGGTTTCGACGATCCAGAGGCCCTCAAGCTTCATTCACCCGCTAGATGCAGTACGGGAGTTCAAGCCCAAGTCCAGGGAGATAAAACTCGAATTAGTAAAGAAACTAGTCCGTCGGGAGAAACACTAGGACACACACGGACACGCGCACTTCACTTTGCACTTCAGTCTTAACCGTCGCCCTGATCTTTTCTAACTTGTTATTATTCTCATTCTATGCATGTGACATGGGACGCTCCCACGGATTTGATCGTCTCTATGGCTCTTCCATCTTTCACCACCCTGGCCGGGATTCGGGCCCTGGTAAACGCCTGGACAGGGACGACTACGGAGATCGAGACAACCATCCCCGAGAGTCGTCTTATCAAAAGAAATCACATTCCCAGTCTTCATACTCTCGCGATCTCCCTCCTCAAACAGAACCAGACATAGAAAAATCTTTGCAGAAGGGGTATCAACTCGATGTTTCCTGAGATCAACATTCCGGTTCATCAAGCACACGACAATCTCGGGAACATCGTAAGAGAACTAAACTCTCAAAACCTCCTCCCCCTGCTTCTGTGGTAGACCCAACGATATCGGAGAAGCTGGTCGATCTTAAAGCTAAATTTCCCAAAATCTGCTTTGACGGTATGAAGTTCCTCCCAGCTATTCATCACATTCCTGGGCATGTCAAGCAGAGTGCCATCGCTTGCAACAACGACGTCTATGTTCAACATGACGCGTTTGTTCATTTAGTCGAAAAAGTCTCGGAAGTATCTGTTGAGCGTCCACAAGAAATCGACCACTTGATGCTCAAAGCTCGAAGCTATCTTTGATAAAGACATCATCAAGAATCAGGACGAAGAACTCGCTTCGTACAAGTCCAAACTTGAAGCCGCGGAACAGTGTGCTAAGGAGACTGCGGAGGCCGTCGCTCGTCTAGAGACGACCCATAAGAAAGAACTTGACATTGCAGTCCAACACAGTGGGGCCCTAGCTCTAGAAAAGGATTCTATTCAAAAAGAAAGGGATGCACTCTCCCTGCAGGTTAAAGAGTTGAAGGAGCTACTCTCTAAGGAGAGGGAAGAGAAGATAGCGGCTCAAGAAGAGTCTCAACGGTACTGTAACGAGATTGTCGATACACGTCTCTTAAAGGCAAAGCTTGACGACGAGCTTTCTAAGGTTGGGACAATGAAAGATGAAGCCCGTGAGGAGGGTAAGAGAATAGCTTCCGTGGAAATCGACTCCCACCTTGAAGCGGCTGCAGAGGCTGGCAGAGAAGAAATCAAGTGTATGTTCGACCCACTAATAGCCGAATACAATGCCTGTGTCCTCATGCACCGGGACTTGACCTTTTTAGGTAAGGGCTACCTTGAATCTTTGGCCGAGGCTTGGGAGACTTTAATACATATTAGGAAGGTGGAGTCAGGCACCGAGGAGGTCGACGAGGACGCTTTAGTGAAAGAGTTCCTCAGAGGGAACGAGCCATCGGACTTGTCTACAGCTAAGGCTCTTTTCAGCAAAGGTTCTCGTCCATCTAAGGAGAAAAATGACATAGATGGCTCGTCTGGAACTGGACCTTCAGCTCCTCCTTCTACTCAATCAGCCGATCGGCCAGTACTTGACCCATTCGAGCAACACGCAGGCTATGATCCGGAAGACCCTGGTCTCGACATTCACGTGCTATCTCCCATTCTAGAGGGTGAGAATCCACGCACAGCTGAAAGCCAACAAGAAACCTGTATAAAACTCTTCTTCTTGAAGCTCAAAGATCCGTCGCTTTCTGCGAGCGGCTATTGATTCTAACGTTCATTCTTTATGTTTTTATGCAGACCGCTCTGATCCTGAACCGACTCCGAGGAGTGATGACGCCAAGGAGGAGACGGGAAAATAAGCGATGCTACTCACGCGGGAGTAACTCCCGGTCCTGATGCTCAAGTGATCGGGGCGCTAGATGATGATAAGTCTAACACTTCATCTCCCGTTGAAGGGAGTTATGAAATTGAAATCACGGGCGCCTCTGAACACACTTCGAAGGTGAGTATGAAGGAGCGACTCGCGGAAGAGAAGAAGAAGAAGGTCGAGATCAAAGTCGAGTCTCAAGTACTAGAACTCACCGACCCGCTGAATAGGCCTCTGAAAGTCATCCTTCCCGGCAAATCCAAACCACTGGATGTTCCTCCTCCCACTCCTGACTCCTCTTCTTTCACAAGCAAAAAGTCCAAGAGGAAGCATGAGGGAGAGGAGTCATCTGAGAAAACAAAGGAGGACAAGAAAAAGAAGCCGAAGAAATAGCCACTATACTCGTTCAACGAGATTTTGCTTAGGTTCTGTAACTACTTTTACTTTTTCGTTTTCGTAGTTTATGTAGATAGATATTTGATTCCAAGTTTTGGAGGAGTGGTTGTGTAACCCCATTTTGGATTATTGAATAAAGTTTAGTTTCTTTGTCATTTGAACGATTTTTTGCTTTTTAGCTTTCTGTATAACTGTGGTCGAAACTCAAGTTCTTATGAGTTGCATAAATTCCCAATCCATTCTTACATTGTTCGGACATTCTTTGGAATTGTACATTTCTCGTTTCACATTTTTGGTACTTAGAATATTTTCTAATCCACGCTTCGGGGAGTTAGAGCAATTCGGTCCGCATTCAGGGGACTCGGTGGTTCAATTCGTTTATACTCTATTTCGCGCTCCGGGGACTTAGAGTACTCCGGTCCGCATTCAGGGGACTCGGAGAGTCGAATCGTTAATACTCTAGTCCGCGCTCTGGGGACTTAGAGTACTCCGGTCTGCATTCAGGGGACCCAGAGATTCAAATCGCTTATACTCTAGTCTGCGCTCCAGGGATTTAGAGTACTCCGGTCCACACTCAAGGGACTCGGAGATTGAAGTCGTTTATACTCTAGTCCGCGCTCTGGGGACTTAGATTAATCCGGTCCGCACTCAGGGGACTCGGAGATTGAAGTCGTTTATACTCTAGTCCGCGCTCTAGGGACTTAGAGTACTCCGGTCCGCACTCAGGGGACTCGGAGATTGAAGTCGTTTATACTCTAGTCCACGCTCTGGGGACTTAGAGTACTCCGGTCCGCACTCAGGGGACTCAGAGATTGAAGTCGTTTATACTCTAGTCCACGCTCTGGGGACTTAGAGTACTCCGGTCTGCACTCAGGGGACTCGGAGATTGAAGTCGTTTATACTCTAGTCCGCGCTCTGGGGACTTAGAGTACTCTGGTCCGCACTCAGGGGACTCGGAGATTGAAGTCGTTTATACTCTAGTCCGCGCTCTGGGGACTTAGAGTACTTCGGTCCGCACTCAGGGGACTCGGAGATTGAAGTCGTTTATACTCTAGTCCGTGCTCTGGGGACTTAGAGTACTCCGGTCCGCACTCAGGGGACTCAGAGATTGAAGTCGTTTATACTCTAGTCCACGCTCTGGGGACTTAGAGTACTCCGGTCCGCACTCAGGGGACTCGGAGATTGAAGCCGTTTATGCGAGTTCGTACATCATATGGAATAATGTAACTCCAGCAGTTCATCACCAGATTATAAGGTACAGAAACATTAATAATTCATGGAAAAGACGGCTTCAAGCCTTTATTAATGAAACAAACTAAATTGTCTGATTACACGCTAAAAAGGAAACTAAGAATCAATGGAATAAAAACATACAGCAAACAATTGTACCTAAAATAGGAAAGAAACAGGCTAAATGTAATAACGTCACAAATGTTCACTGTTCCACGCTCGGGGGAGTGTCATCAACGGTTGCTAGCTTGAAAATTCCCTCTTCAAGCTTCTGTTCAACGACATATGGACCTTCCTAGTTGGGATTCATACGTGATGGTACCGGGAAAACTCGTTTCAAAATGAGATCACCCACATCAAAGATCCTTGGGCGGACTTTCTCGTCGTAATATCGCTTGACTCGGTGCCTATATGCTGCCGCCCTTAGTTCAGCTTCTTCACGTTTTTCATCAATGCAATCCAGTGACTCCAACAAGAGATCCTGATTCATCTTAGGATCATAATGTGACACCCGATGTGATGGAACTTCAAGCTCCACGGGTATAACAGCTTCCGAGCCGTATGCCAACGCAAATGGAGTGTGGCCAGTCGCAGACTTGTGGGTAGTTCTATAAGCCCATAGCGCTGTTGGGAGTTCATCTACCCACTTGCCTCCAGCCTTTTCCAAACGCTTCTTCAATATGGACTTGATTACTTTGTTCACGGCTTCAACTTGTCCATTAGCCTTCTGATAAGCAACGGTGGCGAACTTTTTCTCAATGCCGTACTTTGAACAGAAATCTTTGAATTCCTTACTTTCAATTTGAGTTCCATTGTCCGTGATGATGGTTCGCGGGAGGCCAAAGCGGCATACAATGTTTCGTACAACGAAATTAATGACCTTCTTGGAGGTGATTGTGGCTAAAGGCTCTGCCTCGGCCCATTTTGTGAAGTAGTCGATCGTAACTATCACGTATTTTGCACCACCTTTGGATATAGGCAAAGAACCGATTATGTTGATTCCCCAGATTGCAAACGGCCAGGGACTAACCATTTGTGTAAGTTCTGTCGGTGGAGCTCTCGGGATTTTCGCATATCTTTGACACTTGTCACATTTTCTTGCATAATCTGCAGCATCCTGATTCACAGTTGGCCAATAGTATCCGTTGCAGAGGATCTTTTTTGCTAGTGTCTGCCCCCCAGTATGGTCGCCACATTCTCCTTCGTGAACCTCCTCCAAGACCCGCTTTGCCTCATCACGGGCAATGCACTGTAGTAAGGGGACCGAGAACCCTCTCTGATACATTACTCCTCCCTACATCACATATCACGCGGCTTTGCGAATGACCTGCCGTCTTTCGCTTCTTCTTTCGGGCAAAGTCCCGTTTAGCAGGTATTGTTTGAATGGGGTCATCCACGACTCCTCCTCGATTTCCATTTCCAACACAAAATTGACTTCCATCACATCTATGCTTGGAGTGTGTAAGGTTTCGACGGGAACCAATCCCATTTGCTGCGCATCGCCAGTGCTTGCAAATTTGGCCAACGAGTCGGCTTCCTTGTTCTGTTCACGCGGGACATGCGAAATGTTATAATGTTCGAAGTTCGCCAATAGTTCCTGAACCAGAGCAAGGTATGGAGCAAGCTTTTGTCCCCTTGCTTGGTAGTCTCCTCGCACTTGGTACACCACCAGCTGCGAGTCACAAAAGATTTCAACTGATTTAACCCCGAGTTCTCCAACGAGCTTTAAGCCAACAATCAGTGCTTCATATTCTGCTTCATTATTCATAGCCGGGAAATTGAGATTCAAAGCGTAACAAATCGATCAATTTTCTGGAGTTACGAGAACTACACCAGCTCCGGAGCAACGGTTGTTTGATGCCCCATCGGTGTACAATTTCCATCGAATGGTGGGAATGACACTGTGATTATCTGGTTCGTCGGATACAGTAAACTCAGCGATGAAATCTGCTAATGCTTGCCCTTGTATGGCTCTTCGTGGCAGGTAGGTAATATCGAACTGACTCAACTCGATATTCCATTTTAACATCCTTCCAGAAGTTTCTAGTCGTTGGAGTACCTGCCGTAAGGGCTGATCGGTATAGACACTGACTGAGTGTGCTTGAAAGTATGGATGCAGCTTACGTGATGCAATCACCAAGCAATAGGCCAATTTCTCAATTTTAGGGTAATTTCTTTATGCCCCCGTTAAACGTTTGCTAACGTAATACATCGGCTTTTGGACTCGGTCCTCCTCGCGGACCAAAGCCGCACTTATAGCATGCAGGGATACGGCCAAGTATACGTACAACATCTCATGGTCTACTGGTTTCGACAGTACTGGAGGACTCTCCAAATGCCTCACCAGGTCTCGGAACGCTTCCTCACAGTTGGATGTCTATTCGAAATTCCTCTTCCCTTTCTTTATTATATCGAAGAAGGGAATGCACTTGTCCGTGGCTCTGGATATAAATCGACTCAGCGCAGCCACCTTTCCATTAAAGCTTTGCACCTGTTTTATAGTTCTGGGCACTTGCACATCTTGAATAGCTTAAATCTTTTTCGGGTTAGCTTCAATTCCCCTAGCATTAACAATGAATCCCGAAAACTTCCCCGACGCAACGCCGAAGGAACACTTCAGAGGGTTGATATTCATCCCATAATATCTGAGTATATCGAACATCTCTGCTAAGTCTCGAATGTGGTCGTTTGACTGTCGTGCCTTCACGAGCATGTCATCCACATAGACTTCCATCGTTCTACCAATCTGGTCTTTGAACATTCGATTCACCAAACGCTGATAGGTCGCTCCCGCGTTTTTCAATCCGAAAGGCATTACTACATAGCAATATAGCCCAACGTCTGTGACGAAACTGGTGTGTTCCTGGTCTGGAATATGCATCGGGATCTGATTGTATCCCGAGTACGCATCCATGAATGACAACAACTCGTGTCCTGCAGTGGAGTCGACCAACTGATCAATCCTAGACAATGGGAAACTGTCCTTGGGGCATGCTTTGTTCAAATCGAAATAATCTATGCAAGTTCTCCATTTCCCGTTCGCCTTTTTCACCAGCACGGGGTTTGATACCCATTCAGGGTAGAGGGCGTCGCGGACGAACCCATTGGCTTTGAGTTTGTCCACCTCCTCTCTGAGAGCAGCGGACCTCTCCGGGTCCATTCCTCTCCTCTTTTGTTTAACTGGGACATACTTCGGGTCTATGTTCAACATATGACTCGTAATAGCCGAAGAAATCCCACACATGTCAGAATGTGTCCAAGCGAAAACATCAAGATTCGCACGGAGGAAATCACTAAGGTCTTTAGTCATTGCGGGGCTGAGTTGTGATCTACTCGCGATGGATCATCTCGACTGACTGAAATGTCAATCGTCAGTTCAGCCCGTGCTGCTTTTTCTTCCCTGGGCTCCTCATCGTCGTCTCTTGGATCTATGTCTCTTTAGATCCGAGAATTTTGCCCGAGCCAGGGCTCGGGCATTATTTGTCAATTGTCAGTATGTTGGATGCGGACGGGATTGTCCGCAACCTTTCCTTTCTCCCTCCGATGGGCCTCTCGAAGCTTAGCCACATAACATGCACGACCGGCCGCCTGGTCGCCATGAACAACACCTACTCCTTTGTCAGCCAGAAATTTTAAAGTCAAACACCACGGGGCCAATTGCTACCCTAAACTCAGCCAGGGCCAGTCGACCCAAAAACACATTGTACGGAGAATCCACATCCAAAACTACGAAAGGTAGGATCCGCACCCTCCTACGCTCACCTTGTCCCAGTTCAACTGGCAACTCAACATATCCCACTGCATCGGTCGCTGCGCCATTAAAGCCATGTATACGAGCTTTAGGTACCTTCAAATCCTTCGTCTCCATCTTCATCTGATCATAAGCCTTCTTGAATATGATATTGACAGAACTTCCACAATCAATCAAAATTCTTTTCACAAAAGCTGGTCCGATTGTCGCAGATATGACCATCGGGTCAATGGTAGGAGCCTCCACCTGGTCAGCGTCTCTGCTCCTGAATACTATATCGTCTGTCATCATGCATAGCTGTTTAGCGGGGGTCCCATCCTCTACGTTGGAACAACACTCGAAGTCCGCGTGTCTCAGGGAATTAGCATACCATTCCATCTCTTGCCAGTTCTTATCTGCAGGTTGAGGTCCGCCGATGATCGTGTTGATAACTAGTCTACCCACGGTCCAAGCAGACTCCTTGGGATGACGTGGAGCTGGTGCACGATCGAGATTGGACGTTCCCTGTCCTCCTTCTTGCGGATTCTTCACAAACTCATGTAACTTTTTCTATCTAATCAACTTTTCTATAGCATCATGTAGGTGTCTGCACTCTTCAGTATTGTGCCCATAAGTTTCATGGAAGCGGCAGTATTTCCCAGTCCGCTTTTGTTCCTCAGTTGACTCCTTTGGGCGTGGCTTTCTATACTGAAAGGTATTGTAGGTTGATAGGTAAATGTTCTCAAGAGACGCATTCAGCGGGGTGTACTCGTTGTAGGTTGGAATTCTCGGCTTCCATTTCCCCGCTTCTCTCTTCTTCCCTTGATTCCTTCCTCCGGATTCCTTAGATTGCCCGGGCTTGTTCTGGACATTGACTTGAACTTTCCCCGAGTTGTCTCCGGACTGCTTCACAGCAATGTTGCTTTTTACAGACTCCTGAACAGGCCCCGGTGCCTTATCTCGCCTTATCCACCTGGCTTCCCCTCTTCTTATGAACTGATGTGCCTTTGAGTAAAAACGCTCTAGCGTAGTTAGAGGTTTTCCTGCCAACCAATATCCAAACTCTGAATCCGGATCCACACCTCGCATCACAACCATAAGAATTGCGTGATCATTGGGGTTACTGACTTCAGTAGCCGCAACATGGAATCTCTGTAAATACTCCTTCAATGACTCCCCAGGAGCTTGGATTACACTTGATAGAGACATCACGTCCTTTGGACGAGTAGTATGTATCCTGAACTGTTCTATAAACTTCTTCGCCAACTCCTTGAAACTGGATACAGACCGCGGAGGAAGTCGGGTGAACCACATGGTAGCGATCCCAGATAGAGTTATTGGAAAGCACCTGCACTTGGTTGCATCATTCGCTCTAGCTGAATCCATCATCCATTCGTACCTCATCACATGCTGTCTGGGATCAGTCTTTCCTTCATAAGCCGGGATAGTTGTCATGCTGAACTTCCTTGGGTACTCTGCCTGTAGAACAACGTCTGTGAAAGGAGTATGACTTCTGGACATTCCCCAATCGTCGTTTGATAAGCCTTGATTCTCTTTCATCAACTATCTAATCATAGCTATCAGGTCTGGGGTTTGTATGGAAGGTGGAAGGTTGGAGTTTGTCCTACGGGATTGATCAGGCTGATGCCTCGTCTGCTGGCGATCTGCCAAACGTGCGTCTTGAGGTTCGACATCATTGGCATCTTGGTGAGCCGGGCGTCCAGCCTCCACCTACACTCCAGCTCCTAAGTTTCCAGCTCCTGCTTGGTCACGGTCTCCGAGGTGTAAGTGGTCCCCAGCTGTTCGGATAGCAGCACCTGCCTGCGTAGTTTCAGTCTTGCGGCGTCTATGCCTTGGAGGTTCATCGGATGAAGTCGAGCTGTCAGATGAAGAATAAGGAGCTGGACTGCCCTCAGCATTCTGACGCTGTTGTTGTGTGAGCTGTGCCATGAGGTTGGCGTTGGCTTGCATCTGCTCTCCGAGCTGTCTCCTGCTTTCCCTGAGCTCTCTCATCAAGTCATTGAACTCTATTCTGGTGACAACTGGCATCTGGTCCTGGGCTGTAGTCCCTGCACCTAGATTTGCTTGCTGATTGTTAGGCCCTGCTTGTTGTACGCTAGCAGTCTCATGGGTGTCCGCATTATGAGAGGCTGATCAGGTATGTGGTCTTGCCATTGTAGAGTTATTGGTATGAACTCTGAGTAGAATCAACGGACGTCCTACGAATGACTCGAATCTTCTTCGGGGGATTTATCCAAACCAGTAGCTTCAAAGCAGATCCTTGTGGTCTGAGAATTCGATTCTCAGTGAAAGCACCAAAGTGTTAGCACCAAAATTGGTCACTAACCTCGTTGAGAAAGATTGTGTAGAGAGATAAATGATGAAAGTAAATTTAAACAAAGAACAATATGCTAAATTGAATGCAAAGACGAGAACACCAGATTTATAGTGGTTCGACGTAACTGCCTACGTACACTTTGAGGTTAATCTTTATTGCTTTACTTGATAATTGATTACAGATACAATCCGTATATCAACTACTTGAATACAATTGCTAAGTAAAGAGAATGAGTCTTGAAAGCGGCAGAGTCTCCCCGGTGTTCTCGAAAAAAGTTCCCTTTCACTGTGCCCCTGCCTCTCTATTTATAGACAAAGATGGTTTGGACTCCTTTGGTGGGCCTGGCAGCCGATTTCCTCAGCCCAGAAAGAGTGAGTTCTGGGTGTCGAACCACTGATGCCGAAAAGACTGATGTCGAACCATCGATGTCGAACAGACTGATGTCGAACCATTGATGCCGACCAGACTGATGTCGAACCATCGATGCCGATCAGATTGATGCCGAACCATCGATGCCGAATAGACTGATGCCGACCATCGATGCCAAACAGACTAATGTCGAACCATTGATGCCAACCAGACTGATGTCGAACCATCGATGCCGATCAGACTGATGTCGAACCATCAATGCCGATCAGATTGATGCCGAACCATTGATGCCTTCAGACATCTCTAGACGCTGATCGACTCCGTGTGTCGAATGCTCTGCCATGCCGAACGATCCAGGTACGCCGAATGCTTCTGCCATGCCGAACAAAGTGTGGATACCGATCCATGTATGCCGAACGATCCAGGTATGCCGATCCATGTATGCCGATCACTCTAGAATGTAAGTGCCGAGTGCCTAGTTGCCTGGTCAAACCTTCAGGTAACAAAGCTGATACCATGTGTATTGGTTTCGACTTAGATGGAGGCGTCAGTATGAGGTCAAAAGGTGCTGCTATAAGTGGCGAAGCTGATAAACCTTGTAAAACTTATTTTTAACTTTATAAAGTAATTTCTTTCTAACTAACTTTCTTTGTTTGTCAACATATAATTGGTTGCCAATGCTTTTTTGAAATCTTTCAAAAAATCACTGTCGAATTTCAGAGATTAACAATTTAAAACATTTACAAATTGCCCCTTTTCCTTTTATAAACATATAAAACATTTAAATCCCATACCTTAAATAATTTTATACACTTATTATAACACTTAGGAAAATTCTCTAAAAATTCCCATAAATCAATTTCAATACGTTTTCTAACATATATAAATTTCTGACCCAAAGATAACATATAATGGCCGTAATTAATTTAAACCCAATTTAACCATTTTCTTTACTAGAAAACTCATAATAAATCCACATTAATTCAGAAAATTATAAAACTTTAAACCCATATCTAAAATAATATTTCTGACCTTATATCAAAATCGCAAGGCATTTGGATGTAACTTGATAGGTTTTTTAATCATAAAGTATCATAAAAATCTATATATGAACAAACAAAATTAATCAACAAGCATATATATCTATTTATCATTCAAAACATGGCATAATACTTTTCAAAACATATTCGAATATGATCTAGAGCTGAAAATAAGAAAATATGAGATGTAACCTATTATTCACAATAGCTTGTTGTTAAGGAGTTGAGATTTGCTCTCAAATTAAATTGATTAAGCTTCTTCCTCTTGATTTTAGCTTATCTTCCCCTTGCTTTCTCCTAATGGTGGTCGGCCTCTCTTGAATTTAATTTTGTTTGTGAATGTGGAAATGAAAGTGGCATGAGGGTTTAGGGTATAAGAATATAAATTTTCATATTTTTCCCTGGTCTATTACCCTTACTTATTTCATTTTAATTCCCTTTTTTGTTCATTAATTAATTAGGCATGGCTACCCTTTAATTAGACAAATCTCACTTCCCCTAACCATTTACATTATTTCATTTAATTTATTTAATTAAATGTCCTAAATAGTGTTAATCAAAATAAAGATCATTACAGACTCCCTTCCTTAAAGAATTTCGTCCTTGAAATTATGATAAGGTACTCATAACAATTAATCATAAAGGTAAAACATACCATGAAACAAGTCAGGATAAGTATCTCGAATCCTGCTCTAAGTTTCCCAAGTATAGTCTCTTTCATCACCACTCCACTGGACTTTGACTAATCTAACTATCTTGTTCCTTAGCCTCTTCTCATCTCCCGCAACTATACGAACTAGTTTTCTAACTATAGTCAAATTCGGTTCCACAACTAAGTCATCGAACATAGTCGAAGCTGTAGTAGTCTCTGGATCTTGAATACACTTCCTTAGATGAGAAATATGAAAAATATTATGGACTCCTGCCAAACTACTTGGTAACTCTACGCTATATATGAGTTTCCCAATCCTTTCTATAACAGGAAATGGTCTAACGAATCTCGGCGCCAATTTTCTTGATTTTCCGAATCTGATTACACCTTCCATTGGTGATACCTTAACGAAATCATGATCTCCAACTGAGAACTCTAAGTCTTTCCGTCTTCTATCTGCATAACTCTCCTGCCTAGACTGAGCTTCCTTCATTCTTGTTCGAATTAACTCAATCTTTTCTGCAACTTCTCTAACTAAATCTGGACCAAGAACTAACCTATCCTCTGTCTCTAACCAACAAATGGGAGATTTGCATGGCCTTCCATACAAAGCTTCAAACGGTGTTATCTCTATACTAGCCTAATAACTGTTGTTATACGAAAACTCGACCAAGTGTATATGGTCTTCCCATGATCCTCCAAAATCTAGTACACAAGCTCTTAACAAATCTTCCAAGACTTTGTTAACTCTTTCCATTTGTCCATTTGTTTGCGGATGCTAAGCAGTACTCATCTTGAGCTTGGTACCCAAAGTCTCTTGTAGACTCTTCCAGAACTCACTAGTGAATGAGGAATCTCTATCATTTACTATACTAATAGGAATTCCATGCAGTCTAACTACGTTCTTCATAAATAACTTAGCTAAAACAGGTGCCGTGATGGTTGGCTTAACTTGAATGAAATGGGTACTCATGGTCAACCTGTCCACTATAACCCGTATACTTTCATTTCCTCTATTCGACCTTGGCAACCCGTCTATAAAATCTATTAAGACAGAATCCCATTTCCATACTGGAACATCTAAAGGCTGAAGTAACCCACTTGGTTTCTGATGTTCGGCTTTTACCTATTGACGGTTCAAACACTATTTCACCCTAGCCTACGTCTCTCTTCATACCTTCCTAGAAGAAACTTCTTTTCATATACTGATACAAATTAATTCCTCCCGGATGAATAGCAAACTTTGAACGATGACATTCTTCAAGAATTTCCTTCCTAACTTTTCCCATATTCGGAAAATGTAGTCTTCCTTAACCACCCATTCGGGTCAAGGCTGAAATCTTTCAAGTCATCACTTTCTGTTCCATCCCTTAACATTTTGATCCGTTCAACTAATAATGGATCCTCTTTTTGCTTAGAAGTAATCTTTTCGATCATCACCGATCAAATTTTTAAACATGACAACATAGCAGTTTCTTTAATAGATCTAGCTTCAGATCTCCACTGCATCTTGCATGTAATCAATGCTTATCTTTCCACTCCGCTATCATTGCCAATACTGCATTCTAATGTTTCCTCTTAAGTGCATCCGCAACCTTGTTGCCTTTACTGGTGTGTACTCAATACCAAAGTCATGAGCGGCTAAAAACTCTAACCACCTCTGTTGTCTCATATTTAACTCTTTCTGAGAGAATAAATATCTCAATGTCGTGTGATCCGTATACAACTCGAATCTCTCTTCTAAGAGGTAATGTCTCCACACCTTCGATGCAAAAATTACTGCAGCTAATTCCAAATCATGTGTTGGATATCTAACTTCATGTGGTCTAAGTTGTCGAGAATCGTTGACAATCACTTTACCTCTTTGGATTAACACAGCTCCTAATCCTGGTCCATATACATCCACATACACCACTAAGTCCTGATTCCGCTCTGGAGTAACCAACACGGGTGCATTCGTCAATAATTGTTTCAGCTTCTGGAATGCTTCATCACACTTATCAGTCCAGACAAACTTCACATCCTTCTACGTTAGCTTAGTTATCGGTGTCGCTATCCATGAAAAGTCCTTAATAAATCTCTGATAATACCCAGCTAATCCAAGAAAACTTTTTATCTAAGTCATTGTCTCGGGTCTCTTCCAGCTATTCAGCGCCTTGACCTTAGTCGGATCTACAGACAACCCTTTCTCTGAGACTACATGACCAAGAAATTTCACTTCCTTCTTCCAGAAATGACACTTCAAAAAATTTTCTTTTAGTTGATGCTGCCTCAACGTCTCATTCACCACTCTAAGGTGAACTTCATGCTCCCTTTCATCTTTAGAGTATATCAAAATATCATCTATGAAAACCAACATGAACCTGTCCAAGTGCTTTTGGAAAACTTGGTTCATAAAATCTACAAAAAATGTTGGCACATTAGTTAGTCCGAACGACATTACTAACCATTCGTACAATCCATATTTGGTTCTAAACGCCGTCAAAGGAATACTGTCCTCTGCCACTAAGCTGATGTAACCCCATTGCTAAATCCAACTGGAAAAATACTTTGGCTCCACTCAACTGGTCGAATAAATTGTCAATTCTAGGTAATGGATATCGATTCTTTATCGTCTTCTCGTTCTACTTACGATAATCGATGCAAAACCTTAACGATCCATTCGGCTTCTTCGCAAACATTGTGGCTGCTCCCTAAGGCGAACTGCTTTGTCTGATAAAATTCTTGCCTTCCAAATCCACTAACTGTACCTTTAGCTCCCTCATCCCGGTAGGTGTCGTTCTTCTTGACGGTCTACTCACCAGTTATGCTCCCGGTACTAAATCTATCCGAAACTCAATAGCTTGTTTCAATGGAAAATCTACCACAAATTCAAAGACATCTACGAATTCTCTAACAATGAAAACTCGAATCAACTCGTCTTCTACCTCCACAACACCCAACAAAGAATTAACCTCAAAACAAGGGTTTTCTATGGTGTACAATCCGATCACTACAGTCAGGGTGTCTAAGTGATATTTTCCTATCATGGCAAAATATCCTAACATCGTATTTACTTAACCAATCCATACCCAAAATAATTCCAAAATCTATGAAATCAGACACAGGAAAACTGCAAACAAATGTATGACCTATAAACTCTAAGTGGTCACATCTCATCCCAAGAGTCGCATAACCTCCTATGGATTTACAACCCTTAAGGAAGTAAATAGGTATAAGGGCTCTAGGTTAAGCTTATCTACCAAACAATGAGATATAAAAGAATGCGATGCACCAGTATTAAATAGAACTCTAACTGATACACCATGAATCAAAAGTGTACCTCCCAACACAGTTTTTCCCTTCTCCTCTGCTGTTGGTCTTGAGGTAGCTAGTTCCAATGCAAACATCTTACCTTTCTTGTCCTTGGCTGGTTCCTTACACCGGTTCCTATAGTGTCCAATTTGATCACAGTTGAAACACCTTACTCCTTTCTTGGCAGCTTTCTTCCCTTTGCATGTCTGGCATTCATGAGCATAGTGTCCTTTCTTGTCACACTTATAACAGACAACTTCTGCCTTCCCCTTCTTAGCAGCTCCATCCTTCTGAGCTTCTTTTTTATGGAAAAACTTCCTCTTCTGACTCTTCCCTCCTTGAGCCTCCTTTGCATTGTTTCCTTCAAGATAAGCAAGCATCTCTTCCTGCCTTAAAGCCATCTCAATAACAACATCGCATGGGTCTTTAATATGTGATAATGTGGCCTTAGCAAGCTCAGGCTTCAACCCACGAATGAACTTTTCATTCCTCTTAATAACAGTATCAACCGTAGCGTATCCGTATCTCACTAACTCCTCAAACTTAGTTGTATACTCAAGCACTGTCATATTTCCCTGCTCCAATTCAGCAAACTTCCTTAGCATAGTAGACTTAGCAATCTCCGACATAAATCTTTCTTCAAATCTCCTCCTGAACTCAGCCCAAGTCATAGTCTCCTCATTGACTCCAACCTTTAACGTTGTTCCACCAATACAGTGTTGCCCCTTGTAGCTGTCTAGAAGCAAGTCTCCTTTTCTGCTCATCATTGAGTCCCAAATCACCGAAAATCCTCTCACAATGAAGTAGCCAATTCCCCACCTCAATTGCATCTTTAGTACCAATAAACGGCTTTCCCCCCAGCCGAGCATAATCTCTACTCAAAACAGCATAGTTATTAACCACTGGATCTTATTGATTTCCTCCTTCACCAATTCCTCTAGCTAAGCCCACAACAACTCCTGATTGCATCATATTAACCAAAAAATGATACATTGCTCCCATATCGACTTATGGGACTCCAGCACCCACATTTGCAGCTTGTGCCTGACCTGGGTTCCTCTTGGTATTTGGTCTAACATTTCCATTGGTTGTGGTGCTTCCCCCACCAATGTTAACTCTTCCACTTATAGCCTCCAGATCTTACATCCGTAAAATCTTCATTCAAGTCTTCGTATACAGAAGAATAGACTAATAGAGATGGGAGAATAGAGATAAAGCGTATACTTATATATAACAAATACAAGTATGTTACTATAGCGCTATCTCATACCCCAATCTTTTATCTAACTCATTAGGATTATGTTTTGAAAATCATTTTAAGTTTGAAATTTCTTTTAAGTTTTTCATAAACCTGTGTTTCGATACCAAGTTGTAACATCCCCTATCTTGAGGCTCGAAGCTAAGCACTATAGATGTTGCAGTCATTCATAGTATTAACTTCCGGTGACAAAATACGGTAATGTTAATGGTATCCATAATATCAGAAACACATGAATATGAAATAAAATCAACACGATTTAAAACAACTTTTCTGATTACATTTCAAATCAATATTTCATATTCGGATACATAATCCCAAAACAATTCGCATGTTTTGATCAAATATAATTATTACAAAATACGCCAAGAGCGATATATGAAGATGCCCCCTTGGATAACCAGAGTACTAAATAGACATATCCATCTTAATACAACACAACGGAAATAAAACTAAATAGCTCCTATATAGCTAACTATGCCTCCTGCACATCTTCGGCAAATTTATTCGTCTAACCTACTAAACCCAAAAGGACAATAACTCTCAATCTACTCAAATTGAATTTTGAGCATCCGAGAATTTAAGGGGGAAAACATAAGCTTCGGGTCAGACATAAAGCCTGATGTGAATAATACTATTACATCTCTGTTTACTGATATCAAGTGAGACCACGCCGCTTAGCGGAACGGGTTTCCCCTTACTAATATGCCTTTAAAACATACCTTTTTGCAAATCAGAATCCTGCAATCAAACTGATTAAAACAATAATAAAAATATCATATATGCTCATAAATCAGGTAATAAATGGACTACATATCTGAACAATATAGTTTTGTTTGGCTAACTACTAACCATTGGTTGACTCAGGCCTATGAGACAAAATAATTAATCTAACATCTGTTAGACACACTTTTGGACGATCTGTCTTTAACTTACTTCTCCTAGGGTCAACTGATCCTAATGTCTTTGCGGGCTCACCAATAACCTATCCTCCTTCTTTGTATATTCTTTTCTATGTGTAACATCATTTAAGTCTTACCTGTGACTAAGCCCTACACATTGGAATTTTGGACTAAATTAGCTAGGGGCTATAGCTACTGTATAGGGTGCGACCAATACCAGTCTCATCTGGTATTCAAATATCTAAGTCATTTAATTAGGGTTAACTACCCTTCAAATTTTTCTTGAAAACATTTCTTTCAAATTGATTTAACCCTTTAAATCATATTTAAACAAGGAAAACATACTTTTGCTTTACTTAAATCTCTTTACCATGATATATGCTTTACACAAAACATTGTTGGTGAAAACCTTCAAAACCTTTGTTTAAAAGCTTTAAACAATCTCTTTCAAAACCTTTGAAAATACTCCTTTCGAAACCAGTTAACTACTTTACTTTGAACTCTAGGCCGTAAGGCCAAAACATACCTTTCGAAACCATTTATAATAGACCTCTTGAAACCATTGAAAGTGTCCTTTCAAAAGCTTTACAAAATCTTAGACATCCTCTTTTATAACACTTCAAATTTGCCTTTCGAAAATATTGGAAACCTTCCATTCAAACATTAAAGGTAAACCTCTCGAAAACATTGGGAAACCTCCCCTTTGAAACCTTCATTAGATACCTTTCGAAAGTATTAAATTCCTTTGCTTAAAACAAACCTTTCCAAAGCATTGGGTTCAAGTAAAAAGGTGTGGAACATAGTTCCGAAACCTCTAAAACCATTCCCTTCGAAACCTTTGGGTTTAGCTTTCAAAATATTAAAAGGGTCTTAAAAGAACTGGGATGAAAGCAACTCTTTCGAAAGCATTTTCCTAAATAAAAGAAGTGGATGGTATCGAAACCAACCCCTTCAAAAGCATTGGAGAAGCGGCTCTAAGTTTAAAGCAAAAGAACCCTTTTGAAGGTATTGCTTCGAAAGGTAGAATGTGATAGCAGGGGTTTCGAACCCTTCGAAAGCCCTATTTAAAACAAAAGGCAACAACCTCTTTCAAAAGCTTTTTTCTTTAAAATAATTGACCAATTCGAAAGCCATCTCATTTGAAAGCCTCATTTACCACCAAAATGGTTCTAAGTTCTTAGAAGGTACTTCAACCCATTTGAAAGCCTTGTTTCGACTCCATACCTTTCACCCAACTCCAATCCACTATGTACCAAAGCTGATACCATGTGTATTGGTTTCGACTTAGATGGAGGCGGCAGTATGAGGTCGAAATGTGCTGCTATAAGTGGTGAAGTAGATAAACCTTGTAAAACTGATTTTTAACTTTATATAGTACTTTCTTTCTAATTAACTTTCTTTGTTTGTCAACATATGATTGTGCCAATACCTTTTCAAAATCTTTTCTAAAAATGCTGCCGAATTTCAGAGATTAACAATTTAAAACATTTACAAATTACGCCTTCTACTTTTATAAACATATATAACATTTAAGTCCCATACCTTAAATAATTTTATATACTTATTAAAACACGTAGGAAATTCTTTGAAAATTCCCATAAATCACTTTTAATATGTTTTCTAACATATATAAATTTCCGACCCAAAGCTAACATATAATGGCCGTAATTAATTTAAACCAAATTTAACCGTTTTCTTCACTAAAAAATTCATAATAGATCCACATTAATTCAAAAAATTATAAAACTTGAAACTCATCCCTAAAATAATATTTCTGACCTTATATCAAAATCACAAGGCATTTGGATGTCACTTGACAGGTTTTTCAATCAAAACTTATCATAAAAATCTGTATATTAACAAACAAAATTCATCAAGAAGCATATATATCTATTTATCATTCAAAACACGACATAATACTTTTCAAAACATATTCAGATTTGATCTAGAACCAAAAATAAGAAAATATGAGATGTAACCTATTATTCACCTTAGCTTGTTGTTAAGGAGTTGAGATTTGCTCTTGAATTAAATTGATTAAGCTTCTTCCTCTTGATTTTAGCTTATCTTCCTCTTGCTTTCTCCTAATGTTGGCCAGCCTCTCTTGAATTTAGTTTTGTTTGTGAACGTGGAAATGAAAGTGGCATGAGGGTTTAGGGTATAAGAATATAACTTTTTCTATTTTTCCCTTGTCTATTACCCTTACTTATTTCATTTTAATTCCCCTTTTTGTTCATTAGTTAATTAGGCACGGCTACCCTTTAGTTAGACAAATCTCACTTCCCTTAACCATTTACATTATTTCATTTAATTTATCTAATTAAATATCCTAAATAATGTTAATCAAAATTAGGTTCGTTATAATTTATAAATAATAAATTGATTTATAAAGGAATTTCATTTAACAAAGAGTTTATAAATGAAAATGGAGGTTTTGATTTATAAAGGATTTTATTAAAGTCTCTATAAAGGATTTAATAAAGGGAATTTTGGAAAGATTTTTATAAAGTAATTTTTTATAAATAATTTTTATAAAGGATCTTTATAAAAGACTTTTATAAAAGAATAAAGTTTTATAAATAGGTTTATTAGTTTATAAAAGAAGTTTTATAAATAGTTTTATGGATTTACAAAACAGCTTTAAAAATGGTTTTAGTAATTTATAAAAAGAGTTTAATCAATGGTTTTAGAAGTTAATAAAAGGAGTTTTATAAATTGTTATGGAGATTTATAAAAGAGTTTTATAAATGGATTTAGAGATTTATAAAAGGAGTGATTTAAGAGTTGTATAAAGAGGAGATTTTGTAACACCCTGCAAAATGAACCATAAATAAATGAAGTTAATTAAATTAAATGTGATAAGCTAGAAAATGGAGATTTTATAAAAGTCACAATTGGACCAAGAAAGCTATACTGTTGCATTCGTGGTGAAGTTCTGATTAATTTCGATATATAATATGCTGAAAAAGTATCTCGAATGAAGAAGTTATGAGTGTTTGAAGTTTTCAGATTTAATGTAATTTGAATAGGATTCAAATAAATGATTAATTTCCTAATTTGAAACTTGAAATTAATTGTGATTAGACTTGGGGGTTAAGTAATGTTAAAAATTAGCAATTAATGTTAAAAGTTAATTAGGGTATGAAATCAATAAATAATCAAGCAACGGTAAAATAAAATAAACACCTTCCCAAAATAAGGGTAGAAGTCGACCCAGCACCTCAAGGGGTTGACCTAGAGGTCGACCGTAGGGGTCGACCGCTTGGAGCATGGGGGTTGACCACTATCTATTGTGGAGCCTATTTTGATGAGTTGTACATTCCAAATTTATCCATTTTTAATCTATTCCCATTCAACGGTTCTAGTACGTTTTCAACCACTATTAATTAAACCCTAGATCTTTCACTATTATCCACAAATATTTGTGAACAATAGCGAAACTCTGCCATTGTTATCTCTCTAAATTAGATTTAGAAACACCGTAGGGAATTCGGGTATGAATCCAATATATTTTCTATTTGTTTCTTCTTCCTCCAACCTAATCTTATTATATTCTCCTCCAACTATTCTGAATCTAATAAATATATATTCATCTTCCCTTTATGTGTGTATATATCAAAAGAGAGAGATTCTGGAAGAGATTTTGAGGCATGTAAATCCTAGGAAGGCGAAGCTAAAGTTATTCTGTGAGTGGAAACCTTGGTATTTTTTTCAGCAATTGTTTAGTGTATTCTTTTTGGATTTGAATATGCGTTAGGGATTTTGGGATTTTGAAAACATGATAGATAAAATCCCTAAAATTATTTTTTATTTCAATATGTCAATTCTATGCTGAAATTCCCAATTATTTACATTAATTTGATGGAATTTTTTTCGTTTATGCAATTTTTGATAATTCCATCGTCTATTCCACTTCTCCTTCTTCGTTGAGTCAAATTTTGATTCTTCAAGGGTTTAGATTATGAATTCTATTCGTAGTTTACACCACTTATTCTTATCATTTTCTTTGTAAAAGAGAGCAGTTGAATAGAATATGGGGTTTAGATTGCAATCATTATTGTTTAAGATATTCCATTGAATTGATGTAATAAATTGAGTTTATATTTTATTGACGAGTCTGTATTGCAGTTTTGGTTATGATATTTATTCCTTGCTTTGTATATTAGAATCCCATGAAATCTTGGGAATTTAAAGAAAAATGACTTGTGATAAAAATTGGTTAGGGAATTGACATTTAGCGCTGGTTTAGGGCGTAAAATCCATGCGTGTAGAACTTACTAGGCACAAATATTTATATATCTCTATTTACATAATTAACGTATAGTTACTGCGTATATGGCGTAGTTAATTAGATATTTATTTACATTTATTCCCCCCATTAGGAAGGTAATTTATTGTGAGGCGAAAATAAGAGGAAACTCTTATATAGCCTAATTATTATTTTAAGGCGTAATTAGGAAGATTTCTTACAAACCCTTATTTATGAAATGGTGCGATGAGTGTGTATATATATACATGGAGAGTAAATGATTTGTGCCTAAGTCATAGGGATGTGAGGTCTATAGAGCAACATGACGGAAGTATGCCCTTCACTTTGAGGCTACCAGCAGTTGTGTACACTTTTATTAATGTGAGATATCCTTATGATAAATATTTATAATGATGCGAGGTTGGTCCGAAATTCTGTAGGGAAAATCTACCCAGCTAATCTGGCTACCAATTCCTACGAATAACAGACTAATTTAAGACGTCGTTATGAGTATGGACCATAAGACTAAGGGTCTGCTTTGGAGTTTTGAGATGTTAATTGGTTGGACCCACCTCTTTCCCCAGATGAAGTATTAAATAGCCAAGGGGACACGTTAGGTGGTATCTCTATAGCGGTCCGCTTTTGGAAATAGGTCTTAAATGATAGGGTCTGCCTTAATTAAGGTATTAAATGAGCAGAGTTTGACTATTTTCCACTTGGAAGTATTAAGTGGCCTATGAGATTCCATATGACGTCAGCTAGATAGTACCATTGAGGAGCACGCCTTGGAAATAAGTCTTAAATGATGGGGTCTGCCTTAATTGAGGTATTAAATGACTAGAGTCTACCTATTTTCTAATAAAAGGTATTAAGTGGCTAGGGTATCATCTCTCACATTATTAGATATTTATGACGTATAATTGGGATATGGGATTTTGGAAACCTGCTTTTGGAAATAGAAGGTATTAAGCGGTTGGACCTTTCTCCTTTTCTTATAAAGAAGTATTAAATGGTTTTATTAGTTTTATATTCGTAGACATATTCTTATTTTGAAATATACTCCACAAGTACTAAAATACTAAGGCTTGAGGTTTTTATTTACCAAACCCGATTGGCATGTTTGTGCTTATGTGATAGGGGTTTCTCGCACTGTAAACTATGGTGAAGCTTTGTCTCTTACCCATACACGTCTCAACAATGTGGGTTGGCGGAGTTATGGCCTGGACAGTTGAGAGGGTCAAAATTTAGGCTTATTCCGGGGTGAGTTGTTACATTTGTTATTAGAGCCTAGGTTACCCAATCAATGGGAAAAGTATATTGTATGTATGAGTGGCTTCACGCCCTTGACCTTGGAATTACACATAAAAAATCCATAGATACTGAATCCTATTTCTAAGTCAGTACCTCCAAAGGTTAAAGTCATCCACTTGGCTTTTGATGCTCAACCTTTACTTGTTATTTTTGAAAAGGTTTTTCAAAAGATTTTTCTAAAACTAATACTATATATAAACTTATTTTGAATTTACGCTTTGCTCTATAAAATTCCGCCTATAGAAGTAGCTGCTACCATATTCCGAAAGGGTGGAAGAAGCAACTATGAGTTGGAAAATAAATAGAGTTAATTTTATACTTCTTTGTAGGACCTAGTCTTCCTTATCATTGTAGGCTCTATAAGTATTAAGGTAAGAGGGATATGAATCGTAGATGGAAAGGTTGATAGGAAATAAATGACCAAAAGGAAACGTCCGTTAGGTTGACAATTAATATGGACAAATTAACATTTATGGAAGTAACAAATGAATGGGTTATGTATTAATAAAATATGAACGTAAGGAAAGAAGCAAACTTCTGTAAAAAGGAATACATTTATCACCACAAGGAAGAAATTAGATTTTTAAAGGGTAGAGTACCAAGGTTTAAAAGAAAGAACAAATTTTAATCCTACCTTTTGGGACATAATTGGATAAAAGGGTTTCTTTGAAAACCCCTTGAAAATTTTGAAGGTGCCTTTCAAAAGATTTTGAAATGAAAATCTTATAAGTTAGAAACTTTTTATTTTAGATGACTTTTAAATTATACCATCGTTTGTTTTGTAAAAAATTTGAAAAGAGGTTGTAAATTTAAAAAGGATGGTGAAACATTTTTGGTAGGTGGTTTTAATTTAAAATTTGGTGACTTGAGAAGTTGAATAAAAAAAAGTTTCCATTTATTAACTTCTCAATTTAAAATTTGATTGGATTAGAAAAGCTTTCAAATTCCTTGTTTTTGTATTCTTTTATTTTTCTATGTTATATTCCCTATGTAATTAAATATGAAAGTTCCTCCCTCTACAACTTTTTAAAGGCCGTATAAGTTGGAAATTTTTAGAAATATAAATATGGTTTTAAACATCTTTGGAAATAAACCACCATTAGTTTTAAAAAAGTTTGGAAAGGTAATGCAATTTTTAAAAGTGGCGTGTTAACCCAAAAAATGGATTAACACCCTGGAATGAGCGTGAAAACACCAGCCCTATTTATCAAGGCAAATAAAATAGAAACAAGGAATAATAACTTGCAAATAAAGTGAAGAGACAAGAGATTTTTATAGTGGTTTGGCTGTTAACAAAGCCTACGTCCACTTTATAACTTTTGTTATTGACTGACTGCAATCACAAGTTGAATCTGATTACAATTTGATTGGATCTTGTAAGTTAGATCAAGTCACTAGTGTTAGAGTTCACTGGAGAATCACAGTGAACGCTTTAGATGATTGTTATGTAGGAGGAGAAGAGTGAAGAATAGTTTCTGCAGAGTTTCAGCAGCCAGTCCAGAAAATCCTTCTTATGTTGCAGATGGGTGAGTATTTATAGGGATTGGAGAGCTATGGGATCAAATCGCTTTTCTAGAAGACCGCCCTTGATGGTATGAAGATGATCAAGAAATTTCGCGGTGACCTGACCCTGTATGATGGATTGCTAGCGATCCATAGGGCAAGGATCACTAGCGATCCATGGAGTTAGAGCAATTTTAGCTCATTTCAATTGGATCATGTTTCCAGTCTTGTGTAGATTCTCTCCATGTAATTTCATGACTAGATGCCTTGTTTTGATGATGATTCATGTACTAGTTGCATCGAACTTTGCTGAAATCAGATGAATGCTCACTTCTCGATCTAGCTAGCTTGGAACATCATGAAACTTAGTAGGCGTGCTTAGAAAAGATAACGCTTCATGATGCAAGAAGAATGGACAATCCATGGGCGATATTTATGGATCGCTAGCGATCCATGGCTGATGGATTGTTAGCGATCCATATCCTTAGGCAATTTTGCCCTTTTTCCTCTTGTGTCCTTCTAGGTTCCTTCTTCTGATTCTTTTGGTTGGTTTTTGAGTTGTTTGATTTGACGTAGATGTTCTGACTTCCTTTGAATTCTATTGGTTTAAAAACCTGGATAAAATTTTCCCTCCAGAGTATACTTTCGTTGGAAACAAGGCGTGCTCTAGAAGTTACTGCATATGAGTTCCCACTTTGCAAAGTTTAATTGATTGCGTTGAGGCTATTATACAAATTTGGCTTTGGTTATCTAACCGTTTGTTGAGTTTTTACGTGAATCACCATTACTCGTCATAATAAATCCATTTCAATCCCACAACTTTCAAGATGCTTGCAAAAGATACTTAGATCATGCTAGATGAGTTTGGAAAACTTTGGTTGCAATTATATGGATCGCTATGTACCCATAGTCCATGGATCGCTATCGAACCAAGGACTTAACATATTTTTCTTGTGCATTGTCTTATTTAGTTCATTCGAGTTGACCTTCTTCCATTCATACTTTCATTCGCGAATCAACCCTTCTACCTTGCGACCCAACCTAGAACATTCAAACCCTAAATCATCCTTTGCCATCGCCACTACTGTTCTTCGCCCCCGGAGTTTCTCACCTTCGAACATACTTGACTTTGTCTTCGCCTTGACCTAGCCCCTAGTTCCCATTGCTTCGCCATTTGGATCGTTGCCGAGCCTATCCCCTTAGATCGCCGCCGATTTTACCTACTTTAGGTCGCCAACATCCTAACTTCAACCTTGTTCTTCTTTCAACTAGAGGTGGGTATGCAGATTTTAGCGTTTGTTTAGCAATTCAACAATGAGGTTGTACTGGTGGTGATCGTTATGAAGAATTCGAGTTGATTGCGATTTTGTGGAAGAAGTCAGTAAATCAAGTCTTGAGTTCTTCATGAAATGAAATTCGGGCTTTTCCCCGGTGCTTGACATGTTTTGCTATCTTCATCCATAGAATCAAATTAACTTGCACCGAGTTACATTGTTAATTCGACACGACATCTGGCGGATTGGTTTTGGTATTTCTGAGGGGTGATAATAGATTAGGGTAGCATTCCGTGTGTAGCTTATGCTATCATTACCTTTCGGATAGCTAAAATCGACTTATGATGAGAATTCTCTGCTTGATTTGGACCTATCAATCTGGTTGCTCACTTCAAATTGGTCCCATTATTGCACAATTGGTGTACTTGGAATGGAAAGAGCTTCCTACGTCGCTTCGGACAGCGGATCCGTTATCGATCATTGATCGACTACGGGTAAGTGTAGGAGAAATAACTTCAACAAATGATAAGAGAAGCTCTTTTCTTTCTTCACTGCGAGTGAACTATCTACACAGGATAGAGCATTTGTAGTATTCAGGACACCGAGCCCATCCCATATAGGTAACACACTGCGCTTGCTCCAGTCAACACTTGGAACCTGACATGTCGGCATAGATCGATATTTTTTTTCAGAGTTAAAGTGTCGTAGGGGAACTTTTAGCTAAAGATAGAATCACCTGACTGCGTTAGATACAAGTTCTGTTGTATAGAATGAAAAACCCATCATCTCGTCGTAAGTTCAGTGGAGGAAGTCCAGCACTTTTAGAAGCGGAATCATCATCAGTCGCGCCTTCGTAAACAGTTTCAGTAGCGCCTACTTCTTCAGTACCGCGAGGTGAATACAGTCAATCGATTCCATTTGGTTTGGTTATAGACCAGACTCCTCCAAATTTTAGAGTTCTACTCAACCCTCCGGAGAGGGCTTCCTTCGTAATCTCGATTAAAGTTCTGCATAACATTTGCTTACAACACGGCATTCCGGAACCTTCTGCCAAAGAATGAGTTTGCATACATGCCGCCTTCGGGGTACACCGCTTGCCACCGGTATATGTGCTTAAATGGAGCAGTGCCCCCTTCAATCACTTCTTGAAAGAAACTCTTTTGAACCTGGGAATTGCTCCATTTTAAATTCATCCTAAACGCGATCTTGACTTGCCTTCACGTTTTGTTTATGCATACATTTAATCATGTCCTGAGTTTCGATGAGTTGAGATACTTTCTCTCATTCAAGAAGAGAGACGAATGTCCTCCATCGTCATCATCGAGGCCCAAAGAAACCGTAAGATCATGTTGCAACTTCAAAGCAACTTGTCTCAATTCATGACCCAGTATTTCTTCGTTAGGTGTCCTGAGGGATTTAATTGTCTTTGGACGACGGAGGGTAAGTCCTCTCTTTTACTTATTGATATTTATTACGTCGCTATTGGATTTTTGATAGATTGAAAACTTCTTGTAGCTATTCTGAGATCGAAAAAAGATCCATCACTCGATCCGATTTTCCATACTCTGAAGGTCGTAGACGCCAATGAGAGATCGATCAAGTTTTTGCTAATGGAGGAGAATTTGCTTCGGTATGGGTTGTTGCATCCCAAGAGGTCTGTCGTGGCCATTGAAGTTCTGTCTCCTTCCCTTTTTAGAATTCGAACATGTTCCTCTCCTTCATCATGTGGCTCCGAAGAGGGTGATCTCCCAAAAGGAGAAGGTCTGTTTGGCGAGTCAATCGAAGAAATTCATGAAGGAATGGGTGTTACAATTGAAGCCAACTGTCCGCCAAGGTTGCCCCCGGTTCCAGAGGCGGAGGAGGAAGAATTCAAGCAGCATGAGGGCAAGGCTATGGTGACAACAGAAAAGGAAGAGGGTGAAATTTAGGGCAGCAGTAGTTATGATTCCTCCTCTAGTGACGATGAATTCGATGCAAGTTCCGGTGATGGAAACTTCGAATCGTGTGATGAAACTCCAAGAATGAGTCTCGTTCTCTTGGACTCGGCTTCCCAAGAGATTTATGATAAAGATGCTCCTCCAATAGTCGAGCAACTTCAGGGTTCCCCGCTCAAGGAAACTGGTATTGACTTTGGGGATTTGAGCAACGTTTACGTGGATATCGATGAACTCATAGGAGAAGAATTCGAATTCGAGGGATCGTATCCTCGTCCCGGTCATATTGTGTCTAGAATCAACTCGATTTCTACCACGGTGGCTTCTTGATCCGGTTTGTGACGTCCTTTTAGGCCACACATTTCACTAGGGTCGCGCTCACTTACACATGCATTATTTAGGTCCATTTTTGGTTGCTAAATCTCTTTATTTATTTTTTATATCAGTTACTACGAGAGGCAATTGTCTTTACGAGGATCTTGAACAATTCACTAATTTGCAAAGCTGGTCAGGACGGTTTTCAAGCCGCCATCAGCCCCATGAAACCGAGGAAGAGTGGAGAAGGTGGAAAGACTCGAAAGCCAATTCATTAAAGACTTCAGAGATTCATTCCGTCCCTGGAATAGGCCGGACAAGGACATCACATCTTTTGACTATGCCGTGTGAAGTATAAATTGATTAAGGAATCTTGTTGCTAGTTGATTGAAGGTGTAGATGGATCTTGGCGGAAGCCTGATGAACTATATGGAAGAAATTCCCTCTAGAAAAACCAGGAAACATCCACATTGAATGGCATCCGAAGCATTCGCTCTGTCCATGCACCAACTGTACTTATATAAGTCGTGTTTCGGGTCTCTCGTTCAGTCGTAAGACAGAATAGTTGGCATAGTGAACTTCTTGGGGTACCCCTCATTCAGAATGTCATCAGTGAAAGGAGTCCAACTTGGAGCGGATCCCTATTAATCATCCCTTCTATCCTTACTTTCATCCATTAGTCACTTGACCATATCTGTGATATATGTCTCAGGTGTCCGGTAATCTAGGGGTCGGCTGTCAGTGACTACACCAGATGTTTGATTTTGCAAACGATCTTGGTGAGTGGGCTGAAGCCTAGTGTAACGATACGAATTTTTCGCGTTCGAAAATCGACATACGTACTTTACATCGTACTCGAATGCCGTAGATTCGACCGTTCAAATCCGAGTCGCCGGAGCTTATAACACCATTAAGTAAAACAACACAGCGGAAGAAAGAAAACAATGATATCATATATAACTCCAATGAATATAATATCCAGAATGATATACAACAATGATATCAATATGATACAACAATATCAGAGATAAATAATGATACAGCAGAAATAACAGAAGTGATAACTCCAAATGATCTCTAAAAGAATGAATCCAACTTCTCCAACATCAAGCTCGAACCATAGAGAGAAGCAACGTCAGTCCTGATCTCCAAAACTAAACTAGCTCCAGATAATCTACTAGACCTGAATATCTGAGAAACCCAACTCTAGACTGCCCGTGTGGAAAATAGTGGGCACCCAGAGTTTAGGAAGAGAACAATAAACTCCGGGTTAGTCATGGGACTGGTGTGAGCAACAAAAACAGTTTATCTTTAAACAAACACAAAAGTCTTTTAAACATTGAATCCCGCAATGCTTTTGGAAAATGAAACTACCATAAGGCCTCCCGCCACACACACAATGCAATCGCAGAATTGGAGGAGATTTCTCCTTATGATAGTCAAACATGCTTACTACGCAAAAGAAATTCTTTTGATATTATTACTAGTGCATAGTGCGAAAACCATTTCGAAAATATAATATTAATCTTAGCCGGCATACAACCATTGTTGTATGCCTACTATAACTACTACGTTCAATAGCAGGTTACCGCCACATTCCATAGCAGGTAATACAACTAAAACCGTACAAGGTTCGTATTGTTTCTTTGGATTTCCAACAAATGATCAGGCTAAGGAACTTCCTTACCGAAATAGAAACGCCTCTGGAAAGACGCCCCGGATCCTAACCGGATCTCTGCAAACAAAAGGCCGACGCTACCTCACGCTGTATAGCTGTAACTAGGTAACTAACACACTGACGCTACCTCACGCTGTACAGCTGTAACTAGGTAACTAACACACGAGCTATGCCATCCCCCGGTCGTAACCAACCTTTATCCGAGGATCCTCAATCATAAAGCAACAGCCACACAATATAATCAACATAGGTAAAATATCTAGGCTCCATACCATGATATCACCTTTTATCCAGAAGGAAATGACATACCCTAGGGGCGCTACCCCTAAAAACCTTTGTCGCAACATTCCTGTTTCGACCATTACCGGGTTGTGAGGCTCGACGAAGTCTCGTCCACAAAACAACGCTTTTCCACAAAGCCACGCTTTTTCACAAAGCCACGCTTTTTCACAAAGCAACGCTTCGATCAACAATTGATCAGCAACACTTCGTATGCCACATTACCAAATTGGGAATGTATCACTAGTAACCATCAACTACATAACCTCTGAGCTCGTACATCTCAGAGAAGGGTGTTAAGCTAAGAGAATAAATTCTCCGCCACCAACAGAAATGTATTTGATAGAAACCAGCTTTACATCTCAAAGTGTAATGTCAGACACACATCCATACAAGTCTGTTCCGGGTTCGAACAGAACCGAAGGAACTTTCAAAGAAGCCCTTGCAATCCGGGTATTCACAATCCTGATCGGACTTCCCATCACTTAGGGAATCTCTATACCGTAGCCACTCAGTGCAGAGACAATCGATAGGTCATCCTATCGCTCTCGCAAATACCCGGTCTTCACCACCGGTCTTCAAATGCCATCCATTTACGTCGTATCACTATTCAGAATGGGTTATATGACATAAAGGTCCTCTCCCAGCTAAACCGAATAACGAGCGCAATTAAAAAATCATATGGATACTGGGGTCTCAGTTAAATCACAGCTTAAAGCCTAAAACTTCTCATTCGAATGGTTAAAACAAATTACCATTTCCAATCTTTTAAACAAAAAGATTCAATTCAAAAACCTTCACTGGTTTAAACAATTTCCACACTTTTAATCTTTTAAACAAAAAGATTCAATTCACAAAGTTAACCCCATTCACAAAGATCCATTCATGGATTTCAAAACAATTTCCATTTTAATTGAATTAACTCGTTAAATCTTTAAATCAAGATTTAACTTATAGCTTTCAAACTCGTTTCTAAAGATTCATTCATAGCCTTTCAAAACAATTCCATTTCAAGTTGGATTAACTCGTCCGGTCTTTGAATTAAAGACTCTTTTCATAGTTTTCAAAATACTTCAATTCCATTTCAAACTCGAATTCAAATTTAAATCAAATTATTTAAATTTTCCAAACTCAATTAAGTTATCCAAAATAACTCATTTACAAAAGCTTTTCACTTTAAACCCAAATTTCCGATTTCAAAAATCAATTGAAATTAAAACTTCAATTTCAAAAACATTAAATTTAAATCATCTGCGATTTAACCGATTTCCACGTGAAACCCATATTTGTGTGTGTAAGAGTGTGGTCCAATAGTGCACAACATCAATCATCACAGATATATCAATATCGATAAGCGGTATAATCCACAACGCTTATCTTCATCCACATATTCATAGATAGAATAAAATTATCAATCACAAAGATTCATCATCACAATTCGATGTGGGTTTTGGATAACCAACGGGAATCCGACTCCCTGTCGCATCGAAATTCAAGTGCCGTTTTACGGGTCAAAAGGTTTTCATATTCACATAGTAATATATCATAGAAACAGAAATCACAGCTCAGCACAAAGTAATTTATATCACAAAGCATCACAATCACAAACAGGGATATCAAATGATACAGTCATCCAATTGAATCCAAAAACCCATAGGTAAGATCAATCATCGTCTGGTTAATTCAAATCAGATTAATTTCTTGTAACGACCCGACTTCCTATGCCCAGAAAGTCGCATCATTATGAAGAAAGAAAGGGGTAGAAAATAGAAAAGAAGAGAAGAAAGAAAGAAACAACAACAACGATCTCACAGCGGAACGAATAAATTATATTAATAACATAAACTATTACATAGTATACAACACTTATCAGAGTTTACACAACTATACAACACATACTAGACAGTTATAAAACATCTGTCTAGATATTACAACTCAAATACAATACAAGACTCTAACACAAATATCAACACAGCGGAATACTATATCTACGAACGCCGAAGCCTCCTGCTCCATTGCTCCTCCACAATTCGTCAAAGCTAAACCTGAATCCCTTGGCTACTCGTAAAAATTTGAGTACCCAAGAGTTTATAAAACAGAAATAAACACTTGGGTCAGACATGGGTCTGGTGTGAGTAAACGGGTTAAAATTGTTTAACTTCAAAACCTTTTGGAAACAAAGGTATCACGTAAGACTTCCCACACATAAACATGGAAAAGTTTTTATCTTACGCTAACCAAAACGTTTGATAGGAAATCTGATTGTATTATAATAGGGTCTAGGGTTTTCAAGTAAAATACAGAAATAGCTGAAATGCTTACATCTCACATTCCAACATAGTTGGGCACAACTAATACGTACGGCACTTATTGGAGTTTGGATTCCATACAATGGCAGGGCTACTGGGGTACCGCCCGTCACAGTACGTGGCCTAGATCACCGTACCGAGGAGTACGCCCGCTCCCCTGCAACACAAAGCCGGAATCATCCCTTACTGGATAATCCCGAACAAGACAATCCCGTGGTTGGCGCGACCAACCACACACTAAGCCGAATAAAAGAAAAGGGACCTCTAGACAGGGATCTATCTTGCTCTCAGTGGGTGCTACCCACGAAGCCTTGCTGCACCTCCCCTGTTTTAGCCATTCCCGGTTGATGAGGCTTGAGGTTACGATTACCTTTAATCAGAACATATCACTTAGAATGCTCATCGTCCGCCTGACGATGTGCTGAAAGCATTCAATCCATACAAGTTCGTTCCGGGTTCGAACGAAACCGAAGGCATTATCTCGTTACACTCGTTTTGGAATCACCCTCAGAGTTAACGACAATAACCCTTGCACTCTAAATCTTCATCTTCACTTGAGATTCACGACCTATCGTTAATTTGGATCGATGTGGTATTCGGGTCTCCAGACCTGGAATTCCGGTATACGGAAACCCGATCCCGGTCTCATCGAAATCCAAAACGTATCTTTTAAGGCCAAGTTGTTTAAAGGTTTAAACAATTTAACTTATCTATACAGATAGATAATTCACAAGTCACAATTGATAATCACATTATCATTTAAACAGATGATTCATAACCAAATAGGTAATCCATATCAACATCACAATAGTTAATCTATATTACCATCATAATGCAACCAAGCATTCATATCACACCACATTACTTATCTCATTTCTGAGATTACATCCATTCAAGACAATCAATGTCATCCATTCATACATAAGCAATGATTTACTTAATCACAACATAATTAATTTAAAATGAATTAAATTAACTATCTCTATCTTTAATTAATTTAAAGTGAATTAAATTAATTACTTTATTCAAATTAATTTAAAATAAATTAAATTAATTACTTCATCATAAATCTTACTTATATAATCATTAATTAATCACCAATAAATTAATTAATCTTTCTCTAATTATCCACTTTAATTAATCACCTTGATTAATCATTCTTTAATTACATTTAAGTAATTATCTTTTATTAATTTCACAAATTAATTATTCTTAATCAAATACAGTAATTAACCTTTAATTACTTCATTAATTAATTAATTATAATCAATTACTTTAATCCTTAATTAATTACAATTAATTAGTTATTCTATAATCACTTACAATTTATTAAATAAATCTTAATTAATCAACTCTTAATTACATCATTAATTAATTATAACTAATGATTCCTAATTACATCTTTAATTATTTATTTATTTAAATTAATTACATTTAAGTAATTAATCTTAATTAAACCACAATTATTAATCACCTTTGATTAATCTTAATTAGTAATTAACTTCCCTTAATTACTTTCATTAATTAATTACTTTTTAATTAATTATTTTAACCAACAATTAATTTACCTTAACCAACAATTAATTACCTTAATCCATTAATTAACTTTATTAACTAAATTATTTAATTAATAACACTAGGTAATTTACTCTTAATCATTTCCATTTAATTACTTTCATAAAATAATTATCCTTTAATCACTTTATTAAATAATTTGCCTTACTTAATTACATCTAGTAATTATTCCTTAATTACTTCATCAAGTAATTATACTTAAATAATTTATAAGTGATTATCTCTAACTAATCATTAATTAATTTCTTAGTTAATTATTTATCTAATTATTTGAATTTAATTAAATAATTTCTTAACTATTTATACTTAAATATCTTATTTAAGAAAATCATTATCTTAATTAAATAAATTAAATTGACCAACAATTTAATTATCTTCACATATTAATTTTCTTTAATTAATCAAAACTCTTAATTACTTAAGATAACTCCTTTATTATAATTGATTTATAAAATCCTTATTATTTAAACTTTATTTAAAATAAAACATTTTAGAATTCAATTATAATTAAAACAACATAAACTTCTACTTCAACTTTCAAAACCTTTAAACTTCCAAAGTTATTAAATTAACTTTAATACAAAAACATTTTGAAAATCTACTTATCTACCCTTTTTAAACTTATCTATTTAAATATTTAAAAACTTGTTTAAAACAATTATTCTTTTGAAAACAATTTATTTTATAATTAAAAACTTGTTTAACTTTGCTTAAAAACTTAAACATTTCATTAGCTTAAAACTTAAAATATTTGCATTTCAAATCCTGGAAACCCAAACACATCACAACAACCTGGTAACAAAACTACCCGAGCTATCTCCCACATTTACCCGAGTCTACCCCGAGTCTATGCTAATACCCATTTGCTTCGAGAAAATCTCGTAACCAACACGAGACCTCCCCGAGCCACACTCTTCTTCCCCAAAGTCTCGAACTCCAGTTAGCACAAACGTGCACGTGGTGCACGTACACCACCAATCGAAACAACTCCGACAATCAAGACGATCGCCGACCAACCCCAAATGGCTTCGACGACCTGCTCCTCACCCCCGATCGAACAAAACATATTCAAATCAAAATTTGAACTTCAGCATGAAAAACTGTAGAAGCTCGAACCACAAAACCCAACGTCGCCGACAAACCCAACACCGATGCACACGCCGACACCCACAATAACTCGTCACGTCCACGAGCTTCAACCTCCCCAAAAGCGAACAACTCCGGTCCACTATCCAAGTCGCAAAAGTCACGACATTCAAATCGAACAAAACCAGCTAAAACCCTAAATCTCCCTCGCCTGGCCACCGCAGTCATCAGAAAAATCCATCAGCATTTTTCCCGTACTCTCCATCACTCAGACCACCTTCAACCCAAATGTCGACCACCCTGACGCCGTTGATCGCCGGAAATCAACCAAATAAGCTCGAATGTTCAACTCGAGAAAACCCCTTGATTTCTTAACTAAAAATCATGATATACCCATTAAAATTCATGATTTTCTATAACGAATTCAGCTATGCAATCAATACTTAAATTTTGATTGATAAAATTTTGACCCAAATTAAAATTTTACTGTTACTTATAAAATTCCGAGATGAATACTTAATATAAATTCCATATCTTATTTTTAGGAGTTGTGCTACATGTTTTCGAACATTTTTCATTCACAAACCAAAAGCTAATAGAGACTAAATGATGAGAAATTGAATTTAGAGAGAAAATCAAAATCTGTTAAAACAACAGAGCCTATATTTGCATTTACACAGGCATTCAATACTTATCACATACATGCATTCATTTAAATCCAAGCATTTCAGGCAAACATCTTGATTTTCATACATCAATCAAAGTGAAATCAAGATTTAAAACTGTTTTTTTTTAAAACTATGTTTACTCACTATTTTATAAGCAGAGAACATAGAGTTTGTCATATCTTCACAGGCATACAGACATTTCAGATATATAAACATGCATTCATATCATATACTAAGCAACACAATTTACATAAAACATCCATCACATGCATCCATCACAACATTTTTTTTTAAACTGTTTTTAAGTTTAAGGTTTACTCACCTTTTTTAAAATGAATGAGCAGAGCTTGTATTTTGAAATCTGGGAATGTTTGGAAACTGGAAACTCGAATTGCTTTATTTCCTTAAAACTGCAAAGCTTTGGAAACTTTTGCTTTGGCTTCAGATATACTTGCATTCATACTTGAAGGATGGTTACAGGCTTGATATTACAGAGCTTTGGAAAATGCTTTACAGGGTTTAGTTTTTGAGGAAGTGTTTACAGGCTTTTGAAAAATGATTACAGGAGAATTTGTTACAGATTTTTGAACTAGAATTTGAGGAGCATTTTGATCTAGATTCTTGGATTCTCTGGTTTGAAAAGATTACAGACTTGCTTTGGAAATTTGTTTACAGGTCTGCTTTGATTTAGAGGAGATTACAGGCTTTGGTAATTTGATTATAGGTTTTTTAGAAAAATGGTTCACAGATTTTCTCTTTTTTTTTTTTTTTCGGTTTTGGAAATTAGTTTAGAGGTGAAGTTTTCTTTGCTTTTGAAATGAGAAGATAGAAAAAAGGAAATGAAGAGGAAGATATATGTTTATATAAGTAAATTTAGATTTAATTAAAAATAAAAGAAAAATAAATAAATGTGACACTTGTCTTCAACCTTACCTAATTACTTAACACATATGCTTAGATGGTTTAATATGTTAACACTTGTCATTTTGTATTTTAATTATTTTATAAAATGATTTAAAAAGCCTTTTTATATTTATTTCCTAATTAATAAATACATTTGTAATTAAATAAATTCTTTCTAAATTTTACATAAATATAATCTTTAAAGAAAATACAATATAAACCAATTATGATTTAAATGAAAATCATATAAAATATTTAAACTCATTTTTAAATGCTAATTTAAAAACTTTTGTATTTATTCCTATTAAATAAATACTCTTCCAATTTCTATAAATATATTTCTTTAAAGAGAATAATACAAAACAAATCTTATTTTTAAATAAAAACTTTTATTCATATATTCTAAATTCAAACTATATTATTAATTCATTTTAAGATATATATATATCTTTAAATTCAATTTTTAAATTCAATTTCAAAGTTAATTTAAAATTCAAATTAAAAATCAATTCAAATAAATATATATATAAATAGACTCCTCATTAACCTGAAAATAATAATTCTATTTTAAAAAATCCATTTATAAATCACATTATTAATTATCAATGATTATCCTATTAAAAGTCAATTTTAAATACACATATATATATTTTTAAACAATACATATTTAATTTGAAAATAAGTCTATTTTAAAAATCTATTTCTACTTATATTTAAAAACAACTCAATATTAAATTGTTTGAGAACAACAACCTTTATCAATATTTAATAATTAATTTAAAAGATTATCTCATTTTAAATTCTCTGAAATCCCGGGATATCACATTCCTTCCCCCTTAAAAGAATTTCGTCCTCGAAATTTAAAACAAAAGATAATCTAAAGTTTTTATTTTATTTTAACCAATTTTAAAACAATTCAAGCCTACTTATCAACCATACATTATCAACAAACAACTATTCATCCAAACAAACAATTTTATCCAAACAACTATACTAGCTACCCGGACACAGATCCGGATAAGCTTCCTAAAATTTCCTCGAGTTTTCCAGGTATAAATACTAGGATACTCGCTCTATAGAACCCAAACAATCAACAATACTAAGCTATAGAGTTCTTATTCATCTAGATCTATAGAACTAAACAAGATATCAGACTACAGACTAGTCTGACTCAACAACCAAATCTTCCAGAACTGCTGGTTCCAAACCAGAGATAGATCAAACACGTATTCCCTCAGAGATACGTAAAACACAATGAATTCCAATTACCCAAACTGACAATTCAATTCAGAAGTCCAAATACTTATCCAAATCAAAACACAGAAGAGATCCAAAACACAACTCTTCTTCACAACTATCAGTAGATTCCAAACTTACTTCTCCCATTCAGAGATACACTCCAAACTGTTTTCGCTGCACCACTCTGATCTGAAGTAGAACACAAGCACAGACTGGACAACTCACTCCAGAAATAAGGTTTACTGATCCATAAAGAAAACTCAGATATTCCAGCAAAACTTGAGCTGCTTCACCAAACTCTATCTCTAGGAAAACATCCTTCAACTAGACTGAACCACTGGTATCACTCATGGAATCCAGTCGATAAGAAAACTCAACCTTCAGATGCGGACAACTCCTGACTTCCCCGAAGACATCCAGAAAAATTCTGACAACCCAAGAGAACACTCAGACAATCGCAAGTCACTTTTGCGATCAACCCATCCTAATTCCAAACAGACTGTTCTCTCTTTACCAATCACAACAGCTTACACTTATTTATCCAATTTATCGAAGAAATGGATCCACTCTGCTGCTTCTGAACTTCACTTCCAGAAAAACTGCTCATCCAGAAAACTTCCTGCCATCACAGAATACTCCGAGCTGCACTGCTGACACTGATGCTCTTATCCAAAGCTCTTCGAGAAACTCGGACTCCAAACCAAAGCAGAAACTCCATGCTGAACTCAGCCACAACACCGAAGCATTCACACTTCCTTAATCTTGTTCCAAAGAAAACATCTTCGGGAACATCCATCGTCACTGTATCTCATCATACAGCTACTATTACCTGAGGTATCAAGGTACCATCACTCGCTTCTGCACATCCGACAGATCCAACTCTACTCATCCACACTTCAAAGATAAACTCCGAACCATTACAGTTTCCTTCGGAGATCGATGAAATCCTTCACCACAGCAAAGCTTACTCGAGACAGTATTAGGTCTACAGTTTCGACAGATACACTTCCAACCTCAACATTCAAACTCCAACTATTGGTAATTGTGTTACACACACTACCACCTTATCTACCTTTATAACTTATATTGGAAAACCCGAACAGGTAACCCAATAAATAGGTAGAAATACATAAATATATATATTTAAAATGATATATATATATTTTTTTTATATAGAAATTATTTCTGGGTAAAATTATTTCATCTACCTCTTTAAAACAATATTGTGTCCGTTGGCCTGGTTCAAGTGTTTAGAGATCCCTATCAATAACGTTAGCTACTCGTATTGACCAGAATCCATATACCACTCAACCGATCAATTAACACAATATAAAACCATTTTATATAACTAACAAATACGCGCTCTCGAATATATATACACTCAGACTCAAACAGGTTGCTACAGATCTTGTCTCTAATGAACAATCCTTCCGAACCTAGGTATTCACTCAACCTAGTGTTCTGATATTCACTTAATCAATAGCTTAGGTATTCGCTCAACCTATGCTCTGATACCATATGTAACGACCCGACTTCCTATGCCCAGAAAGTCGCATCATTATGAAGAAAGAAAGGGGTAGAAAATAGAAAAGAAGAGAAGAAAGAAAGAAACAACAACAACGATCTCACAGCGGAACGAATAAATTATATTAATAACATAAACTATTACATAGTATACAACACTTATCAGAGTTTACACAACTATACAACACATACTAGACAGTTATAAAACATCTGTCTAGATATTACAACTCAAATACAATACAAGACTCTAACACAAATATCAACACAGCGGAATACTATATCTACGAACGCCGAAGCCTCCTGCTCCATTGCTCCTCCACAATTCGTCAAAGCTAAACCTGAATCCCTTGGCTACTCGTAAAAATTTGAGTACCCAAGAGTTTATAAAACAGAAATAAACACTTGGGTCAGACATGGGTCTGGTGTGAGTAAACGGGTTAAAATTGTTTAACTTCAAAACCTTTTGGAAACAAAGGTATCACGTAAGACTTCCCACACATAAACATGGAAAAGTTTTTATCTTACGCTAACCAAAACGTTTGATAGGAAATCTGATTGTATTATAATAGGGTCTAGGGTTTTCAAGTAAAATACAGAAATAGCTGAAATGCTTACATCTCACATTCCAACATAGTTGGGCACAACTAATACGTACGGCACTTATTGGAGTTTGGATTCCATACAATGGCAGGGCTACTGGGGTACCGCCCGTCACAGTACGTGGCCTAGATCACCGTACCGAGGAGTACGCCCGCTCCCCTGCAACACAAAGCCGGAATCATCCCTTACTGGATAATCCCGAACAAGACAATCCCGTGGTTGGCGCGACCAACCACACACTAAGCCGAATAAAAGAAAAGGGACCTCTAGACAGGGATCTATCTTGCTCTCAGTGGGTGCTACCCACGAAGCCTTGCTGCACCTCCCCTGTTTTAGCCATTCCCGGTTGATGAGGCTTGAGGTTACGATTACCTTTAATCAGAACATATCACTTAGAATGCTCATCGTCCGCCTGACGATGTGCTGAAAGCATTCAATCCATACAAGTTCGTTCCGGGTTCGAACGAAACCGAAGGCATTATCTCGTTACACTCGTTTTGGAATCACCCTCAGAGTTAACGACAATAACCCTTGCACTCTAAATCTTCATCTTCACTTGAGATTCACGACCTATCGTTAATTTGGATCGATGTGGTATTCGGGTCTCCAGACCTGGAATTCCGGTATACGGAAACCCGATCCCGGTCTCATCGAAATCCAAAACGTATCTTTTAAGGCCAAGTTGTTTAAAGGTTTAAACAATTTAACTTATCTATACAGATAGATAATTCACAAGTCACAATTGATAATCACATTATCATTTAAACAGATGATTCATAACCAAATAGGTAATCCATATCAACATCACAATAGTTAATCTATATTACCATCATAATGCAACCAAGCATTCATATCACACCACATTACTTATCTCATTTCTGAGATTACATCCATTCAAGACAATCAATGTCATCCATTCATACATAAGCAATGATTTACTTAATCACAACATAATTAATTTAAAATGAATTAAATTAACTATCTCTATCTTTAATTAATTTAAAGTGAATTAAATTAATTACTTTATTCAAATTAATTTAAAATAAATTAAATTAATTACTTCATCATAAATCTTACTTATATAATCATTAATTAATCACCAATAAATTAATTAATCTTTCTCTAATTATCCACTTTAATTAATCACCTTGATTAATCATTCTTTAATTACATTTAAGTAATTATCTTTTATTAATTTCACAAATTAATTATTCTTAATCAAATACAGTAATTAACCTTTAATTACTTCATTAATTAATTAATTATAATCAATTACTTTAATCCTTAATTAATTACAATTAATTAGTTATTCTATAATCACTTACAATTTATTAAATAAATCTTAATTAATCAACTCTTAATTACATCATTAATTAATTATAACTAATGATTCCTAATTACATCTTTAATTATTTATTTATTTAAATTAATTACATTTAAGTAATTAATCTTAATTAAACCACAATTATTAATCACCTTTGATTAATCTTAATTAGTAATTAACTTCCCTTAATTACTTTCATTAATTAATTACTTTTTAATTAATTATTTTAACCAACAATTAATTTACCTTAACCAACAATTAATTACCTTAATCCATTAATTAACTTTATTAACTAAATTATTTAATTAATAACACTAGGTAATTTACTCTTAATCATTTCCATTTAATTACTTTCATAAAATAATTATCCTTTAATCACTTTATTAAATAATTTGCCTTACTTAATTACATCTAGTAATTATTCCTTAATTACTTCATCAAGTAATTATACTTAAATAATTTATAAGTGATTATCTCTAACTAATCATTAATTAATTTCTTAGTTAATTATTTATCTAATTATTTGAATTTAATTAAATAATTTCTTAACTATTTATACTTAAATATCTTATTTAAGAAAATCATTATCTTAATTAAATAAATTAAATTGACCAACAATTTAATTATCTTCACATATTAATTTTCTTTAATTAATCAAAACTCTTAATTACTTAAGATAACTCCTTTATTATAATTGATTTATAAAATCCTTATTATTTAAACTTTATTTAAAATAAAACATTTTAGAATTCAATTATAATTAAAACAACATAAACTTCTACTTCAACTTTCAAAACCTTTAAACTTCCAAAGTTATTAAATTAACTTTAATACAAAAACATTTTGAAAATCTACTTATCTACCCTTTTTAAACTTATCTATTTAAATATTTAAAAACTTGTTTAAAACAATTATTCTTTTGAAAACAATTTATTTTATAATTAAAAACTTGTTTAACTTTGCTTAAAAACTTAAACATTTCATTAGCTTAAAACTTAAAATATTTGCATTTCAAATCCTGGAAACCCAAACACATCACAACAACCTGGTAACAAAACTACCCGAGCTATCTCCCACATTTACCCGAGTCTACCCCGAGTCTATGCTAATACCCATTTGCTTCGAGAAAATCTCGTAACCAACACGAGACCTCCCCGAGCCACACTCTTCTTCCCCAAAGTCTCGAACTCCAGTTAGCACAAACGTGCACGTGGTGCACGTACACCACCAATCGAAACAACTCCGACAATCAAGACGATCGCCGACCAACCCCAAATGGCTTCGACGACCTGCTCCTCACCCCCGATCGAACAAAACATATTCAAATCAAAATTTGAACTTCAGCATGAAAAACTGTAGAAGCTCGAACCACAAAACCCAACGTCGCCGACAAACCCAACACCGATGCACACGCCGACACCCACAATAACTCGTCACGTCCACGAGCTTCAACCTCCCCAAAAGCGAACAACTCCGGTCCACTATCCAAGTCGCAAAAGTCACGACATTCAAATCGAACAAAACCAGCTAAAACCCTAAATCTCCCTCGCCTGGCCACCGCAGTCATCAGAAAAATCCATCAGCATTTTTCCCGTACTCTCCATCACTCAGACCACCTTCAACCCAAATGTCGACCACCCTGACGCCGTTGATCGCCGGAAATCAACCAAATAAGCTCGAATGTTCAACTCGAGAAAACCCCTTGATTTCTTAACTAAAAATCATGATATACCCATTAAAATTCATGATTTTCTATAACGAATTCAGCTATGCAATCAATACTTAAATTTTGATTGATAAAATTTTGACCCAAATTAAAATTTTACTGTTACTTATAAAATTCCGAGATGAATACTTAATATAAATTCCATATCTTATTTTTAGGAGTTGTGCTACATGTTTTCGAACATTTTTCATTCACAAACCAAAAGCTAATAGAGACTAAATGATGAGAAATTGAATTTAGAGAGAAAATCAAAATCTGTTAAAACAACAGAGCCTATATTTGCATTTACACAGGCATTCAATACTTATCACATACATGCATTCATTTAAATCCAAGCATTTCAGGCAAACATCTTGATTTTCATACATCAATCAAAGTGAAATCAAGATTTAAAACTGTTTTTTTTAAAACTATGTTTACTCACTATTTTATAAGCAGAGAACATAGAGTTTGTCATATCTTCACAGGCATACAGACATTTCAGATATATAAACATGCATTCATATCATATACTAAGCAACACAATTTACATAAAACATCCATCACATGCATCCATCACAACATTTTTTTTTAAACTGTTTTTAAGTTTAAGGTTTACTCACCTTTTTTAAAATGAATGAGCAGAGCTTGTATTTTGAAATCTGGGAATGTTTGGAAACTGGAAACTCGAATTGCTTTATTTCCTTAAAACTGCAAAGCTTTGGAAACTTTTGCTTTGGCTTCAGATATACTTGCATTCATACTTGAAGGATGGTTACAGGCTTGATATTACAGAGCTTTGGAAAATGCTTTACAGGGTTTAGTTTTTGAGGAAGTGTTTACAGGCTTTTGAAAAATGATTACAGGAGAATTTGTTACAGATTTTTGAACTAGAATTTGAGGAGCATTTTGATCTAGATTCTTGGATTCTCTGGTTTGAAAAGATTACAGACTTGCTTTGGAAATTTGTTTACAGGTCTGCTTTGATTTAGAGGAGATTACAGGCTTTGGTAATTTGATTATAGGTTTTTTAGAAAAATGGTTCACAGATTTTCTCTTTCTTTTTTTTTTCGGTTTTGGAAATTAGTTTAGAGGTGAAGTTTTCTTTGCTTTTGAAATGAGAAGATAGAAAAAAGGAAATGAAGAGGAAGATATATGTTTATATAAGTAAATTTAGATTTAATTAAAAATAAAAGAAAAATAAATAAATGTGACACTTGTCTTCAACCTTACCTAATTACTTAACACATATGCTTAGATGGTTTAATATGTTAACACTTGTCATTTTGTATTTTAATTATTTTATAAAATGATTTAAAAAGCCTTTTTATATTTATTTCCTAATTAATAAATACATTTGTAATTAAATAAATTCTTTCTAAATTTTACATAAATATAATCTTTAAAGAAAATACAATATAAACCAATTATGATTTAAATGAAAATCATATAAAATATTTAAACTCATTTTTAAATGCTAATTTAAAAACTTTTGTATTTATTCCTATTAAATAAATACTCTTCCAATTTCTATAAATATATTTCTTTAAAGAGAATAATACAAAACAAATCTTATTTTTAAATAAAAACTTTTATTCATATATTCTAAATTCAAACTATATTATTAATTCATTTTAAGATATATATATATCTTTAAATTCAATTTTTAAATTCAATTTCAAAGTTAATTTAAAATTCAAATTAAAAATCAATTCAAATAAATATATATATAAATAGACTCCTCATTAACCTGAAAATAATAATTCTATTTTAAAAAATCCATTTATAAATCACATTATTAATTATCAATGATTATCCTATTAAAAGTCAATTTTAAATACACATATATATATTTTTAAACAATACATATTTAATTTGAAAATAAGTCTATTTAAAAATCTATTTCTACTTATATTTAAAAACAACTCAATATTAAATTGTTTGAGAACAACAACCTTTATCAATATTTAATAATTAATTTAAAAGATTATCTCATTTTAAATTCTCTGAAATCCCGGGATATCACATTTCTTATGAATTACTAATCCTGGTTAATTAACACTAATTAATTAATTACAAATCATTCTGATTAAATTTTCCTTTAATCATTTATTAATTAACCATTAATAATAAATTAATTAACCCTTAATCAATTACCATTTAATTAATTATTCTAAATTAATTACTCTAAGTGATTCTCTCTAATCACTTTTATTTATTGATTTCTTTTGATTAATTATTCCCAAATCAATTTTCTTAATTAATCAATCACATTAGTTAATTATCATTTAAATAATTCTTAAATCACTTGATCAATCAACTTTAAATCATTAATTAATTTACCTGAATTACTTTCCTTAGTAAATTTTAAGTAATTAATTTCCTTTAACCAATAAATTAACTTAGACTTCAAAAGTTAATTAACAATTAAAATAGTCTTTATATCAATTAACTTCTTCAATATTATTAAGTTTATCTAAAATAAACTTTCATAAAACTGAATTTAAATCTACTTCGGGTTCAGCCCGGCTCTTACCCGAGTTCTACACCCACTAAAATTTGAGGAAAGCACGATGATTACTCGAGCCTACTACGTTTCTTCCCGAGATGAAACCCGAGAGCATCCTTATGTTTACTCGAGTAAACACCCGCGTACATTCTCTTCCTTCTACGTTTTCCTTTCTTCTTTTCCCAATTGAACATCACCAGATACTGATGATGTCGCATGCACGTGCACCACTCCATGGTGATGCTCCGACCACCGAGACTGCCTTCGATAAGTCGACAGTGACCTATACCCTCAATTCCGATCATCAAAACGATGAAAAATCATCAAAGCAAAATTTGAGCCTTCGAGCTCGATACTGGAATCAGAATACAACCTGGAAGTGGCCTCGTTCTCGCCACCACAACCACCGGAACACGTGAAACTCCGGTCACGATCTTGTCAACCTCCCCTCAACCATTTCCCAAAGCCGTGTGCGACTCGCTGCACGATCGAAGCCACCCCGATCAAATTCCCGATCACAGCCCAACTAGGTTTAGAAATTAAATCTCCTCGCCGCCATCACCTCGACGACCTAAAAATTGAACTACCATTTTTCCTGGCCCCACTGCTTACTCATCTACCTCCTGAAACAACCATGGCCTCTCCGACCACAGGGATCACCAGAATTTCCCAAAAACACCATTTCTGGTTAACTTAAGATTTCACATGAGATTCTAAACTAAAATTCATGATCTTTATTTTAAAAATCATAATTTTCGAAGAAGTTTCAAGTTATGTAATTTCCTTATCAAATTTTGATACTTGATTTTAACATGCATTTAAACTTCCTTCTATTCTATCTTGATTCCAGAAAAAAATTCAAACTTGTTTTACTTGAAATAAATTTTAAACTTTGATTTATGATTAAACAAACATTTAATGTTTGAATCTCAAAGTATAACAAAGATCAGGTGAGTAGATTTTGGATTGTTGATCAAAACTTTTATATTCTGAGCCCAGAACAGAGATGTATGAATTCGACAGGCATGCATACTTACAAACATTCATAAACTCCGAGATACCCATATATATACACAAACAAAGCATCATTCATCCTAGACTTCACAAGCAAAAAGATATTTATTTGCTTAGGTTTTAATTTAAACTGTTTACTCACAGATTTACAGGCATCAGATGCATACTTTAAAATTTGAAAAGATGATGTTACTCACCTTTATTCCAGAAAGATGAACAGAGTTCCTCTATGTATGAAACACTGCAGGCTTGATCTTCTGATCTCTGGCTTGATTTGAGTTATATTAAATTGAGTTGTTTATTTTGTTTAAGTTACTAAGATGATATTACTTTAGTTTTACACAGCTTGGAATGGACGAGCTGAAATGAGAAGTTGATGTATATAGAAATCAGTTTACAGATAGTATTACATTGTACAGGTTGATATAATTTTATTTGTACAATGCCAGAGATATTTTTCTTCAATTGGAGGCTGAAGTGATAGAGTTGTGGCTTGCATTTATGAGTTTGTACAAATATTTCTATTTTTTTTACCTTGCTTTCGGCTGAGATGATATGTTATTGTATACCAAGATATTGGTATTTATTACTTGTACAAATTTGCATATCTATATACCTATGCTTTGTCTTCTTTTCACCTGTACAAACTCTTTATAGTTGAATGTGTTGTTTCTTGATTTGGCAAATGTACATGGATATATATTTTGTTTTGCTTTAGCCTTATTACTTAGGAATATAAATGAAATTCTATTTCCATCTCAATCATTTATTTCTAAATTTTATACTAATTATTTTTATATTCATTTTGAAATATAGTTGAATTTCTAGTATAAATACTTACTTTTATTTCTTTGTTTTAAAGTTTAACTATCAAATATTTAATTCATATTAATATATCTTTATTCTTTTAAAACTAACTACCAATAAATTAATTTATATAAAATTCGGGGTCGTTACAGACTTCCCCCCTTAAAAGAATTTCGTCCTCGAAATTTGCCAGAGAGACACAAAGATAGATGAAGAATATTTCATCAAATCAAACTGAACATCTATTCTGCATTTGGCTCACCAAATCAGAATATCAATAACAGATACAAGAACGAATCTGTTGAATCCTTTCACACGATACTTGGGTTATCCAGATCTACGAAATATACAGTAGCATCGGTTAGTTCGAAAGGATGACTAACCATTCGTAGAACATATCGGGACCCAAAGAATAGACAGATATATGGATATGATTTTAGAATTTTAGTTTAAAACCAAAGTATACCTATCAACCATAGTAATCAAAGCAACCAATACATCCAACAAACAATTTTGGCCTATTTGGAGTTTATGTCCCATATTTATATATCGAATCTCCTTCCTGGATCTACCAGGAACTATCGAAGAATTGAGAAGAGATGATGAACGAAAGAGATTGATAGAGAAAAGATTGCTTCCTCGTTGTTACAGAGTATCGACCATTTATAGTCGTATTCCCCCGTCCCCTATCTCATCCTCTTCTCGCACTCATACTTACTATCAGTGGATAGTAAGAGAATTTACTGAGCCATACGGACAGATATCTGAGGAATACTCATTCTAGGGTATACTTCACCCTATCTCTAATGAGCTACTTAATGTGTTATACTCCTGAGCTAAAGTTCAACCTTAGCTCTGATACCAAATGTAACGATACGAATTTTTCGCGTTCGAAAATCGACATCCGTACTTTACATCGTACTCGAATGTCGTAGATTCGACCGTTCAAATCCGAGTCGCCGGAGCTTATAACACCATTAAGTAAAACAACACAGCGGAAGAAAGAAAACAATGATATCATATATAACTCCAATGAATATAATATCCAGAATGATATACAACAATGATATCAATATGATACAACAATATCAGAGATAAATAATGATACAGCGGAAATAACAGAAGTGATAACTCCAAATGATCTCTAAAAGAATGAATCCAACTTCTCCAACATCAAGCTCGAACCACAGAGAGAAGCAACGTCAGTCCTGATCTCCAAAACTGAACTAGCTCCAGACAATCTACTAGACCTGAATATCTGAGAAACCCAACTCTAGACTGCCCGTGTGGAAAATAGTGGGCACCCAGAGTTTAGGAAGAGAACAATAAACTCCGGGTTAGTCATGGGACTGGTGTGAGCAACAAAAACAGTTTATCTTTAAACAAACACAAAAGGCTTTTAAACATTGAATCCCGCAATGCTTTTGGAAAATGAAACTACCATAAGGCCTCCCGCCACACACACAATGCAATCGCAGAATTGGAGGAGATTTCTCCTTATGATAGTCAAACATGCTTACTACGCAAAAGAAATTCTTTTGATATTATTACTAGTGCATAGTGCGAAAACCATTTCGAAAATATAATATTAATCTTAGCCGGCATACAACCATTGTTGTATGCCTACTATAACTACTACGTTCAATAGCAGGTTACCGCCACATTCCATAGCAGGTAATACAACTAAAACCGTACAAGGTTCGTATTGTTTCTTTGGATTTCCAACAAATGATCAGGCTAAGGAACTTCCTTACCGAAATAGAAACGCCTCTGGAAAGACGCCCCGGATCCTAACCGGATCTCTGCAAACAAAAGGCCGACGCTACCTCACGCTGTATAGCTGTAACTAGGTAACTAACACACTGACGCTACCTCACGCTGTACAGCTATAACTAGTTCGGTCACAACCGGTAGGCTTTTCAACCATCCCAGCCCCACCGTGGCTTACACTGGCACCTCGCAGTTGCTTTTACGGCCAGCCTCTCGACTGTCACGGCCTTCGCCTAACCAACCCATCCCTCTCATGGACATGTAGGGGTAAGAGTCTCCCGTTCGCCACCAAACCGCGAAGCGAGAACCCCCTATCATGCTATAATATAGCAAATGCAATCCATTTACGTCGTATCACTATTCAGAATGGGTTATATGACATAAAGGTCCTCTCCCGGCTAAACCGAATAACGAGTGCAATTAAAAAATCATATGGATACTGGGGTCTCAGTTAAATCACAGCTTAAAGCCTAAAACTTCTCATTCGAATGGTTAAAACAAATTACCATTTCCAATCTTTTAAACAAAAAGATTCAATTCAAAAACCTTCACTGGTTTAAACAATTTCCACACTTTTAATATTTTAAACAAAAAGATTCAATTCACAAAGTTAACCCCATTCACAAAGATCCATTCATGGATTTCAAAACAATTTCCATTTTAATTGAATTAACTCGTTAAATCTTTAAATCAAGATTTAACTTATAGCTTTCAAACTCGTTTCCAAAGATTTATTCATAGCCTTTCAAAACAATTCCATTTCAAGTTGGATTAACTCGTCCGGTCTTTGAATTAAAGACTCTTTTCATAGTTTTCAAAATACTTCAATTCCATTTCAAACTCGAATTCAAATTTAAATCAAATTATTTAAATTTTCCAAACTCAATTAAGTTATCCAAAATAACTCATTTACAAAAGCTTTTCACTTTAAACCCAAATTTCCGATTTCAAAAATCAATTGAAATTAAAACTTCAATTTCAAAAACATTAAATTTAAATCATCTGCGATTTAACCGATTTCCACGTGAAACCCATATTTGTGTGTGTAAGAGTGTGGTCCAAAAGTGCACAACATCAATCATCACAGATATATCAATATCGATAAGCGGTATAATCCACAACGCTTATCTTCATCCACATATTCATAGATAGAATAAAATTATCAATCACAAAGATTTATCATCACAATTCGATGTGGGTTTCGGATAACCAACGGGAATCCGACTCCCTGTCGCATCGAAATTCAAGTGCCGTTTTACGGGTCAAAAGGTTTTCATATTCACATAGTAATATATCATAGAAACAGAAATCACAGCTCAGCACAAAGTAATTTATATCACAAAGCATCACAATCACAAACAGGGATATCAAACGATACAATCATCCAATTGAATCCAAAAACCCATAGGTAAGATCAATCATCGTCTGGTTAATTCAAATCAGATTAATTTCTTATGAATTACTAATCGTGGTTAATTAACAATAATTAATTAATTAAAAATCATTCTGATTAAATTTTCCTTTAATCATTTATTAATTAACCATTAATAATAAATTAATTAACCCTTAATCAATTACCATTTAATTAATTATTCTAAATTAATTACTCTAAGTGATTCTCCCTAATCACTTTTATTTATTGATTTCTTTTGATTAATTATTCCCAAATCAATTTTCTTAATTAATCGATCACATTAGTTAATTATCATTTAAATAATTCTTAAATCACTTGATCAATCAACTTTAAATCATTAATTAATTTACCTGAATTACTTTCCTTAGTAAATTTTAAGTAATTAATTTCCTTTAACCAATAAATTAACTTAGACTTCAAAAGTTAATTAACAATTAAAATAGTCTTTATATCAATTAACTTCTTCAATATTATTAAGTTTATCTAAAATAAACTTTCATAAAACTGAATTTAAATCTACTTCGGGTTCAGCCCGGCTCTTACCCAAGTACTACCCCCACTAAAACTCGAGGAAAGCACGATGATTACTCGAGCCTACTACATTTCTTCCCGAGATGAAACCCGAGAGCATCCTTATGTTTACTCGAGTAAACACCCGCGTACATTCTCTTCCTTCTACGTTTTCCTTTCTTCTTTTCCCAATTGAACATCACCAGATACTGATGATGTCGCGTGCACGTGCACTACTCCATGGTGATGCTCCGACCACCGAGACTGCCTTCGATAAGTCGACAGTGACCTATACCCTCAATTCCGATCATCAAAATGATGAAAAATCATCAAAGCAAATTTTGAGCCTTCGAGCTCGATACTGGAACCAGAATACAACCTGAAAGTGGCCTCGTTCTCACCACCACAACCACCGGAACACGTGAAACTCCGGTCACGATCTTGTCAACCTCCCCTCAACCATTTCCCAAAGCCGTGTGCGATTCGCTGCACGATCGAAGCCACCCCGATCAAATTCCCGATCACAGCCCAACTAGGTTTAGAAATTAAATCTCCTCGCCGCCATCACCTCGACGACCTGAAAATTGAACTACCATTTTTCCTGGCCCCACTGCTTACTCCTCTACCTCCTGAAACAACCATGGCCTCTCCGACCATAGGGATCACCAGAATTTCCCAAAAACACCATTTCTGGTTAACTTAAGATTTCACACGAGATTCTAAACTAAAATTCATGATCTTTATTTTAAAAATCATATTTTTCGAAGAAGTTTCAAGTTATGTAATTTGCTTATCAAATTTTGATACTTGATTTTAACATGCATTTAAACTTCCTTCTATTCTATCTTGATTCCAGAAAAAAATTCAAACTTGTTTTACTTGAAATAAATTTTAAACTTTGATTTATGATTAAACAAACATATAATGTTTGAATCTCAAAGTATAACAAAGATCAGGTGAGTAGATTTTGGATTGTTGATCAAAACTTTTATATTCTGAGCCAAGAACATAGATGTATGAATTCGACAGGCATGCATACTTACAAACATTCATAAACTCCGAGATACCCATATATATACACAAACAAAGCATCATTCATCCCAGACTTCACAAGCAAACAGATATTTATTTGCTTAGGTTTTAATTTAAACTGTTTACTCACAGATTTACAAGCATCAGATGCATACTTTAAAATTTGAAAAGATGATGTTACTCACCTTTATTCCAGAAAGATGAACAGAGTTCCTCTATGTATGAAACACTGCAGGCTTGATCTTCTGATCTCTGGCTTGATTTGAGTTATATTAAATTGAGTTGTTTATTTTGTTTAAGTTACTAAGATGATATTACTTTAGTTTTACACAGCTTGGAATGGACGAGCTGAAATGAGAAGTTGATGTATATAGAAATGAGTTTACAGATAGTATTACATTGTACAGGTTGATATAATTTTTTTTGTATAATGCCAGAGATATTTTTCTTCAATTGGAGGCTGAAGTGATAGAGTTGTGGCTTGCATTTATGAGTTTGTACAAATATTTCTATTTATTTTTACCTTGCTTTCGGCTGAGATGATATGTTATTGTATACCAAGATATTGGTATTTATTACTTGTACAAATTTGCATATCTATATACCTATGCTTTGTCTTCTTTTCACATGTACAAACTCTTTATAGTTGAATGTGTTGTTTCTTGATTTGGCAAATGTACATGGATATATATTTTGTTTTTCTTTAGCCTTATTACTTAGGAATATAAATGAAATTCTATTTCCATCTCAATCATTTATTTCTAAATTTTATACTAATTATTTTTATATTCATTTTGAAATATAGTTGAATTTCTAGTATAAATACTTACTTTTATTTCTTTGTTTTAAAGTTTAACTATCAAATATTTAATTCATATTAATATATCTTTATGCTTTTAAAACTAACTACCAATAAATTAATTTATATAAAATTCGGAGTCGTTACACCTAGGCTCTTCTGTCTTTGGGAGAGCCACTCCCTCAAGGTTCCATTGGCTTGCAGTTGGTTTGATGGGGGCAGTTTGGATCTCCCTGGCATCGTTGAATGCATTGGCATTTCCTTCCAACTTGTCATCATCAAGTCGCTCACCAACTTTTGAGTCGGAGAGATCCATAACTATATCTTCCCGTGGGGTTTTCGCTCCTAGATTCAAGTCTGTAGCTAGTTGCCTCGCAGTTGGTGGAGTGTTTGTGTTTCCTTCCATATTGATTCCTAAGGTCCCACCTATCACTCCTTTCTGCAACTGCTTCTCGTTTCTCCTATTTAGGCCAGAGATGGAAGAATTTTCTTGTTGCATGGCAGCCGCGGGTTCTGTCATGGTTCTTAGAGCAACATTTAACTGTAAGGTCAATAAGGCATTCAATTTGTCCATCAGAGCCCTTTGGATGTCTTTCATTTTCTGATTAATTTAATCAACCATTTTATCTAATTCATCTCTAGTGACAACTTCACGCTGAATAGAGGATCCTGGAACCTGATCTGCGGAGTTAGCTTCTAACTGTAGATTTTTGGGGTTGTAGACTTCAATCTACTGGGGGTTTGTTTCTTCTCCAACAATGGTAGCTCCTATGGATCTTTTGGAAGTAGCTCTCTTTCTTCCTGGTGCCGTTGATTCTCAACAACAAATCTTCTAAGAAGAGATTGATGATCTAAATTCTGAACCTATCTGATTCAAAGCAGATAGCTAGATCTAAGCCTGATTTTGGTTCTTAGTGAAAGCACCAAAATTTTAACCCAAAAAATGGATCAACACCCTGGATTTAGTGTTAGAGCATCAGCTCTGTTTATCAAGGCAAATAAAATAGAAACAAGGAATAATAACTAGTAGATAAAGTAAAGAGACAAGAGATTTTTATAGTGGTTCGGTTGTTAACGATGCCTATGTCCACTTTATAACTTTTTTTATTGACTGACTGTAATTACAAGTTAAATCTGATTACAATTTGATTAGATCTTGTAAGTTAGATCAAGTCACCAATGTTAGAGTTCACTGGAGAATCACAGTGAACCTTTTAGATGATTGTTGTGTGGGAGGAGAAGAGTGAAGAATAGTTTCTACAGTGTTTCACCATCCAGTCCAGAAGATCCTTCTTATGTTGCATATGGGTGAATATTTATAGGGATTGGAGAGCTATCGCATCAAATCGCTTTGCCAGAAGACCACACTTGATGGTATGAAGACGTTCAAGATATTTCAAGGAGACCCGACCCTGTATGGTGGATCACTAGCGATCCATGGAGTCAGAGCAATTTTAGCTCATTTCAATTGGATCATGTTCTCTGTCTTGTGTAGATGCTCTCTATGTAATTTCATGACAAGATGCCTTGTTTTGATGATGATTCATGTACTAGTTGCATCAAACTGTACTGGAATCAGATAAATGCTCACTTCTTGGTCCAGCTAGCTTGGAACATCGTGAAACTTAGCAGGAGTACTTAGAAAAGATAACGCTTCATGATGCAAGAAGAATGGACAATCCATGGGTGATATTTATGGATCGCTAGCGATCCATGGGTGATGGATTGCTAGTTATCCATCTCCTTGGGTAATTTTTGCCTTTATCCACTTGTATCCTATTGGATTCCTTCTTCTTATCCTTTTGGTTGGTTCTTGAGTTGTTTTGATATGACGTAGAGGTTCTAACTTCCTTTGAATTCTATTGGGTTAAAAACCTAGATAACACGGTGAATTTCTTAAAGACAAAATGGTGGATGGTTTTAATTGTAAGTTAATGACTTGAAAAGTTCGCATTTGTTAGCCTATTTAATTTGATAAAAACGATTTCAATTTTTGGTTCTTTTATCCTTCTATAAATCTAAAAGTTCTTTCTTAGAACTCTTTTTAGGGGTTTTTCGATAGAAATAAGACCTATTTTGGGATAGAGAAATAGAAAATAGAAAGAAAGGAATGTCCGATAGTATAGGAAGGAGAGCATCCCATATAAGGTGATGAAGAGAATATGGCTGGAATTTAGGTAATAATAGAATTATGAATTCTGGTAGATGAGTTATTGAAAGGAGTAATAGAATAAGACAGAAGTTATCTTTGTCTACTTAATCTATTTTAAAAAGTTATAAAAGGTATCTTTGACTATTGATTGGATTTAAATGATGATTGATAAATAAGTTAGATATTTTTGTATAAGGAGAAGCATTTATGTAAAGATGAAAATTTTATATGTTTTTCCTAACTTGAATACAAAAGTTATTTGAATAATAATAATAATAATAATATTGGATTTGATAAAGAAAAGTGCTGTAAGAGATTTTAAGAGTTTTTAAGCAAAGTTATGAGATATATTTCATCAAATGACAGTATATTTTGAGTAGTAAGGTAATAAATATTATTGTATGCTTTAGTAGGAAATAACTGCTATTTTGAAATGATGATTATGAAAATTTTACTATTTTGTAAACGATAATTCTTGTAGCTAGAAAACTCTTTGAAACAAAAATGGTCTAACATATTATTTTGGAAAGAAAATAAGTATTGAATCTTTTGTGTTAAAAACCTTATTTTCAAAAAGGAGTAAATCCTTATTTTAGTAACCTATTAAAAGGGAAGTTTTTCAAAAGCTCCTTTTTTAAAGCTAAAAAAATTTTGAATGCCATAAATTAGAAAGTCTAGCTTTTAAGGAAAAAAGTTTTGATAAGGAAAGCTTTAAAAAGGGAGATTATTTTATTCCTATTTGGAAACAAAGGAATTTTGAATCTTCGATAAAGGTTTTTATGAAAGTATAAATTTTCAAAGATGGAGATATTGAATTTGTTACCTCATGTTTAAAGTATTGTAGGAAATGAAATATTAAATGCTGATTTTTAAATAAGTTTATTCCTATGAAGATATTTTATTATGTGTGCGAAAGTTATGATTTTATAATTTTTATGGAGTAGATACGGATCATGACCTAGGTGGGATAAATGAAGGTTTTTAGGATATAAATAACATAGAAATATAATGTATAACCTAGTTTGGAAATTTGAAGTTATTCCCAAACCTCTATTTGAATAAGTTTGTAAAGTGTAAAGATATGCCAGATCTATAACTGGGTTGCGAATTAGGTTTCCCATAGGATATGAATTTTTATATTTTATTTTCTAAGCAATTTCTATGTAATTTCCAATTTCCAAAAATTTGTATAAAAGTGCATTGTTTGAAGTAACAAGGAATACACTAAAAAGGAAAGAATTTCTTGTAATTTCAAACAAAGCAAAAAATCTTAATTATGGTTAATTTATTATAGTAGTCTTTTTGAAAGGACAGCTTCGATGAATTAAAATATGGAATTGAATATTCTAGTTATAGAATTAGTAGTCAGATATAGATATCATATAGCTACGCTAAACGACTAGAATATATATAGATACATAGATTATGACTATATTCGTATTAGTTAGTAATTGACGGATTAGGATTTATAGATGGTAATTACAAATTTAATGAGCAATAAATTCGTAATTAATGAGATGAAAAGTAATTCAATGAGGATTGATTAAGGAAACCTGATATTGCGTTTGAGAAAGAAAGAAATATGAGTAATGAATGGATTTTGAAAACCTCAAGAAAGTTAAAATATTGAAGAAGGATTAATTGGAAATGGTCCAATTCTGATAGTAATGATTAGTTGCTATGGATATTAATTGAAGCAATAAATGGACCAAATTTATTAAAGATCGGAAAAAAAGAAAATTAAGAAAATAGGTAGCAATGGAATGAAATATTAAAGATATCCCATCTTCATTTAGAAAGGAGTGGTAGGATCTCAACACCATTTATATTAACTGATAAAAGGCAACTTCTAGTAAAATTTTCTTTTGGAGTTCTTGGATTATAGCCGCTAGTTGTCTTCCTTAGTTATTGGAAAAGTGGATGATGCGGTATAAGATATATTCCCATTTTATTCTTGTGTAGACTTTATGAATGGGATTTAAACCACTTGATATATGTTGGGAAGCAAAGTAAATAAGAAAATTTTATGCGAACACTTAACTAACGATGGACCATAGGTAAAACTGGAAGTTAATGAGGAAATTAGGTTAGCAGTCTAAAGTGAGTAAATGTTTCAATCTTAAAACCTTAGATTTTGGAAAACATTAGGGATTTAGCTCAAAAAATGCCACCATGCAGGGAAAAGAGAAAATGTATAGGAATGAGAATGAAATTTCCTATTGATCAAGGATTAAGAAGAAGGTGGCTGAAATTTTCCATTAGAAGCAGTGGAACCGCAACACTCCAACACTGCTTTATGTAGTTGTGCTTTGCATCATTACTGATAGGGACCCTTAGTTTACTAGCAAATATTTAAGGGGTTTGCTAGTAGATTTAGGAACTAGCTTTAGGAACTTCGTTGAATCGGAGCATCGCTTACCGACCGAAGACCGATGGACAAACTGAAGGAATGGATGGGAACTTGGAGGATTTGTTGAGTGCTTGCATATTGGACATTAGAGGACCTTAAGAGTAGCACTTACCCTTAGTACAGTTTGCGTAGGATTGTAGTCATCAATGGACGATTAGTATGGCACTCCTGAAACATTTTTTTTGGAGTCGAATTGTAGGTAGGAAACCACCAACAAATTCTACTCGACCGGATTTGTATTGCGAGACTTTGGAAAGTCAGAATTGATTAGGCAGCGTACGATTTGGATATTTGGAAAGTAGGCACCAGATTTATTGCACCTTTTTCCCAACATGGGAAAAAACAAGAAAATTTTATGTTGGCTAGAATCCATGATGTTTTTGCATTTGAGGAAATACCAGCATAGCAATTTTTGTAGAGTCTAATCAATTAGGGGATTTTAAGACAGAGCCAATAACGTCCTGTACCACTGCATGAATCGTAGAGCACGGAATTCGGAAGCTCCACAATAAAAAATTAGGTTGGTCCGAGTGCAATGGTTAGAAAATCTGATGGGAGCCATGAGGGCTCTTTGTCCTAAACCTTTCTCTAAAAAAATTTATCTTCAAAATTAGAATTTTGGTTCCATCGTGGTTGCTAGATTGGATGGTAGGAGATTATTTCTACATTTTTTCACAACCACTTTACACTCATGTATAAATTTTTATGCATATTTAGGGTATTTGCAAACATGCTTTCATCACACGATTACACACTCACGCTAGGATTTACTAGGAATGAGCTCATTTTAGTATGTCTGAAGTACATAATCACATTGCACTATTGGTTGAGTAGACGATTGTGTAGATAACTTGGTTATATAACATGGAAGTTATTGCACGTTACGCTGTTCACCCCTTGAAAGATTTCGTGATGAAATTCTTTTTAAAGGGGGAGAATGTAACACCCTGTAAAATGAACCATAAATAAATGAAGTAAATTAAATTAAATGCGATAAGGTAGAAAACAAATTTTTTATAAAAGTTGGAATTGTACCACGAAAGCTATACTGTTGCACTCGTGATGCATTCTGACTAACCTCCATTTATAATATGATGAAAACAAAGCTCGAACGAAGAAGTTATGAGCGTTTGTAGTTTTCAAATTTAAAGTAATTTGAATAGGAATCAAATAAATAATTAATTCCTAATTTTAAATTTTAAATTAATTGTGATTAGACTTGGGTGTTAAGTAACGTTAAAAATTAGCAATTAATGTTAAAAGTTAATTAGGTTATAAAATCAATAAATAATTAAGCAACGATAAAATAAAATAAATACCTTTCCAAAATAAGAGAAGAAGTCAACCCAACACCTTAAGGGGTCGAGCTAGAGGTCGACCGTAGGGGTCGAATGCTTGGACTATGGGGGTCGATCACTTCCTTGTTGTGGAGCCTATTTTGATGAGTTGTCCGCTCTAGATTTATCCGTTTTAATCTATTCTCATTTAACGGTTCTGGTGCATTTTCAACCACTATAAAGTAGACCCTATACCTTGCACTTTTATCCACAGATATTTTGGAAACAATAGGAAAATCTACCATTATTATCTCTCCAAATTAGATTCAGAAACACCGTAGAGAATTCAGTTAAGAATCCAATCTATTTTCTATTTATTTCTTCTTTCTCCGACCTATTCTTAATCTATTCTCCTTCAACTATTTTGAATCTAATAAATATATATACCTCTTCCATATTGTGTGTGTATACCAAAAGAGAGAGATTCTGGAAGAGATTGTGAGGCATGCCAATCCAAGGAAGGCGAAGCGAAGGCTATTCTATAAGTGGAAACCTTATTATTTCTTTCCAACACTTGTTTAGTGTATTTCTTTTTTGATTTGAATATACATTAGGGATTTTGGGATTTTGAAAATATGATAGATAAAATCCCCCAAAATGCCTTTTTATTTCGATATGTCAATTCTATGTTGAGGTACTCAATTATTTACATTAATTTGATGGAATTTATTTCGTTTATACAATTTTGATAATTTCATTGTCTATTCCACTTCTCCTTCTTCGTTGGGTCAAATTGTGATTCTTTAAGGGTTTAGATTATGAATTCTATTCATAGTTTACACCACCTATTCTTATCTATTTCTTTGTAAAAGAGAGGTGTTGAATAGAATATGGGGTTTGAATTGCAATCCTTATTGTTTAAGATATTCCATTGAATTGGTGTAACAAATTAAGTTTCTATTTTATTTACAAGTCTGTTATTGCAGTTTTAGTTATGATATTTATTTCCTGCTTTGGATGTTAGAATCCCATGAAATCATAGGAATTTGAAGAAAAAGGACTTGTGATAATAATTGGTTAAGAAATTGACATTTTGCGCTAGTTTAGGGCATAAAATCCATGCGTTTAGAACTTATTAGGCACAAATATTTATTTATCTCTATTTACGTAATTAGCGTATAATTATTGCGTATATGGCATAGTTAATTAGACATTTATTTTCCTTATTAGTATGGTAATTGATTATGAGGTGAAAATAAGAAGAAACTCTTATATAACCTAATTATTATTTTAAGGGGTAATAAGGAAGATTCCTTATAAGGCCTTATTTATTAAATGGTGAGATGAGCCTATATATATATGGAGAGTAATTGATTTGTGGCTATGTCATAGGGATGCAAAGTCAATAGAGTTACACGACGGAAGTCTGCCCTTCACTTTGAGGCTACCAGCAATTTGTACACTTTTATTGATGTGAGATATCCTTATGATAAATATTTTTAATGGTGCGAGGTTGGTCCCAAATTCTGTAGGGGAAATCTTCTCGGCTACTGACTACCAGTTTCTATGAATAGCGTACTAATTTGAGACATCATTATGAGTATGGGCCATAAGACGAAGCGTCTGCTTCAGGGTTTTGAGGTATTAAGTGGTTGGACCTGCCTCTTTCCCCAGATGAAGTATTAAATGGCCAAGGGGACACATTAGGTGGTATCTCTACAAGGGTCCTCTTCTGGAAATAGGTCTTAAATGATGAAGTCTACCTTAATTAAGGTATTAAATGACCAGAGTCTGACTATTTTCCACTTGGAAGTACTAAGTGGCATATGAGATTCCATATGATGTCAACTAGATAGTACCATTGAGGAGCATGCCTTAGAAATAGGTTTTGAATGATGGGGTATGCCTTAATTAAAGTATTAAATGACCAGAGTTTGCCTATTTTCCAATAAAATGTATTAAGTGGTGTAACGACCGGAATTTTGGTCATTTGATTTTGGAATGTTTAATTGATTTAATATGAAAATGTTGGTTTGAAAGGCTAAATAACTCAAACATCACATGGATTAGATTAAAGTTAATATTTGAATTTAATTGTAGAGATTATTTAATGTTTGAATTGTGAATAAATATTTAAATAGTGATCTAAATATAGGGAATTCAAATTTGAATATAAATTTAAAACGCTGGTTTTGAAAGGATAAATAACTAAAGGTTTAAAATATAGGAATCATTAAAATATTTGAATTTGTAATTTATATTTGAATAGTGTTTCCAATTATTGGAATTTATAATTGGATGTTCATTTTAATTGATTAAATGATCCTATTTAACTATTTTAAATGAATGAATAATAACGATGAATTCATTTATAGTTTAATTACAGTACTAAAAAGTTCGAATAAATTATCAAAGAATAATTTTTTTTAGGACTTGATTTTTATTGATGTGTTTTTAAATTATTTTATTTGATTTTTCCATAATTTTAATTTGGAAAATATTGATATTTTTTTCGTATGACAATTTATTGCCAAATAGTAGTGTTTTTTTTATTTTTCAGAATTCAACAACCAGTGTATATTATTATTATTTTAGGGCCATCTAGCTATTTTGAGCGCGGACATATTTTTGTTTTGTCTTTGGAGATCATACGCAAACAGAAATCTGTGTGGCGGAATGTCGGAAATTTTATATTTAAAATCTAACATACCAAACATATATGCACACACATTCCTCTGATTCATTTTTCTTTGTCTCGCACAATTCTCTAATCATACCAGAAAGAAGAAGAAGAAGAAGAAAATGATTTAGTTTGGATGCTTTGGAGCTTTAGGAGATGAGCTAGAGGCCAAGAGATGTATTCGCGTATATGGTTATTTTTCCACTGCAGTCATTGTTGTATTTATCAGCAATTGTGAGGACAGGTTGTTAAAACTGTCCCAACTGGAATATGTTAGTATACATTGATTGATGTCTGTATATACATATATTATAGTTTGTTTTTATGTAAAGATTTGTTGTATATTATAGATTATTCGTTCCGCTATGAGATTCTGTGTTGTTTAGTTTTCGTTCTCCTTTGTCTTCTTTCTTCTCTCTTCTTTCTCCTTTCTTCCTCTTAACAATCGGTTTTTTCAACACTTGACGTTGGCATGAAATACAGTGGACGTGTTAGTGCCGATTTTCTAGGGTCGAAATCTCGGTTTATTACAAGTGGCTTAGGTACCGTCTCTCACATTATTAGCTATTTATGACGTATGATTGGGATATGGGATTCTGGAGACATGCTTCTGGAAAAAAAAGTTATTAAGTGGTTGGACCCGCCTCCTTTCCTTATAAAGAATATTAAATGGTTTTGATTAGTTTTATGTTCGTAGACATATTCTAATTTTGAAATATACTGCCGACGTACTGAAAAGGTAAGACTCAAGGTTTTTATTCACTAGACACTTGTTGTTCTGACTCCCTCCTTATTACAACACATGTTAAGGATGAAATGATGGCGGTGATGATACTTAGGGATAGAGAAGCTTGGCTTATGGAAGTATTTGTTATTATTACTTACTTTTATGTGTATTTATGTATTTAGACAATTGTTGTAACGGATATTATGTTACAGTTTTTATGAAATTTTGTATTTTGACATTTTTATAGTTTTGAAATAAATGGATACACTTTGCTATTATATGTTGTTCCATCTGTTGTGAGTTCTAAAAGTTTAACTATGGCTCTATACTTTTATTTCTTAGTTTTACCACCAACTTACCTTAGAATGAATCTAAGTTTCGATGGGCCTTTTTTGGGTCGAAATTTGGGCTTGTCTGTGTGAGTTATTACAGATTTATAAAAGAAGATGAGAATGATTTCCAAAAATGATATTCAAATAGTTATGGTGGCATGGAACATCTTTCCATACTCAATACTAAATAGGAAAGTTTTCTCTATGTTTTGTGAATGTACTTATCCATTAAGCTAAGTATATAAATACATTATCTAAGTAGCAAAAGTGTAGTGATTTTGTGAATATACTTACATAGTTGAGATAAGTATATGAATATTTTTCCAAGTGTAAAAAGGAGTATAAAGGGTTTGTGAATATATCTTTGTAAAAGTATTTTGGTACAAGTGTTTACAAAGTGATTTTAATTCATGAAAGGATTAATTAAAGAGGTTAGTGGCTGCTTATATTCTTAACCTGTGTTGGTTTCCCTATGGAAATAAATACCTGATTTGATTAATGCTTGTTTTCTTATTTGATAGTTAAATAACCTACTATCTAACTTGGCCTATTTTAAACTATCATTGTCGGTTCGAAGAGATCGAGATTCGGATGTATTATCCAAGAACCACTTTAAACCGACATAAGCGTTCGAATTCGAACATCTTAAAGCCGATTGAAGAAGGAGATTTTGAAGTGTGAGGGATACTTGCTACTAATCCTGAGGGTTATTTCAGAATAGGTGTAATAGAAGTAGTGCCTTCAGTTTCGTTCAGACCCAGAACGAACTTGTATGGATGAATGCTGGCATTGTATTTTTGCTTGGAGGGCAGTGTTAGCATTCCAAGTGGAATGGCTATCTAAAAGGTAAAACGTAGCATCTAGCCTTATCATGCGGTAAAATGACTAAAGCAGGGACATGCGACAGGGCTAAATGGGTCGTTGTCATTGGGTATGATCATCGCATTATCTAGAGTCGATATCTATATATGCTTCGGGGCCCATTATGGTTGTTTGATCGCAACCAAGGGGTGATCATATTCGACGGTATCCGGTATGAGGTAGGTCCGGTCCCGAGTAGCAAAGGTGCAACGTGTTATAGCATCCCATACATTTTATCTAGAGGTGTAAGGATTCGGTGGGTAGCCCCTTACCCATTCATAGTTGGAATCCATTTTCCAATACGAGCCTTCGGACTTGATTGTATACCTATTATGCTAGAATTTAATTAATGTAACAATTTCGGTTATAATTAAATATTTATTTAAACCATAGATATTATTATAATATCAAAAAAATTCTATAGAAATATTTTGGTTATCGTAAGGTAAAAACCGTTTGTGTTTATGTGAGGCGTGGTCTTACGAGATACCTTTCTTTTAAAGATTTTATAACATTAAAATCCATTTGAGATGTGTTTCCTCACGCTGGTTTACCAGACTGATCCAGGTGTTATTTTATCATAATGCTAGGGTCATACCTAGCATATTTACAGATTTCCTTTGGAGCTCAAGGGACGAGCTAGATGCCCAGGACGTTTCTACGTATTTCTTTATTTTCTGTTACATCGGTTGTTTATATTTATCAGCAATTATGAGGACATGTTGTTATAACTATCCAGGCTGTTGATTAGTTGACTCTGATTGATATATGTATAATAAAGTTCAGTCTTCTTTTGTAAAGACCATTGTTATATTATATATTATTCGTCACGATGTGAGATTCTGTTTTGTTTTCCTTTTGTTTTTCCCCAAAAATCTGTCTTTCGAGCACTTGGATGTTCAGCACGTGAATATCGTAGATGTATTAGTGTCGACTTTTAAGGGTCAAAAAGGTGGGTCATTACAATGTGGTATCAGAGTTTAGGTTGAGCGAACACCTAGGCTTTAGTGGGGTTAACTCATACCTAGATAGGGTAAGTGAGTCCCTAGGATCAGTTTGAGTGTATTATATATATGAATGCATATTTGTTAGTGCTATAAAAATGTTTTATATTGCGTTGACTTATAGGTTAAGTTGTTCATAGATTCCGGTCGGTATAGAAGGAAAAACTATATCGATAGGGTTTCTAAACACTTGAACAAGGCAAATGGACACAGTATTGCTTCAAAATTAGGTAAATGAAATAATTTTACCTAAATTATATTTTATATATAAGAATGATTTTCATAAACTAAGTATAATTATTAACGGTGTATTTGTTTATTAAGAAATGATAATATTTAATTTTTATCATTTACCATTTGATTAGTCATGCTCACCCAGTTAGGATCATTGGCTATTGTTTGTTGATTGAGTAGTTGTGCCCGACTAGTTTATGGGCATTGACTATTATGGTTGATTAGGAGCAGTTTTTCTTTTTCACTATATGGGTTGGGTAAATTAATATTTATGGAAACATTAAAAATGAACAGATTGTGAATTCAGTTTCATTATTTGACTATAAGGCATTTGGTGATCATGTTGGGTTAAATTTAACTTTAAAAGAAGTTGTTTCTTATAATTTAAATAAAGATATACATTTGTGAAATGATTTTATATAAGGAAGTAAGATTTTATAAATATGATTTTTAAATGTAATGTATAAATAAAAAGGAATTTAAGCTGAGAATTTGAGGATTTAAGTCCCGGTGTCTCAAAAATTGTTTTTCAAAACGTGTTAGAAAAATAATATTAGTAGTATTTGGAAGTATTTTTGAATAGAAATATCTTTAATGGATTTAAAAAAGATAAAAAGCACTGAACACAATCCAACCACTGGAAAATAATTTCGAATGATGACTGCAACATCATCGGTATTCATTTCGAGTTTCTAAGTGAGGGTTTGCAACCGTAGTGTTTTGCCATAGAGTTGTTTGGATAAAACAAATTTTGTTTAAATTCCAAATGTATGATTTGATAAACCAAAGGAGATATGTATATTGTTATTTCAAAATGGTTTGAAATAAAAACCCGATGTTTAGATTCTGAAATTTTCAGTTAAATAATATTTTAGACTCTTGCATCCTATCCATTAGGATAATCTGGTTTGTGCATCTGGTTTTGAAATATTGTTTAGTAATTTTCGTGTAGTAAAATGAAATGGAATTTTGGCCGATTTGAACAGTCAAAATTTCCGAGTTAAATCGGAAAGTTTAGCCAAGTGTTTTGTGAAAACATGAGAGAGTAAGTTTTTATAACTTATGAATTTGAGAAAATAGTAAGTTAAAAAAATTAATTTGTTGGATATTTATGCTAAGTGGATTTTTTTTAAATTTGTATTAGGACAGAGATGAGTGTTATACGAATATAAACTTAAGTTTTAAAGTGGATAATGGACATAAATGTACTTTATAAAATGTTTATAATAAACTTAAGTATGGAAGAGCTTTAAAGATGAAGCTGTGGCTTTTTGAAATGTGTATAAACTGAAGTTTAAAGTGAATGATTTACATAAGTTGTGTTATAATATGTTTGTGAACGTAAGTAATGATTTTATGAAATAGTTCATAAATGATTTTAGTATTAAATGGAATACTATTAGTGCAATAAATTATGATTTAAAGTGAATGTGGTTTTAAATGTTGAAGTAATTGGTATAGTTAGAAACCAATGGCAATAAATACGTAAATTGTGTATAGACTATTTTATTCGATTAACTGTTTTGATCCAGATCCAAGTGCATGATTTCGAGGTAATTTACACCGGTCTGTGTTAGGATTGTTCACTTGATTCTCGACGGCAAATGCTTAATATGGATTTTTGAGTTGATTTCGAAGTTTTCTATCATAGTTGATGGCTATGTAAGAAGAATGAAGGTTTCTAATCAAAGAACCGGATCAGAGTCCGCACTAGGGAGTTGAGTGGGCGATCCTAGTTCAGAAGTGAAATTGTGTGATCGAGCGAGCGATCAGATTTGATATTGTGTATGGATGATATATGTACATCATACGGGGTTTAATAAATTTTATGTTTGACATTGGAAAATTCAAAATTATATGGTTATGAGTTATATGGTTGCATATTATTTGTATGTGAGAAGCAAGTTTATGGAAGTAAAGGCTTGTTTGATGCTTTTGGTTTCATGAGTAGAGTTGTTTGCCTGAGAAATAGGTATGTGTTTACATTGTTGTTTGATTGATTGTTTTATGCCATAGAAATAGGAAGCCGCTTGGCTTTTGTTTACTTTTGATTGGTTTGGGCCCGTAGTGGAAGTTTGTAGTTTTTCCAATCAAGCCGTGCAAAGGAGATGCTGCCAAAAATTTTTAAAATTTTAAGGACTTAGAAAATTTGATTACAAGTTTCAACTAATTAATTTTGAAAAATTAAGGGTTTGGAGGAATTATTCCTACCATTGGAATTTCGGGGACGAAATTATTTTAAGGGGGGGAGAATGTAACAATCCAGAATTTTGGTACATAGATTTTGAATATCTAATTAATTTTAAATATTGAATAATTTGGGTTTAAAGTTAAATAACTTGAATTTAATCATAGAGATTTTTAAAATATATGAATTGGAAATTTTAATAATTGAGTGTGATTTTAAATGATAGGATTCTAAACTAAATATTATACAATGGGTTTTTTTTTAAAGTTTATAGCTTGAATTTAATTGCAGAGGTTATTTATTTGAATTTGTGAACTTAAGATAATTGAATGGTGATTTAAATATCTAGATCTTAAATTGAATATTTATTTAAATGGATTAAATGGTTTTATTTAACTCCTTTGAAATTACTAAATAACAACAACGAATTCATTTATAAATCTATTCAAAAAACAAATCGTTCGAATAAATAATAAGAGAAATTTATTTTTATTATATCAAGTCGATTGTTATTGATGTATTTTTAATTCAATTTGTTTGAATTTTTCATGATTTTTAATTTGGAAATTATTTAAGTTATCGTTTGACGATTTATCGGCAAACGACAGTATTTTTGTGATTTTACAGAATCCAATAACTAGTGTATATTATTTTTGTTTTGGGGTCGCGTCGCTGTTCTGAGCGTGATCGTGTTTTTGTTTTATCATTCAGAGTTCATACGCAAATAAAAGTATATGCGGCGAGATGTCGAAAAATTGAAAATAATCATAACCCACCACTACAACACCCAATATAATTATGTAATCCTTCTTTTCTTTGTCTCCATTTCGTACCCTCTTGTTCAGAATAAAAACATGGAAACAAATCTCTCTTTCATTTAAAAAATTAAAATCTAATGTTATACTCCATGAACAATCCAAAAAAAATTTCATGATTTTGGATGTGCGACAGTATGGTCGTAAGGGGTTTTTAGCTAGGGTTTTTTTTGGAAATTTAAGGGAAGTTTGGTAAAACAACGCTTAGAATCATGTTTGTGAAAGAAAGGAGCTCGTTTGGGCAAAATTTGGTAAGGCGCGATCAGATGGTGGACGTTGCGATAGTTTGTACGGCAACGAGAACGTGCTAGGTCACGATTTGAGGAGGAGAGTCGGATAGGACGGCGTGGTGATGGATGGGTGTAGCTCATGATGAGGAGGATTTTGGCGGTGGTTTCGTGGCGTTTCGTGGAAGAATGGAGGAGCTTTGGGTGGTTAACGATCAGAAAATGGTGGGTTGAGTATCTGGTTTAGGCGGCCCGAATTTCGAATGGGAAAGAAGTGTTTAGTGTGGTAATTAGTTTAAAGATAATGTAAATAAGAAAATTAATTTGTTTTAATTTAATCAATAATTTATAAATGCAATAGCTTGTTCATATAAGGTCCAAATCGAACGCGGTCAGTCGCGTTACACTTATAGGATCATTATCTATGCAATGGAATTGAATTGGTGAAGATTGGAGCTTGTAGAATTTCAAGCTAAAATCAAACAGTTGGAACTGAAACGCTTCGGCGATAACTGGAAATTTTGTGACTATAAATTACCTCTTTGGATAAATATGTTTGTTATACAATAGATAAATTTAATGTTTGTGTTTAGTTGAAACTATTAGTTGATTGGTTAAATAACTACTTTAAAAAGCGATTGTCATTTAAAAGTGAAATACAGGAAAATATATTGAGAAATCCGAATTTCTCACCATAGTGATTTTAATTTCCATTTATATACATATATATACACATATATATATATATATATATATGTTGATTCTATAACCCTGATATATAAATTGTTAATTGTTGAGTTTTGATTGTTTAGCACTATTAGTTATTACGTTGTTATACGCTCAAAACTTAATCTATGTGGTGATAAAAATCAAAAACAATATTGGTTAAGTGCTTTGGTGGCTATTGGCCTTAATTTAGTATTTTGACAATACTATTAATTGCCCTTTGGCGTGAAATTAGTTTTTGATTCGGAGAATGGTTTAAAATTTGATCTTTGGGTTTTCTAGAATATTTTTATTTAAGTAGAGTTTGAACTTCTCTATTTTCCCTAACTTTTTTATTTGCTTTTTCTAAATCATTTATAAATGTTTTAATGTTGTTTATCTACCATTTAATAATGATTTAAAATTGTTTAACTATTGTTTAATAATGTTTAAAAGTTGGTTATTTCTATTTAATATTATTTGAAAGTTATTTATTAATATTTTAATATTGTGAAATTTTATTTGTTTAAATAATTGATATTGTTTAAAGATAATAATAATTATTTATTAATAATAATTGGAATTTAATTATTTATTATAATAAGGTTCTTAAAGATTAATTATTGATTATTATATTAATAATGTTTGAACTTATTAGTTATTATATTAAAAATGTTTTTAAATTATTTATTATTATACAATAATGTTTTGAAGCAAATTAATTATTCCAGTAATGATATTCTAAAAGAAATTAACTATACTATTAATGTTATTGAACGTTAATTTATTATTTATGTATGATGTTTAAAGTTAATTAATTTATTTTATTAATTGTATTTATAAATAATAAATTGATTTATAAAGGAATTTCATTTAATAAAGAGCTTATAAATGAAAATGGGTTTTTGGATTTATATAGGATTTTTATAAAGGCTTTATAAAGGATTTTATAAAGAGATTTTTGGAAAGATTTTTACAAAGTAATATTTTATAAAGAATTTTTATAAAGGATCTTTATAAAAAAATTATAAAAGAATAAAGTTTTATAAATGGTTTATAGATTTATAAAAGAAGTTTTATAATTAGTTTTATGGATTTATAAAAGAGCTTTATAAATGGTTTTCGAAATTTATAAAAAGAGTTTTATTAATGGTTTTAGAAGTTAATAAAAAGGGTTTTACAAATTGTTTGGAGGTATATGAAAGAGTTTTATAAATAGTTTTAGAGATTTATAAAAGGAGTTTTACAAATGATTTTAGAGTTGTATAAAAAGGAGATTTATAAAAGAAGATGAGAATGATTTCCAAAAAAGATCTTTAAATAATTATGGTGGTATGGAACATCTTCTCATACTCAACACCAAATAGGAAATTTTTCTCTGTGTTTTGTGAATATACTTATTCATTGAGATAAGTATATAAACATATTTTCTAAGTAGTGAAAATGTAGTGTTTTTATGAATATACTTATACCGTTGAGATAAATATATGGATATTTTTCCAAGTATAAAAAGGAGTATAAAGGGTTTGTGGATATATCTTTGTAAAAAGTATTTTGATACAAGTATTTACGAAGCGATTTTAATTCATGAAATAATTAAACAGGTTAGTGGATGCTTATATACTTAACCAATGTTAGTTTCCCTATGGAAATAAATCTCTGATTTGATTGATGTTTTTTTGTTTATTTGATAGTTAAATAACCAACTATCAAACTTGGACTGTTTTAAACTATCGTTGTTGGTTCAAAGAGACCGGGATCAGATATATTATTTGAAAACCACTTCAAACCGGCATAAGCATTCGAATTGGAACATCTTGAAGCTGATTGAAGAAGGAGCTTTTGAAGTGCAAAGGCTACTTGCTACTAATTCTGAGGGTTGATTCCCAAAATGGATGTAATAGAAGTAGTGCCTTCAGTTTCGTTCATACCCAAAACGAACTTGTAAGGATGAATGTTGGCATTGCATTTCTGCCTAGAGGGCAGTGTTAGCATTCCAAGTGGAATGGCTATCTAAAAGGTAAAATGTAGCCTTTATCCTTATTAACCGGTAAAATGACTAAAGTAGGGACATGCGAGAGGGCTAAGCGGGTCGCTCCCATTACGGTATGATCATCGCCTTATCTAAAGTCGATATCTATCTATGCTTCAAAGCTTATTATAGTTATTTGATTGCAACTAAGGGGTGATCATGTTTGGCGCTATCCAGTAAGGGGTAGGGCCGATCCTGAGTAGCGGAGGTGCAACATGTTGTGGCCTCCCATACAATTTATCTAGAGGTGTATAGATTCGATGGGTAGACCCTTATCCTTTCATAGTTGGAATCCATTTTCCAATACGAGCATTGGGATTTGATTGTATACCTATTATGTTGGAATTGTATTAATGTAACAATTTCGACTATGATTCGATATTTATTTTAAACCGTAGACATTATTATAATATAAAAGAATTTTCTATAGAAACGTTTTGGTTATCGTAAGGTAAAAACCCGTCCGTGTTTATGTGCTGCATGGTCTTACGAGATACCTTTATTTTAAAGGTTTTATAATATTTTTTTTGGCAAAGCCAGCCTGTTTTTATCGTGGACAGTCCACATTTTATTAAAACAAAAACAAAGAACAAAGATCAACGTCTACAAAGCAAACACATATACAGCCAAAGACCCTGAAAAAGAAACAACGATACATCACTGGACGATTTTGAAAAAAAGGGCGGTAATCGACGAGGAAGTCTGCAAGAATCTACGAGAATTCCTTTCTTCCCAAATCGCCGCAATGGTAAGCTTGAGGAATCAAAGAAATCGAGATGAAGAGGCCGATGCCCACCTGGTATGTTGAAAGATTCGAACCCACTCGAGAGAGAAATCTCTGATAGGAGGACACTCAGTAATATGTTGAAGAATCCGTTTCCACAATTGGAAGGAAAATAAGCAATTGAAAAACAAGTGCCCCACATTTTCAGAACCACGGTTACAAAGGATGCAAACCGACCGATTGATAATTTGTCTTTTGACCAGATTGTCTTGGGTGTGAAGAGCATTCATCAGGCATTTCCACAGGAGGAGGTTATGCTTAGGGGTCGATCCACTCTTCCATATACGAGTATGCCAAGGGAAAGGATGAGAATGTTGTTGTTGAATTATAGTATTGTAAACCACTGAAGTACTGTGAAGTTTGCCATTCTAGTTAAGCCCCGAATGCTCCACAATCTTGAATGAAGCCTCAACAGCGGACCAGAGATTGTTCAAAGCGGGGGAGCTGACATGCGGCAGAAAAAGCTCCTCATCATCAATGAAAGCATTAGCATTAGCGTTTAGAGGAATACCAGAGTTCAATATGAGGTTATAATCGATCAAATGGGCCAAAATCATACCTGGAGCACACCAAGGAGAATACCAAAAAGAGTTGTCAGAGCTGCATTGTACCATAGGGAGGTAATGATCTCTATTCTTCATAATTCTTTTCCAAAGGAAACTAGCATCTTTATTAACATCCATAACCCAGAAATTACCTCTTTTAAGGTTGTACAGTCTATTCCACTCTTCCCACAACACCTTAGAATTTCCCAGTAATCTGTTAACATGATGAGATGCAGTGGCTATGTTCCAATTTTTAAGGTTAATGATGCCTAATCCCCCTTTATCTAAAGGGTATATAACCTTCTTATACGCTATTGGAATAAGTTTATTGGAGTATATGTTTCCATGCCATATAAAATGATTAAAATCCCTATTTAACATGTCAATAAGTTTAGAAGGGATGATGAAGAGCCTAAAATAGTAAGCACACATAGAGATGGCAATGCTTTTAATGATGACAAGTCTACCAGCTTGTGAGATCTTAGTAGCATTATAGTTATTTAATCTATTTGTTATTTTTTCAAATAAAGGCAGGCATTGAGCATTAGTAATTCTTGACTTACACATAGGGGCACCAAGGTACATGGCATTCTGATCCATGACCTGCAAACCAGAAACCGAAAGAATGCTCTGGCAAATGATTTCAGTAGCCCCAGCAATTTTTATATGAGATTTAGATTTATTTATGTGAAGGCCAGTCATCTGCTTGAAATTTTGAAGAATAAAAAACACCCTGGAAATGGATTTATTGTTTGGTTTAGTAAAGAGTAAAAGATCATCAGCAAACATTAAAGTGGAGATTTGAAGTTTTTGACATTTTGGGTGGAAGTCAATATTTTTATTATTGCATTCTATATTAATGAGTTTAGAGAGGACTTCCATAACTATTATGAAAAGAGAAGAGGAGATAGGATCCCCTTGCCTAATTCCCTTTTGAGTTTTGAAATATCCAAAGGATTCACCATTAAGAGATAAAGACACGTGAACAGTTGAAATACAAGTGTATATCCAAGCTAGAAATGGAAGAGGAAAATTCATCTTGGACATAATTGAAATGATAGCCTCCCATCTCACAGAATCATAAGCTTTGTGAATATCAAGTTTCAAGAAGCATCTAGGAGAGATATTTTTTCTATTGTAACCCTTTATGAGTTCTTGAGAAAGTAAGATATTATCAGTGATAGATCTTCTAGGTATGAAACCATTTTGATTAGGAGATATAACAGAGACAAGGCAACTTCTCATACGAGCTGAAATAATTTTAGCAATACATTTATATATGACATTGCAACAAGCAATGGGTCTGAATTCGGAGACAGATTGAGGAAGACTAACTTTAGGGACAAGGGCAAGTTTAGTATGATTAATACCATTTAACAAGGTGTTGGATTTGAAGAAATGTTGAATAGCTTTACAAAAATCATGGTTCACTAAATGCCAACATTTTTGAAAGAACATAGCAGAAAAACCATCAGGTCCAGGAGAACTAGATGTTTTCATATTTAAAATAGTAGCATGAATCTCTTTAGGAGTAATAAGTTTGATTAGATTACTAGCTTGATCATTGGAGATAGAATTTAAAGGCAAGTCTTTAAGGATATTAAGATTATCAACCAAGTCGGTGTGATCAAAAAGATGTTTATAGTATTTAAGGAATGAGTTCTGTATACCAGCATGCGTGTTAATTTCAAAACCCTGCATATCCTTAATAGAGAGGAGTAAAGCAGAAGACCTTTTAATTTTCAAAGTATTATGAAAGGTTTTAGTATTTCTATCTCCTTCAATATCCCATGTTTGTTTATTTTTTTCATGAAGCATAATGAGCTCAGATTTGATGGCCAGTTTCAACTTTTTGGTAAGTTCATGCACAGATTCAGCAAGCATTAAGTTACTGGGGTCAGACTGAAGCAATATATGTTTATTATTAAGTTCAGAGCTAATAGTGGCAGACCTTAAGTTGCCAGAACCAAACTTATTTTTAGACCATACTTTAATGGCAATTTTACAATCTTTAAGTTTGGATTGCAGAACGTACATAGGATTGCCAAATTTGGGAGAAGCCCAAATATGAGCAATCAGAGGGAAAAATTCTGGATCATAAATCCAACTATTGAAGAAACTAAATGTGGAAGGACCTTTATCATTTCTAACCCCCCAATCCAAAATGATAGGGCTATGGTCTGAAAGGGAAGGAGTAGGGAAAGAGGAAATAAGAGAAGGCCAAGCATTGAAAGCGGCAGAATTAAAGTAAGATCGATCTAATTTACAATAGGTTCTAGAACCAGTTCTACTGCAGTTATTCCATGTATAAAAAACACCTGATTTAGGAACTTCATGAAGCTGAGAATGAAGGATTGCATTATTAAGAGGAGCCACATCGCCCAAAGACAGCGGCAACCCACCCATCTTATCAGCAGAGCTTTGCATGCAATTAAAGTCACCTAAGCATATCCAAGGGCTTGTTGAAATCAGAGAAGGAAGTAAGTCAAGAAAGAGCTGCCTATTAGCTTTCCTGTTATCTGCATATACAAAGGTAGTGTTAAATTTGAAATTAGTAGCTAGATGTACAATGTTGCAGTGAATGAATTGTCTGTAAATGACAGAAACATTAATGTTATAAATACTGGAGTTTCACAAAACCAAAAGACGACCAAAAGGGGCTGCAATATGATTGTGTATAAAGTCCCACTCTGGTGCAATGCGTTTAGCAAATTTCTTAGTTTCTTCTGTAGAATATTTAGTTTCACTGATGCACATAATTCCCAGATTATTGCCTTTAATGATCTGTCTAATTTCATATATTTTGGCTTCATCATGCCCACCTCGAATATTCCAAAATCCTATATTATCTATCATTACTAATTTTTTTGATTTTTTGGCAGATTGCCTTGTCACTCTTTGTTGTCCCTGATACTTAGCAGAGGCACCCTTTTTACCCTTTTTGGAGTTCTTTGTATTAAGCTTGGCCAGTATTTGCTCATGATTATATTCATAGCCTTCATTTAAGTCATCTTCAGAACAAAATACAGATTCTGAGGAAGATCCTGAATCTGCTATAGAATTTGTATCTTTTGCAGGAGTAAACAGGGAAATTTGTTGCGGTGGCTTTAAGTTTGCATAAGGACTAATTGAAGGACTACTAATCATAGTAGAATTATCTGCTGCAGTATTTATAGTACACTCAAGCTCTGATACCTCCTTTTCATAGTATGTATTCTGATTAGTTCCCTGTTGGATGTTGTAATTATCCTTTCCATCTTGAGCCTGTTGCTTCTGTGAACTAATTAAATTAATTGTTTTTCCTTTATGCTGCTGTTGAACAGTATTACTAGTAGCAGCTTGCGAGTTTCCGATTATTACCATGTTCTCTTCTATATATTCTCCTTCTTCAATGTCAGATAGTATGGCGAAAGCATTATTTGTTTCAATTGGAATAGGAGTAACTCCCTGTATCTCTCTTTCTTTGGAAACCGCAGTTGAAATAGTATTTTGATCCTTATTTAGGTCAATCTCTGAATCCATTTTACCTTTATTTGGTTCCACTACTTTTTGTTTCACTTGAGGAGCTTTGGCCTTCCATTTCTATTGTTTATTTTTCCTATTATCCAATATATTTTTCCTGGGAATAGAAGTCTTGATTTTATCTAAGGGAACAGTTTGTTTCGCTAAGTTATCAGATTCGATGCTAACTTTCTCTTCAACACTATTTTTTCCCATGTCACAGTTTACCGTAGAGTGACCAAAAGCTTTACAAGACGTGCAAATTAGTGGCCTCCATGAATATTCGATATAAACTTTTTGACATGTCTCTTCACCATCTCCTATCAACAGAAATTCAGGTAGCTCTTTATCAGGAGATATTTCAATTAAACATTTAGCATATTCCAATCTCTCCCGTTTTTCTGTAGCTTCATTGAAACAGACTAATTTCCCCAAATGACAGGCTATCCAATTGATGCCAACAAGAGTCCAAGCTATTAGGGGAATATTATAAAGATGTATCCAAATTGGAACAGTTCTCACAAGAGATTGAACCGATCCAAAGGCTGGCTTCCATGTTGTGATAATAAACATTTGTCCACGAATAAATGTAGGGTCTGCTCGTAGAACAAGAAGTTTGTCCTCATCACAACTAAACTTGATAAAATAATTAGCTCCATCAGATTTGATATCAAATGATCCTTTCAGCTTCCAAGTTTTTTTAATATGAGATGTCACGGCCATGTAATTGACTTGTTCACCAAGAAAAAAACCCACTAAAAACCCTTCCCAATAGTTCTTACCTTCTGACACCAGAATATCAGGAGGAGGAAGTGGAGAACCTTGGTAATCTAGAGTGAACTCAGTCGGACTATAGGACCCAGCATTCCTAGGCTTAGATGCAAACAAGGAGGACCAAGAAGGCTTCGATGCTGAGATTGATGGAAGAAGAGAAGAAGCAGGGGGAGGCAAAAAAGGGGAAGCCTGAAGAGACGGATCTGGAGGAGCAGAAGGGGGCGGAGGAGGAGAGATGAGAGCAGGAGGGGAGACAACCAACGCTGGAAGAGGAATGCGGGGAGAAGAAGAAGAAGGAATAGAGGAGGCCGATATAGCCGTTTGGAAGGACGCCATTAATCTTGATTATAGCCGTTTTTTATAATATTAGACTCCATTTGAGGTGTGTTTTCTTTACAAGACTGATCCAGGTGTTATTTTATTATAATGCTCAGGTCAGACCAAGCATATTTATAGATTTTCTTTGGAACTCAGGGAACGAGCTGGATGTCCAAGACATATCTACGTATTTCTTTATTTCCACTGCATTAGTTGTTTATATATATCAGTAATTGTGAGGATGGATTGTTATAACTATCCAGGCTATTGATTGATTAGTTGACTCTGGTTGATATATGTATAATAAAGTTCAGTTTTCTTTTGTAAAGTTCATTGTTATATTATATATTACTCATCACAATGTGAGATTTTGTTCTATCTTCTCCTTGTTTTTCCCCAACAATATGTCTTTTCGATGCTTGGATGTTCCGCACATGAATACGATGGATGTATTAGTGTCAACTTTTATGCGTTGAAAGGGCGGATTGTTACACTAACAATCTGCCTTTCCTGAACTTGGTTGTTCGACATTTGAATACCATGGATGTATTAAATGTCGACTTTCGAGAGTCGAAAAGGCGGGTCGTTACATATAAAATAAACTCGATTGGAGATTGGAATAGATTGGTACTGATCCAAATATTTTCGAGGAAAACACAAGGCAAGCTTCAAGGAAGGCCTGGGATCTATTGCAAAAAGTTTGGTTGTGTGGATTGGTGTGTAGATCGATTGTCATCGATCGATGCTACATGGAAGAAATATGGGGATGATGCAAGTGTGACTTTGGGGGTAAGCATGGGATGACGTCGGAGGGTTTTGTGTTAACCAATGAGGTTAAGAAACCTTTACAACTTGACATTTTAGTTATTTAGGTCAAACACTTCAAGGAGAAAGTGCATGTCGCATCTAGGGATAGTCCATGCTGATAGAATTAGAGGTACGTCCTAGGAGCAATTATGTAGTTTGTTACATATATCTAACTTAATAACCAATCTTTTTCGAAATAAAAGGTATTTTCTTTCTATTGTATACTTGATATAATGTGATATATAATAATTAATTAATTTAATTAAAGTATATTTAGTATAATATCCATAAATGGTATGTTTTATTATAATAGTTACAAAAGTGTTGTAACCATGAGTAATTCATCATAATGAAAATAAATGTCCCATTTTATACATTCCTAGTCAAGGTGTATCAAGATTGGACATTAATATATTCAGTGAAACTGGAGTATGTAATGCTCTCCAAATATTGGGCAGTGTATTACTCACGGCTGCTGGGGGCACTAAGGGATTACGTACTAATAGTTACTGGATAACTATGGAATGACTCACTTGATGTTTTTTTGTTGGTTAATATAACAAAGGTCAAACATAAAATATCGATGTGACTAATTCACATAGATTCCTCGACTTGAGAATACTGTTGATCTTCAATGTGGAAGCTCCACTTTGATTATAGTTAAATCGTGGCGCGACGTCCATCGAACGACTATATTTAGGTCCAGTGGAAGCATTAGAAGTGAAACACTATTCAAGAGAGGATTTGTCTCCTCAATTATATGAGGTTAGTATCACGGTCAATTGATGTCAACTCAAAGTCAATGTCTTTGGCCATAGGAGTTCGATTAATAATAATTGTTTATTGAACAAATGACTTTGTGTTTCAAATATAAAGTTGAATGTGGACGATATTGGAATTTTGACCATCACTAAATTCCATCAGTCCAAAGTGATATTGTTTTGATGAAGAGAATTGGTGTAAACAACCGTCACTATCAGGTACCACTTATAATAAGTAAAATTGGATTTTACTAAAAAACGTGTAAGCGGTAAATTCAGCCAAAATATCACACCACTAGCTAAGGTGACATATGAATGTTAATTTTTGAATTGTTCGACATTAATCGCTGACTAAATTTACGCCTTTGAGTCGTACAACCGTAATGATGAATGCTCTAAATAAACCACACGATTTAATTAATTTGTAAATCATTGTAAATTAATTAAATAAATTGATACTTATGAAACGTTAATTATTAAACTTTATTTGATTTGTTTCAAATATCTTTAGCATTTAATAAAGTGCGTATATAAATGTTATAAATGCGTGTACTGATATAAGATATCGATAAAATATTTAAACTGAGTTTAAATAGATTAATTGCTAAGTTGTTTTGGGAATTTTTTTAGGCCCATATGCACGATGGATTAGAGAAGAGTTTTCAAATGTGATTTGAAAATCCAAAAGGAGCAATTAAAAGATGGAATTAAATCTCCATCCTTTACTCCCCTTTATGACTCACTTAAATCTCATTTATGAAATGATTTTTTCCTTTTCTCTTTAATTATATATCTTCTGATGGAAATATGAAGTGGAGGGAAAGAATTTGATTAGATTTAACTAGAAACTTAATTGGGAGGTTTTAAAAGGGAAAATTTAATGTTTCCTTTAAAACATGTTCCTTCTTATTCAACCCATGATTATTCTTTTCCTGACAAAACATCTTATCTTCTTTCTCTTGCTCTCCTCCTCTCCCCTAATGGCCTCTATGAAAAAAAAGTTCCCCAAAAAAATTCAAATATAAAACAATAACATTCAAGGTGATAAATACCTCTAGATCCTCGCAAAATCTAAAGGTTAATTCAATCGAATCAAAGTTCTATTCTTCGTTCAAGGTGCAAATCTTAGGCTTCATCTTAAGATCTAGAGAGTGATATATCAGATCTAGGATTTGTTCTACCATTCAAGGTGTTTCTCTAGGCTTCATCCTAAGGTAATTATATATACTTACGTATCTTTTAGTTTTGTTTTCATCCCTTAAACTCTCTAACTCTCTGTTCTGTTCATATATGTGAATTTGGATTTTGATTTGAATGTCTCGAACCCCTTCTTGAATCAACTATGCATTCTTATCATGCAAAAAAACCTCTTACTATGTTCTCTATAATAATTTCATTTATCTCTCTTACATATTTTTATTTATCTAGTCTGTTCAATCTAGATCTAGGCCTTCTTATCATGAATCTGTATATGCTTATATCGTTTGATTTTATCATTGTCATTTAATAAAAAAGAAGGACACAAAACAAATTAAATTTTGGAATATGCTTGTAAATAAGTCGGTTTTCATATTAGAAGATTTAGATTTGAATGTTTACGCATAAATTGCTTTGTGAATAAAACTTTGAAATATTGCATTAATTAATATTTATTGGCAACATAATATGATGACTTAACTGTGTTATGTTTTAAATCATTCTAAAAAAAATTCTAACTAAAACAAAAAAGGAAACATTAAATTAATGATTTATTCCTTGTTTTACAATTCTTCTATTCCAGTACTTAATCTTTGTTTAAAAGGAAACATTCCATTTCATAAGCTACTTGTATATTATTTTATTTTGTTTCACATTTTGTTTTGGTTCGTATGTGTTCATAAGTTTATATATTTATGTAATATCTTTTATGTGTATGTGTATGTATTTATTTAACTCAAAGTTTCAAAAGGGTGTTTTGTGTATGATATATAGTAAAATTTTAAACAACTTTAATTAGGCATTGACTTCATTGATTTATTGCATATAATATAAATAAAGTCTATTTTAATTTAAATTTCTATGCAAAATATTTATTGTGTATGTATATATATTTATTTATATATGTAAGCTTATATACAAGTACTTTTATTAGGAAAACTTTCATGTGTGTATATAAAATAAAATTTTGAAATTAATATAATTTAATTAAAATTGTTTAATTAAATAAATAAATTAATGGTTAATTAATAAAATAAAAATACACAAATATATCTTATATATGTGCTGTACTATAAATGTTATATTGGAAATATATATAATTAATTAAAGACTTAATTAATTAAATCAGATTTAGATAATATAATGTTAACACAAAATTATTATATAAGTTAATGAAATATAAAAGTTATATAATAATTAAACTTATATGATATGAATGTATAAACCAAAGGTGGAACGTTAAGAAACCCAAATAGATTGAAGAGATAAGTACATATGTATTGTACGTATACCATGATTTCAGATGTGTCCCACACTTGAATCATGAGGGTATTTCATAAGAAATACATTATTCTATAAGTCGATATCACTCAAGTATAATGTTAAAGATTATGAATCATTAATATAGTGTTGTCCTCTACCATTTATATACTAATATATTACTTGCATACTCTCTGTTTGTTGAGCAAACTCAAGCTAGAGATGTTATGTGTAGTATTATTAATATATTGATTAGAGGAGGTAAGATAACCATATGTATTTGTTGAGCAAACTCAAGGTACATATACTATACTTAGGTCATTGCGAAATGGTAGGTACTAATGGATAGTCGTTTTTTATTTATTGAGCAAACTCAAGGTCAAAATGAGATTAGGACAAGGAACAATGGGTTAGGAGTTATACATGATACAACCGATAAGGAGACCGTTAGTGGGGTTATGACTTATTGAGCAAATTCAAGGTTAAAATCCCAAGATAGATGAGTCCTAACACCCACTACTACATCTTAGGGTTTGGAGAAACATAGAAGAGTGAGGGGAGCCTTATTAAAAAATGAAATGATAACATTTAACCTTTCTAATATTGTAAGAACATATGATATAATATAAAAATAATCTATACTGATAAATTTGTGCATTCAAAATGACTGATATAACATTTATCAATTAAAATATACAAATAAACTAAATTGAAAATTGACAAATAGAAATATAACACATACTTACTAATAATTGCTTATTGCATGTTAACATTTTGACACCCATGCAAGAGCCTGATTTTACAACTGCTTAATTTGGTCGCTAAGAGTTTATTTGGTCAAGACCGTGTATTGCATTCTATGAGTTTCGAACATAAAAGGAATACAAGACTATGGATATTTGATCTATATACGATCGTATATAAGTGTTATACGGTGAATGACCACTATTTGTAATGTACGATACTTCGACGAAACTAGTTCATTCGAAGAAAACAAATAAACCAAACTGTGAGATCAAGTATTCAATTTGATTAATCACAAAAAAGGTCGTATTATGTTAAATGTAACACTAGACTAAAACTACAAGATAGATCTAAGAACTCGATCACAGAAATGTCAGTTTGATCGGTTTACGCAAAGTGCATTATATATGATGTCCTTAACGTTAAGGATAGTCGGGTGCGCTTTTGTAAAATGTTCGTTATGATATTGTAGTAAGGGTTTTCTTTTGAATGGTTTGACCATTTAAAAAGAAAAATGAGTGTACAAGAGTAGATATGATTTAAGGTATAGTTGGAATGAAAAGAGTGAATAGTCACTTCTGCTTTATAAAGAAACATCGGAAACAGGAATTGTAATAATAATAATTGATACATAACATTGGAATGAGAATAATGATTTCTGTTCCGAAATGTATTTTCATATACAAAATTATTTTCTATGAATTATTTCTCCGAGTTTAAGACATTTGATCAAAGAACTCACCGCTGTAAACTAGTTGCAGTATATGAAAGAAATAATCTATATTAAGTGAATGATGGACCTTTGGATTCGGTTTTCTATTATAGTAATGGCGTAAATAGTGGAAGCATGCTATATAGCACTTAGTGGTTGCACCAAGTTACAAAAATAATATTCGTAAAACATGCCGCATATTATTTATGAAATAATATCTATTATTTAGTGATGACTAAAGAATATACAAGTTTTATTTCAAATGAGAATATTATGAATATTTGTTGTGAAATAAAATTGTAGTGGAGGTATTTGATGCATTGGAAAATACTGAAGTATATAAGACTATTCACAATTATTTGGAATTATAGACTAAGCAGTAGTTTTGAGAAATAATTTTATTATACGATTATGAATTATATGATCCTAATTAATTATATCTCAAACAATTAAGGACTATGCACGCATTTAGTGGAAGCATCATAAGAGCCAATGAACTCTTCGGATTGATACACAGAGATGTATGCAATTGTAAGTCTATTAATACCAAAATGATTTGATGTACTTCGACATATTCATTGATAAGTCATCATAGACATGGATATGTGTGTTTGAAATGCATGTATAAGTGTATGATAAGATCATAGAGTATTAAATGGAAGTAAATAATATAACATGCGACATAAATAATTCGATTTGATCAAATGGATGAGTATATTTGAAAAAGTTCCAAACGTACCTAAAAATGAATAAAGATTAAACCTCAAAAGTCACTTATCCATGTGATACATAATAATGTATTGATAAGGAGTAATCAAACCTTTTTGGACAAAGTACGACTAATTATGAGTGAAGTTGAGTTAACTTATTTCTATAAGATCATGTACTTAAGAATAGTACACAAGGTTAAAATTAATTTCATCTAAATGGTAGTTTACAATATCATATAAGATAAGGGTTTATAAGAAACCACAACATATCTTAGGCCAAGGAGTTGGCGGGTTATGCGAGTCGAAAGACTACACATAATAATCATTCATGAGGAATCTTGCATGAATTGCCCCAAAAAGAGTTTGGGAACGACTGTCATTGAATGACCAACTTATGTTTTGAACGTAAGTGTTATAAGCTTAAACCAAATCAGTTTTATATATGAGGCAATACATAAAGTGTTATGAATACCTATTTCGATGCACTGAGAAAACACTGTTGTTTCTAGAAAAACCAACTTCGCAGCGAAGGAATTTCTTTAAGAAATTATTGGTAAAAAATAAACTTGGATACGATCCAAGCATAAAACTGATTACATGGGATGAAATGAAATTGACGAACCTAAATGAACACAATACATTAGAATGTATAATAAATATTCTGGTACATTAAAGAGAACTGTGAGTTTCTTATCATTGTCAATAATAAATAGTCCTCCATTATTTAATTAAACCATTAAGAGTATTGACTCTATGTTATGGTACAAAGTATAGATCCGAAATAGATTCCAAGTACATTATCAAAATATGATTTTGATAGTTGTATACAAAAGGATATGATCTATTGGCTGCAAACGTGTCTTTAAGAAAGACAAATGTAGTTGGAATACAAAGAGGTACATTGATAAGAATAATACTGTAAATTTCAATTGTTGAAATTAATGTAACGAATTCACCATTTGATGTGCTCAAGTTAGATCGGATTTACTCATAAAATTATTACATAGTATGACTTTTTGTTTGATACATATGTGATGAAATGGAAAATTCTAAATAATGATTTAGAATAGACTATTTGCACATAACAACCAAAGCGTCTCAAAGTTACAGGGAGGGATATTTAGTTCGTGGATTTTTGGATATGATCTAAGAAATGATAGAAAGTGTCATTTTGTAAGCATCAGAATTGAATAAATATTTTGATAGAAATGTCAAATAGTTTGATTAATAGTCAAAATGCAGAGGAATTGTGTGTTCATTGGAAAGAACATTAAAAGGTACATAGATATTTCTAGGTCATAAGTAAACAACACATTGTTGATTGTTAATGACGTACTTGAGTTAAAATCAACCTTAGTTGCTTTAATACTCGATGTTGGATCTTAAATAATGTCTTTTATAGTAAGTGTAAAAGATATTGGGAATTCTTAAACGGTATGCAAGTACACCTTATTAAAATGTTTAATACGAAACATGTAAAAATGTCCCTTATGTACTAGCAATAGGGATTATCATACATATTATGTTGTCTATGATATCGTGATTTGTCTATGTATTTGATACATGAAGTAAATATCAAATCCAAACGAAATTACTAAATGGTTGTTTGAGGTTTTCTTATGTATTTTTGAACTACTAGAGAATTATTTACAGAAATAAAAAACTCCTTATGAAGGAGTGTTCGAACTCAAATTTTCATAAGTGATATTGAGTATAATATGTCAATAATAAATTCAAGTAGAATCTTTAAGTTGGAAATGTTCCAAATAAAAGACTATGGCTAATTCAATGAAAAAGTCTAGGTGCGTTGCATTGAATAGTGCCGCAATAAAAGCAATGTATACAAATATAAATGTACAAATTTATAACTAAGCTGAAGATGAATGTTGAGAATCTTATAACATTGTTATATGATAACAATGTCATGATATGGTTCATAACTGAACTTAAGCTCCACATTATAAAGGTAGTTTATTAACATCAGAGAGAGTTGATTGATAAAGCAGAAAATTGAAACATAATAGCATACCCGTTCGCTGAGGGACCGACCCAATTGGTTTTGAGAAAAACCAATTGGAGAAGTTGGAATGAGATTCCATAATTGACCCTAAATGGGGAGATTGATAGAGTTAGGGGTATGCCCTGAGGGCAATTATGTAATTCGTTACATATATTTAACTCGGTAACCAATCTTGTTCAAAATAAAAGGTGCTTTCTTTCTATTTTATACTTGATATAATATGTTATATGTTAATTAATTAATTTAACTAAAAATATATTTAATAGAAATTCTATAAATGGTTTGTTTTGTGATAATAGTTACAAAGTGTTGTAACAGCGAGTAATTCATCACAATGAAAATAAATGTATCATTTTAAATATTCCCAGTCAAGATGTATCGAGACTGGATATCGATATATCCGTTGAGACTAGAGTACGTAACGTTCTCCAAATGTTGGGCAGTGTATTACTCATGGCTGCTGGGGGCACCGGTTTACTTGGATTACTATGGAATGAATCACTCGATGGTTTTCTATTGGTTAATATAACTAAGGTTAAACAGAAAACGTCGATGTGACTAATTTACACATTTCTCTTGACTTAAGAATACTGTTGATCTTCAATGTGGAAGCTTCGCTTTGATTATAATTAAATCATGGCACGGCGTCCATCGAACGATTACAGTTGGCTCGAGAGGAAGCATTGGAAGTGAAACACTATTCAAGAGAGAATTCATCTTCTCAATTATATGAGGTTAGTATCACGGTCAACTGATGTCAACTCAAAGTCAAAGTCTCTGGCCAGAAAAGATCGGTTATTAATAATTGCTATTATTGAACAAAGGACTTTTTGTTTGGACTATAGAGTTGAATACGGACGATACTGGAATTTTGACCATTACCAAATTCCATAAGTTCAGAATGATATATTCTCGACGAAGAGAATTGGTGTAAATAATCGTCACAATCTGGTACCACTTATAATAAATAAGATTGGATTTTACTAAAAAGATGTGTAAGGGATAAATTTTTCTGAAATGTCACACCACTAGTAAAGATGATGTGTGAACATAAATTTTTGAGTTGTACGATATTAATTGCTAACTGCATTTACACATTTAAGTTGCATAACCATAATGATGAATACTCTGAATAAACCACACGATTTAATTAATTTATAAATTATTGTAAATTAATTAATATTTATGAAATATTAATTATTAGATTGTATTTGATTTGTTTTTTGTTTTTGAAAAGCAATGGGCTAAGGGAGCCCTGCCCATTTTATTAAAGCTCAAGAGAAATACAACAGTACAACACAACTATAAAAAGACAGTACCAAATCCTTACATTCAATGTATACAACTTACATAGAAGACCAACATCAAGACTTATTCCTAATTACTTTTATTATAGTCTGTTTATTCTTCTTAATATTCTCTTATTAATAATTCTATATAAAGTGTTTGAATCTTCCATCTTCAATTTGAATATTCTTCTATTTCTTTCACACCATATTTCATAAACAAAAGACTTCAAGACAATCAAAAGAGTCATAGCATTTGGAGTTTTCCACATTGTTTCTTTAAAAATATTGAACCATTCAATTCTAGAAGATTTGACCGGCTTGTGAAATTTGCCATTAATAAGCAACCTGCACCAGATTGTAAAAACAAATTTGCATTCAAAAAATAAGTGAGTGTTTGTTTCCATCTGATTATTGCAGAGTATACAGTCTACATTATTTATCATTCCAATCATTGCCAACTTCTGTTTTGTGTTTAAAGCATTTGCCATGACTTTCCATAGTAATAAGTTCTCTTTTGCAGGAGATTTATCATTCCAAATTCTTTTATACCATGGGAAAAAATCTGAACTTGCTTTTTCAATCAAAGATTTATATACCAAAGCTATTGAATGCGGCTTATTTTTGCTGGACCAGAGGACTTTATTCTTTATAGATGGTAGATCCATTGAAGAAATTTTCTGCCATAATTGCCTCACCAGATTTGAGCTGCAGTAAGGTAATACAATTATATTTTCAGTAATATATTCTGACACTTTTGCATTTAAAGGAATACCAAACTGTCTTTGTAATGAGTAAGGAAGGTTTTCTTGAATTATGAATCCAGTTTTTGCCCAAGGAGTTGACCAAAAAGACAAATCTTTAGTTTCAAGAGGATTACACTGAATCAAAGGAAGAAGAGTTTGCCTAAGTTTTAATATATTTCTCCAACTCCAGCTGCAAAGACTTGGGATGTTCATAGACAAAAATTCCTTTCCTTTAATTAGATTTTTCTTTATCCACTCTGTCCAAAGATCACCACTATCCGATAATATTTTATCAAAATGAACAGATACCGCTGCTATATTCCAAAGTTTAAGATTAGCAATACCAAGACCTTCTTTATATTTTGGAAGCTGGATCTTTTTATAAGAAATTGGGATGAGTTTTTTTGAAAAAGGATCACCATGCCAAAAGAATCTATTCAAAGCACTATTAACCATAGAAATGAGTTTATTAGGAAGAATATAATGCCTCATCCAATAATTTGCCATTGCACTTGTTATACTTTGAACTATTACCAATCTTCCTGATTGAGTTAGTTGAGTATTAGGCCATAAAGAAAGTTTTGCAGTAATCTTCTCATATAAAGGAAGACAGTCATTTTTAGTAAGTCTAGCAGTGATAAGTGGTAAGCCCAAATATTTTGCATTATGCTTCATTTCCTTCAAACCACTTTGAGCTATAATGTCTACCTTCAAATTATCATTTATCCCTGCTAATAAAATATTTGATTTATTGAGATTTATTTTTAATCCAGTAATTTCATGAAACACTTTCAGAACCTCCAGAATAGAAGCAATATTAGTTGAAGTTGGTTTGGAAAAGATAACTAGATCATCAGCAAAAAGAAGATGAGTTATAAGAGGATCTTTGCATTTTGGATGAAGTTGAAATTTCTTGAATTTCACTTGCTCAAGAAAAAGAGAGTTCAATATTTCCATCACTATTATGAATAACAGAGCAGAAATAGGATCACCTTGATGAACTCCTTGAGTGCCTTTGAAAAAACCTCTTGCACTTCCATTTCTAATTATGGAATAGTGGGATGTTGAGATACATGTATATATCCAAGCTATAATTGGCTTCGGGAAATTCATTCTGGAAAGAATAGCAGCAATAGAGTTCCAAGAAACTAAATCAAATGCTTTTTGAATATCAAGCTTCAACATACATCTAGGAGAGATATTTGAAATACCATAGCCTCTTAAGAGTTCCTGAGTTAATAAGATGTTATCACTGATATTTCTATGTGGAAAAAAGCAACTTGATTTCTAGAAATAATAGATGGTAGCACAATTTGCAATCTATTTGCAATAATCTTTGCTATGATTTTGTATAATACATTGCAACACGATATTGGCCTGAAGTCGGCAACAGAACTTGGATTATTACACTTTGGCACCAGAACTATGTTTTTGGAATTTACACTAACTGGTAATTTATTATGAGAGAAGAAGTATTGAATAGCTTTGATAACATCCACTTTAATAATTTTCCATGATTTCTGGAAGAAAAATGCATTATATCCATCAGGGCCAACACTACTATCCGATTTGAGAGAGAATATTGCCTTTTCAATCTCCTCTGATGTTATTTGTTGTATCATTTTATTAGCTTGTTGATCATCCAAGCTTGGTGTTTGTAACTCAAATAGTGGCAGGATATTTGGAATTAAAGGTTTGGGATTGGATAGAATAGATGAAAAATAATCTATGAAGGCTTTGGTAATAGAATCTTCATTCTCCTGCAATGTTCCATTCACATCTTTAATGCATAAGATCCTCTCTTTTGCCTGTTTGATTTTAATAGAGTCATGAAAAAATTTTGTATTCCTATCTCCAAGCTTTTCATAAGATTCATGCAATACTTCTTTCCTCATTAAAGCTTCAAATTCTAGTGCCTTAAACAAAGCTTTAGAAAGTTCAGATTCTTGGCAGGCTAATCTTCCATTCAGGGGGTATAGTTGCATTTGATGTTGTATATGAATAAGCTGATTCCTTATTCCATCAGAGATTTTTGAACCATCACCAAACTTTTCTTTAGCCCACAGTTTAAGTTTATATTTCAGCCTTTGAAGCTTTGTTTTGAGTATATACATAGGATTCCCAAATATAATCTCCTGCCATACCTGCAATACACAGCTATGAAAATCTTTATGATTAGTCCATGATTTAAAAAAATTGAAAGATGTTTTGTTATTTTTAATAATATCTCCCCATGATAATATAATTGGTGAGTGATCAGAGATTGAAGGGCTTAGAAATTTGCACAGGAGATTTGGCCAAAGATTAATAGAATGGATATTATGGAATGCATGATCAAGTTTACAAAAAGTTCTAGGACCATTTTTGCATTTGTTATTCCAAGTAAAATTAGCTCCAATATAATTTATATGTGAGAGAGATGAAGTATTTAAAGCTTGTTTCAAAGGAGCTATTTCTTTTAGAGATAATGGATTGCCACCAGATTTTTGATCAGATGCAAACATGCAATTGAAATCACCAATTACTATCCAGGGAATATTTTGTTGAGCAAGAGAAGAGAGATTGGATAAGAAAGAAAGTCTTCTATCCAAATTGTTTTGAGCATAAACAAATGAAATCAGAAAATTTGTGTTAGAGGTTAAAGATAAAGCACTGAAATGAATGATTTGATCATCCTCCATTATCTTTGTCATTTTGAAAAAATGAGAGTTCCATAAAACCAAAATTCTTCCAAAAGGAGCACTATTCAAATTATCTTCAAAGGACTAATCAGGAGCAATATTTTTACAAGCTAGTACCGTTTTTCTCTATTCAACTTTGTTTCACTAATAGCTAAAAGTTGAATTTTTTGGACTTTAATCAATTTCTTCACTTCAGCTTGCTTTGATAGTAAGTTCCCTCCTCTAATGTTTCAATAAGTAATGTTATTAACCATCATCATAAAAGTTTTGGAGATATAATTATTGAAGGATTCTTCCTTGTATGCCTTTTTCCACCAGAACTTGATGAGAATTCCTTACAGGATATATTATTATTTCTAGGCTGAATTTCATCAATGCTGTAATTAATTCCACTGTTAAGGTCATCAGATGTTTCATTGAACGAGACACTCTTTTTACCCCTTTTTCCTTTTTTATTGTTTGATATAACTTGTTCCACTATATTCTCTTTAGAAGTACAGGGTGGAGGTAAAATTAGAAATTCAGGAGGAGTAATATTGATGTATGGAGAGAATTGTCCAGAGGTAACATCTTTTCTGCTTTCCAAGGAATTTTCTTGCTCTAATAAAATAGGTGATATCATATCTATGACTTTATTTGTATCTGATATCTCCTTGCTGTCTTGACATTTCAACAGTTCATCTGAGTTTTCTATTAAAATTTTATTATGAACCATTGAGTTAGTATCAGGAACTTTTCCAACAGAAATCTTATCACTCATGTTATCTTCCCCCAATCCATGATTATTAATTGTCTTAGAGATATCCTGAAAATTTCCAGAATGTGAAAATGATGTCTCACTTTCTTTTATATGAATATTATTATCAGCTTCCTCATTTAAATCAGACAGTATCATAAAAGAATTTAAAGTTGATAAATTCTCCTTAAATCCTAAGTCATCCAAAATAATATGATCAGTATTTAAAACTGGAGAACTTTTGTTAATACTGTTATCTTTTTCCTCTTGAATAATTTGTCTTTTATCCCCAATCTTCTGCCCAGAGTCAGATAACAAATTATCTGATTCTTTATTCCACTTATTATCATCCTTTGTAATATGTTGATCTTTTCCTTTTCTCCTCCAAACTTTCATAGGCTTCAGCTTTAAATTTCTAGAATTTTGAAGCTTCAAATCATTCTCATTCAATAAATTTTGTTCATTATTTTCTTTGAAAACAGTATTTCCAAAATCACTACCATTATGACAATTAGATTTATCATCCTTATAACATCCTGAACACTCCTTAGTATCATGTCCAAATACTTTGCAAAAACAACAGATTTTAGGCTTCCAATCATATACAACTTTTACATGAGGGCAACTATCACCTAATTCATCAATGACAATGAACTCATGAAGCTCTTGATCAGGGGATATTTCAATCAGAGCCTTGGCATATTTGAATCTTGTCAGTTTTTCAGTACTTTCTTCAAGGCAGATCAACTTACCAATATGATAGGCCAACCAATTAATTCCAATCAGTGTCCAAGCAATCAAGGTAATTTTATAGAAATGAACCCATACCGGAACCTTCCTAATCTGTTCTTAAACATAACCATACGATGGATTCCAAGTTGATATAATGAACATTTTTCCTTTGATAAAGATCGGGTCAGATTGTAAGATCTTCATTCTATCAATATCATTTGAGAATTTGAAATAAAAAATTTCATTATCAGATTTAATATCCACTTCACATTTCAACCTCCAAACACTCCTCAAGTGCTTAGTTACAGTCAAATAGGAAAGAGATCCATCCAAGAAAATCCAACTAAATGATCACTCCAGTACTGAATACCTTCTCTTTTAACTTCTTCGGGTAAAGGTTTCGGTAATCCATCTCTCTTAATCTCAAATTGCTTTGGCACAAAAACACCTGCATTTCTTGGCTTTTTCTTAAAAAGTGAAGACCATTTATTATCAATTTCCAAGGACTTAGATGAATTAAAGATCTTTTTTGAAGACACATTATCAGATAGAGGAGGAAAATTCTTAACAGATCCTAAAGTTTCTTGATTCTCAGAGAACAAACAAGAATTCAAATCAGACAAAGATAATGGAGGAATCAAATGAGAAGAAGAAAATGAAGAAGAAGAAGGAAGAGAAGGGGTGGAAAGAGAAGATTTTAATGGATGAGGGGGAGGAGGAGGAGGGGGAGGAGGAGGGGGAGGATGAGGAGGAGGAGGAGGATACACGGGAAAAGGATTGGGTGAAGAAGGAATCGGAGAAGAGGGAGGAGGAAGGGACGGGAATGAGGGAGGAGGAGGAGGAGGAGAGACCGCCATTTTTGATTTGTTTTGAATATCATTAACATTTAGTAAGTGCAAATATAAAAGTTATAAACATGTATATTGATATATGATATCGATAAAATATTTAAACCGGGTTTAAATAGAGTAATTGCTAGGTTGTTTTGAGAATTTTTTTAGGCCCTCATGCATGATGGAAAAGGGAAGAGTATTCAAATGCGATTTGAAAATCCAAAAGGAGCAATTAAAAGAAGGAATTAAATCTTCGTACTTTACTCCACTTTATGACTCACTTAAATCCCATTTGTGAACTAATCTTTGTCCTTTTCTCTTTAATTCTATTTCTTTTGATGAAATATGAAGAGGAGGCAAAGGATTTGATTGAATTTAATTAGTAATTAAATAGGGAGGTTTTAAAAGGGAAAATTGAAAGGTTTCAATGTTTCATTTAAAACATATTTTCTCTTATTCAATCCATGATTATTCTTTTCAGAACAAAAACATCTTATCTTCTTTTCTTGCTCTCCTCCTCTCCTCTAATGGCCTCCATGAAAAAATAAATTCCCAAAAAAGAATTTAAATATAAATCAATAACATTAAAGGTGGTTATTACCTTTAGATCCTTACAAAATGCAGAGGTTGATTCAATTGAATCGGAATTCTATTCTTCATTCAATGTGAAAATCATAGGCTTCATCTTTAGATCCAGAGAGTGACCTATCAGATCTAGGATTTTTTCTATCACTTAAGGTGTTTATTCAGGTTTCATCCTAAGATAATTCTATATATTTACATACCTTTAATTTGTTGTCATCCCCTTAATTCTTTATCTCTCTCTTTTGTTCATATGTGTGAATTTGGATTTTGATTTGAATGTCTCAAAACCTCTTCTTAAATCAACTGTATATTCCTATCATGCTAAAAAACCCCTTATTGTGTTCACTAATAATAATTTCATTCATTTCTATTATGAATGTTTATTTATCAAGTTTGGTTGATCTAGATCTAGACCTTCTTATCATGAATCTGTATATGCCTATGTTGTCTGATTTTATTATTGTTATTTAAAAAAATGAGGAAACTAAACAAATTAAATTTTGGAGTAGTAAATAAGTCTTTTTCATATTAGAAGATTTAGATTTGAATGTTTACACATAATTGCTATGTGAATAAAACTTTGAAACAATTGCATTAATTAATATTTGTTGACAACTTAATATGATGACTTAATTGTGCTATGTTTTAAATCATTCTAAAAAAATTATGATCAAAATAAAAAAGGAAAATATTAAATTAACGATTTATTCCATGTTTTACAATTGTAACTATTCTAGTACTGAATCTTTGTTTAAAGGAAACGTTCCATTTCACAAGCTACTTGTATATTATTTTATTTTGTTTTAAATTTTGTTTTTATTTGTATGTGTTCATAAGCTTATATATTTATGTAATAACTTTTGTGTGTGTATTTATATTTAACTCAAAGTTTCAAAAGGGTGTTTTGTGTAAGATATAATAGTATTTAAAAAACTTTAATTAGACACTGAATTCATTGATTTATTACATCTAATATAAATAAAGTATATTTCAATTTAAACTACTTGCAAAATATTTATTGTGCATGCATATATATATATATTTATGTATGTAAACGTGTGTGTGTGTGTGTGTGTGTATATATATATTATTTTCATGTTTTAGATGATAAAGGCATATATAGTGAGGAAATGTGTCTAGTGTAGTGTAAATTCCAACACATAAACAAAGTTCAAATCAACTATGTACATTTTTCATATGTTTCACTTACGCTATCTACATGGGTGCATTTCATGTGCTCATCATAATATATAATTAACTAAAATTAAATTAGACTAATTTTAAACAATTATAATAAAATGAAGAAAATCTTAAAAGGAAAATTTAGAAAAGTTCTAAATGAATTTAGTTTACATATGCCCAATAAAGATCCAAAATGACTAAAAAAATTGAAATTCATCCATTTCTTCTGCTGCGGGTTGGCCCAATCCATTCACATGCATACAAGTTCAATATTATTTGAACTTGTGAAGTGGAACAATATGGAGTTCTACTGTCAGGACTTGGGCCAAGGGATTGTTGATAACTTGAAGATTTTGATGTGTGCTAATAAAGGGATGGGGTTTGGTACGTGAGGATGATCACTAAATTTTACGATGTGGTCCATGTACCCTGGACCTTACGATGGTGGTCTAGTTCCTAGCTGTACATGGTAACATGGATTTGAGCACCGATGAGACTGGGATGTTCAGTGATTATTGATCCTATGGTGTGTTCATACAAATTATCTTATATCCAACAACTTTTGAGTTAAGAGATGTGAGATTTGGTTGATGGTTGCTATGTTAGCTATGTTTTTCATGGTTGTCACACGATGTAGGTATTATCGAGTCATACACCTAGACACCCTATATTGTACTTAGAGTAGTAGTACACCTAGACACTCTATATTGCACTTAGAGTAGCAGTACACCTTTATGATGATGATAGTTTAGCATATACTATTATATGTGCTAAATTGTTGGATGTTGGGATATGCCAGATATGATTCTCTATACCATATGTTCCTATTTATGATATATCAACTTTTATATCTATTTTGAGATTATAAACCACCAATACCAGACTTTTGTCTGGCCCAAGGTTATTTGCATTACTTCTTATCATCTCGGGTACTCTTAAATGAGTAGATTTAGAGATAAGTATCAGATAGTGCATGAAGCCGTGCAAAGGACGAGCATGAGGCTGACTCTTTCTTATATATCCATATTTTGGAGCCACTATCGCTTATATTCCATTTTGTAGTGCTACGTGGAGTTATCTTGAACTTATCATATTTAGAGATGGTTATTTAGAGTTTATTTGATTCAGATGTATAAACTCCATTATTTTCACTTGGTATAATCTGATGATCCTGTTGCACTCTAATATGTTGCTATTTCTAGTTCATTTAATAATGTGATTGTCTTACCTACCTTACATCTATTTATTATTATATTTATTCTATGCGCTTTGAGATATTCTAAGGGTTCTTATGTGATTAATATCATACAAACCCTTGACTTCTTCCCACCATTGGTCGGGTACTGGTGCAATGCACTTATGATATCATATATTTGTATATTGGTTACCATTGGTGAAGGGAGGTCGTCACAGCATTCCTAGAAACCTTCATCGGAATGAAATAAGTGTTTTTCATCAGTCATTTTGCAGTGACCCAAATACTCTTATTTCATCTCTGACTTTATGCCAAACCATCTATGAAATCCATATATATATGTTCCCACATTCAACACGGAACCTCCAAAGGTAAAAATAAACCACCGAAATTCTTTTATTATCCCTAAACTCGTTGAAGGTCAACCACTCTCTATGAACTCCCAAACATGACGTTTCATGCTCTTCTAATAAAAATGCACTTCACGTCATTGTACATCTTGTTACCACCAGGATGAATAGTCATCCTAGAATAATGGCACTCTCGAAGTACTTCATTAATCATTTTTCCACTTTAGGAACACATAGTATACCATCTCCACGCCTAGCATGTGACCGTTCAGTCACGATCGGTGTCACGATGACCAGTAAATGGTAGGCTTATCACATAGCGTAGCACTATAGTAGAAATGTGCCAACTTTTTGGATAAGGTGAAGATACAGGTTGAGGTATAGTTTCATTACCTCATATATTACCATTTGTTATTGTATATGGCATAATATCGTATTGGTAATCATGCAGATTAGTGAGATTTTCTTTTCACTAGACTTTATGCATGGCTTTTCTTTATTGTGTCTTTTGTTATTTATTCTTTGAAAAGGTTGACATAGAGGTGGGGATTCTACTAGTTGAAGGCGAGTTGCAGAGCCATGTCTATTTACCGCTTTATTTATATCTATTCGGTATTTTTTGGATAATGACATGTTAGATTATATATTCATTTAGAGATAATTTGTATATGAGTTTTGATGTACCATTTACACAATCTATTATGATTTTGAATCTTATGTCTTTTGGATATGCATTTAATCTTTAACATGTTTATGTTGATATTATATTATATTCTTTCCGCTATGAGATTTAGTTTGATTATAGATGTGATAAATATGCTCTATAGTGTTGTTTTAAATTCTACCCTTAATGAATCATCGTCTATAGTACTTGTGGAATTCAGTTGCTTGTACGCGCGGATTACAATTGTTACAAAGGGCGGGTAGTTACAATTATGGACTTATTCTCAAGATGAATTGGATAACAAAGCATGAGGTTATTATTGATTATGATGGTCACGTAGTTCGTATAAAGGATAGTAATGCCGAGGAGTTTAATAATTATTATGAGCCTGAAAGTTTTGTGATGTTGAGCTATTTGTGCTCCTTGGATCTCTTACATCATGGTTTGGCGCAAGTTCTCATGGTGTAGAATTTTGTAGATGTATTTAAAGAGGTTTCAGGTTTGCCTCCTCATCGAAAAATTTAATTCCATATTGATTTAGAGTGAGATGCGAAGTAGATTGCCTTATCTAGTAGACGCATGGCACTGAAAGAGAAGAGAGAACTAGAAACTTAAATTTCCAAGCTTTCTAAGAAGGGTCTTATCTGAAGAAGTGCATCGAAGTAGGGAGCACCTATCATGTTGGCCACTAAAATTGATGGGATCTTGAGGTTATGTGTCAGCTATAGAGAATTGAATTAGTTGATAAGAAAGAAAAAAATATCATCTTTCTCACATTGATGATTTGTTTGACCAACTCGAAGAAGCAAAGATTTTTTTCAACTCGATCTTGATGTGGGTTTTCAACAACTAAGGCTGGCTAGAGATAGTATTTTGAAAATCGCCTTTAGAACTCCAATTCATTTTATGAACAGTTGGTTATTCAGTTCAGTCTTACAAATGCACCAGAATGCTTTGTTGATCTTAAGGGTCGTGTCATTTGAGACCAACTCGATAAATTTGTGTTGGTATTTATAGATGATATTTTAATCTTTTTTAAAAGTGAAGAAGAGCGCAAATTACCCTTAAGAGAAGTGTTGGAGGTGTAGAGACATAATTGCTTGAAAACGAAGTTTTCTAAATGCCACTTTTGGAGAAGGTAAGTTTGATTCTTAGGTATATCATATCCGAGCATGGAATTTTGGTTGATCCAAGTAAGGCCGTCGTAATGCAAGAGTGGAAGGTACCGAGTAGTATAACCAAAGTTTGTAGTTATCTTGGGTTGGTAGGAAATTATCGAAAGTTCATTAAGGACTTTGAAAAGATTTCTACACCTTCAACCCATCAAACTAAAAGGAACCAAGTCTTATCTTGGGATGTGCATAGTGAAGACTCTTTTATTAAGATGAAGCAAATAATGACTAGTGTTGTGGTTCTTGTTATATCGAAAGGAGTTAAACCGTTTGTCGTATACACTAAAGCATGTGGTACATGACTCGATGCAGTTATTATTCAAGAAGGAAAGGTGGTTGCGCATGCTAGTAGGTAACTCAATACCCATTAAAGAAATTATCTAACTCATAATTGGAGTTGGCGATCATTGTCATTGTCTTGAGTACATGGAGACGTTATTTGTTGGACGAGAAGTTTGAGTTATTCAGCGACCACAACCTAAAATGATCTCAATCTTAGGAAACGAAGATGGATGAAATTCCTAGCGTCTATGGATTTGGTATTTATTATGCTCCCGGGAAGGGAAATTTTATGGTGGATGCATTAAGTAGAAGGCATGCTATGTTAGGTTCTATGTTAGTTTAATGAAAGGATATGGAGTTTGTTATGGAATTCGATTTCCGACCTTCTTAAGATGTGCCTCTTAATTTGTTGGCAATATTGTAAGTAGGACCTACACTTATTGATTTAATCTGTTCTAACCAAATTCTTGATGCAATCTCAGTAGAGATCTTGAACCGAATTGCTAAAGGAGAGAAATCTAGTCATATTGATCGGTATTATACTAAAGCGAAGGGTTAGCCTCACAGAGATGGTAGATTCTGTGTTTTCAAAGTGGAAATTTTGATTGATGAAGTACTTTGAGAGTGTTATCATTCTAGGAAGACTATTCATTCTGAAGGCAACAAGATGTATAATGATACAAAGCGCACTTGTTATTTGAAGCGTATAAAACGGCATATTTATGAGTTCATAAAGAAGTGGTTAACTTGTCAACAAGTCAAGGTCGAACAAAAGAAGCTCAGTGGTTTATTTTTACCTTTGGATGTTCCGCGTTGGAAGTAGGAACATATCTCTATGCATTTCATACGTGGTTTGTCGTGGAGTCAAAGAGGAAATGAGAGTATATGGTCACTATAGACAGATTGATGAAGAGCGCTCATTTCATTCCCGTGAGGGTTTCTAGGATCGCTCCATCGTTAGTGACATTATACGTGTAATAGGTATTGAGGTTGCATAATGTACCCTCTACTATTGTGAGTGATCGAATTCAACTCTTCATGAGAGTTTTGGAAGAGCTTGCAACATGCATTAAGAAGTAATTGAATTTTAGTACGACCTATTATCTATAAACAGATAGTTAAACCGAGAGAGTGAACTATGTGCTTGAGGACTTGTTCAGGGCTTGTATACATGATTTTGGAGGATCATAGGAGGATCATTTACCTCATGTATAGTTTCATAAAACAATAGCTTTCAAGCTAGTATTTGCATGGACCATTTGAAGCTTTATATGAATGGCCTTGTAAGTCGCTTACATATGGATGGGAAACGACCGATAAGGTCATATATGGGCCAGATATGATATGTGATACTTCAAAGAAATTCGAGTTGATTTAGAAAAGAATAAAGGCATCTCAAGACCAGCGAAAGTCTTATACCCACAAAAGACATATTGATCTTGAGTTTGAAGTTGGTGATTTGATATTTGTGAAAATATCACCATTGAAGAGAAACTTGCACCTAGATTTGTTGGGTCATTTCCTATTGTGGAGCAGGTCGGAAAGCTTGCATATAGAGTTAATCTTTCCAAAAAGATTTTTGAAGTGCACAACGTGTTCCACATTTCATATTTACACAAATATGTACATGACAAAAGTGTAATGATTGAGCCTGGTCAGTTAGAGTAAGTGAATGTTAAACCGAAGGTTTCCATGCCTAAAGGACCTATTTATTATAGAAAGTTGTGCCAAGGGATTTTGAAACAAGATTGTTAAGTCTGTTCAGGTCCAATGGAGTGAAGATTCGAGAAATAACACTTAGGAGCTAGAGGAGGATACATGTTCTTCAATTTCAGAACTTTTTATCGATATGATTCCATCTATTTGAAGAAAATTTAGTTTCCATTTGATAGACAAGGATTGCATGCTACTATAGAACTTGCTTTGTATTGCTATGTTTGATTTACTTGGCTTGTTGTTGTAATTCTAAGTGTTAGTGATAGGGGGCTCGTCGTTATTGATGCGACGCATTCTTTTGCTCTTAATGATTTCAAGGGCGAAATCCTTTTAAGGGGGGAGAATGTACCATCTCATATTTTAACGATTAGTATTAAAGATAATTACTCATTTTAATTAAATTAAGCGAATTAATGACTTCCAAGGATGAATATTTAAAGATAGATGAATTAGGACGCGAGACATAATCCATTGCATTTGCAAGGTCATTTATATATGAAGAAGATATAAAGTTTGTTTAAATCAGATAAGATTTTTAATAGGAGAAGAAAAGAGAAGATAGAGGAAAAATTGATATTTCACCAGAGTTGGCATTATAAATTCTGAAATGAGACTAGAAATTCATTCAAGAAAATCCAATTAAGATACACAAAAATAGGCTGAAGAATATGTAAACGTTGACTCGACCCATATGGATCAACACCTACCCATCCTTACCGATCGGGGTCGATGCATCCCTATCAATCGGGGTTGATCCATCCCAATCGACTGGGGTTGACCCAATCCTACAAATCGAGGTTGATCCATCAAAATATACTAGGAAGAAAAAAATGATCGATCCATAACTCCATCACCTTAAGTCGGATTCTCTCAAAACTAGAATCATTCATCTTGTATCGTCATATAGAACGCTCTAGCACTCTCTGTTACTTCATTCATTGTGAGGAACTAGTCCATGGTCTTATCGATAGAGGTTGATTGGTAAGAAAGCGTTAGGGAGAAAAATGATCAATCCATAACTTCTTCATACCAAGTTGGATTCGCACAAGATTTGCACCGTTCATATTGTATCATTATATAGGACATTTTGACGCACTTTATCGCCTTGTCTTCTGAATATCTGAGTGATTTATCCAAGGTGGCCAAATTTGGAAAAAGGATGGTTCATCGTTAAACTGCGATATCTTGGTCATAATAACTCGGATTTGGATGTGGTTCACGTTGATCATTTTTCGTTGCGTGCATTTTATCAATGATTTGAGTCAATTTTGGGAATATGGAAATTTGCTGGTAAAACCATTTTGGTTCGACATTCTTCACAAAGTAGAGTAGCACGATTCGCCTAGTATATTAGACATCGATTGCTGGTCTAACGCGGTTTGGAGTATTGGTTAGGACACGGTTATATTGGGTTCTCTTTATTCATCTATGAGCGACTATGTTTTGCATTCCACGCTGCATTTTGGTACATCTTGCATATTCGACACTACAGGTATGTTTCAAAAATAGACCACATATCCCCCTCTATATAGTTCAACATGACCTTATGCTAGCATGTGAGCAGTTAGATATACGTTGTCGGGGTAACCTCATTCAGAGATCGTAGACTTGATATTGGACCATTTTGTTTGAGGGACATCAGCTATATGACGGTCTTCCTTTGACCATTTCGTATTATATGGTCGGGTGCCTCTCACGCTGCTGGATCTTTACATACATTGTATTTAGGAAAGCGTCGCACTTTCCAAACATTATGTAAGTTACGTATTCCATTTGACCCTCTACCTTACCACTAATCTTTCAAAACTTTTTTGCTGAAGATTGAGAGTGTGTATTCTTTGTTAGATACTTCTTGTTGTAATTTTTTTGAATTCTCAACCACAAAACCTTGGAATTTTGATCATTACCACGAATTAAGTCTTTGAAATAATGAGCCAACTATACGAAAGGTAAAAGTCTTCATTGGGAAGCCATGTTGTGGTTGAGGTTGGAATGGTGAAAACATTGTTGTAGTTAGAAAATGACAAGTGGATTTGTAGATATGTATGTGTGGTTGGTATAGAAAGAGAAGGATTTGTTGTTTGAAATGAGGTTTATAAGTGAAATTAGAGGAATTTGACCGTTAATAGCCATTGAATTTTGGACGCTTATTAAATAAACTCCCAAAGTTAGATGATTATACAATTAACGTCCGATTTATATGCTTATTTAATAACGGTTCAAAATCAATGCATTCAATAAGCGCTTGACTTTGAACATTTATTCGATGCACATGTGCTGCTGGAAAACGGAGATGGCCTTATTTGCCAGCATCAATGTTGGAAATGGGCTTATTTGTCAGCATCAACATGGGCTGAGCTGATCAAAAACAAACTTGTGTACATAACATGTTTTAGAATGAGCCTGCTTCTGTAACATGTTTCTGTAAGTAACTAAAATATCATTTGATTTTTTTTTTGGGGCTTTGCACGAAAGGTCCCTATTTCTGATGGTGTTACAAGAAAAGTCCATGTAGAAATAAGTATGTAAATTAAGTCCATGTTTTTTCTAAATAAGAAAACACAAGTTAGTTTGCGCTTTTTAAAATTTCAAAATTTTCAAAATCAAAAAGCGCAAACTAGCTTGTGCTTTCTTGATAGAAAGCAAGAAAGCGCAAGTTATCTTGCACTTTTCAAAAATTTTAAAAGTTTTAAAATTTTCATAAAAATTTCAAAATTAGAAAGCGCAAACTAGCTTGCGCTTTCTTGATATAAAGCGCAAGTTACCTTGCGCTTTTCAAAAAATTTAAAAGTTTTAAAATTTTCAAAATTAGAAAGCGCAAACTAGCTTGCGCTTTTCTGATAAAAAGTGCAAGTTAACTTGCGCTTTTCTAAATTTTCAAAAATTTCGAAAATTTCGGAAAATATTTCAAAATTAGAAAAGTGCAAGTTATCTTGCATTTTATATCAGAAAAGTGCAAGACACTTTACGTTTTTTTATTTTTGAAAAATAAAGACCAAATTTACATATTCATTTCTACAGGAACTTTTTATATAACAACATCAAAAACAGGGACATGTGACTCTTTTCTTGTTTTTTTTCCCTTGTTCATGGATGCATGCTTCCCCATTCTTCACATTTTCCATATTTGCTTATGCCACAATTGTTTATAAACATGAACAGTGCGTTAATTATTCAATCGGTAGGAAGTAGATGAAAAACCATAGAAGTGCATATTATATGAAAATTGGAAGCCAATACACCATTAATTTTGTAAAAACAATTGTACAAGTTAAAAAGAAGACATGCATTCTGCATGCTATTCACACAAGCTATTTCCAAACTCCCAAAATCATAACACCTGAAATCAAAGAAAAATGACTAAATTCTAACATCAGAAGGCCTCAGGCAGCGGCCTATTGGCAAGAAAAGCCCTAAATAGCCCTAGAGATCTTGCAGGCTGTGAAAATGGAGCTTCATGTGATGCCCCTCTTATAGTTGCAAATGTTAGCATGTCTCCATGTACTTGTGTCCATCCTCCAACCTATTATAAAACACTCCACTTTATCTTAATCATCCTATTAAATTTTCTGCTTTAATTCAATTATTAGAAGAAAAAATATACTCGATTATGTACCTGCTTGCCCTCGAACCAAACTCTGTAAGGAACGGTAGAGTTGAGTCCTAATTCTTTTGCCAATTTTTGTACCAGTGTTCTACTTCCAGTTAATGGGATTACCGAATCTTGATCTCCACTATAATGCAAATACTCACTTATATAATTCATTAACAACAATTCAGAAAGCATAAGTTGTCGGTATTAACATACCTGTAAACCAATACAGGAATGCCAGACTTAATGAGAGAGCCCACAACTGTGATGGTAGGTATTTCCAGGTCAAGGAGCTTGTATTCTAGCACACTGCGCGCACACACACACATATATATATATAAGAGATAATTTCATTCACAAAATTATAGGTAACAAATCCAAAACAAAACATAAGTGGGAGAAAGTGGATACAGTAAATGTAGACATACTTTAATGATCATAACATGGCATTAGATTACCAGTGGACAAAGTGCATAAAGCTATAACTTTCAGGCTCTAGAAAAGTAAATGAATGGAAAGTTTGAAACCAAATAGTAGATAAGATTCAATGCATCTCTACAGTTAAAAAAGAGAAGCCACGTTGAATGATTTGATTATGGCTCAGCCATTGTTAAAAGGGTTATATTACCTACTTATATAGAAAAATTGTGAATAAGTTGTGCATGTAAAATTTTTGAGAGAAATGTGAAAATAAGGAGAGAAGAGAAGATAGGACAAAGTTGAGTTGTGAATGATGGAGAAGGTGATGTATGCAAATCTTATACGTGCTTATACTATATAGAATACCTCTGAACCAAATTATGACTAATGTTTTGAAATATATTCTCCACGCTTGTTCTTTGCATCTTAAAAAAAAGGTCACTGTATACAAGGAGTTTTGTAAAAAATTAAATTGTACATAAGTTGATATATCCAAGTGGTTAAAGAGCTAGATCTGAAATCTATTGTCCATATTTTAACTTTTCTTACTTTCCTTTTTTTTTCCTGCCCTTACACCCTTTACCCTCTTCATATCCTTTAATTACAGATGACAATGAACATTTACTACCGGTCATGCTGGCCCGTGTGCTAGTTAGTGTTAGGAAGTTAAAGGTAAGCATACTATACATAATCGATAAACCAGCCCGAGTAAACCTATGTCTATCCTTCATGGATGCATATTTCATCAAATTGTAAGTAGATTTAAGCATGAATCATTTTGGTTACCTGCTACAAACTGTCCACCTATTGACACCGATTAACTGTGCATGAAGAGCTTCTTGAACATCTTTCCGATTCAGATAGTTTACAGTTTCATCTTCTACACAAACATCTATTCTCTCAACTGCTTGCTGCACAAATTAAGAAGTCTACCATGATTAAAAACATCGCATGAAAAAAATAGATTATATTACAGAAAAAAAATAGGTTGAGGTAAACTTACTTGAGGACTCAATAATACCAAGGACTGTGATAGAACGGAAGAGATGCACACATCTAATGTGACATCATACTTGTCCACAAATCTACTAGTTTCTTTAGTCACTTGGCTCATCACTCTTTCGCAAATTGGGCTAAGAGAATCTCTATAATATTCGCTAACATATCTTGAATAGTTGCATACTGAAGTGAAAATGTTATATGTAGAGTCTGAAATTAAGCCATGTGACCAGAAATATTCAGCTCTTGAGTTGAAGTCAGTTGCAAATTCAAGAACCGGATTGCCCAACTACAAGTTTCGTAACAAAAGAAAACAATTAGCATATTGAGAAATAGCACATTTTGTTATTTTAAAGTTATAATTTGGAGAACTAGGTACTTACAGCAATTCCTTTGAGATTAAAGATCTTTTCTTTCTTGTTTAATTGAACTATGAGATTGGCAAGCTGAGGAATATAATGACCTGATTGATAATAAACATGAAATTACACACGTTCTTTAGAAAACACCAAAGAAGTAGTGTTTGCATTCTTCTCACCTGCATAGCTTTCTCCTGAAATATAGAGATCTCTATTCTTATACTGAGGGAATTTATTAAACCAACGCTGTAGAAACACAAGATTGTCCCTAGCTTCAAAGTCAAAGCAAACAAACAATTCAAGAACTCAGATTTACACCTTCAATCTCTTAAAAAACAATGCCAAATTACAAAGTTATGGTATAAGTTGAGAGATTATAATTCATACAAGTCATCACATCACCAACTCCACTATAATAATTGCTATCAGAAGAGTAAGAAAAGCCAACTCCTGCTGGTGTTTCCAAATACAACATATTTGCTTCTGCATATTTTCAATCAACCAAAAATGAATGAAGATGTCAACTTTGAACTCAAATAAAATAAAATTTTGCAATGTGGTACCTTTGTTCCAACTATACTCATTTTTTACCAACAATTTTCCATAGGGTCTAAAAGGTCCATTTTCTGAAAATGCACCAACTCCAACGGAAGAACAACCAGGCCCTTTTTCATAAGAAACAAAATAAAAAGTTGATAACTTTCTATAAAAAAAAGAAGGGGAAAAAATATGCATCTTTTCTAACTTTTCTCTTTAAATTTTCATGTGAAAATCTTATTAAAAATGATAAAGTTTGCATCTTTATTATAAATTTTACCTCCATTTAGCCAAAGAACAAGAGGTTTAATCGATGGATCTGTTTCAGCTTCAGCAAAGTAGTAAAATAGCGATCTTTTATTCATTTTATCTACTGGAATGTAGCCTGAAAATTGCTGGAAGCTGACTTGGGGTTGACCAGGAAGCTTACTGATCTTATCTTTCATTGACATATATGAAGCTTGTTCAATTGAAAAGCAAAAATGTAGCAAGATTGAAGCGATTGCCACAAATTTCCATAATTGAGAATGCATTGCTTGAGAAGGAGAGTGAAGTTTTAGAAAGAGGTAAATGGTACTGGCAAATGGAAGCTAAGCAAGCGTTAAATAAGCAAAGATAAAGTGAGCATTTAAATAAGCAAAGATAATGTATTATTTTGATATTTTTATGTTTTCTATTCCTTTTGTTATGTACCCTTTAAATTTTCTACTGCAGCTTTTGCCTACAGCACAAGTGTTAGTATGTTACTGTGTAATTAAATTAACATCTAACGGTGACAATATTTTATGATAACAAAAGTGTCCAGGTTTGAAATTTTGTTGTGTTATGGACTTTAATTATCTACCAACTCTTAATATAATTTATTTAAGAATCACATGCTTGAAATTGTGTAGAGAGGATAAACAAGTGCAAAAAATAGAGAGGTAGCTTTTCTCCCCTGTGCCTTATTCTAATCACAAGTATCCTGAGAGCAGGTGAGCATGCATGAGAGTAAAGTCAGAAATGTAAAAACCTACTTTATCCACTCATGGGCTATTGTCTGCCTTAGTTTAATCCAAAAAAGATTAGGTAAACAATGTGTGACTGAAATTGATGGTTTGATTTGATTATTGTAATCAATTTCCATTCATGCTTGTATAACACAGGTGTGAATTATGATAATACAAATTTCAATATATGCTCTTGAAACATTGATGGCACTGTTCATTTGTTTGTTCATATTAGAACAGTAGCTGCCAGCAGAATGCTTTGGGAGACAGTAAAATTTTGCTATGATGATAATTACTTTTAAGGAAGAAAAGCTTTTACCTTGTGAAAATTTACAAAAGGAAGTATAAAAAGATGTTATTATCATGCCCCCATGCTTCACTACGACTATTGTTTCCTTTATAGAATGAAAATGTTCGCTTTCACATAATTATCATAGAAGTAAGTTTCACTCAACTGATATACGGAGGTGGTTATATGCATACCCGGAAACATATATCAACCTTGGTTTGAATCAAAATTTATTATTGACCTTAAAAAAAGACTTATAGATATCACTCCAAATTTATTATAAAAATTGGATTTGGTTTCCGGTGTGGCGAAAACTTTGTTTTGCGAAAGCTTTTTCCAATAGACTTTTTATCGTCTAATCACAAAGAGATAAATTCATATAAAAAATAAACGGACATAAAATCAGAAATCAATACACAAGAGATTTCACACAATCATCCTCTTTATTGATTCACCAAAATTTGTTTACAATTAATCGAACAAAATACAAATTGAATTAATAACCAAATTGAGAAAGAGAATCTTGATCTCTATGATTAAAATTGTCGAAGGAGACCAAAAAAAAGGAAGAACAGAGAATTAGCAAATATATTTCTATTTGTGATTTTCTATCGCTAAAGTTTAACACTCCACCTTGATGCAAAATCACATATCTCCAACCTATCAAGCATGTCATCTTTAGACCTATCACAACTCTATATCTCAATCATACTAAATTACTAACCTCTATCACTGCCTATAAACGATGCATCTCCCGCCATGAGGTGCACCACACCAATCGGTCTCAAAAACATTTACAATACCACAAAGACCTCCATACAGTCTTTGTAGATTTTCCTACTCGACACCCGTCTACCACTTGATCTGAGCTCATTACATGATCATTATTGATCCCTCGAGCATCAGCAACATGAAGACCCCTGTCTAAAATATGATCTTCAACACGATCATCATAAGCAGTGAACACATTAGCCTCTCCACCTGACTGTGGACTAGGCTCTTCAATTGTCACTCGCTTTCCATAGTCGGCTACACGACCAACCAAACTATAAAGGTTTCCTTCTTCCAATACTCCTCTCATCCCTACAAAACCACCCTTCTTCACTTTCAAAATTCCACCTCAAGTCTCAGAAGTGCAATCAGAGTGATCCAACTAACTGAGAGAAATAAGATTATATGAACTAGAATGAACATGCGTCATGCCCGAGATTTCTCTAATCGCACCATCATGCATACGAAACTGGATAGATCTAATACCACAAATCAGTAGCTCTTCTCCACTAGCTGTCCTAATCATGCTGAAACTCTTCTCATAAGAAGTGAAACAATTCACATCTCTACAAATGTGAAAACTGACCCCAAATCCATCTTCCAAAGCTTCTCTTCACTAATGAAGACATCACAAGAAGTACTACTGTCGCTACCTTCAGCTATTCCCACCCGTGTATTACCATCATTGTCACAATGTATAGCCTTCTTTTGATCCCTTTTATACGCTTCACACCTATTGCGCATATGATCTTTTTATGACAATAATAACAAATGATACTTTTTGACATACCTTTACCATTAGCGACTTTCTTTTTCGGACTTGTATCCTTCTTCGAGTCCTTTGCTACCATAGCCTCATCTTGAACTAATTTCACACATGACCCTTTTCTTCTAAGCTCCTCATTCAAAAGACTAATTCGAACAGTTTCTAGTGAGATAGTTCCATTAGCATTGGAATTACTCAATGAAATAACCGAAGTTTCACAACTTCTGAAAGCGAACTCATCAATAAAAGAGCATGTAACACATCATCAAATTTGACATTCATACTTATCAATTGATTTTTACATCTTGAAATTCATTCAAATGCTCTACAACAGACTTCTCTCCATCTAATTTCAGTTGAACCAACTTTCAAACAAGAAAAGCCTTATTTGTAGCACTCTTCGACTCATACAAAGATACCAACTTATCCCACAAAGCCTTCGTGGATTCATAACTAGCCACATGATGGAAGACTGAATCATCAAGATACCGACGAATCAACGCAATTGCCTTCTTATCCATCTTCTTTCATTTTCCTTCCTCCACATCAGAGGGCTTCTTCCCATCTCCATCAATCGAATTATGAAGATCATTGAGGTGCAAAACATCTTCCGTTCTAGGCTTCCAAATACCTAATTTTTCCATCCAAAATAGTCATCTTTGAAAAAGAAATCACATCTGACATCTCAATAATTTTTCAAATCCAAAATTAGTCTAAGCTTTGCGATGACCTTGCTCTGATACCATATTGAAATCCAGTCCGCACATCCCTACGTGGGGATAACATATGAGTTTGGCGAACACCTTTTAACAAAAGGAATCCCTTGTTGTTACATGCGACTAAATTTATATATATATCACTCCACCTCCATTATTTTTCACGATGTGGGATTATTCTTCTATTCAATGTGCGCCCATTACCCCCAATGCGAGACACTCCAACAGATCTCCATATTGGCTCGCATCCATATATGCATCTTCTAATACGCCAACACGATGCCTGCACCATATCGAGACTTTGTTTCCATGTCATTATGCCAGATCCAATGTACCATGATCTAGCTCCACCTTAAGTCTAACTACTTGAGCCTACACTGGTAGCCACCATGATTTACAGATCTTTTGCCCATAGTCCATTGTCCTGGGCATTACCATTGGCTCTAATACCAATCTGTAGTGAAAATTTTGCTTTGTGGAGGCTCTAATACCAATTTGTAGTAAAAATGAACTAACCAGAGGCTTATTATCATGATAATATCTAAGGGACCACATCTTGTGCAAAGAAGTTGGGGAGAGATGGAGCGATATGCGAGTTCATTAAATCATGCTCCAAAGGAATCGTGCTTAGCAATAGATGATGAAACTCCGGCCAAGCAGCAAAAGGTTCCGAGCGATGACATAGTGTTCCGCAATCGGGACACCGAAGGGATTGAAGCTCTAACTCTTGACCCAATGGTGGTGATAGTAGGAATCTATCCCGCCATAGTCCGACGAGTGTTGGTTGATAGAGGCAGTTCAGTTAACATACTTTTCAAATGTACTTTTGACCAAATAAAGATTGGCATGAAAAGCGTATCCACGTGCCAGACTAAGATTCAAGGATTTACCGAGAACTCAAACAATCGGTGGGAACAATTGACTAACCTATGGAGCTTGGAGAGGGTGAGCGACAAGTCACCCTCATTCAGACTTTTGTGGTCGTGGATGAAACGTCAGCATGCAATGCATTCTTAGAACAGCTCGCATTAGCCGACTTCAGAATAGCATTGGCCCAATGGTGCCTTACAATGAAGTTCCCTACCGAGCATGGAATCAGAATTGTGAAAGGAGATCAAAGTGTTGCCGGCGAATGCTACATCGTAGAGTTGCGCGAGTTAAGAAGAAAGGAAAAAGGAAAGAATGTGGGGAAAGCCCTCCACATCCGTGAACCCCCTGAATAGCAATTACAGAGCCGCCCCTGGCTTGGGAACCATAGCCGATTCGACAAGGCTTTGGACCCTAGGAAGAAGAGCTCAAGGGAGCATCGGGTAGCACCGGCATAATTGACAGTGTCTGTCCCAGTTTGTATGGATGACCCAACATGGGTCCTGAAAATTGGGTCGCACCTTGGAAACAAAATGCGGTCAGAACTAACCAAATTCCTCCGTGCCAACTTGGACGTATTTACTTGGACACACTCCGATATGTGTGGGGTATCGTTGGAGATTGCCCGCCATGCACTCAATATTGATCCCAAATTCACACCAGTGAAGCAAAAAAGGTGCAGCTTGGGCCCTGAACGGTCCAAGGCATTGAGGGAGGAAGTAGATAAAATGATGGCTAACGGCTTCATCCGAGATGCAACCTACCTTGAATGGGTATCAAACCCAGTCCTAGTCAAGAAGTCTAATGGAAAATGGTGAACTTGCATTGATTTCTCAGACCTCAACAAGGCCTGTCTGAAGGATAGCTTCCCGCTTCCTAGAATTAATCAGCTCATGGATGGAATAGCAGGACATGAGCTGTTGTCATTTATGAATGCATACTCGGGCTATAACTAGATTCTGATGCATGAACCAGACACCAAAATCATCACCGATTTACGACTGTACTACTATAGAGTAATGTCATTCGGTTTGAAGAATGCAGGGGCAACATACCAAAGTCTAGTGAATACTATGTTCAAACACTGGATTGGGAAGACTATGGAAGTTTACATGGACGATATGTTAGTCAGATCCCGAGTAGCCGCTAACCATCTAGACAATCTCGTTGAAATGTTCGAAATACTCCGCAAATATGGAATGAAGCTCAACCCTCTTAAATGTCACTTTAGGGTAGCCTTTGGGAAATTCCTAGGATTCATAGTAAGTGCTCGGGGCATTGAAGCAAATCCGGAGCAAATAACAGCGTTACGGGAAGTCCATGCCCTTAAAAATAAGAGAGAACTACAAAGCTTGAATGGAAAAGTCGCAGCACTAAGTCGATTCATCTCTAAAGCTACAAAAAAGCGCATACCATTCTTCGATGCACCAAAGAAAGAAAGGAAAAACTTTGAATTGAGTGAAGCTTGCCAAACATCTTTCGGGGAATTGCTACGACACATGGAAGTTCCCTCGATCTTATCAAAGCCAATGGATGGAGAATACCTATTCATCTATTTAGCGGTCTCCCCGCATTCACTGAGCGCGACTCTCGTGCAGGAAGAAGCGAGAATCCAGCGACCCGTGTAATACATTAGCAAATGATTCACCGGAGCTGAGAAGAATTACCCAAAACTGGAGAAGCTAGCATATTGCCTTTTGATTGCATCTCGGAAGTTACGACCATACTTCCAGGCTCATCTGATTAAAGTATTGATAGACCAACCCTTGAAGCAAGTTTTATACCGGCCAGAAACTTCCGGGTGGCTACTCAAGTGGAATATAGAGTTGAGCCAATACGATATCACATACCATCCAAGGAAAGCAATCAATGGGCAAGCATTGGCTGACTTCATCACTGAATTTACCATAAGAGATGGCGAGGAGGAAGTTCAATCAGAAACGGACATGCACTAGAAGCTCTTTGTTGATGGCGCATCAAACAACTTCTATGCGGGAGCGGGAGTAGTACTCGAAACCCCCGAGGGGCGAGCCATTAACTATGCTTTGCGCTTGGAATTCCCAGCAACAAATGACGAAGTGGAATACGAAGCACTGATCGTAGGGCTGAAGGTTGTGAAGGAAATCAAAATAAAATATATCCAGATATTCAGCGACTCCCAGCTGGTCGTGTATCAAGTAAAAGGGGAGTACCAAGCGCGTGGTGAAAATCAGTTCCCGTATCTGTCCAAAGTGCAAGAGCTATTAAGTGATATCGAGCACTACACCATAACTCACATCCCACAGAAGAAAAACACCAAGGTAGACTATTTGGCTAAGCTGGCAAACACCGGAGAAGCCCAATCATTGGGATTGGTTTCGGTTGAAACGTTAACCAACCCAAGCATAGACAAAATGGACGTGGACTGAATTTAGAGACCACTGTTGAGCCGGATACATGGATGACACTGATAAAGGACTATCTACTTGCAGGGACCCTACCAACTGACCGAAATCAATGGAAAAATCTCCTCCGTAAAGCGTCAGGGTTCATAATACAGGATGGGATACTCTATCGAAAGAGGTTCTCGACCCTTCTTCCTAGGTGTGTGACCGATGATGAAGCACGACGAATCCTGAAGGAAATACATGAAGGCGAGTGCGGAGACCATACTGGGGGTAGACGCTAGTAAAGAAAGTCCTTCGATACGGATACTTCTGGCCAACAATAAATCGTGACGCTGCATATCACGTCAGAAGATGCGATCGCTATCAAAGATTCAGCAAAATTAAGAGAACTCCTTCAATGGAACTGACACAAATGGTCAGCCCATGGCCATTTTGATATGGGGGATTGATCTGATTGGTGTCCTTCCAATAGCTAAAGGAGGAGAAAAATATGCTATAGTTGTCGTAGATTATTTCACAAAATGGGCCAAAGCGGAACCGCTGACCACCATAACCACAAAGAAAGTTATTAACTTTGTTACTAAAAACATCATTTGCAGGTTTGGTGTGCCACAAAAGATCATCATCGATAATGAAACCCAATTCAAAAGTGCCAAGTTCAAAGACTTTTGCAGGCGCTTCTAAATCGAAAAAAGCTTTTCCGAAGTGGCTCATCCGTAAGCAAACGGGTAAGTGGAAACAATAAACAAGATAATCAAGTTCACTATCAAAAAGCAACTAGCGAAAGCAAAAGGAAACTGGGTTGATGAACTTCCACTCGTGCTATGGGCTTATAGAACTGCGCACAAAGCGGCAACTGGTCACACTCCGTTCGCCTTAGCGTATGTTTCAGAAGCAATGATTCATGTTGAATTAGAAGTCCCCTTGCACTGAAGGCAGAATTTTAATCAAGCACAAAACGAGCAACTCATACTCGAATCGTAGACATGGTCGATGAAAAAAGAGAAAATGCAGAGTTGAGAACCGCTGCCCACCAAAAAAGGGTCGCATGATACTTTAACTCTAAAGTTCATAGTCAAACCCTCGAAGTTGGAGATCTTGCGCTCAAGTAAGTTTACCCTAGTCCGGGGGCCTTCGGACCAAATTGGAAAGGACCATATGTTGTTAATCAAAAGCTCAGCGATGGGACTTTCAAGCTGACAACCGTCGTCGGGGTCGCAGTTCCCAGAGCATGGAATAGCGAATCACTCTGCCTTTATTTCATCTAAAAAACTATTTTTTGTATTTTCTATTTTTCAACAAATAAGCCATCCCGAAAATGCCAGTGGCATTGTAAATAGGCAAAAAATTTGCCATGCTTTCCTTAAGAAAGTTTGCTTCTTGAACCAACCAAACTGTGTTCATAATAATTACCCGCCGAGTTAACTGAAGTAAATCGACTCAAACCGTTGGATCGACGAAACTAGATCCTTGTCTCTCAAAAAAAAACCGGTGTTTCCCCAGCAACTCCGGGAGGTAAAAAACTAACCCCTAACATTGACCGAAGATTAGTAGTGCCGAGGAGCACCTAAAAAATAACTTCCTTGCATTGCCCGGAAATAGGCCACGCCGAGGAGCAAAAAATTGAAACTCCTCACGTTGTTTAGAGACAGGCAACGCCGAGAAGCATCAAAAATAAACTCCTTGCATTGTCTAGAGATAGGCAACGTCGGGAGCAGCTTAAAAAAATAACTCCTCCACGTTGTCCAGAGATAGTCAGCGCTGGGGAGTAACTTAAAAAAAATAACTCCTTTGTGTTGGTCGGAGATAGGCAGCGCCGGGGAGCAACTTAAAAAACTGAAACTCCTCGCATTGCCCGGAGATAGGCAACGCCGAAGAACATCCAAAGTCGTGCATTTAATATGCCACGCACCCAAATTTAAACTTCTCACGTTGCCTAGAGATAGGCAACGCCGAGTAACATCAAAAGTCGTGCATCTCGTAAGCTGCGCACTCAAACGGAAACTCCTCGCGTTCCCCAGAGATAGGCAACGTCGAGGAACATCGAAAACGAACTCCTCGGGTTGTTCAGAGATAGGAAATGCCGAGGAACGTCGAAAAAACACTCCTTGCGTTGCCCGGAGATAGGCAATGCCAAGGAACATCAAAAGTCGTGCATCTCGTAAGCCGCGCACTCAAATTGAAACTCCTCGCATTTCCCGGAGATAGGCAACACAGAGGAACATCGAAAACGAACTCCTCGCGTTGCCCGGAGATAGACAACTTCGAGGAACGTTGAAAACAAACTCCTCGTGTTGCCCGAAGATAGGCAACACCGAGGAACATCAAAAGCCACGCATCTCGTAAGCCGCACACTCAAACTGAAACTCCTTGCATTGCGCGAAGATAGGCCATGCCAAGGAACATCGAAAACGAACTCCTCGTGTTACCCAGAGATAGGCGACGTCGTGGAAGCTCAAAATAAACCTCTTGCGTTGCCCGGAGATAGGTAACACCGAAAAGCATCCAAACTTATGCTCCCCACGTCACTCATAGATAGGCGACGTCAAGGAGCACCGGATGCCTTGTACTACAAAAGCGGTGCGCTAAATCCAAAAATAATAGCCCCTCACATGACCCAAAGATGGGCAATGCCGAGGAACATGAGAAACACCACATATATAGCTAGGAATAGTTGGTTCTAAAAGGAAGGCACTCAGTGATTGACAATACATACCAATGCGTAAATGGCATACTTACCCATTATCCAAACCGAGACTACATGCTAAGGTTGCAACACTTCCGAAGAAAGGAAAATCAAGTCATGAATTAGCCAGATTTTCAATAAAGATTATCTAAACCCTAAGTTACCGGATACTTTAAAATTGTTTGAAGTAAATAGCCCTATGAACTAAAGGGCATACACCTGCACTGAGACAGAAACACGTGAACACAATAAGTTCACAAGTTTCGTCACTCCAAACAACAATAAGTTCACAAGTTCTATCTCAAAGTTTTATGAACTTCCAAACAAAGAGTCTATATCTGTTTTAAAATTCTAAACAAAAATTTCAAAGTTTTTAGAAGTTTTATGAATTTCTAAGACAAAAATTCTCTAAGTTCTGTTAATTTCTAAAGTTCTGTTAACTTCCAAAGCGCTGATAATTTCTAAGTCCTGCCGCTTCGAATGAAGGGCTTAGACCATAATCATATAGCTAGAAAAGTATAATATGAAATAAGCACAAGTACACAAAACATATATGAATAGACAGATAAAATTACGGTCAAAATATCATTGTATTGCTTATGATTTTCTGTACACAGGATCAAAATGTCGGGGCCGTATCCACACCAGAACGGCAAACAAAGAGAAAATACAGACTCTACAGTAAGGACGCAAAGTGCAGATTCTGCATTTGAACAAAATGACTCAAAAAGAAACAAAAACAAGTCAGTCTTCTTGCAAGCTGTTGGCCAAAATCAAGTACATCCTCACGTCAGCCGCTCAATGCTTCTTGCCACCGCTTCCCTTTCCACCTCTGGTTGGTAGTTTCTGCTTCTTTTCAGGAGAGGTGTCGTTGCCAGTAATGTCAACGTGCACTTCGGTGGCAATCTCCTCCTCCTCCGAATGTTTTTCAGAAGAGCTTCCTTTCCTTTGCGGTTTCTTGACTTCCTGGAGCCCTTCGAAGCTTTGACTGCCTCCACCTTTTCCTTCTTGACAACAATCAAATCATGCTGAGTCTTCTATGGCTGCTCCGTCTGCATTTCCTGCTCCTGAACCTCTGCTGTAGCTATATCACCTTCCAAAGATGCCGAAGGGTCATCCAGGCCGTGGAGCGCAGCTATCTTCTCGGCTTCTGGCCCAGGCTGCGAATTAGATGTGGATGCGGGAACTGGGGCAGGAACTAGATGTAAAAATGGCAGCAGGCACGAGCGCCGAAGTAGTTGGCGTGTCAACAGGAAAAGTGGATGGACCTATAAGATCAAAAAGGAAAGCATTAAACTCCTCTCGCTCCTGCGGCATAAGATGGAGACTCCCAAATTCGGGAGAAGCATGGATGTTACATGCACCAAAGGAAGGATCATGAATAGTGACTTCGAACTCACTGTCGTCGCCTTCTTTTGAGGGCTCCACCATATGAGAAATAATATCAACTCCTGAACTCATCGACTGGTCATGGAGCCGCTCCGATGGTCCGCCCACACCGGAGGTAGAAGGTTTGGTAAGCGCGTCGATGGCGGTCATCAAGGCAGCATCAGCGGCCTCCCTCTCTCGTTTGACTCGGAGGATCTCCTGGCCCTCAAGTAGTCTGTTTTGGATTCATCATTGAGATAGGCATATCGCAGCTCCTGATCGGAGTAAATGTCGTCGCTGTTAGCAAAATGATATAAGATTTCCTCCCAAACGAGGGCAAGAGTGCGCGGAAACTTCGGGCCAAGATAGCTGAGACTTCCTTGATGCAACAGAGGGTTGATGTAGAAGTTCAGAATTGTCGCATCCAGCTTCTCCATCTTCCTGTCGAAGGCGTGTTAGAGGTCTAAGTAGTCCGTTGTCACCGCAGCCTTCTCAACTTCAACGACAGTCTTGTCGGCACTAAGCTGCGCGACCTGAGATTGTAGCTTAGCAATAGTCTCAGCCTAGTCGGTGATCGTCTTGTTATGCCCTTCAACAATTAAATCGTGGTCGGAAATGGTTTTCCTTTGAGCTTCAATGATGGCATTGCGGGCGACCACTTCTTCTTTCAGCTTATCCTCCTCAGCAAGAGTCTTTTTAATCTCGTCCCTCCAAACAATCTCAACCTTTTCATGTGCTTCTTTCAACTCTTTCATCAGACCGAAGGATCTCTTGCTTTCATGAAGCGTCGCCTCCTTCTCTTCCTCCAACTGCTTAATTTTAGCATCTCGATCAGCTAACGCCCTCTCAAAATCATATTTTTCGGATTCGAAGGAGAAGATCTCCTAATAGTTATTCCTATTTGTGTCAGCTAGCTATTTTGCAGAGCTTCTCCCATTTCTCAGCCCGTTCTAGCTCGTTTTGGATAGCTTGGAGATGTGGCATGAAGGAGTCCCTACAAACAAGATGGAGATCCATGTCGAACTTAACCCCCTTTAAGAACCAACCTGGAAGTGTAGCCTCAAGTTTAGGAGGACCAAAGGGAAGAGCATAGGCAGGCCTCTGGTGGGGATGAAAGGCACCAGGAGAAGTAATAACGATGGAAGAGGATGAAATGTGGGTTGGGGGCAGAATTGGAGCAGAAGTGACATGAGCTTCTCGGCCCACGGAAGAGTGTTTCGAAGCAAGCTTTGAAGGATAGGGGCGATAATCAATTTTTGACTTCTTTGACGGTTCATCTCTTTCCTCAAGAGACCTTCTTTTCTCATACCTACCTTTATATGAACGAGGTCGATCTCTCTCTTCCTGGCGGTAGGTTTCAGCTTCAAGTTCTTTCCTCCGCCTGTATTCTTCCTCCGTCTCTCGAACTTGATGGCGGCTGGAGGGGCGCTTGGGGTACCACTGGGAATCGGTATAGTCTTCAAAGTCATCGTAAATGCCACGTCCCCTTGTCATACCTGGAATGAGACACACATAAGAGGCTTCAGAAGCATGATATAAACTAAGAAAATATACGAAGAGATGGAAATAAGTGTAATCCTAGTGCAACATGTTGTGTGTCCCTAATAGGGGCCTAAGACGTCATCACAAACCAGAACAAACAGTTGTCGTAGGTGGGATCGGACTGAGTTCGGTTGTTATAGGAGGGACCGAGCTAACTATTGGCGCGATATCGCTCGAACAAGAAGGCGTCGAGTCAAATTTGAAGTCCCCTTTCATGAGAACGTCGAAGTTGACAAAAAAATCGCTGAAATCTCCGAACCCCGCTCCGGCATCCTTACTCGGAGAATCGTGATGTCTTCCAGTTTTGGAGCTTTGCCTTTAGCACTTGCATCAGAAGGAGGTGGGCCCAGGAGATCGAGACTCATTCCCAGAGTCTTATCGCAAGACACGGATTTTTCACCCTCAGATTCTGACGAGAAGTAATCACTAGCAATAAACTCATCGCTACTACTCTCGAACTCGCCTTCTTCTTTTTTTGAGTCTATCACGATTTTGCCTTCTCTATGCGTGAACTCATCTTCTGCTTCCTTCGGGATCAGAGGCATTCTAACTGAACCACTCAGTCCAATCGCAGCAGTGTCTTCTTCCTCGTAGGCCTCACCAGGTGATACTTTGTACAGGCTACCTCTCTCTTGACCTTCCTCGGAACCGTGGGATGAAGAAGCGGATTTTGTGAGAACCCTGGATCAGACAGGAGAGGGAGTTTCAATCTGAAAGGTGGATCTACCCATAGCTAACAGTCCACACCGACGCAAGTTCTCATTGGTCAAAAGAACTTTAACGCACCTCTCTTCGGCGTCAATAGCCTTTAAAGTTTGGCAAACTTCATCAAGCGTCACATCTCTAGTCAGCCTTGGGATAACTGCAAGAGAAGTATATTTAAACTCCATTACAATGCCTCGGAGCTCGATAAACGGAAAAGAGAAGCTTACCCCCTGTCATACATCGACGGTTGAACCCCTCGGGGAATCTAACAAAAAAGTACTACGTCTTGAACTGTGATAAGTTGCTATACAAGCGTAAGATGATCTTTCGATTCCTATGGGACTCGATTATAATCAAAGAAGGACAATCATCTATCCTCTTGAACACTAGAAAATACCACAACTTATCGGAACTTGGAGCGCGGTTGAACGTCCGCATGAAAAGGACAAGCAAGCAAGTAAGGATAGCGTAACCATTCGGATGAAGCTGGAATGGGGCAATTCCCAAGTTTGAGAGCGTCTCATGCAGAAAATCATCGAAGGGAGGCACGACTCTATTCAGACACATGTATCGATGACTCCAGGGGGGCATATGAGCGAATTCATCTTTCGCAAGTAGACGCACGTCCCCTTTGTGAATCCCATGCTGTGTACATATCTTATGAAGAACTTTGGCAGAAACCACTGACGAAACTCTTTCAAGTTGATTAAGCAAGACTCGAAAGTTGGGAGGCGTGCAGTCCACGATGGGCCCAACTGGAACTAATTGATCATACCGGGCTTGCAATGTGGATGATGATTCAGCTTCGGAGAGCGTCGGGCTTCGGCCGCTTGACTTACAAAGTGTAGACGGCTGCTTCATTCTATATAACAGAACTCGCCTCCAAAAATGGTCAGGTAAGCCTATCCTAAATTCTTAAGTCTCCCTTATCACACTTGAATTACGAAGAGACATTAACTTGTAATCGACATATCGGATTTCGAGTGCGAATTGGGGCAAGTGTAGTGTGCTATCTATATAGGATAAACTCAGTGCTCGGTACACTACAAACGCTCTATCCTGTGTAGATAGTTCACTCAAAGTGGAAGAAGAAAAGAATTTCCCGTGTCAGTTCATTTTTCATTTTTGTGTCTACTTCTTATGCAATTACCCTTATCGATCAATGATCGGCAACGGATCTGTTTTCTGAAGCGACACGGAAAACTCTCCTCCTCATAGGAATGCCGAACATGCAACGAGTGAACAAGATAGTTCGAATTCTTGGAAGAAATCGAGATCGACTAGTGAATGTGCGTGATGTGCGATAGTAGCTATAAAACTGGACGTGAGTCAATTCTGGTTTAACGGACAAAAATAGCGAAATACATCAAGTGTCGGACCACAGCCTGAATGTCGTTTCCAGAAAAAATTCAAGCCCCGATTGGCTATCTCGACCCGTCAAACCGTAATCAACTCGAGGTTATTGTAATCAATGTAGCACATGGATACTTGTCAACAAATCATTACACAAAATCAACAAACCAACTAGGCAAACCCACCTCAAACTGATTTAAAGGCACAAGAAGAATCACGAATCAAACTTAGCGAGCTATGGAGTGGATCGGTGGCGAGCTAACTTCAGGCCGGTGACAAGGTAAGGTCGGCTACAAATCGAAAGCGAGCTAGGGCACGGATTCAGGTTAGATAATCGGTCGGCTAGGGTTACACTAGATGTGGCGTGCTCGGAGGAACCAACGGCGAATGGATTCGAATGGAGTGATGGATCAAATCAAGGAAATGATTGGGTCGCTTGGAGTTGAATCGCTGAAGGAGTGGATCGTGTAAAGATGCAAGAATGGTTCGGGTCAAGTGGAGATGCTCTGGGTTGGTTCGAGCATTTAAGTAGGCAGGCTGGGAGTAAAAAAAAATTACTAAGTAATCGGGTCGCCAGCGACCCAACCTAACCCTATAGTAAAAAATGCCATATGCAGATAGATCGCTAGCGACCCATCCCTCATGGATCACCAGTGATCCACTAAAAAAATGAATGAAATGATGATAAAAGTAATAATAAATAAATATATATATTTGGAAGAAAAGAGAGGGCTTCGTCTATTCATCTCAAACTCGATCGATTACAACTGTTCGTCATTCCAAAGCATGCCGGGAAACTACGAGCAGAAATGTGATACGTTGTGGTAAGCAAGAGCAATCAGAACTAAAGAAAGACGACCAACAACGTTGAGAGAGCGTATTTGTAAATCTCAAATGCAATCACTCGGAAATGCACAAATGGATATTGAAAGCGATAACTTCCAGAGCATGCCTTGTTTACGATGAAGACATACTCTGGGGGCCAAATGTTATTCGAGTTTTTAACCCAGTAGAAACCGATAGAAAATAGAACAACCCTGTGTAGACAGGATGGTTCAGGACTCAACCAGGAAAGCTAAGACAAGGGACCGGTAAGGACACTAGGACAACAACCGGGATCAACGAAGCTGAGAGATCAGCATTCCTTTAGTCCAATTAGCAGTAGAAAGCAAGCAGCTAGTGACTTGCCATCAATGCGTAACAACAACGATAAAAAGCAATGGAAACATCTTCAATTCCAAACTCTAGAAAAATCCTAAGTGGTCGGATCATTAGTGACCCATGCTTCTCTTCAAGCCTTCAAACAAACCAGCTATGGAACACTGCCAAAAAAGGCAAGACGTTGGCCCACAAAACAAACCAAGTCTATGGGTCGCCAACGACCCATAGGCCATTGTGACTCGTTTTGCGAGCCAAAGTCACCCTAGGTCGCCTATTACCTACCTGCGAGCTAGTGAAGACAGGCCTAGCCCAGAAGCTCTTCGATCTCTATAAAATCATCTTACCTGCAACATAAACGAGATCTTCTCGGAACTGGTTGCTGAAGCTCTACTGGAATTATTCTTCACTCTCTTCCTCCCACACAACAATCTCCAAAGGTATACACTGTGATTCTCCAGTGGATTCCAACTCTGGAGATTCAATCTAGCTAGAAAATAATCAAAGCCTTGTAATCAAAAAATATTTATTGTAACAACAATCAGTCTATAATAAAACTATAAAGTGAATGTAGGCTTCATTAACAGCCGAACCACTATAAAAATTCTCTGTCTACTTTTTTTTACTATTCTTTCTTTATATCTGCGATCTGTGATATTGCTCTATCGGAACAGGGCTGGTGCTTTCAAACTCTAACCAGGGTGTTGGTCCATTTTTTGGGTCAACAATAGCTTTGTTGACCCAGTAGTCGCAGTTCACTTGGAGGAGTAGAAGGGAGACTTTGGTCGTTGGATCTGAAGAGTAGAACTCATCTGCCTCTTGTTAGAACAGAAGAGATGAAAACTGAAGCAAAAGAAAAGGACTACTAGTGCAACAAGGATAATTGCTGGAAGAAGTAGGAGAGTTCCCTCTACCGGGATTCAAATCAGTACCGACCACAATAAAATTGGTACCAAGATGAATATGAGGTCCTTAGACGGGCAGGAAGCTAAGGGTGTTTGACTTATCTGATTCTGAGGATGATATACAGCATGATGGTGAAGGTTATGAACTAGATGTTGAAGTTCGAAATGCTAGTGTGCAAATAGCTGCTACATGGCCAATCAGGCAACAAAAAAGAGAGGGAATGATTCTCCCAGTGATAGGAGAATCTAGACGTCACGAGTAAACCGATACCGTTTGTAAAGACAACACTCGGTGCAGCTCTTGACGATCGTCCATCAGAGTACCAGGCCAGTGAGGTGCATTTAGCGGACATAATCAAGCGGTTGATAGAGGAGAACAGATGGAGAAAGAGTAAGGACCGAGGTTCTAAGCCTAGCAGAACTCCATTCATGGATAATATTCTAAGGCAGGAGTATCCTATGAAGTTTACGACGCCTACCATGTCATCATATAACGGGACTAACGATTCTATGCAACACTTATTTAAGTACGGATGGCATATTGATGGTGCTAGAGATACGAATGCGGTTCAATGTAAATGTTTTCCTATTTTTCTTGATGGTGTGTTGTAACAACCCGCACCTTAATGGGCCTGAATTTCAACTAAATCGATACCCAAGTCCATAGAATACGGATCGTTGATTTTGGTAACTTGTAATAAACATAAATATATCATAGAGTTATCTATATAAACTCGCAGTAGAATAGAAAATTATAATATAACATATATGCCGACCAAGGCTACTACCTTGAAATTGGTATTATTCCTTTGGAATCAGATTGCCTTGCGAGTGCCGAGCATGAATGAGAAGACTTCACTATCTGCAGTTTCCGTCTAGCACTAATAGCATGTCCCTCTAAATCTTTCGTGTTGATTGTAATAAGGAGGGGATCAGAACAACATTCTAATGACTACAAAATTACATATTTTATCCATAAAACTAATTTAATGCTGATTGATTTCTATTTAACTGTTATGTCCATTATTAACGGCCAGTCCGTGAAATTCCACATACGCATATGATATGTCAAACCTCTTCCGAGGTATAATTACATATATACCTATACACGTATATATCTAAACATTATACTACCCAAAAACCCCGACAACTTAATACTTCTTAAATAGGGAGGAGGCAGACCCAACACTATTTAATACCTCAACTCCAAAGCGGACCCTCCGTAATGTAATCGCTAGTCAACCGGCTCTGGCTACAAAGATCGATGACCCAAGATACAGTTTTACAATATAATTTAATGTATTACTACATGTTCCAAAGACTCGTCTAAGGGTTAACTAGCCCACCTTTGACAAACAAGCAACTAACCAATTAAACTTTGAGGTCTGTGCGTATAACATAGGGATTCTACACTAGTAAGAAGCGAAATCCATCATGCATAACCGAAGTCTTTGCTAACGACGGCTCGGGATCACTAGTGGTCATAGCCTATATGCCGACCTACTACTAAATACATATACAACTACAATACCGACATAGCCCATCGACCTCCCACACCCAAAATCCCGTTTAAACTATTCTAATGTAAGTCAAGGAAAATGTCCATTCTAGTTATTCAATACCTCCTGTTAGAATTGAAGCAGACCCCATTTTCATATTAGGCACTGAGTCATTTAATACATCAAATTTGAGGCGAACCTTGGCATATTTTTCCCTATCTATACACAAACGTATATCCCTTCCCCACGGGTACTGTGGTTGGAGATGTCTCGCATCAGTAGTAATTATACACAACTGCTGGTAACCTCTAGGTGAAAGGTAGACTTTTGTTGTGTAACTCTACGACCTCGCATTCCAATCCATTCTAAACCAAACCAATCATCCTAAGCCTAAATATTAGGTTAGGCCCACTAATTTGTCCTTATCCTAAGCGTATAATAAAGGCTTTATATTTTTCCACTATGAAAATTATGTTGCCTACTAGTGATTAATTCATACTTAGGCGTTCATTTCCTATATTCCATAAATGTCAATTATCTATAATAAATGGTCATTATAATTCTAATTGGACAATCTATAATGACATTTATTTATTTATTCTAAATCAACCTATTATACATATTTCATTTCCCTATAAATGCTATATTAAATTGTTTAACTGGTTCCATTAAACGCATTTATGTCCCTATTTAATTCCCATAATTTCTTATTAATTGCATATTTATTTCCCTACTAATTTTGGGGGTTACTATCTCTCTCCCATCTACACTCCTAGTCCTATAATTGATTACACTATTAATAAGTAAACGTCCTAATTATAACTAATATGAGTATTAACATATATTACACTATGTGTATATATATATATAATTGGTAAGCTTGGGTATACGTGTGTGTATGTCTATTCTTATCTCTAAATCATTAATTCCTACGCGTAGGAATTCCAGAACATTTATTTTCACATTTTAATATATTAAAGCCATCCTTCCTAAAAAGGATTACCATTATAACTTTCCATAAATTACCCAAAAGTGAGACTTTTGCTTCATTTGAAATCACAAGGATTATCTATTTTCTTTTATTGAAATAGATAGTGCAAACTACGGAGGAGAACATCAACAACACTCTAGGTATACCATAACAAGGTCGATATCTGGGTAGGTCACCTAAGTCCACACCCTGGGTAGGTCACATAAGTCCATACCCTTAGTGTGCCATAATAAGTCAATACCAAACAAATCGTATATTACTCTAAGGTCAAAATTTTAGAGTATGGACTCTCCATATGTAACGTATGGAATCGCCACGCACGGCTTCAGTCACCACAGCCTAAAAAACCCATTGGACAACTCTAACAAAACCCCATACTAATCCAAATCATGTTCCAAATGGAACTCATGACCTCAATGTCATAATACTCAAGTATACCCTTCCGATCCACCTCAAAATATACGGTTTTGGAATACGTGCCGAGGTGGGTCCCATGTGGGCCCCAAATCAAATAATTCAAAACCTACCAAAATTTGTAAGTTGTAGAGATTTAAAAATGGTGAATAATGGTCTAAACCTTACCTCAATCTGACTTCGTATGAAAAAGTTATCGCGTTTTTAAAAACAAGTAAACATAGTTTCAATCGACTGATTGAGGGGATTCAGTCGATCGAACAAGTGCAGGGATGGATTGTTTTCTCTTGACCGGTCAACTAAAATGACAATTTGTGATGACTTCCCCATACCACCTACACATCAATGACTTCAAAGAGTGTTGTAAGCGCAGGGCCGGTCCTAGGAGTTTTGTTACCTAAAGCCAATTACAAAATCAAGGCCCATATACAAAAACTAACGCTGCCATCATTAATTAAATCATCAAAATAATTTATGTTGTTTATAAATAATGAGAAGATGATCAAAAAGAAATAATTTTATTCGTAACAATAATTTAAGTTATACAGCAAAATTAATTAATTGCTTGTGAACATTTTTTTAGCCTTTGACTTGCAAAATTACTAGTAAATTGGTCACATCATGTAATTGTAATAGCGGCAGCTGAAAGCATATACATATAGGTAGCATCTACGAAATAGAAAATGAATGAAGAATGAGCCCCTCGATAGTTGCTCCTTTATATTGTTGCATCATGTGGATGTCATAGAGGTCAGGCAATCTTTGAACATGGTAAAGAGCTATTAATATATTTTAGTATATATCTGGCAAGTCACACAAAAGGCTAATCAATTATAATGTAAGTAAAATATATTAAAATCTGAGACAGAGAAGTTTATGTAAATTAAGACTTGCATTATATTTCATTCATCAACTGACTTCCAGTATAATCTTTCCATTTAAACATTTGAGTTTAATTTGATCACCACTGACTTCCAGTACTTCTCCATCAATCTAAAGCCGCTATCAGGATCTTCAACCCAAACACGACTGCCTAATTTGATTCTTGAACCCTTTTAAAATATGCGAATTACCAATTGCCAAACTAAAATTAAGTACCTTTTGGTCCTTTTCAACAAGCCATCAACAAGTCTAAAGACTCTAACCTAACTCAATAAATTACTGTCTTACTAAATTAGTAAATTACAATACAATAACTAAACTAACCCAATAATTAAAATTTTAAAACATACGAAAACGAAAATCCAAATTAAGTAGTATTAATAACTTCACCTAAATTTTAGAATTTGTGTGCTGTTCGTCAGCGTGTGTTATGCCCTAGCAGCCGCAGAGATGGAGCCTGCTCATTGTACACTAGCTGCCGAGATGGAGCCTGCTTCCTGGAGGAGATGGAGAGACTCTCTCGCCTCCTAGATGGAGTCCAATCGCAGTTGTCGTGGGTCGCCGGTTCGTCACGTTTGTGAATCGCGATTCATGATTTAGGTTTTTTCGGTCATGTATCGCGTGAATTTGGTGCCCTACATATTTTGTGGCCCTAAGCGGATGCTTCTACAGCTTTGGTAAAGGGCCGGGCCTGTGTAAGCGTGCCAGGCTAATATGGGGCAATCATCAAGGGTTGAAATGTAAAGCATAAAAAAGAGAGAAAAACCTGTTGCATATCTCATAGCGCATGGATAAAATATAATATAGAAAATATACAACAGAATATAGCGAGCTATAACAAATGAAAATAACATCTCCACTAAATCATGAGTTATGGTACAAATGTTATAAAATCTCAGTACAACATTTCCTCACTACATCCTTTAGAGTACATAGAAACAGACAGCGGAAACTACAAATATAGAACAATACACCATAGCCTCTCTAAGCTCGTCTTCGTACAACAGTTGTGACTCCAAACCTATCATCTAGCCTACTGACTTAAGAGTACCCAAGATGATAAGAGGAAACATAAAACCTTGGGTCGGACAATAGTCTCGTGTGAGTGGTAAACGACTATCAAAAGCTATACTGGAAAATATGGTACTATACGAGTACAAAAACACCATACCTGACTAGTCCCTGCAACCAAAGAGTTAGCACATAATAATAAGATATAATCCTACTCAAATAAATGACAACGGGATATTGTGACAGAACATGATATAAGAATCTAAGCAACCTCCTCTATTGGCTGTATTCCCAGTCCCTTCTCCACCATTCCTATATATCATAGCCTACCCAAGAGAAATAGCAAACATAGCAACCATAGTAACCATAGCATCCGTCAACCAAAATCTAGCTATCATCTTCTAAAGCTTTGAATATATGATAACTCGTATGCCCTCATCCTCGTTTGCCAGAGACTAATGGAAATCCCGGTTCTCGATTGTGTTCCCCCGTACTTTTAGGTCTGAAACCCTGCACAGTTGTCTCTTACAGTACCTCCGTACCGTCTGACACTAGACCCTCTCGGAGCGGTCCAGGATACACGACGGGCACTACCAGCCCTCGGGTGCCCCCGCATATAGTGCCCCTGCTTGAACACAACCAAAACACTCTGAGTTATCAATGATTCCTTGGACTCCCAAATCTTCAGAGCTTTCACAACTCCAATCCATTTCCGGGCATGAATCCTGCCACTCAACCCAATCCATTATACCATAGCCTTGTTCTATCTCGAGCTGTCTATCAACTCCTTCGATACTACTCCTTATCCTAGCCCTCGATCGAAGAGCCGAAACTTCATCATGTTATAACTTTCAAACCGTAGAAGCAATCAATGAGCCACCTCTTCTAGCATGATTCTATATGACCCAAGAATCTTCCTTGGATCTCACATCCAATAAAGCCATCTATTTTGATCGGTATCGATCCGATCCAATTTGATCGGTGTCGATCCAAATACATAGCCAATTTTGGCTCCATTTCTCTTGCATCCTCTGGCATACTCCCTCTAGATACCATAGACCCTTAACCATCCCTATTTTCCTTCAGATCTTCTCTTCTATGCACCATAGCTGATCCAACGAAGATGATTCATCCAATCGTCAATACTTGGCCTATCCTCCGACCCAACTTCATAGAACAACTATATAAACCTTTCTCTAGCTCCTCTATGGATCTCACACCATTTTGAGTGAGTAATTTGGATCGATGTCGTTCCAACTCACTTGGATTGGTGCCGATCCAAATCATTAGCCTCAAATGAAGTGAAATCTTCAAGGTTCCGTCCCACCGTGCTCCAGAGCCTATCCTCTAAGTGTCGTGCGATTTTGATGAACTTTGCTCCCGATATGCTCCGATCACCAATCTAAGTCCTAAAACATGCACAACACTAGCAAATAAATCAAGCATAGCAAACAATTCAAACATAACAGTGAATCAGACATAGAAAATCATCTAATTACATCCAATAGAATGTACACATCATCCAATTCAATCTACCATCATAGTTCTAGTATAGATCTAATCTAACACATGGAAATATATAGCCAAATATACACAAATGACACTATCCAATGAACTAATCCCATTTACCTGTTTAATTAGGTTAATCTGTGGTTTCTAAATCTGAAATTATCTAAGTCTATTTGATAATTCTAACCTATAATCACCTAATTACAACATATAATCCATCATAGACTAGTGAGAGATCATAACCGCTCACCAAATCTACCAAACCTATGAAATATGATGAAGATCTGATCCGAACAGCAACAAATCGGATGAAAATCAACCAAAGTGATGAGATCAAGGTCCTAGTATAAGATCTAGCCTTTATTTTGCAATTAAAGATGATTTGAGATGAAATTCAATGGGATTAATGGAGAATTAGAGAGGAGTTATGGTTTGGGGCTGATATCAAATGATAGGCAAACTTTTAAATAGTCTCTCTCATCTCATATTTATAGCCAAACCTAATTAGACTAATAGGCTTGCTAATTTACCCACTAATCCCCTTCTAATTCTTGTTAGCAGATTTTAAAACTTAAAATTTCTATAACTTCCTAACCACTTATCCAATTTTCCTATATCACCATTCTACGGAATGAGAAACCACCATCCTAAAGCAATGAAATAGGTTAGAACATCTAATTCGGCTTCTATCAAAAGTTATAGCTAAAATAAGATCTCTAGGGGCAAAATAGTCACATAGAAATTTGGGAAAAATCTTGAATGTGTAAAACATCCCTAAGAACCATATACCAAAATATTAGAATCATACGACCAAAAATGAATTAAATAAAATTATTTTACGATCCTTTGATACGTAAAATACATGTCGTTACATTCTTCCCCTTTGGAAATTTCGCCCCAAAAATATCTAAACAAACACAAGCAACTAAGGTTATCTCGCAGGCTTACTAGCCACTAGCAACCATCTAACAATCCAATTAAGCAACCAAATCGAACAATAGCAAACAAAAAATATCCTTGCATGTGAAATTCTAATAGTATAAGATACAGTGGTGCAAGTAGATACGACCTATGGGTCTTACCACTCGAAGAGTTCTGGGTAGGTCGTCCTCATACTCTTTTCAGTCTCCCATGTGCAATCGCTATCATCCTCACTCCATTGCACCTTAACTAACCTAACTACCTTCCTCTTAACCTGTTTCGTGTCATTCCCAATGATTCGAAGCGGCTTACGAGGTCTTGAAACTTTTGGCTCAACCTCTATTTCCTTAAACTGATCATGTGCTACCACGATAGTAGAGTCATGCACAAATTTCCATAGATGGGAGATATGAAAAACATTGTGCACACCCACCATCTTCGGATGTAGGTCCATTATATAAGCCAATTTCCCAATTCTCTCAATAATTGGAAATGGTCCAACAAATATGGGTGCTAACTTTCCCTTCGTCCCAAATCGAACAACATTCTTTAGAGGAAAACTCTTAACAAATACCATGTCTCCAACTGAGAATTCCAAATCTCTCCTTCTCTTATCTACATAACTCTTTTTTCGATCTTGAGCTATCTTCATTCGTTGTCGAATGATCTCTATCTTCTCCGAAGTCTCTCTAATCATTTCAGGCCCAAGTATCGGTTTCTCACCTACTTCCCACAAACATGAAGGCGAATTACAAGGTCGTCCATATAATGCTTCATATGGTACCATTCCAATGCTTGACTGATAACTGTTGTTATATGCAAACTCTACCAAATGTGAATGATCTTGCTGAGATCCTCCAAAATCTATAATACAAGCTCGAAGAAGATCTTCCAAAATCTGATTCACTCTCTTGGTCTGTCCATCCGTCTATAGGTGATAAGCTGTGCTCAACTGCAGCTCGATTCCTAAAATCTCTTGTAAGCTCTTTCAGAATCAACTAGTAAATAATGGGTCTCTATTGCTTACAATACTCTTTGGCATACCATGGAATCGAACAATCCACTTAACATACAATTCTGCTAACTTGGATGCCGTCCTGGTAGACTTAATCGGTGTGAATCTTGCACTCTTGGTTAGTCGATCTACCACTATCCAAATACTATCATATCCTGCTCTAGTCCATGGCAATCCATCTATAAAATCCATAGATATCTGCTCCCACTTCCATTTGGCAATATCCAGTGGTTGTAGCAATCCACTAGGCTTCTTCTGCTTAGCCTTCACTAACTGGCAATTAATACACTTCGAGATGAAACTTCCACCATCCTTCTTCATACCTTCCTAGTAGTAAGTCCTATTCATGTCTCTATACATATTGTTACCACCAGGATGAATGGTTAATCTGGAATGATGGCATTCCCTTAGTACGTCATCTCGTTATCCATCAACATATGGAACAACTAGTTTCTTATCCTTACGAAGCCAACCATCTCGGTCAATCTCATACTGCCTCAAATCTTCAGATTCCACTCCCATCTCAATCTTTGCCATGATCTCTACTAACTCAACATCCTGATTCTGACTAGTACCAATCCTTTTTATGAGAGTAGGCCTGATCAATAAACTTGCCAACATCTCAGGCTCGAGCTCACAATGTGGCCTAAAATCAAATTCAGCTATACACTCCATATGTTTCCATTCAAGAAACATAGTTCCTAATCCAGCATATCTTCTGCTTAGTGCATCTGCCACCACATTACCTTTCCCTGGAGTATAGGAAATATCAAAGTCATAAGAGGCCAAAAACTCTAACCACCATTATTGTCGAAGATTAAGATCCTTCTGAGAGAAAAGATACTTCAAGGATTTATGGTCCGTGAATAGCTTAAATCTTTTACCCAACAAATAGTGCCTCCACATCTTCAAAGCAAACACAATCGCTGCCAACTCCAAGTCATGGGTTGGATAATTCCTTTCATGCGGTTTCAACTGTCAAGTAGTATAAGCGATAACTCTCCCTTTCTGCATCAACGCAGCTCCAAGACCAGTACTACAAGCGTCAGTGTATACTGTCATCTCTTCATTCCCACTTGGAATAACCAATACAGGTGCAATCTTCAATCTCTCCTTCAGAACCACAAATGCATGCTCACATCTAGCATCCTAAGTAAAAGCCGATTCTTTGAGAAGTCCTTTATGAAACGCTTGTAATATCCTGCCAATCCTAGGAAACTTCTCGCATTCGTAGCATTCTTGGGCCGGTTCCAATCTTGGATTGCCGCCACCTTCGTGGGATCCACTGCTATCCCTTGTCCTGACATGACATAACCCAAGAATCTCACTTCTTCCTTCCAAAAGTGCCACTTAGAGAACTTAGTTCTCAACTTGTGCTTTCTCAAAATCTCAAGCACGATCCTGAAATGCATCTTGTGTTCTTCCTTAGTTCTAGAGTAAATCGGAATGTCATCCATGAACATAAGCACGAACTTGTTCAACTGGTCTCCGAAGACTCTATTCATAAGATGCACAAAGTACGTCGGAGCGTTGGTCAACCCAAAAGGCATCACCAACCACTCGTAGAAACCTGACGGTGTCTGTAATGCAATAGTAGATACACTTTCTTTAGCCACTCTCAACTGGTGAAATCCCCTTACCAAATCCATCTGAGAAAACACCTTTGCACTGTGCAACTGATCTAAAAAGTCATCAATCCATGGAAGTAGATACTTATTCTTCTTCGTAACCTTGTTCAGCTCACGATAATCCACACATAACCTCAAAGAACCATCCACTTTATTCGCGAATACAACAGGTGGACCCCATTTAGATATGCTTCTCCGAATGAATACTTTCTTCAGTAGATCATTCACTTGCACCTCTAACTCTTTCTGCTCTCTTGGTGCCATACGCCTCAAAGGCATCCCTATGGGTATGGCTCCATTTACTAAGTCGATTCGAAACTCAATCTTTCTATGCAGCGGCAATCCTCTCACTTCCTCGAAAACATCAGGGTACTCTTTAGCGATAGGCACAGATGATAATCCTTCCTTTGGAGTCTCAAGCGGATATAGAGAGGGACCAATATGTCATCCTCTGGTAAGTAGCGTATTACTACCTTTCGCCCTTCCACAATCCCAATTGTTGCCTCTAGCTTCTCGCAATCCACAGTAGCCGCATACCTCTTAAGCCGGTCCATTCTCAAAATAATCTTGAACCCAACAAAATTAAGAACAAAGCAATCGCAAGCAAAAGAACATCCATGACTCGATAAAACTAAGTCTTGACAAATCATAAAAAGACTAGAAGATCCTCCAACAGGGTTCGTCTCAATCAAAGGTCGGTCCACTATCTTGGGTTCCAAACATTGTCTACTATTTGCTTATCCTTAGGCGGTTCTAGACAATCCTTCTTAATATGCTCTGGCTTATCATAGTTGTAGCACTTCTTAACAACCTTGTATTCCATAATATAGTGGCCCTTCACCTTGCAACCATGGCGAACAATTTCACTCTTATTCTTTTTCTAACCCCTTTTCGTTGTTGTTTTTGCTTCCTTTTTCCATTCCATTTCTTCTTACCACCACCGCCTTGCTGTGGTTTTGGTTCCTCTTTCTTAGCAATAACAACAATATCAGTCCTATTCTTCGGGTACAGACACTCATGTCTAAGTACTTTCTCAACCAACTTCTCAAAAGAAACTTCAATGTGGTCCACCCGCTTCTCTTCAAAGTGATCGTCCAATCAAATGATAAACTTCTCATTCTTCTTCAAAGGTGTACTAATAAAAGACATCCCATACTTCGACAGAGCATGAAATTCCACCACATACTCATAAACAAACATCTCTCCTTACTTCAATTCAGCAAATTTCTTGAACAACACGAAATTTTGAGCCGCAGGAATGAACTTCTCCTCAAATTTAGTCTTAAACTGATCCCAAGGAATCAGATCCTCTGGAGTAGCAATGGTAACAGCATTCCACCAATTCATTGCTCGACCCTATAGCTGTCTTGAAGCAAGCTTCCTCTTCATAGCATCTTCCACATCCAAATCCTTGAAAATGCATTCACAAGTATCTATCCAATCTTACACTTCAATAGCTGATTATGTTCCCAAGAACGGCTTCTCTCCAAGTGTAGAATAATTCTTGCAAAGCTTGGCAAAGTCAATCCTAGGCACTTGCAAAGGAGCATAACCACCTAAAGTCATACTAGGAGTAGTTTGGGCTCTCCTCACCCACGAAGCCACCATTGCATCGAACTTGGCTTGAAAATCGAGTGTTGCAACTCCCGATCCCACTCTCTCTTCCACTCCTAAAGTAGAGTTATTCCTAACAGCATTCCTTGTGTTTTGATTCATTCTTATCTGTAATAAGAATGATTAGCCTCATTCCAAGAAAAGCTGAAATGGTACGCAAGTGCATACTTTACTTTATAATATTACTATATAGCATGATATCTTCATTAATAAGTACACTCCCTCCTTTAGCGTATACTATCAACTTGCTTTGGTTAACTCGTAACCAAAGCTTTGATATCAAATGTGACGACCGCCCTATACCACCCGCACATCAATGACTTAAAAGAGACTGTAAGTGTGCCAGGCTGATATAGGACTATCATCGGGGTTGAAATATAAAGAAAAAAAAGAAAAAAACCTATGGCAAATCTCACAGCGTATGGATAAAATATAATATAGAAAATATACAACATAATATAGTGAGCTATAACAAATGAAAATAACATCTCTACTAAATCATGAGTTACAGTACAAATGTCATAATATCTCAGCATAATATTTCCTCACTACATCCCTCAGAGTGCATAGAAACAGACAGCAAAGACTAAAAATATAGGGCAATACGCCATAGCCTCTCTAAGCTTGTCTTCGTATAGCAATTGTGAATCCAAACCTGTCATCTAGTCTACTCATTTAAGAGTACCCAAGATGATAAAAGGAAACATAAAACCTTAGTTCAGACAACAATCTGGCGTGAGTGGTAAATGACTATCAAAAGCTATATTGGAAAATATGGTACTAGACAGGTACAGAAACACCATACGTAACCTATCCCTGCAACCAAAGAGTTAGCACATAATAATAAGATATAATATGCTACTCAAATAAACGACAATAGGACACTGTGACAGAACATGATAGAAGAATCTAAGTAGGCTCCTCCATTGACCCTATTCCCAATCCCTTCTTCAACATTCCTATAGATGATAGCCTACCTAAGAAAAATAGCAAACATAGGAACCATAGCATCCATCAACCAAAACCTAGATTTCATCTTCTAAAGCCTTGAATATATGATAACTCATATGGCCTCGTCCTTGCTTGCCAAAGACTAATGGAAATCCCGGTTCTCGATTGTATTCCCCCATACTTTCAGGTCTGAAACCCTGCACGGTTTTCTATTGCAGTACCTCTATACCGTTTGACACTAGACCCTCTCGGAGTGGTCCATGATACATGATTGGCGCTACCAGCCCTTGGGTGCCCCGACATATAGTACCCTACTTGAACAAAACCAGAGCACTCCGAGTTATCAACGATTCCTTAGCACTCCCAAATCTTCAAAGCTTTCACAACTCCAATCCATTTTCGGGCACGAGTCCTTCCAGTCAACCCGATCCATTATACTACAGCCTTATTCCATCTCAAGCTATCTATCAACTCCTTCGATCCTACTCCTTATCCGAGCCCCCAACCGAAGAGCTAAAACTTCATCATGCTATAACTTCCAAACCATAGAAGCAATCAATGAGCCACCACCTATAGCATAATCCTATAGGACCCAAGAATCTTTCCCCTATATCTCACAACTAAAAGAGCCACCTATTTGGATCGGTACCAATCTGATCCAATTGGGTCGGTGTTGATCCAAATACATAGCCAGTTTTGGCTCCGTTCTCTTGCATCCTCTATTGTACTCCCTCTAGATACCATAAACCCTCGGCCATCCCTCTTTGCCTTCAGATATTCTCTTCTATGCACCATAACTGATCCAACGAAGATGATTCATCCAATTGCCAACACTTAGCCTATCCTTTGATCCAACTTCATGGAACAATTATAAAAACCTTGCTCTACCTCCCCTATGGATCTCACATCATTTGGAGTGAGTAATATGGATCGGTTCCAATCCAACACACTTGGATCGGTACCGATCCAAATACTTAGCCTTAAATGAAGTGAAATCTTCAGGGCTCCATCCCACCGTGCTCCAGAGTCTATCCTCCAAGTTTCATGCGATTCCGACGAACTTTACTCCCTATATGCTCCAATCACCAATCTAAGTCCTAAAACATGCACAACACTAGCATACGAATCAAGCATAGCAAAGAATTCAAACATAATAGCAAATCAACCAATTACATCTAATATGAATGTACAAATCATCCAATTCAATCTACCATCACAATTCTAGCATAGATCTAATCTAACACACGGAATTTCATAGGCAGATATACACAAATGACACTAGCCAATGATCTAATCCCAATTACATGTTTAATTAGGTTAATATGGGGTTTCTAATATGAAATTACTTAACTCTAATCAATTTATAGCTTAATTTGACAATTCTAACCTATAATCACTTAATTACAACATATAATCCATCATATACTAGTGAGAGATCATAACAACTCACCAAATCTACCAAATATGATGAAGATCCGATCCGAACAGCGACAAATCAGATGAAGATGTAACCAAAGTGATAAGATCAAGTTCCTAATTGAAAATCTAGCCTCTAATTTGCAATTAGAGACGATTTGAGATGAAATTCAATAAATTCAATGAGATAAATGAAGAATTAGAGAGGAGTTAGGGTTTGGGGCTGAAATCAAATAAGAGGAAAACATTTAAATGGTCTCTCTCACCTCATATTTATAGCCAAACCTAATTAGACTAATGGGCTTGCTAATTCATCCCACTATTCCCCTTCTAATTCTTGTTAGCAGATTTTAAAACTTAAAACTGCTATAATTTCCTAATCACCTATCCGATTTTCCTATATAACCACTCTATAGAATGGAAAACCACCATCCCGAAGCAATGAAACAGGTTAGAGCATGTAATTCAGCTTCTATTAAAAGTTATAGCTAAAATAAGATCTCCAGTGGAATAATGGTCACATAGAAATTCGCGAAAAAACTTAGATGTGTAAAACATCCCCAAAAACCATGTCCCAAAATATTAGAATCATACGACCGCAAATGAATTAAATAAAATTAATTTATGATCCTCTAATACGTAAAATATGGGTCATTACACAGGTCTAGGCAATGAGCTTAGGCATGGGCAAACCTCGCCAAACGATCGACAATTTGCACGTTGTTTCCTCTGATGCTTCGCCCAATGAGTCGCCTTGCTACTAGAGCCTACTCCCATCCCATTGGACATTTACCGAGGTTCATTTTTCGACATTTTGGAAGTGGCTTCTTAAGTATATGTAAACTGATTTCGATACCAAAATCCACACTTTCGTGAGTAGATTTCAACGGGCAATTATAGCGACCCTACTTTCTCTAGCATGCCAAAACTACATACCCGGCCTCCACGCCTTGTGCGTATCCTATACGTGTGTCGATATACTCATTTTTGCACTCTTATGCATATACGCTCATGCAAAGCACGACTATAACACAAATCAGATTATGGACTTCAATGGGATGACTGCTTGGCCCAGTATACTCTCACGCAACTTAGCGTTGCGATGGTCGCTATGGCTACGTGAAATGCCCGCAATGAACTTGTAATCAATTATATTTCTATATAATCAAACAATTACATATCTATATAAACGAACAGTCACACAAAAATTCTAACTACAATACTATCTTTGTTTTAATTGTCACTTAACTTCAAATGCTCGTATACATATGCCCGCTTATGCACATAAACGTATAGGTATATTCGACTAAGTAATCCAACTATTACTTAAACCAAAACTTACTTTTATTTACTAAATCTTTTCAATAACAGTAAAGCATCTCCTTATATCATTTTACAAAACCTCATACTATTTTACCAAATATCATACTTGCTTATAAATCACTTTATAAAATACAATGCTAGCTTCTAAATCGATTTAGCTCTTTAAAATACTTATTTCGCCTCATTGAAAATCAAGTATTTAGCAATTTACTATTTTATAAAGTTCATATCTATTCTATAAAATATATTCTTTAGTAATGAAATCTTAAACCATTTTATAAATACTAGTTAAGCTTTATTTGTCTCTAGTCACTGTATAAGTATAGAGTTCACAAACCACTTAAATTAGCTTACTAACATTTTTCAAATCGATTCAAATGGATTAATTAATATTCTCTAATGACATGCACATCATTACACTACTTAATTAATCCCAGATCAAATAATAACATCACAACAAATCACCTAATTAGCCCAAACCAAATCCAGGGCATACTAACTATTTTCAAAACATAGTATTATGGTCTTAAACCATTAATTAGCCAAGGAAAACATGTTAATAACATGAATATAAGTCTAAACCCTAGCATAAAAATCTCCAAATCATTCCATAATGCTACATCACTATAAATTAACAAATTAAGGAAGTAAAATACACAAAGTTAATAGAAGAATCATCCCACTCACCTTCTCTTTCACTAAAACCAATTTTAATCACCAAAACTCATCTTCATGCTCTCTTGAAATCCAAAATGAAATTCCAAACTCTGAGTCAAGCCAATTCCTTCACGGGTTTTGTAGAGAATCTCATGAGAGGAATATGGTTATTTTATCAGAATTTATTGGATTTTATTTGGGCATGGATTAGTGGATCTAGGGTTAGGGGATTAAGAGGAAGAATGAAATGTGAATGAGGAAGTGAAATGAAAGTGGGAAGAGATTAGCTACTTATAAATTTACTATAAATGATATAAGGGATTCACTCATAGTCAAGTTTATACTCATTTCACTCACGTCGAAAAAGCAAACTCAACTACGGGTGTGTCGAGTCCTAATTCGATCATCTATAAACATCGAATATAAGGGATGTTCTATTTTTTAACGATTAAATATTTAACTTAATCATTTAAACATTCGATTGTTAAAATTATGGAGTGTTACACTTCTCCACCATGGAAATGGATTTTTTTTGGGCCCTAGGTGTTGGTGATGGTGATGTCTTCCCCCAAGGATTGGGAAGCATCGTCCAATCCCTTCAAAGTTTGATTTTTCTACATCAAAACTAGAAACGGAGCTGGAGGGAAGGCTTGGAACAACTAGTCCTATGGTCATGGAGGTTGAGTCAGTTGTGATTGTAGCACGACCCAAGCCTTGAGTAATGACAGCGGAGGAGGTGGAAGAGAAGGTTTATTTACAAGATCACAAACAGAGTAGTAAACGTTTGTAATAATCTCAGGCGACAACTGGAGGACTTCTAATACCGAAAAGGCAAGGGATATACCTTCACAAAGACTGGATTCTAGGTAGAAGACTTAGTAATTTCCCCATCTTCAAGTGTTGATTGCATCGATTGGTCATCAAAAGGAGGAATGTATGGCTCAATATAAGTAATAACTGCGGAAGCTGGAATCACTTAGGTGGCCTCAGATCTGTCCCCCTTTGTTGTTGGGATATCTACTATAAGCTCTTAGGATTTAGGAGTTGATGATTCTTCCTGACCTGATGCACTTGGGTCAGTAGGATCTTCTATGGCAGTTTTATCAGCAACATCTTCCACAATAAGGATAGCTCTACCCTCTTCGAGTTTTTCTACGTCTACAAGGTCAAAGTATTTGGATTTCAACTCATCTTTGGTGAGGCCTTCGTCGGTCGCCTCTACATGACGTAATATCTCTTCCTAGGCACTAGAGAAGGTAACGTCATATGTACTTCCCAACCACTTCAAGTTCCTATATTTGACGACGTTAACAAAGAACAGCTGAAAGGTAATGTTCAATTCTTCCTTCTTTTTTGCCTTTTGCTCCTTTAGTTTGTTCTGGTCATGCACAACTATGGTGTGATCAACTTGAGCCTCCAATCTCTCTATTTTTACTAGGAGCAGTTCAGACTCAAGCTTCACGAAGCTTCTAGAATTTAGTTGCCTGGTCTTTGATGGTATTGTCATTCTCTAGGAGGGCCAGGTCCTTGGATGCAAGCTATGTCTTGAGAGTAGCGTTATCTTTATGAGCAGTATTCTTCATCACGATTTCGACCTGGATATGTGCTCTCTTCATCTCCTCCATCAAGTCATTAGCTTTTGCTTCATCTTTCAAAGTTGTGTCTCTCTCTTTCTCCATCTTCTTTAAGTCTCTCTTATATCCTCTATGAGGTTATCGTAAGTTCTTTTTTCGAACTCAAATGATTGAATGTTTGTTTGGTTGATCGAATTGACATTAGAGAGGGCATATTAAAGTTTCTTCCACTCATATCCTGGTCAACAAGCTCTTGGACCTTCCTAACCTTGCAATATGCCTCTTCCTTAGGAATATTTAGAGGTCACGGTCAAAAACAACACTGGTTAAGCAAAGGTCAATGAAATCAGTCTGCATGTGGTTTGACGGAGCTGGAAGTGGAACCGAAGGAATGGAAACATCTTTGGACTGAGAAGGATGAGGAAAGGTGGAAGGTAGAGAGCGTGATGCTGCAGCTTGTTGCTATGATGGAGGAAGCTATGATTGAAATCGGGTGAAGGAACACCAAAGGAGGAACCGCGACGGTCATGCGAATCTTTATGCCTCTTTCCATAGTCTTAAGATTGCCTCTCTTCGGCCTGCCTCTTCTTTCAATCCAGTCGGCCTGGCGGTCTTTTTCCGCCTCTTCCTTTTTATTTTTTTCTCTGAGATCTCTCCTCATCCATTTGTTGCTCCATGCAATAGCTAAAGTGAGGTGGATTTCGATCAAGAGTGCGCTTCCTTTCTTTGAAAATACAGTACTATAGATTAATGAATCGATCTCTTCCAATTGTATCTGAAATAAAAGAAGCGTGTTAGTTTCGGAATATTGGAATGTAAATGTATGCGAGGAATGTGTGTTCATGGTCCTAGGAAGTGTTTGGAGTGTCGATGTCTCGCTGAGTACTCTATGGACTGTGTTTAAAAGGAAGTAAGGATAGGATCTTGCTTCATTTGGCAAAGATGCCCCCAGAGGGAAAGCTGAAGCTAGGAGAGCCTTCTTTAAGGAGATCAACAATCAAAAAGTAAAAATCGCTAAGCGAATCAGAAGTATCATCTGAAGAACCCACTAGAGGAATCGCCTTGGTCATTGGCGCTATGCTCAGTTCTATGATTCACTAAGAAGTCTTGATAATTAACCATTTTGGATGTGGCGAGGGGGGAATTTCAGTGCCTTCTAGAGATGTCTCTCCATATGACTTGACTCCTCCCTAGTAAGAGGCATCATCATCGTCATCTTTTTCATCACCTTGATCTTCTTCCTTTTCCTCTCCCACTTCTTCTCTCCTATCCTCTTCTTTATGGATGGTTTGCATTTCAAATCTCTTATCTCCTTCTACTTGAACATCACCGACAACATGCCCTTCTGCTACTCTATCAATCGGTTCATTAACGTTTTCCATGCTGGATGAACCTACTACTTCCCCTTGGATATTGTCACCATAACTATGAGTGAGTGTAATAGACTTGGTTGGTATCCTAGAATTACTCAGAGGAGCAGCAACAAAAACAATAAAGCGCTCAGGGTGTAAAAGGTTACATAGGTGAAAGTTCTCATTTGTTAGAAGATAAGGAGTAGTGCGATGTCGAACGCTGATTCTCTAGAGAGCTTTTAGAGTTTAGGCATGCTCTTCACTTTTTTCTTAAGCAGGAATATCTACGAAGGAATTAGATAATAAATAAGCATTTTGATGGAGAGAATCAGAATACGGGAAGACTGGAAAGGAAGAAGCCATACTCCAAGAGAGGTAGGGCCTATTGGATCTGAACAGACAATGAACAAAGAAATATTCATTCTTGAAGTACAAATGTTTATTGTGGAGTGCTTCAATGACCTTACAGTGACACCAAGCCTCAATGATCATGTAGGAGGGTAACTCCCTTCGTTGTTTAAAACTTAGGAGATAAGTTAGTTCTTTGGAGGTAGGGGGTTTGTCTGGAGGTTGGGGTTGCTGAAATTGGTTTATGTACAAAATGTATAGAGAACTCAATAATGCATATCCTTTGGGATGGACTTAGGTCGGAGCTAGCCCAAGTTCCCGGAGAAACATACGTAAGAATGGATTGAAAGGCGATATAGTGCTGCCTAAGCACATGTATTTATTCCAAGCTGTGTAACCTATTAGAGGATTGTGCTCTCGTTAGCCCTGTGCAGGAAGCAATACATTGCTTTTAGAAATCTCATTTTGCTGGTATATGGTCCGAAGTGTTTTGGGAGATAGAACCGTTAGCATTTGTTCAGGCAGATCATCTAGGTCTCTTTGAACAATGTGTTCATTTAAACGAAGGGGCTGGTCTTGAATCGGTTCTACTAGCACTATCATTCTCTGTAAACTAGTAGTAAGTGAGTGGCTTGGCCCGAAACGCATGGAAGTCAAAGCCTGAGTAGTAGTAGGCCCAGCTTCAGGAGGAGTTGACGGTTCAACACCAACGTTGAATATATGAGAATGGCTAGTCATTCTGAATAGGAAAACTTGATGTTCAACACAGTGAGGTAAATTTCATTTTGGAATTCTATTTCAAATGTGAATCCAAGTAATCGACACACAATATCCAGTGGATGTCGAAGTGGATTGGCCAATCGGATTCTAAAAATCGATCGGGGCGATTAGAAGTGGCAATCTATGTAGTGTGAGTCTTTATGTCCTGTACACGATGAATGGATAATTTTATGTAGATAGTCTGCTCATGCTGGAAAATGAGTCACGTTGCATGATGGAACTATGCATCGGATCTTACCTGTTATTGTTGGATAATCAATAACGGAACCGATATCTAGAGTAATATGGAGCGTTTAATTACAAAAGCACAAAGAGTGTAGTGATCATATATGCTATGCAACAAAGTTGTTCAAGTAACGGGCTGCAATTGATGTGACCATTCTATGGAAAAGAACCATCCCATTAGAACGTGAAATAATGGATAACGATAGACCAATTTTTGTAGGAAGTAGTCCCCACATTTTGGAAGACAAAACCATTTGATTACGACAAGTGTTTTCTGAGACTCCTCATACAACCAGAGGTGGGATGGAAAATTTGCTAAGGATCATACATTCCCACTTTGAGTCAAACATATGTTTAACTAAGGAGTCCCCTAGGGCTTATAGCATTCAATAAGGGGCAAAAGTCAACCACTATCTTGAAGTCCAGACCATCCACTAACCACGACAACCCTAGGACGTCGCCGGTAGAGAAATCCATCATTACTCAAAAGCAGCAACCCACGTCTTCTAGTCAAGATCTTAGATTATAGATTTTGAGAGGTCGGGGTTGATTTGTTTCGAAAGGTCGATGTTAATTGGGTTTTTAACCTAGCAGAATTCACTAGAAGTCAAAACATTCAGATTAAGCTAGAACGACTCGAAACTTGGCCCAAACACCCAAAAGAACTAGACAAAAGCTCTCAAGAAGTTCTAGTAAAAAAATAAGCCAACTTTTTGGATCGGTACTGATCCGATCCAAATGGATCGATACTTATCCAAATTATTGATTCAGGGCAACTCCAAATCTCTTGCGTCACACTCTTATATCTCCACTAAGCTCACCCAACAAATTTGGTAGCATTCCATGCAACCTAGTTCCAAAAGTGAAGGTTCATCTGATTTAGAGTACAGTTCAATCCAAACCATAAGTAAAGCATCATCAAAATAAGTTAACAAGCTACGAAACTACATAGAGAGTATCATAACCAGGCAAGGAAGACAGCCAAGTAGTCAAAGCATCAAAAATGTTTAATTATTTGGATCGGTACCGATCCAATTGGATCAGATCGGTACTGATCCAAATACTTTGCTCTGATGACCTTCAATCTTTATGGTCTTCCTCTATATGATGAATGTTGGCAAAGTGGGTTTGGCCCAAGTGCTCTCCAACCCCTATAAATACTATCCTATCTGCAACATGAAAGGGATCTTTCTGGATTGGCTGCTGCAACTCTGCCATTATTATTCTTCACTCCTCTTTTCCCACATAACAGTCACGAAGGAGCAACTGAGATCCTCTGGTTGGCTCCAAGAACTTGTAATTTAGATCTAACTTAGGTGATTCAATCATATTGTAAACCAAATCAATCTAGTAACAACGGTCAGCTAATAAAAGCTATAAAATGGATGCATGCTTCGTTAACAGCCGAACCATAATAAAAATTTCTTGTCTCTTTACTATTTCTTCTCTATATTGTTTGCTGAGAAACAAGGCTAGTGCTTTCACACTCAATTCAGGGTGTTGATCCATTTTTTGGGTTAACATTTTGGTGCTTTTACTGAGGGTTGAACTCAGGCATAGATCTAGTTTTCCTCTTTGTGTCCTCCAGACCCAAAAACTAGATCCACCACAGCTCAAGGAAGTTTGAAGCTTGCTGTTGAAGATTAACGGAGGGGAGAAAGAGAACTACTTCCGAAAGATCCATAGGAGCTGTTGTAGCCGAAGAAGAGACCATTCCGCATCAAGTTGAAGTCAACAATGCCAATAATCCATTAATCAAAGCAAAGTATAGAGCTAACATAGGAGATCAGGTGCCAGGATCTTCTACCCAGCATGAAGTCGTCACTAAAGCTGAATTGAATAAGATGGTTGATGAAATCAACCAAAAGATGGAAAACAGACAAAAAGCTCTTATGGACAAATTAAACGCCCTCCTAACCTTGCAATCATTAGCTGCTTCTAGAACCATGCCAGAACCCACGGCTACCGCGGAGCAGGAAAATTCTTCTGTTTCTGACCTAAATGGAAGAAACGGAAAGTAGAAGCAGAAAAGAGTGGTGAATGGAGCCGCAAGAATCATCGTAGAAGTAAACATAAGCACCCCGCTAACTGCAAAGCAACCTGCTACAAACTTGAATCTAGGGGCGAAAACCCCATGGGAAGATATAGCGGTGGATCCCTCCGACTCTGAAAATGGTGAGCAACTTGACGACGATAAGTTAGAAGAAAATGCTAATGCACTTAGTACCTGCAGGGAGGCACATATTGCCCCTTCCCGACCAACCGCAGGCCAACAAAATTCCAAGGGGATGACTCTCCCGAAGACAGGAGAGCCTAGGCTTCAGCCCACTTACCAAAATTGTTTGCCAAATCAAACACTTGGCATATTCGCTAACAGTCAACCCACAGACTACCGAACATTAAAGGTATATATCGTGGATATGATAAAATGCTTGATGGGTGAAACTAAAGACAGGAGAGATGAGGAATGAGGATCTGCTCCAAGACGGACTCCTTTCATTGGACGTTTTGAATGAACAGTATCTTGAAAAGTTTACTCTGCCGACTATTCCATCTTATGATGGAACTAAAGATCTGAAACCTCACTCATACAAGTACGGTTGCTACATGGATAGAGAAAATGCTTCAAATGTTGTTCGATGTAGATGTTTTTCTATCTTCGTAGAGGGAATTACTTCTATGAGTTCACCAGGCTCCTACCAAAATCCATCTTCATTTTTAATGAATTAACGATAAAATTCCTTGATTAGTTTAGGCTTCAGATGGCACAACCAAAAGACGTGATGTCCTTGTCTGGCTTATTCCAGGGACGAAATGAATCTTTGAAATCCTTTATGAGTCGGTTCAACACCATGGTGACTAATGTAAGTAGCCTAAATGAAGACATGGTCTTCATGGCCCTGGTCTACGCTTTCTACCCCGACCCTGAATTAGGAAAATGGATCAAAATGAAACAACCTACCACTAGGAAGGACTTTAATCGAAAGGCAAGCCAGTACTTGAGATTGGAAGAGGCGGATGAGATAGAATGAAAACCTGCTAACCCACAATCAACCAACATTGACCAGAATGGCATGGCAACTAGCTATGGCACAAACACCTTTGGAACCACTGTAGGAAATGTGGGAAAGGATGGGAACCATAAAAGGAAGAACCGAAATCCCAAAATGTGAAACAGAGGTAACAAGCGACTTAAAGGCTTAAGGCTCGAAGACTACACCTCGCTCAATGACACTCTAGAAAACATCTACCTTGTAACACAAGAAATGGAGGAGTATAAGAAGCTTCCTAAAAAGGAAGCGACTGAACATCAAAAGCATTTCGAAAAGTACCGCTTCTTTCATGAAACACATGGTCACAACACGAGTGAGAGCCGAATGAAGAACCTGATTGAAGAGTTAATTCAAGAAAACAAGCTTCAGTAGTATGTGAGGAAACCACAAAATCCTAACCAGCCTGTTGCACCCCAAGCTTCCAAAGACCAGGGAAACCAAGCTGGAACCAACGAAGAGGGATCCATACGGACCGACCAAAGATTCGTCATCAGAACAATATCTGAAGGACCTTATCCTGCACAGAAGAGTTGGGGAGAAATGGAGCGGTATGTAAGCTCATTGAACCATGCTTCGAAAGATTCTTACTCGCGGTTGAAGATGGAACTCCTTCTAAGCAGCAGAGAACCCTGAGTGATGATATAGTATTCCGAAATTGAGACACTAAAGGAATAGAAGCTCCAACCCTCGATCATATGGTCATGATGGTAGGAATCGGACAAGCCATGGTCCGGTGAGTATTGGTGGACACTGACAGCTCTGTCAATATCCTGTTCAAACACGCATTTGATCACATGAAGATCAGTATGAAATATGTATCCACTTTTCGAATAAAGATCCAGGGATTCAACAATGGACCTAAGCAACTAGTCAGAATAGTTGATTTGCCCATAGAACTTGGGGAAGACAACCGAAGAGTCGTCCTCATCTAGACCTTTGTGATCATAGATGAAATGTCCTCCTACAATGCTTTCTTAGGTCGGCCTGCTTTGGTAGATTTCATGATTTCTTTAGCTCAGTGGTGTCTAACCATGAAATTTACAACAAAGAATGGATTTGGGGTGATCAAAAGAGACCAAAGTGTTGGTAGAGAGTGCTACATCATAGAACTGCGTGAGTCTAGAAGAAAAGAAAAGGGGAAGAATGTGGAGAGAACTCTCCACATTCATGAACCTACCACATAGCAACTACAAAGCCACCCCTGGCTTGAGGACCATTGCCGACTAGACAAGGCTTTGGACCCTAGAAAGAAGAGTTCAGGGGAGGATCATGCAACACCGACCGAATTGACGGTGTCTGTCCCAGTCAATATGGATTACCCAACTCAAGTCCTGAAAATTAGGTCACATCTTGGAAACAAGATGCGACAGGAACTAATCAAATTTCTTCATGCCAACCTGGACGTATTCGCTTGGATGCATTTCGATATGTGTGGGGTATCTCTAGAGATTGCATGCCAAGCACTCAATATTGATCCCAAGTATTGATTAGTGAAGCAGAAGAGGCGCAACCTAGGACCCGAATGGTCCAAAGTGCAAAGAGAAGAAGCGGATAAACTGATTCAAATGGCTTTATCCATGATGCAGCCTATCCTAAATGGGTATCCATCCCGGTCTTGGTCAAGTAATCCAATGGAAAATGGAAAACGTATATCGCTACTTAGACCTAAACAAAGCCTTCCTAAAGGACATCTTTCCACTGCCTAGAATCGATCAGCTTGTAGACGGGACAACAGGACATGAATTGCTATCATTCATGGATGCTTACCGGAGATACAACTAGATCATGATGTACGAACCAGACTAGGAAAACACCAGTTTTATCACTGATCTAGGATTATACTGCTACAAAGTGATGCCATTTGGCTTAAAATATGCTGGGGCAACTTATCAACGACTGGTGAATGCCATGTTCAAACATCAAATCGGGAAGACTAAGGAAGTCTACATAGATGATATGTTAGTTAAGTCACGCATAGCCACAAATCACTTGGACAACCTTGCTGGAATGTTCGAGATACTCCGTAAGTACAGAATGAAACTCAATCCACTTAAATGTCACTTCATGGCAGCCTCTGGAAAGTTCCTAGGATTCATTATAAGTGCTAGAGGCATCGAAGCTAATCTCGAACAAATTACCGCTTTACGGGAAGTCGAGGACCCAAGGAATAAGAAAGAGTTACAAAACCTGAATGGAAAAGTTGCAGTGCTAAGCTGGTTCATCTCAAAAGTGACCGACAAATGTATACCGTTCTTTGACGCACTAAAAGAGAATAAAGAACTTCGAATGGAATCAGGCTTGTTAGGCTGCCTTCGAAGAACTGCCGCGACATATGGAGACTCTGCCAATCCTATCCAAGCCGGTAGACGGAGAAGATTTGTTTATCTACTTAGCAGTCTCGCCCCATGCATTGAGTGTCATGCTCATACGTGAAGAAGCTAAGGTCTGATGGCCTATATATTACACGGTTCACTGTAGCAGAGAAGAACTATATGAAGTTGGAAAAACTAGTATATTGCCTCTTGATCGCATCCAGAAAGTTATGACCATACTTTTAGGCACACCCTATCAAAGCACTAACAGATCAACCCTTGAAGCAGGTGTTGTACCGCCCTGAGACTTCTGGACAGCTTATCAAATGGAACATTGAATTTAGTCAATATGAAATCAATTACCATCCTCGAAGGGTGATCAAAAGGCAAGTCCTAGCAGACTTTGTTGCCGAGTTTACAATACAAGATAATGAAGAAGAAGTTACTCCAGAAGTGGAGACACACTGGAGGTTGTTCATTGATGGTGCATCTAACAACTTTTGCTTGGGGGTAGGAGTCATGCTCAAAACTCCCAAAAGACGATCTATTTACTACTCTTACGCTTGGAATTACCTACAACAAACAATGAAGTCGAATATGAAGCATTAATAGCCAAGCTGAAAGTTATGAAGGAACTTGGGATAAAGTCCATATAAATCTATAGCGACTCTCAGCTAGTCGTCTATCAGGTGAGGCGAATATCAAGCCTGGGGAGAGAACCTCGCCCCGAGTGAAATTATTGAATGACATCGAGCATTACACCATAACTTATATCCCGAGGAAACAAAACACAAAGGTAGACTATCTAACTAAACTAGCCAGTTCCGTAGAAGCTCGGTCAATTGGATCGGTCCCAGTTGAAACTTTGACTACTCAAGCATAGGCGAGATGGATATTGATTGGGATTTTGAAACAACTGAAGAACCACATGGATGACACCGATCAAGGACTATTTGCTCAAAGGAACACCCCCATAGACAAGAATCAAAGGAAAAAGCTCCTTCGAAAGGTACATGATGGAATACTCTACCAAAGGGGATTCTTTACCCCCTTTATTAGGTGTGTAACTAATGGTGAAGCTCAAAGAATCCTCATGGAAGTTCGTGAAGGCGACTGCGGAGATCACACCAAGGGCAAACCTTTGCAAAGAAAGTTATCTGATACGAGTATTGTTTGCCAATGGTCAACCGCGATGCAGCAGATTATGCCAAACGATTCGACCAATGCTAAAGATTCAGCAAGATCAAAAGAACTCCTTCAACAAAGCTAAAACAGATGGTCATCCCATAGATATTCGCAATTTGGGGAATCGATTTGATTGGTGTATTACCAATAGCCAAAGGAGGATCCAAATACACTATCATTACCGTTGACTGCTTCACCAAATGGGCCGAAGCGAAATCGCTGACCACTATTACCATGAAGAAAGTTATTAACTTTGTTACTAAAAACATTATTTGCAGGTTTGGAGTGCCATAAAAAATCATCATGGATAACAAGATTCAATTCAAAAGAGCTGAGTTCAAAGACTTTTGCAAACGCTTCCGATTTGAATAAAACTTTTCCGTTGTTGCACATCCGTAGGAAAACGGGAAAGTGGAGGCAGTAAACAAGATCATCAAGTCCACCATCAAAAAGCGGCTAACTAAAGCTAGAGGACATTGGGTTGATGAACTTCCACTTGCACTATGGGCTTACATAACAATGCACATATCTGTAACCGGACACTCTCCGTTCACCCTGGCATATGGTTTCAGAAGCAATGATCCCAGTCGAACTGGAAGTCCCTTCTCATCGAAGCCAAAACTTCAACCAAAGGAAGAACGAGCAGCTCCTGCTCGATTCGCTTGATATGGTCGATGAGAAGCAAGAAAAAGCCGAGCTAAGGGACTGCCGCTCACTAGAAAAGGGTCGCATGACATTTCAACTCTAACGTCCGTAACTGTACTTTTGAAGTAGGAGACCTTGTCGTCAAATGAGTCTACCCTGTACTAGGAACATTCGGACCAAATTAGAAAGGGCCTTATGTAATCGGCGAAAAGCTAGGGATAACATGTTCAAGCTAACAACTGTTGATGGAACCCAAATTTCCCATGCTTGGAACAGTGAATCGCTTCATCATTACTTTATCTAGGACTATCTTATGTATTTCCTATTTCTTCAAATAAGCCATTCGAGGATATCGGAGGCATTGTAAATAAGCAGAACTTGCCCAACTTTTATTTTAATTAATGAAATTGCTTTCCATTCTAAATTAATAAAACTTTGTTCACATAACTACCATGTCGAGTCAATGGTGTCAAATCGACTCGAAAACCATCCGATCACTACATGAGATAGAGGAACCACGCTCAAGTATGCCCTATTTACCCGCCGAGTCGACGGAAGCAAATCGACTCAAACCGTTGATCGACGAAACTTGATCCCGGCCTTCTAAGAACCGGTGTTGCTCCAACAACACCGGAAAGGTCAGAATCAAAGCCGCGCATTTCATAAGCCATGCAACGCCTTTTGGATTATGGAATCACGTCCAAGCAAACACAATTACCTAAGTCGTGCATCTCATAAGCCGCGCATCGCTTCTTGGTTCACAAAACTACAATTGAGCAAGCCTCGATCCCATTATGCGCATTTCGTAAGTCGTACACCACTACTTGGATCAACATAATTTCATCCAAAGACGAGTAACTCTCATATTGCAAAAAGCCATGCACCGCCTCTGAAGCCAAGGAAATAGCACTCCAAAGAGCAACATATGAGCATAATAGCCTGAATGTTAGCATTGCGGCGGAATCACTTAACACAATTTCAAGTAATCGGTGTTGCTCCGGCACCACCAATCACTTAGTGAAATCCTTAAGCGCGTAAATCACTTGTCGTAAGGCCGCTAAAAAGCTTCACGGATATCTCAAGTCAGAAATCAAAATAGGGTATCTAAAATGAGGAAAATACAACCAAAAGTTCCCAAAGATAGGAGTTGCGGTATAGACCCGACTAAGGGCATCCGGAAGACTACCAGAGGCACCAATTCTCGTATCATGTGTTCAAAGTAAACAGTCCCGTGAGCTAGGGGCACACACACTAACACTCAACCAAAATAGCAAATACTTCACAGTTCTTCTACCCTAAACAAAGAATTTTGGCAGTAATTATGGGACTAAATAAAACAATAAAAAATAGCACTGAATAAAAAACAGTGCTATATAAGAGGCAACAATGCATGAACTAGAAATAAGTAGACAAGTGAAATAAAAATCAAAATTTCAACGATTTTATCACTTATAACATGTTTCATGTAACCAACGAACAGCGGGGGAAATACCCACACAATATCAGCCAAGGAAAGGAAAATACAAACACCACTTTTGTAACAATAAGAAGAAATGCTAAGTGCGGACTCTGCACTTGTACAAAAAGCAACCGAAAAACCAAAAGCTCTGCTTCACAAGTACATGGACAAATCATGGCTTCTTGTCAATACCTCCTCTGCCACCTTTCCCACCTCTGATCGGTAACTTCTCAAGCTTCTCCCCTCCCAAGGTGATCCGTTTTCTGAAACATTGCCACTGACAGACCTTCCTTTGCCTTTGTGCTTGTGGGATTTGTGAGAACTCTTTGACGACCTTTTTTGCTCTTCAACCTTCTCCTTCTACACCACTATCATTTACTGCTCAGTCATCGACTGCTCGGTCTCTACTTTGTCTGGTTGGCTAGCTTGATCCGCCTACTCCCGTGTGTCAGTAGCTACCAAACCTCTTCTTGAGATATCATCTAAACCATGCAGCGCTGCAATTTGCTCGGAGTGCAAACCAAGCTACGAGCTAGATGCGGAGATGACGGTTGATGCGGTTAGGATGGTAGTAGATCCGGCACCGTGAGGAGGAGGTAACCCGACAGAAAGAGAGGGTTGATCTAATAATGGGCGGTTATCTCAGCAATTTCATCCGACGTAAATTAGAAGTCTTCTAACACTGGAAAGATAAGAAAATTACCTACTTTGGGGTCTGTTCACGCGCCACAACTTCGAAGCTCTTGCCTTTGCCCTCTTTTGATGGCTGCATAATCATAGGAGATGTAGAAACAATCCTCTCATCAGTGCGAAGATGTGAAGATAGCTCACTAGGGCCTGAAGGAAAATACCCGGTTATAGCCTTAGTGGCGGTAGTGGCATCAATTGCTTCTCGTTCCCTCTCCAGTCTCAAGATTTCCTAGCCCTCCCCTAAAGCTTGGAGAGACTCTTCATGCAGATATGCTTGAACCAACTCCTCTTCGGTATAACCACCACCCATTTCTTGAAATCGAGCCAGAATCTCTTTCCTGACTATGACAAGCGTACGAGGGAACAATGGACCCAAGTAACTAAGACTCTCCTAATGCATCATGGAGTTGACATAGAAGCCCAAAATAGTAGCATCCAAGCCTTCCAACTTCTTTGTAAAGGTATCTTGATGCTCTGAAAAGATGGCATCCATGTTAGCCTTCTCTACCGCCAGCTATTTCTTCTCAGCATCCAAATTTGAAACTTATTCGTGGATAGAGGCAATTTCTTGAGCCTGCTTGGTGATGGTTTCCTTCTGCATCTCAACCATCATCTCACTTATCCTCAACTTTTCTTTTAAAGCCCCCTCATCGATATGGCACTTCTTTATCTCATCTCTAAATATAATTATGGCTCGGTCAGTGGATTCTTTAAGCTCCTTAAGCAAAGGAGCACTTTTGCTCTTCTTCTCAAGGACGTCATCTCTCTCTTTCTTTAGCCTCTCGAACTCTGCATCGCGATCTGCGAGCTGCTTCTTGTACTCATCCTTTTCTGATTCAAATGAGAGGATTTCCTGGTAATTGTTCCGATTAACAATAGACAGCTGTATGCATAATTTTCCCATCCTTCAGCTTTCTCTAAACCGCTCTGAATTGCTCGGAAATGAGGTGAATAAGATTCGGCCCGAACCGACTTTAGATTGTGCTTATTAAACACAACCCCCTTAAGAAAAAATTAGGGATTGCAGCTTGTAGATGCGAGGGACCGATAGGAAGGATGTAAGGCGTACACCTAGAAATTTAGGGAGTAGCGGTTATGATAGTATATGTGGAAGAGGTCACGACACCGGAAGCAGGGACATTTATCCCAGTGGAAGCAGGAGGCTGTGGAGAGGATTCTCATTCTTTGTCTCTTTTTGGCCTCATTGATGGATCTCCTCGCTCAATCGGGCTCTTCCTCTTTTCGTAGCCACTTCTTCTATCTCTGCCTTGATTTGTCTAGGTATGGCGGTGCTCTTCCACCTTCCTCTCCTTCCTCCTTTTCCCCTCGCCATTCTCCCGAAGAGCATGGTACCTTGAAGGGTGCCTCTGTGAATGCTGGGACTCCAAAAATCGATCAAGATCATTGTGAAGATCATGAGACATGATTCCTGCAGCAAGTGATAAAATGGATTTAGGAAAAAGGTGTTCAATGAACTAAAACATCCTAGAAAATAATTATTATATAAAGTGTGCGATCCTAATGAAGTGTGTGTTGCAATTTAACGACCCCAGTGGAATACACAAACCAGATCAATCACCAACTAATGTAAGGACATTACTAACTGCAAGGATGATTTGAGCAGACCGGGAAGGCAACACTTCCGAAGTAAAGTCATCCATCAAGTCACCCATATTCACAAAAATGTTACCCGTATCTCCCAAATCATTATCAGCACCTTCTGGCAGAGAGCTGGATATAGGCTCAGTCTTGGGAGAAGCTCCCTCAATAAGCTCTTTTAAAGAAGGTGAGGGTGCATGACCAAGGCTTAATTTCGAGACCTTGTTGCCTATTTGATGTCACCATCGTCAATGTCCCAATCTACTTCTTCCTCATTTAGAGGAAGCTCCTCATTGATTTCTCCTTCTTTCTTCTCTTTAATAAGTGGAGCCTTGCCCTTCAATTGAATAAACTCTTCCTCTTTCTCTACTAGAATCGATAGCATTTTTGGTGGATTGTCGACCCCGACTTGAATTTGGATTTCCATAGGGGTCTTCTCTGACCCATCAAATGGGCCACTTTCTTCTTCATCATCATAAGCTTCACCAAAGTCATGGGAAGATGAAACATAATGGATTCGGGCTCCAGAACGGGAAGGAGCACTAACAAATCCAACGGATCTCCCAGGGTGTAAAAACCCACATCAGCGAAGGTTCTCATCTGTGAGAAAGAATCTAGTCATGCGTTCCTCAATGTCAATTGCTTTCATGGTGCTAAGAACGGTGCCAAGTGCTGGGTCCTTGTTAATTTTCAAAAGAACTGCAAGGAATATATGACCATTCAGAAAACTTATAGCAATTAAAGGAAATTCCAAGCATGGTGAAGGAGACTTACCCCCCATAGTCCATAAATGGGTGAATCCTTCTGGACACTTAGCAAAAAAGAACTGATTCTTAAATGAAGGAACTTTGCTGGGAAGATCTTGTATAAGTTTCCGGCTATGCTGCGCTTTAATATAAACAAGTGATGGATTAGCATCTCTCTTCCTGGACAATAGAAGATACCATAGCTCAGCGAAGCTCGGGGAATGATTAAGCGTCCGCATGAACAGAACATATAAGCACGTCACAAAGTCATATCTATTTGGAAGAATCTGGAATGGGGCCAACCCTATGTTCTGAAGTGCTATCATTAAGAAATGATTGAACGGGGGCACTGCATCGTACATGCACATATATCGGTGGAAAGCCATGTATCCAAAAGGTGGCCTATGAGTAAATTCTCCTTTAGATGGAGAATTACATCTTCCTCTAGGATATCATATTACGATCAAATGCTTCACAATATCCTGTGTGTAAGAATTGCAGGACCTTTCTTCGAAAATCAAGCAGGACTCTAAAATTAGGAGGAGTGCGATCGACGGCGGGACAGACTGGAATGGGGCGACCATATTGACCTGAAGTTATGGAAGCGGTGGATCCAGCTGGGATTGATGATGACTCTGCTTCAGAAAGAACTGAGTTCCCCTCAACTGATTTGCACTGAGAAGATTTGTGCATCATTCTATATAATAAAGCTTGTGTTCAAAACGATCAAGTACGCCTAATGTATAAACTATAGACCCTTGCGTGGTTGACACTTGAAATCCAGAAGATAATTGATGTGTACCAACCACCGATCAAATTTCGAGTGTTAACCGGGAGTGTGTGTGATGAGTAATCTAAGTCAGAGTGGGTCTGGTGTCCTAAATGATGTGAACAAACCATTCCGTGTAGATGGCTCATTCACACCGGAAAGAGCGATCAGTATCACCCGTTAATTTCATTTCTCCTATTCTTACCCATTATCGATCAACGATCGATAATGGATTCGTTATCCACAGCGACATGGAAAACCCTTCCTATTACAAGTACACCGACTATGTAATGACAAGACCAATCCGAAGCAAGCGAATATAGATCAATATGTATGAATCAAGTAAAGAATTCTCAGCATAATGATTTTAGTTCTCTGGAAGGTGATAAAGCTGCACATAAGACGCTACCTTAAGCTATTATCACCTCTCAGAAAAGCCAAAATCAATTCGCAAGACGCTGTGCCAGGATAGACTATGTAACTCAGTGCAAGTCAATTCTGACTATGTGGATGAAGATAGCAAAACATATCGCGTACTGGGACAAAACCCTAGCCTCGTTCCATGAATAATTCAAGACTCAATTTGCTAATCTTCTTCCATAAAGTCACAATCAACTCGAATCTTAAACTATATTCTTCACTAACACAACTTCATCACTAATCGCTAATGTAGTAATACGCCAAAATCCACATCACCAACCTTCAAAATTGAGAAAGATGATTTTATCTCTAGTTTAAGACAACCCAAACTAGGGTATTGGATGGATTGGATCAACAATGCCTCAAAACGGAGATGATCTCAATCATGGGACCCACTTAGAATGGCGCCAGCAACACCAGGAGGTAGTGGCTGATGTTGCTGATGGTGAAGATCGAAGATAGCGGATTTATAGCGGTTGCAGGCTTCGGGTCAATGGTGGTTTAGGGCTATTGGATCGGTTCGGCTCGAATGAAGTAAAATAGGAAAAGGGGTAGATCCAATCCTTTAAAAAAAAGAGGAGTTCGAAAAAATTTCTCAAGTACTTAGATCGATACCAACCCAAATTTACTCCTCCAAATGGTCCCATATTTCCCATACGCGACCTACTCGATGTTCGTATTCGTTTTGGAAATTATCAAGTCAAGATCATTTGGTAATCATGAACGATGAAGATTCACACTAAGGTCTGAAAAATTAACCAGTACTTCAAGGATAGCTTTTCAAGATAGTCAGATACGATCAATGAAACTCTTTAAAATGGAAACCCAGAGACAGAAAATTCCATAACACACCTTGTTTTGAACGAAAGCGTACTTTGGGAGAAAATGTTAATCGGGTTTTTAACTCAGCAGAATTTACTAGAAGTCAGAAGATATAGATTAAGCCATAATGACTCGAAACCTGGTCGAAAGGCCCAAAAGAACTAGACAAAAGCTCCCAAGAAATTCTAGTAAAAAATAAGCCAACTTTTCGAATCTGCAACTGTCCAATTCAATTGGATCGGTACCGATCCAAATTATTAATTCAGGGTAACTCTAAATCTCTTGCATCACACTCCTATGTCTCCACTAAGCTCACCTAAAAAATTTGGTAGCATTCCAAGCAACCTAGTTCCATAAGTGAAGGTTCATCTGATTTAGAGTATAGTTCAATCTAACCCATAAGCGAATCATCATCAAAACAAGTCAACAAGCTTCGAAACTACATAGAGAGCATCGTAACCAGGCAAGGAAGACAACCAAGTAGTCAAATCATCAAAAATATTTAACTATTTGGATCGATACCGATCCAATTGGAACGGATCTTTACCGATCCAAATACTTTGCTCCGATGACCTTCAACCTTTTTTGACTTCCTTTATGTGATGAATGCAGGCTTCTGGCAAAGTGGTTCTGGCCCAAGTGCTTTCCAACCCTTATAAATACCATCCTATCTACAACATGAAAGGGATTTCTCTGGACTGGCTGCTGCAACTCTGCCATTACAATTCTTCACTCTTCTTCTCCCACACAACAATTACAAAGGAGTAACTGAGATCCTCCGGTTGCCTCTAAGAACTTGTGATTTAGATCTAACTTAGATGATTCAATCATATTGTAAACCAAATAAATCTTGTAACAGTCAGCTAATAAAAGCTATAAAGTGGACGTAGGCTTCGTTAATAGCCAAACCAGTATAAAAATTTCTTGTCTCTTTACTATTTTTTCTCTTTCATATTTATTCTCTATATTGTTTGCTATGAGAAATAGGGCTGGTGCTTTCACTCAATCCAGGGTGTTGATCCATTTTTTGGTTTAACAGTCGACGTCGATTGGAAGGAAAATCGTGTGGTAGCAGCGTTTTCAAGTAGTTGACGGTTGCATGAGCAGATCGATGGTGAACTATTTGGAGCTTAGAAGTTGATGTTTGCAAGTGGTCGATGGAAGGAAGTACTTGAGGATGAAATGCGATAGTTGGATAATGAAAAAGTAAAGAAAATTCTCTAAAAGTTTGGCTTATATACAACCACTGAATTAAAGAGGAAAAAAACTCGGTACCAACCAAAAAAGGTCGGTACCGAGATGAGTTTTGATCAAAAATAAAAGGAAAGAGAAAGGAAAGGAAGGAGAAAGGTAGTGCTTACCTGTTTGAGGCATGGAATGATTTTCAAATTGTAGGTCTGATCTCCGGTACTAAGAATGGAACTTCTACTAAATAAAGCAGTCAAAACAGATATCCATGGAATAACGACAATGTTTTGAAGTCACTCTAGATAACCAATTAATGCATATGGATAATGGTATATACTTTTCTTATTTCTAAGCACACTTTATTTCCAATAGAAGCGTACTTTGGGGGGCAAGTGTTATCTGACTTTTTAACTGAGCGACTTTCAAATGGTGAATCTGGATTTCGGGATGGAGATAAAACAAGGACTTAGAAACATGCTCAGAAGGACAATGGAATTAGTCTCAAGAAGTTGGAGAACAATTGGAGTCAAGAAGATAGATCGGGGCCGACCACTTTCTTGTTGGTACCAAGCACTTTTTGTGCCTCCCGTAGGACTTTGGAGCTATGGCACATAGATGGTTGGCTTGAGTGATCATCTTGGGGTAAATTTTTGAAGTAGTAGGTGAACAACTCCTAGAAACCCTGAAGGGAAGAAGATATGTACTGGAGATACAAAACCTCTCAGAAACAACTAGATTTCTATGGAAAAGTGCTCGGAAATTGATGGATCGAAGATGGAAGAACAAGGGAAGGAAGATGGAGCAACCACCCACTATAAAATTAGGTCAATACCTACTACTTATGTTCGGATCGAGATGAATTTTTAGCTCTTAGGACTTCGTCTTCCTTTCCTACATTCTTAGATCTGAAGTTAGACCTGGTATATTAAGATATGGCAATTCTGTTTGACGATTTTCCTACAAATACAACACCTATGGCAATTTGGAAAGGAATTTTTTGGGCACTTGCTTTCTTCATCTTCTATCTCTACTCATTCCTAGCCACTAAGAAAGTTACTCTTAGCTGTTCTAGGCTATTAGACCGACCAAACCTTTGTACTTATGATTGGAATCCATAAAACTACAAGAAAAAGTATTTTTGGGGCCACGCAAAAAATGCTACCAAAACTTGCGGTAGCATTTTAATGAACGTCGTGATAAATCCCGCAACTAAAAATCCATGATTTTCAGTTGCATTTATTTCAATGCCACTATATATCCTTTTATTGCAGCGTTTCTCAAACGCAACCATAAATCTTTTTGTAGCATTTTAAAAACGCCACTAAAAAGCATTTTGCTCTACTAATAGAGTTTCCAACTTTACCCCTGCTTTACGGTTGCGTTTACTCAACGCCACTATATGTATTTCTGCATTTTTGAAACGCTACTAAACGTTGTTGGTTATTTTGAAGCATTTTTTCATGCTATTATTCCCTATTAATGGTCTATTTTGTTTCTAGTATATCAATCAACAATCACTCACATAATCATCATATTCAAACAATTAAAAAAATATTAACCATATAATCAAATAAAATATCCATAACCATTCCGATACAATAGTTTTTCGAAAAACGCCTAAACTCACATACAATAACCATTCGTACACAAATTTACACACCTAGTACTAATAAAATGTTATACCTAACTAGTACTAACAAAATGCTTGATTACCCATAATTCTTTGTTGGATGCACAAGTGAAAGCTAGCACCATAAAAGTCCAACCTTGCTCTCTTTGAAAGTTCAATGCCTGCACAAGTGAAAGAACAACATATAGTCAAACAATTATGTTAATTCGTAGGACTTCAAATCTAATATCAAACATCTATAACATCGTACAAGTATATCATACTATAAATAATGTTATATAAATAATCGAATTTATAAACAAAATGAAATAAATAAAATCCAATCTTACAGTTATATATAAAACTTTATTAAATTAGTTATATTATTATTATTTATAAAATGTAGTTAACTTAAACATAGTTAATTTTATAAAACTTGTTTAATTTTAACAAAACTTAGTTAATTTTTATTAACTTGGTTAACTTAGTTAATTTATTATTATTATTATTAAAATTCAGTTAACTTAATTGTAATATTGTTATTATTATCAACTTAGTTAATTTTTATAAACTTAGTTAATTCGTCATCATCATCATCATTATTTATAAAACTTTGTTAAATTAGTTATATTATTATTATTTTTAAAATTTAGTAAACTTAAACTTAGTTAAGTTTAACAAAACTTAGTTAATTTTTACTAACTTGGTTAACTTAGTTAATTTATTATTATTATTAAAACTTGGTTAACTTAATTATATTATTATTATTATTATAAACTTAGTTAATTTTTATACACTTGTTTAATTTTCATAAACTTAGTTAATTCATCATCATCATCATCATTATTATTTATAAAACTTTGTTAAATTTGTTATATTATTATTATTTATAAAATTTAGTTAGCTTGAACTTAGTTAATTTTATAAGACTTGTTTAATTTTAACAAAACTTAGTTAATTTTTATTAACTTGGTTAACTTAGTTAATTTATTATTATTATTATTATTATTACTATTACTATTATTATTATTATTATTAAAAATCGGTTAACTTAGTTATATTATTATTATTAAAACTTAGTTAATTCATTATCATCATCGTCGTTATTATTTATAAAACTTATTTAAATTACTTATATTATTATTATTTATAAAATTTAGTTTACTTAAACTTAGTTTATTTTATAATTTTTTTTTTACTTTTAACAAAACTTAGTTAATTTTTAGTAACTTGGTTAACATAGTTAATTTATTATTATTATTATTAAAACATAGTTAACTTAATTATATTACTATTATTATAAACATAGTTATTTTTTATAACTTAGTTAATTCATCACACTACGCCATAGATGGCCTTCTGCAACATTTTCGCAAGGTGTTGCCAGGTAAAATGTTGCGATAGCTATACAATTTTGGTCCTACTGCAACGTTGAATTTTTGGTGTTGCCTTAGCCATAAAAATGTGTTGCTCTAGCTAAACAAGTGTAATTGATGCAACATTTTTTTATAGTGTTGCTATAGCAGACCTTTGCATATCTTTCGCACTGATCCACGCCAATCTACCAAGGCAAATCCTACGTTGGAGAACGTGACACCTCATCAATCCGAACACCACTCCTTGATCTTTTAGAGCCGCGAAGAAAAAAAGTCACCGCAAATAACTTTTTATTTTCATTCTTCTCTGTCTTCTTACAAAGGTTCAAGCGAACATTCTTAATTTGGGGTTCAGCGATTTCGGTTCGATTAGGGCTTCGATTTGGGGGTTCAAGCTTTGTTCAGCGATTTCGCTTCCAGATCCAGGCAATTCCTCACCCAACGTCTTCTCGAACAAGATGCTTCGAGGTGATTCCACATCCAAGGCAATTACGGTCCCACCGTCTTCTCCAGCGAATCGCAGGAACTAGGGTTACTTCGGCGCTATTCCAGACAACCACTTCTCCAACTTCAGCGTACGATCAACGTTTACGGATTAATCGACAATCGATTAAGGTTAGTCACTGATCTACGGTTCTAGATTTAACATTTAAAAATACCATGTGTTTCTTATGCTATATTGAAGATTTTGTCGTAAATAGTTTGATTTGTATAGCAAAGTCAAACAATTTGGTAGTGTTAAAATAAAAATCTTAAAATGTGGTGAAATGAGCCACAATATCAAACTATTTTATATTCCGTTGCAGTTTGAATTTTTTTTAAGTGTTGGAATCATTTTGATATTGTTATGATTAACGTTGGTATGTTTGCTTGGCTGCACTTATATTTTTCACAGAGACTGCTGTTGATTATCTCAAGAAATTAGTGATACCTAAATTGCTTGGTTCTTACTGTTGTACCTTCTCCTCGATTTAAAGTTTGATATATCGATACTTTTGCTTTAAATTTGTTTCTAAGTTCAATTAAAATCAATAAAATCGTTATTTCCAATGAGATTTAGCTATACAAGTTATTCCAATTTTCTCTTATAAACAAAAATTACATCAAGCTCATTTACAGTTGCGTACAATGATTTTTGGTTTGAGATGATTCCCTTTCTTCTCCTTTATCTGCTTTGGGATGATTTTATCTTTTCCACTATAATTTTTTACTTTGGGTGACGATTCTATCTTTTAAAAATTATTTTTATTTTTATTATTATTTAGTGTAATCAGTGGTTTCAATTAATAAATAATCGGTAGATTCACAATTATAAATGATCTTGATGTTTTGTTACCACTACAGCTATAGTTGACATCTAAAAGTTTAACTAAGAGTGTTGATATACCAGTTAAGTTCATTGTCAGGTAATGGATTGCTTGGAAATGGTATGGCATTAGTTAATTGACAATCACTAACTATTTTTCATGTTGTTAGTTACAGTCATACACATAACAATGCTACGAAGTTTCCTACGATATTATTTAAACATTTGGCATATGAATTTAAAAATTAAGTTGTAATTAGTTGGATGGATTTAATAACAATACTTTACCACTATATGTTATTGTCACCTAGTATGATGTTGTGATTAGGCATATTTGACACCTTATACGCTTTCCTTAGAGTGATGCAACTTTTAAGTGGGAAAACTTAACAAATGAGGTATTATGTTGCGCATTAAATTTTGATCAATTTGTATTAAGATAACTATTTCATCTTACTCATGTTTTTGCAACAGGATGAGAGCAACCAGAATCTTAATATAAATAAAATATGGTACCATAATGTCCAACTAACAACTAGGAAGAGACCAGGAGCACCATTATAATAGTATAAATAACACATTTCCATACATGTCTTGGACAAATTAAAGTGAGATGCACTACAGTAAACATTTATTAATATCTAACTATCACTTATAATGTGAGTGCGTACTTTTTTTTATACAATTCAAGTTGCTTAATAATAACTCACAAAGTAATAATACTTCCTCATGTAAAAACAATTTCTAATGCGCATGTGCATCGCACGTGCCAAAGTACTCCCAGCTCATCACCCAAGGCTAGGGACTAACTGATATCAAACTTAGGTTAATTTATTATTATTATTATTATTACTATTACTATTTTTATTATTATTATTAAAAATTGGTTAACTTAGTTATATTATTATTATTATAAACTTAGTTAATTCATTATCATCATCGTCGTTATTATTTATAAAACTTATTTAAATTACTTATATTATTATTATTTATAAAATTTAGTTTACTTAAACTTAGTTTATTTTATAATTTTTTTTTACTTTTAACAAAACTTAGTTAATTTTTAGTAACTTGGTTAACATAGTTAATTTATTATTATTATTAAAACATAGTTAACTTAATTATATTACTATTATTATAAACATAGTTATTTTTTATAACTTAGTTAATTCATGATCATCATCATCGTTATTTATAAAAATTTGTTAAATTAGTTGTAATATTATTTATAAAATTTAGTTAACATAAACTTAGTTAATTTTATAAAACTTGTTTAATTTCAACAAAACTTAGTTAATTTTTATTAACTTGGTTAACTTAGTTAATTTATCATTATCATTATTATTATTAAAACTCAGTTAACTTAATTATATTATTATTATTATTAATATAAACTTAGTTAATTTTTATAAACTTAGTTAATTCATCATCACCATCATCATTATTATTTATAAAACTTTGTTAAATTAGTTATATTATTATTTATAAAATTTAGTTAACTTAAACTTACTTAATTTTATAAAACTTGCTTAGTTCTGAAAAAATCTAGTTAATTTTTTATTAAGTTGGTTAACTTAGTTCATTTACTGTTATTACTATTTTTAAAACTCAGTTAACTTAATTATATTATTATTATTATTATTATAAACTTAGTTAAATTTTATAAACTTAGTCAATTCATCATCGTCGTCATTATTTATAAAACTTTGTTAAATTAGTTATATTATTATTTATAAACTATTATTTTGTTGATGTATTGGATGTAATATTTAATATTTTTGGTACAGAGTATAATGCATAGTACATAGTTGTTGATGATTTTCCGCTCCATTTTAATCTTTTCATTCCAATATTAATTTGTTAGCAGTCTTTTCTCTTTTCTTTTCTTAACTAAGCAGAATATGATTTTCTATTATGCGTTTTGTAATCGGTTGCTTCACGGTTTCAAAAGTCAGTAATAAGAGCAAGCAACAAATACCTTATTAATTTATGAATAAAACACATTAAAATTACATGAATAAGTTGCAAAAACTAACTGCCAAAAGAAAAACCGCTGTAAGAAAAACACATTAAAAATTATAAGGTGGGATCTTATAATGGAAGTTTGGAAATGTTATTAAGGTTTGGTTTTATAAAATACGTTAAGGTATTTTATGAAGGGTTATGAAAATTATAAAAAATTTCAAGAATTAAAATAATAAAATAAGAAAGTGTTTGTTGACACGAACCTGCCATATTTGTACCAGCTGGAAATCCAGATCCATAGTTAGAAACTGATTATTGCACAAATTTGTGCCATCAGAACTGAAAAAAAGAACAAACCGGTTGTTTGGTTGAATGGCACCAATGTGAAAGGCATTCATACTCTATGAATATTGGCATCATTTCTTTACTGTGATAAATATAATTAATTATAATGCAATTATGATAATATAGTGTTACATAGATGTTTCCTGTCACATTTCATCAAATGTTGCAGAAGTAAAACTTGGATTCGTATTTAGTGTTAAAAAAGCTTGTAGATTTTCGACATCTGAAAAAGAACTTGCAAGACAATGGATTACCATTACTGATAAGTGATAAGATGAGTATTTATTATTAGAGAATAAATGGTACACTATTAAATGATGGTTGAACTCTGATAATAGGCAGTTAGATTTATTCAACTTGAAAAACAAATATAATCCTACTATAGTGGGTATTCTAGAGAACAAGTTTTCTAGTTAAAAGTATTGAGCAATTCAGAAATGTGGTAGGTAAGAACTAGGGGGTTTTACACAATAATTGCGATAGTTCTACCGCTAGTCGTAGAATCTTGATTATCTAGGATACTTTTGTATGGTTTATAGACAAATTCAATGACACAGATCAACAAATCACAATACCTCCCATTAATTTGTGAGGCCTCTCAATCAATATTACCTTTGTTTATGCTAAAAATTAGTAGTCCATTAGACTAAACTTAAGACAAAAGTCAGTGGATACTGCGAAAATGTCAACAAACCGTGGATTGCAACTAGTGATTTCAATGCAGTAGTCATTGCTGATGAAATAAAAGGAGGACTTACAGTATAGGTAGTCAACTTGTTAACAACTGTTTACTTGCAATATAACTGATTCTAGCACTTCGATTTTTTCCATCGGTAGGAGCAATTCCTTGATTGATGCCCAATTGCTATGAATATACATACACATAACGAAAAAAAATATAAAATAAGAAAAATACAACGGCCGCTATCCAGACGAAATCGCATGACCTGAGCCTCGCCCCGACCTTGTCGGAGCTTGGTGAGGCCTCATACAGAATCCAAAATAAAGGGTACACTGCTATACACAGCAGTGCACACTGCTGCCTAATGGCAGCAGTGCAAGAATATACACTGCTGCCACTAAACAGCAGTGTACTTCACACTATTGTCGTGGCAACAATGTGTACACTGCTGCCTAGTGGCAATAGTGTAAAAGTGTACATTGTTACCACCAGGCAGCAGTGTATACCACACTGCTGCCCGTGGGCAGTGTAACAATGTACACTGCTACCATGGGCAGCAGTGTAAAAGTGCACCACCGCCATGGGCAGCAGTGTAACAACATACACTACTGTACTAGGCAGTAGTGTAAAGACAGCAGCGCACACCACACAACTGCCTAGGTAGCAGTGTAACCATGAACACTACTACCCTTAGGCAACAGTGTATAAGTGTATAAAACACTACTGTTGAGGGCAGTAGTGTAGTGTAACAATGCGGCTGGGGCAGTAGTGTATCAAATCACTACTGCTCAGGCAGCAGTGCAAGGCGGTTGTACCGAAGCTCGTTCTGGTTAAGCCAGAGCACAATGAGTATGTAATTTGTGTAACATAAAAACCATATAGCTAGGATTTGATCATTTCAAAGCAACAAAAACTCAACAAAACATGCATTCATTCACATAGATAAAACCAAACAAAATTCATGCAGCATAAAATATAAGCATTTTGGATAGACAATGAATTAATATTTGAATACAAACTCAAATACAACAATATCCCAACATTAATATACTCAAAGAAAATCAGAGCGTATATCATCGTTATATCTTAGATTACGCAGCATTTACCAACTTCCCCTATGTATAAATAAGACAGAGATCATTATAAGATATTACACCTAATTTTCATTCTAAAACTTCCAGTTCTTTCTATACCCCCTAAAACAAAACAGTTCTTCACTAGTTAGGCCTTGAACTTCTTACAGTATAAACAAAAACAGTTCAAATTTATCGCTAAACAGTTAAAATTAATCGCATTTATTAAAATAAAATACAGAAAAAAATCAACCACTCAAATTAGTGTTAAATCAACTATTCAAGTTAGACAGAAATTCGAAAATACGATGCGTTCAAGTTAATCTAAAATCCAAATTGAATCACAAAATCGATTTAAAAAATTCATACCTAAATATACCATATCGCGAGGAGAAACTCATGCTGGCTGTCGCAATGATGTTGAGTGGAGTACAAATATGAAAAGAAGAAATTTATCTTCAGCGTGATGAAATTTGTGCACGATAAAAAAGGGGGAAATTTTACTTCAGCAGAAAGAGAAAAGGTGAAAGTGAAAGAGGGTAATAGATTTTTCTATGTATATGAATGGATTTAGATGGGTCATGTTTATTTAGCTTACGCAGAATTTTTTAGGAACGGCGGGAATGTGAAATTTTTTTGGCCGCGTTTATATTATTAGTGAAAATATTATCGGTTGCATTTAAACAGAAACGCCACGAATTTTTGCAACTATAAATGGTTTTTCTTGTAGTGTAATCAATAACAATACAATGGACATAGGCCTTGGATTTGCCGAACCACTTTAAAAAATCTCTATTTATTTACTATTTTGGCTTGATCTCTTACTTTCAATTAGTTATTAGGTATTGTGCCATTTTTCGGCTCAACACGTCATTTTTTTGAATTGAAATTAAGGAAAGAAATGGAAACCAAATCATTTTAGTTAAACTTTTTGTCAATCAAGCTACATACATGACATTATTTGCTAAATTCAAATGGAAAAAATGGAAACTAAACTATACAAGTGAACAAGTCAATGCATTGCTACATAAGGGCTTAAGTTGAGATAAATACATTAACAAGTTGCTATATGCATGGGCATATCCACTAATATTAAAATACGTGCTTATACTATTCATATAGTTGTAAGTCTATGAGGTTTTATTCTTAGACCAATGCAAATACTTCTTCTTAGTCCTTAACATCCTTCTTAAACAAAATGTGTGTAAAACATTCAGTTTAGAATTATCATGAGTGTAACGACCTGGATTTTTCTGGCGTTAATTGTGAATATTTGAATGGTTTTAAATATTAAAATTGGATTATAGATTGATTTTTGAATGTGAAAGATTGGTTTTTATTTATAGAAATAGATTCAAAATTTAAAATATAGCAATTTATTTAATAATTCAGTTATTGAAATTTTATAATTGAATATTGGTTAAAATAGTGAATTTGGAGTTTTAAGCTCGATAAAAATAATTTAAAGGCTTGTAAAATTTATATTAATAATACTGAAGACAATGCAACTTTTAAAACTGAACAGATCACCTTTAAATTCAATTTTAAAAGTTGCATTGTCTTCAGTATTATTAATATAAATTTTACAAGCCTTTAAATTATTTTTATCGAGCTTAAAACTCCAAATTCACCATTTTAACCAATATTCAATTATAAAATTTCAATAATTGAATTATTAAATAAATTGCTATATTTTAAATTCTGAATCTATTTCTATAAATAAATACCAATCTTTCATATTCAAAAATCAATCTATAATCCAATTTTAATATTTAAAACCATTCAAATATTCATAATTAACCCCAGAAAAATTCGGGTCGTTACAATGAGGATATTTAATGAATGATCTTGATTATCTCATCGTCGTGCATGTATGATCATGACTTCGATCTTACATTCAGTTGTGCATTCTCAACTAGTTCAACAATGATTGGTTTATCACTTTTGAATCACCAAAAATTCATGGTTTCATCTAGTCTCATAGGACCACTACACATATGTCATCGTTTGATACCAAGATATCTTTCATCTCTACAAATGTGAACCACGTTTCTTCTTATTTTTAACATGGTAAATGACATGAAATGAAACTTCCTGCACTCGCAAAGACCTACTTCACTTATTGGCATACCTATTTCTACTTAGGCACTTCATTAAACAATTTCGAGCACTTTGCAAATTGCCTAATCTTTTAACTGACGTTCATGCACATTGACTTTTTCACCTCCAATAGTAACAACACTTTCAAGAGGAAAATGTCACCAACACACTGGCATTCACTACCATATCATTTGGTTATGCTAAAACTTATGGATTTCCTATGTGTAAACTAATAATTAGTAATAAATAATCATGAAACTCGATTTGGAGTCAACTAACTCCAAGCAAGCCAATTATCATCAAAATGGGTAGGAGATCGAGTGTTATTAAAATGTTAGCTCTACTACTAGACTATTATGAAACTTATTTAATTATCAATAAGATCTTGATTCATTGAATAATTATTAATAATCAAAACATTGTAAACAACCAAATGATCACTAACAAAAGCTAGATAATTAAACAACAATCCGAGACATAATATTTAACATGATTAGATCAAAATTGATCTACATCCATAAACATTACAACTCTTTTACTCACTTTCAACTATATCAAAATTTTAAAGATATTAATTTACAACCACATATTATTGAATAGTACATTGTAGCAATCTCATTAAAGAAACTTCATTAAGAGCTTAAATGATGAACATAACATAATCAACATTACCTCAAAAATTCCTCTCCAATGGATTTGATATGTTTGATCTCAAAGAGGATTAGCACTACAAAAAACCATTGTTTTTCCATATGGAAATATACTCGCAAAGGTCCTGTAAAAGGGTATTTAGCAAGTGATTTGTGAGTTTTCTTGTAACACGTTAAAAGCTCTCTTTAGCGAGCGAATTAGTTTGTGTCAAAGTCAATGTTTTTAGGGTGTGAAGGAAAGGTACTCGTTGTACACTCTACACTGATCATACAACTTAACTAATGACTAATTTAATTTTTTATAAAGTCAAGGGGTATGCCATCGGGGTAATTATGTAATTTGATTATGCATATGAACACACTTAACTCTTATAGAGAATCTTATTCAAAATAAAAGTATGCATTTTGGTTTTTTATATTTAGTGTTATTATAACTTATAGGTAATGTTATGAGCACATTTAAAATATACAAATAGAAATCCCTAGGAAAGGTGTCTCATCGATTGCGGTTGCGAATGAGTATTGAATCGAATTATTAAACCATCAATTTATGAACTTTCCTAGTTAAGGTATATTGAGAAAGGGATATTAATGCACGCATTGAGACTAGTGTACATAACACTCTGTATACGATGGACTATGAATTATTCATGACCAAGAAGGCACCAATGGGTTGTGCGTACATGTAATTGTTTGGAACAATTGCATAATAGACTCATCAAAAGTCCTCTATAGGTTAATGTATATAAGTCAGATAGAGGATCTCATGTGACGATGTGTAGTGGTCTTCCAACCTGAGGGTACTGTGGATTTTTTTACATGAATTCGTTACTTTGATTATAGGAGTCACTCATTATTTATTTGAGTTACGATCATTTTTTGATATGTGTTGAAGTGTAAGAAGTGAAGTTCGCCTCCTTTAATATGAAGGCTAGTGTATCTTGATTAGGTTCAACACAAAGTTAAAGTCCCTTGCTAGAGTAAGTTCAACCAATTGATAAATGTTATCGGATTGAACCAAGTAACTTTTAAAGTTTGAACATCACAATTTAAACTAGACATTATTAGAGTTTTGACATGGCCAATGCTCTAAATTTCTTAGTGATATAATGACGACGCTAAGAAAATATACACAAATATTATTGCTTAAGGGTGACGATAAATTATTTTAGAAATAGAATTTTCACCTAAATAATCTATATACATCTGATTTGTGCCTAATACTGTACTTTAGCAAAGTAAGTACATGCTTTAGTATTTCAATTGTTTAAATATTAACTTAGTACCGAGTTCACAACTGAGAGTATCACAATAGAATTTTTGATGCATTTCAAAATAAAATTAACTATAATTTATGAATGTTATAAATTATATAAATAGAGTAATATTAATATAAATTTTATAAATTATATAAATAGAGTAATATTAATATAAATGTTATTTTAATACATGTTTACAGGAAAAACCTGTATTTAATTAAATATATAATTGTCATTTATTTATTTGTTCAAAGAAGGCCTTAAAATGATTTAAACAAATTATGTTTTTATTTAAATATGTTAAAAATGTTAATGGACATAAAATTAATTAATTGTTAATTAACATCGGTTTTAATATGTATATTAATATTTTAAGAATATATAATATGTTAATTAGATTAATTTTTAAAAGTGTGATCCACTTTTTAAGGAGATCTTTTAGGATATTTATATCTCCTTCTTCCTATAAATAGCGACTCACTTTTTAATACCTTAAGAGAGAAACATAAGAAAATAAAACACCATTGCTAGATTAGCTTAGAAAGGACTTTGCACCTCCTTTCTAAGATTGAAAAGATTTACAAGATCAAGCATCAAAGATAGAAGTGATAATCGAAAGCATGATTAGCAAGGTACAACTCCCATTTTTTATTTTATTTGAGAATAATATATATTATAAACTTTACATTCATCATAAATATAAATATTGTTTATAAGTAGTGAAATTATTTATTATATATATATTAATTATATATTTACACTTATGTACATATTTAGGTTTTAATAATGCGAATTAAAAAACTTATTTTTATTTCAAAAATAAATATTTGTCTCGTCTTAAATATTTTACTATATTACTACAAAATTGTAGATTTTTAAATATATTCATATATAGATTTACAATCAATTTAATTGCTTGCACGATTATTAATAAAAAGGCTAAACACATTTTAATTTCTTAAAAAAACATTTTTCTCATATTGAATATTTTATTACATATATACATATATATAAATCTATGTATGTATGTATGTATGTTTTAATATTTTTGTGTTTTGATTTAATGTTAAATTACATGCATATATATATATATGTATATTAAAACAATATATAAAATATCTATTTTAAATACGTAAAGGTGTATATATGTATAAAGATAAAAATAAGTGATTCTCCATGAGGAGGAGAGCGCATACACACACAAAAACACACACATACATATACAAACAGACATGCATACATACATACGTACGTGCGTACATACTTATACATACATACATACATACATACATACACACACACACACACACACACACATATATATATATATATGAATTTTTGAATGTTTAAATACTAAAGGTTTCTGCTTTATATAAAACCGATTAATTATTACCGAAATTATAATCATAATATATATTAGTAAATATATATATTATTTTATCGTATAACATCTAATTATAAATATTATAAGTGTATGTTTATACATACATACATATACATATACATATATATATATACACACACATACATATGTACATACACACAAACAGATAGATATATACATATATGTATGTATGTATCCATGTGCGTATGCGTGTGTGTGTTTATAAATGCATATAAAAAACTGAGATATAGTTTTTATCATGCCAAAAGTTAAAATAAGAAATACCTACAATTATGTAAGTATATATATATATATATATGCATATTATTTCTAAGATATGTGCTCATATACAAATTAATATAAACACACACACACAGATATATATATATATACATACATATGACGACCGTCCTACATCACCGATGCTTATACAATCGAATAGTGCGCTGCTGGAGCATTCGGTAGATGTGGGATGATTGTCAAGGGAAAGAAAAAGAAATAAAGATGAGGAATAGAAAAGAAGAGAAGAGAATAAGAGAAAGGAGAAAGAAATAATACATCACACAATCACATAACCTGTCGTATATCTCACAGCGCATCAGATAAAATATAATAGTAAATATCTCTAATAATTGTATAAACTACAGAATCAAAGTACACAGTATGTACAAAACAGTAAAAGAGTTTAAACAGCTGATAAATAAACTCAACTGATCAACTGTCTCTAATAATAGTAAGTCAACACTGTCAAGGCTCCACAGTGTCATACAATGAAATAAACAATAATAACTCAAAATATAAATATGAGAAAGCATCACCATCTAATAGTCTTTCTGCACAGCTCCAAGTTCTATTTACACCTGCTATCTAGTCTACTCATTTAAGAGCATCTGAGATAATAAGAAGTAAAGCATAAAACCCTAAGTCGGACAACAGTCTGGGGCGAGTGATAAATTATCTCAAAACACTATAAACGTCAATATAGTATATGGAACAGAGGGTATGGAGAATCAAACCCGACCTACCCCTGCATCCACAGAGTTAGCACATGACATCGAATATATGCTACTCTATGATAGTCATCATGGGTGCACTACACATTAATGTACTAAGGATGTCCAGATATCGGCATCGCTAATATCTACATCGTGTGTCATCCCTATGGTGATAGAATTAGTCAAACAAACATGACATCCATCATCCATCATCATAGTCATTTACTCAGTGCATTGGATATATGATACTCGTATGACCCCATCACCCAGTCAAGGACTACTCAACATCCCGGTCTCTCAGTACTTGAATCCATGCCATTCAGTAGGCCAGGAATATAACAACCCATTGGGAAGTCCAGGGTACAATAATCCTCCTGTCTGGAGGTAAGGACCCATTTGAACCAAGTGGGCATCCCCATATACCTCTGCTTTACGAGTACACAACGAAACCTACGAATATCAATGATCCCTTTGCACACTTCATCCATAGCATAGCCCATCTCGAAACTACTTATACAACTCGTATCTGAAGTCATCGTGGTTGGGAACTACTCTTGACAACCATCACAAGTCATAGAGTGTCATTATCCATCCTGCAATCCGCCTCCAACAGTTCCCTCGATCCGACTCGCCGTCACCTACTCTGCCTCTTGAAATATAGCTATACATCATCAAAGCCTTCACTTCCCATCATGGAAACATCATCGTCAAATCATGGAGTCATCGCATCGAAGATTCGCATCTTCGCTAGAACCACTCGTCGAAGAGTGATAACACCAAAATGGAACGTCAAACGAACGAACGAACCATCACATCCTACTCGTCGAAGCTACTCCATTATCAACATCAAAATTGGCTAAATCGGCCATCATCAATAGTTGTAGATACCGACCATTCCAGAGTAGTCAATAATGACCACTTTGGTTGTGTACTTAACCAAAAATGGTTAAATACAGACCAAATGAAAAGGTCCAGTGTCTTCCCTGAAGTCCGAAGCACATATCCAAGTCCGTCATACTTCATATTAAGATCAGTCGATGTGCACGATACTCTATGCACGACATCCTATTCGATGAGATACATTCTAATCCTATATCGCCTTCGAACGACATTTTCAGCCAACAACAAAACAAGCAGACATGAAACCAATAAGCATACTAATGTCTATAATAGCCTACATATATCTATAATAACACAACACAATCCATCAAAGCAACCAAAGTAGGATTGATATCAAAATAGCCTAAATCTATCAATATCATCAAAATAGTCCATAAATAGGGAAAATATGATATTTAATTTACCATTTTAAATTACTTTTAATTCTTTTTATAAAATAAGATATATGCTTAAATATTCTAGATATCATGTTTTAAAGTTAGAAATCATTTTAAAACATCGTTTTAATACTGTACTAACAATCATAGAATGGTGAGAGACAATACATTCACCTCAACCAAATCTTTCAAAATCATCGCCAAGTCATAGAGCTTTCCATCATGAGCACAAAGCAAGAAATGACATCAAAATGGTTCTCGTATGCAAAAGATATGCAATATATAAGTTATTGGCTTATTTAAAAAATTAATTAAAACAATAATTATTTTACCTTAATTACCTAATTAGGAGATACCCTTTCTTCCCCAAATACTAATGTCGTGCATATCACATGTACATGAACCCACTTCACCAAAATCTTCTCCCCTCGATTTCTAGCTCATCTCTCAACGAAATGACGCACCATCCTCACCAAATCACTCCACTACGCGATGAACCCAAAATGACGTGACTTGGCTCATCCACCACAAATGCACCTGCTTGACCTTAGCTTGCCCTCTTGAAGTCGCGATTTGGTATATGACTCTGGACTCGATGAAACTTTGTGAGGAGGTGCCAATCGCGAAGAGAAATCAAATGCAACTGGTGTCATGGCCTATCTCACTTCCAATCGGAAGAAATATGAAATCCTAGTTCACCCACTACTATAGGTCGTCTCCAAAACTATCGTCGCATACCTCAAAGTTGATTTGGGCATGTAGATCCCTTCAAGATGAGTTCAATGGGCTTTGTTTGGGAATTTTTCGTTGAGTAGTTTGCCAGATTTTTATTTCTGAATATTGAATAAGGGAGGTGGCCATATTTCTGTAGAGGGTTGATGAAACTGTAGTCAGCCAACAGGAAATAAGGGTTTGGATTATGAAGGTTTTGATCTATTAATATTATATTCATTTGTTATAATTACTCAAATAAAATGATCATGCATTTTGAGCTCGCATGATCAAACGTGAGTCCAATCGCCATGAAACTCATCTACGTGCATCACCTCATTTTTCAGCCCCGATGGTTTAAATTTCATCGCTACTCGGGATTGCGCTTCGGTATGATAATTTCGCACGTTTCGGGACCATTTCGACCATACGATCGTCCGATCTCCAAATATAACAATCCTTATACTCATTTTAATTTGCAATGTTAATACGAACTCAAAAGAAGTGGTCTCGAGTCCTGATTCAATCATATGTGAAAAATCATACTTTAGGACCATCAATTAATTAACTATTCAATATTTAAATAAATTATTTAAATATCCAATCGTTAAAAATACGGGTCATTATATTCTCCTCTCCTTAAAAGGATTTTGTCCTCGAAATCCCAAGGATGAAGCAACTCAACCCAACACCCTCACATAAGCAACGAAACAGGGTAAAATCATCACTTATCAACTCTCGACAACAATCACTGAAAGCGATCATGACAAAGAGAGTTTGGAATCAACTGGAGTCATCATCCTTATCCCTAAGTACAATCACTATCAAATCCAAAATCAATGTGGCTAAACCAAACATCTAAGTTAGGCACTAATTTCCAAAGGAACAGACAATGGAAAACAAAAGCACCAACTCATTAATCGAAAGGCATGTCAACTAAACCTCATACATCACCGACTCTCTCAACTATCAGCAGAGTCCAATATCCTCTACATTGAGTTTTCTCTCAATTTTGGCTTATGTCATGGAAAATTTCAACAGCATCTCCTTTACGCGGCTAGGTTTGGGCAAAACCTTGATACAACATAAATATATATACATCTCATATCTAGGGCATCTCATTTCCAAGGACAACCAAACATATATAGCTAAATCTATGCTACAAGTGTTACATACTTCTTTTATATGAAGAGCATTTTATTTAAATGTGAATATAAGCGGATAAGCATCCAAATAGCAACACTTGCTTCCATATACCTGATCAAGTACTCGAAAAAGAGGATTAAGCATAATAGTAACATCATGATGTAAATAAGTATATTAGATCATGTATATAGCAATCATATCAAATAAATGTGCTATATCAAGACATAATTATCTTGCATGTCTATCAACCATATAAGAAAAAATAATTGTGTCAAACGCCAAATATCAAACATCAATAGGCACATATAAGATCAACCATCAAAAAGTAACACCCATGCTTATCCAAGCATACATGATACTAAAACATCTAGAATAAAACATCAAATAAGATATCTAACATGAAATCTGATGGAAAAGTGGAAAACTTCTTCACTTTCACTTCCTGAACCTTTACTATTCCATTGCCCTCCTTCTAACTGTTTTGTGTCATGTCTATCAGTACGAATGGGTCTACAGGGTCTCAAAGTTCCTGGTTCAGTATCGATATCATCTAATCAATTCGGTGCCAAATCTCCAAACGCCTCTTGTAAGTTCTTTCGAAACCTACTAGTAACAATGGGTTTCGACCACTTACAACACTCTTCTCACAAAAATGGAATCACACTATCCATTCCCATTCCATCTGGGAATCTCAAGCGGTCATAGTAACCACTTGGCTTCTTTTAATCAGCATTTACTAGCTGATAGTTCATTCATCTCGAATGAATGTTCGACGTCTTTATTCATCCCTTCCCAATCAAATATCTATGTCATATTTTGATGCATTTTATTATCATCGAGATGTATAATCAATCTCGAGTGGGAACACTCTACTAGTATCTTATTCTTTAATCCAAAGACATTGAAAATAAATAACATCTCAGCTTTATAGAGCCAACCATCTCGATTAAGTCCGCACTGCATCACCTCTACAGACACCACTCACTCTTCTAACGTAGCCATGATCTTTGCTAGTCTAGTTTCACGTCTTTGACTAGAACCAATCCGCTAAATCAAAGTAGGTCTAATAGTTAAATTAGCCAACATCTTTGGCAATGGCTCACATCGAGTTCTGGAGTCATAACCAATGATAAACTCGAGCAATGCCCACTATAGGAATATCGCTCCTAAACTGTTATGTCCTCCACTCGAAACACCAAAGAGAACATTTGCCTTACAAACGTCTAGGGAATGTCAAAGTCATAGGAGGCTAAGAATTTCAACCATCACAATTGATGAAGGTTGAGAACCTTCTCGGTGAAGAGATATTTCAATGATGTAGGATCACTGAACAACTCGAATCCCTCTCCTAATAGATACTGCCTCCTAATCCTAAAGCAAACTCTACAGCCTCCAACTCTGAATCAAGAGTCGGATACTTCACCTCGTGAAGTTTTGGTTATCGACTAACATATGCGATGAACTTACCTTTCGATATCAATAACGCACCTAGTTAAGTACCACAAGCACGTGTGTGCTATCGTTTCCTCATTCCCGCTTGAAATGAGTAGCATTGATGCACTCATCAACCCTTTAATCAGACTCAGTAACGCATGTCTGCACTTTGCATCTCAAATAAAGGTCTGATACTCACTTGTCAAATCGGTTAACTGTGCCACTATCTTTGAGAAATCCTGGTAAAACTTATATAACATCTCGCTAATCCCAAAAAACTTCTCATCATCAGTCGATGTTTACTCAACACCTACAATACAATCATTAATCGTGCCTTGTGCTCCTCTTTCATCTATGAGTCGTCGAAAGTATCATTAACAAGCACAAGCACAAACCTACTAAAGTGATCTCCCAAAACACGGTCCAAGAAATCAACAGAAGTATGTCGATGCATTGGTTAGCCTGAACGGCTTAACCAACCAATCAAAAATAAAGATAGCGTATGAAATGCAATGATCGGCACACTCTCTCTAGCTACTCTCAGTGGATGAAACCCCTTCACAAGGTCCAACTAAGAAAACACCTTCGCATTATAGAGAGGATCGAACAAGCCATATATAAATGGGAGTGGCTACTTGTTTGTCATCTCACTCAGCTCATAGTAATCAATATACAATCTCAAAAGCCGTCCGCCCTAATGGCGAATACTATAGGTGCATCCCACTCAAATATGCTCCTATGAATAAACACTCACATCAATAGGTCAATCGCTTGCACCTTTAGTCTCCTCTGCTCTTTGGGTATCATCTACCTTAAAGGTATAACTACTGTTCAAGCACGTCCAACTAGATCGATATAGAATTCAATCCTATATGGTGGTAATCCAGTTACCTCATCGTATGTGTCCGGACAATCTCTAGCTACAGGCACAGGTGATAATTCGTCATGTGGAATATTGAGCGAATATAGAAAGCTAACCATCACCTCATCATCAAACGGGAAGCCAAATACTACCGTTCGCTCATCGTCGGTCCCTATCATCACCAATAGCCTCTTGCAAACCACCACTATTTTGTACCCCTTCAGTTAGTTAATTCCTAGACTCTAATACCGAACCTAATTACACCTAAAGCAATCACTAAGAAACAAATAAATAATCATGACTCGATAAGACAAAGTTTCGAAAAACCATGTATAGACTAAGTGTAGATAAACCATGTGGTAACACTCCCTCATTTTAAGGCCAGAAACTAAGCATGACGGATGCTACAGTCATCTATAGTATTAATTTCCAGACACAAAATATGGGATATTACACATGTATAATCTAAATGAGCCCCCAACATGGTTCGTTATAATTTAAAGGTTGGTCAACAATCTTGGATCTCAATTCCCATCTATCTACAAATCACTAGATATGGAGGAATGTGAAACATCGATGTCAAATAAAACACATATGGAAATTCCATAAATGGAAAGCATACTCAAGAATGGTAATGCCATTTCCCTTCACTTTCATAGATGGAGCACATGACGAAATCAGAATGACATACAATGCATATGCTTCCATTATTTGCCCATACTCAGCTAGTTTGGGGCAATCCTTCAACATTGGGTGTAGGCTCTTACATCATAAAGCCTTTTCGATCAACCTCTCAAAGCTCTAATCAAATGACCAATTAATCGCTTCCCAAGATGATTACCCAACCCAATGATAAATTATGTATTTTTTGAGTGGAGTATCAATGGAAGATAGATCGTACTTTGATAGCACATCGAATTCGACCATATACTCCAACATAGAATATTGCATTACTTCATTTCGACGAACTTTCTAAACAACATCAACGTTTGAAAAGTCGAGATAAACTTCCTTCGATGTGAACTATGAATTATTCCCAAGTAAAATGTTCCTCGAGAATTGAAGCTATAAGGACACTTCACCAGTTTATTATTTAACCCCAGAGTCATCTAGAGGTTAACCACTACCTTATGGTGTCATCTAACTCCAAAACAACGAAAATATTTTCACAAATATCATCTTGTATCTTGCATCTCAATAGCAGACTCCATTCCAAGGAATGGTCTGCCTCCTAGACTCATGTTGTCTTTATACAGCTCAGCAAAGTTGACTCTAGGCATTTTCACCTGAGCACCATAGTCATTTAAAGGAACATGGGCATTGTAGCAAATGATTCACACCATCTCTGCGAACATATTCTATAAATCAAAGATAGTGGTCCTCGATCCTGCCCACTCTCAACTCCTAAAATGGAGTCAATAACAGCATTTCTCATATGCCAAATCACTCCTATGCTATAATAAGAATGATCAGTCACTCATAGAGAAAACTATATCAATAGTGCTCGTGTGTGCGATACAACTTATATACTATTATTGAGTTTTGAAAATCAAAATATGTAACAAATACGCACTCTTTCGTATATAGGTGTACTCTCGATCCAACTTAAGGTGACAACTCCTACCCTGTCTCTACTAGATCTCGGTATCAACTCAGGTTAATCAAGTAACTTAAACTCTAATACCAAATATAACGACTACCCTACACCATTGACGATCATACAATCGAATAGTGCGCTGCTGGAGCATCCGGCTGATGTGGGATGATTGTCAAGGGAAAGAAAAAGAAATAAAGATGAGGAATAGAAAAGAATAGAATAGGAGAAAATAGAAAGGAGAAAGAAATAAAACATCATACAATCACATAACATGTCGTACATCTCACAGTGCATCAAATAAAATATAATAATAAACATCTCAGATATAAAATAGGCGAGACGGTAATAACTATATAAACAACAGAATCTTAGTATACAGTCCCATATAGTTATACAAAACAGTAAATGAGTTTATACAACTGGTAAATAAACTCAACCGATCAACTGCCTCTAATAATAGTATGTCGACATTGTCAAGGCTCCACGGTGTCATACAACAAAATAAACAATAATAACTCAAAATATAAATATGAGAAAGCATCACCATCTAACAATCTAACTGCACAGCTCCAAGTGCCATTTACACTTGCTATCTAGTCAACCCATTTAAGAGCATCCGAGATAGTAAGAAGCAAAGCATAAAACCATGAGTCAAACAACAGTCTGATGTGAGCGATAAATAATCCCAAAACACTATAAACGTCGGTATAGTATATGGAACAGACTGTATAGAGAATCATACCTGACCTATCCCTGCATCCATAGAGTTAGCATATTACATCGAATATATTCTATACTATGATAGTCATCATGGGTACACTACACATCAAAGTACTAAGATGTCTAGATATCGGCATCGGTAATATCTATATTATGTGACATCACTAATGTGATAGAATCAGTCAAACAAACATGGCATCCATCATCCATCCTTATATTCACTCACGCAGTGCATTGGATATATGATACTCGTATGACCCCATCACCCAGTCGAGGACTACTCAACATCCCAATCTCTTAGTACTTGAATTCAGGCCACTCGGTAGGCCCGGAACAAGACTGCTTATTTGATAGTCCATGGTACAATAAGCCTCATGTCTAAAGGTAAGGACCCATCTTGTCCAACTTGGCGTCCCCACATACCCCTTCTTTATGAGTACATAATGAAACCTAAGAATATTAACGATCCCTTTGCACGTGTTATCCATAGTAAAGCCCATCTCGGAACTGTTTATATAACTCTTGTCTCAAGTCGTGGTTGGGAACTACTCTAGACAACCATCATAAGTCACATAGTGTCATCATACGTCCCGTAACCTGTCTCCAATAGTTCCCTTAGTCTGACTCATCATCGCCTACTCTGTGTCTCGAAGTATAGCTATCCAACATCAAATCCATCACTTTACATCGTGGAATCATCATCGTCGAATCATTGAGTCATCGCATCGAAGCTTTGCATCTTTGCTTCACCACTAGAACAACTCGTCGAAGAGCACTAACACCGAAATCGAACGTCAAACGAACGAACAAACCATCACAGCCTGCTCTTCGAACCTGCTCCATCATCCATGTCAAAATTGGCCAAATCGACCATCATCAGTAGTGGTAGATATCGACCCCTCCAGAGTAGTCAATAACGACCACTTCAATTTGGTACTTAACAAAAGTTGGTTAAATACAAACCAAATGAAAACGTCCAGTGTCTTCCCTTAAGTCTGAAGCACATATCTAAGTCTGTCGTCCTTCATCTATAGATTAGTCAATGTACACGATATACTATGCACAAAATCCTATCCCATGGGATATATTTTGATCCTATATCAACTTCGAATGACATTTTCAACCAACTACCAAACAAGCAGACATGCAACCAACAAGCATAGTAATGTCTATAATAGCTTAATATATCTATAATAACACAATACAATCCATCCAAGCAACTAACGTAGGATAATGTGGGAATAATATCAAACTAGCATAAATCTATTAATATCGTTAAAATAGTCCATAAATGAGAAAAATTTGATACTTAACTTAAAACCATTTTAAACACTTAATTATTTTTGTAAAATAAGATATAGGTTTAATATTATAGGAATCGCGTTTTAAAGTCAGGAATCATTTCAAAATGTCATTTTAACACTAAAAAACATAGTATGATGAGAGGCAATATCACTCACCTTAACCAAATCTATCCAAATCATCGCTAAGTTGGAGAGTTCTCTATCACGAGCGCAATGTAAGAAACAACTTCCAAAATAGACCTCATATGCAAAAGAAACACACAATATAAGTTATCGATTTATTTAAATAAATAATTAATTAAAACAATAATTATTTTACCATAATTTCCTAATTAGGAGATAACCCTTCCTTCCCTAAATACTAATGCCGTGCACATCACCTGTACATGAACCCACTTTACCCAAATCTTCTCTCCTTGATGTCTAGCTCATCTCACAACGAAATGTCATACCATCTTTTCCAAATCGCTCCACTACATGACCACTATGCGATGCACCCAAAATGACATGACTTGGCTTATCTAACCACAAACACAACCTTCTCGACTGTAGCCCGCCCACTTGAAGTCGCGATTTTCTATATGAGTCCAGACTCAATGAAACTTTGTGTGGAGGTTCCAACCGCGAAGAGAAACCTAATGCAACCGGTGTCATTGCCTTTCTCGCTTCCAATCAGAAGAAATATGAAACCCCAGTTCACCCACTACTAACGGCCGTCTCCAAAACTATCAACGCACACCTCGAAGTTGATATGGGTATATAGATCTCTTCAAGATGAGTTCAACGGGCTTTGTTTGGGAATTTTTCGTTTATTGGTTGGCCAGATTTTGATTTTTGAATGTCAAATAAAAGAGGTAACCATGTTGCTGTAGTGGGTAAATGAAACAGTAGTCGGTCAATAGGAAATAAGGGTTTGGATAATGAGGGTTTGATTGATTAATATTATATTCATTTGTTCTATATTTGTCAAACAAAACGATTATGCATTTTAAGCTCGCACGATCAAACGTTGCGCTTGATCACCACGAAACTCGTCTACGTGCGTCACGTCATTTTTTCGATCTTGATGGTACAAAATTTCATCACTATTTGAGACTGGGCTCCGGGATGATTCAGGACCGATTCGACTATCCATCTTCCGATCTCCAAATATAGCGATCCTTGTACTCATTATGATTCGCAATGTCGATACGAACTCAATGGAAGTGGTCTCGAGTCCTGATTCGATTAGAAAAATCATATTATGGGACCATCAATTAATTAATGATTCAGTATTTAAATATCCAATCATTAAAAATATGGATCGTTACAATATATCACACATGCAAGTACACTCATACACTCTCATATTACCATATGTTATTACAGACCTTAGTATAACAAATATTATTTATCTCTCGCTAGTCATTGAGCACGTGATGTTCATGAAAATATTATGAAATAATATTAAAGTCGTTTATTAAAATTAATAATATTAAAATAATACTATAATGTTTTAAATTCAAATTTGATTTAGCAAAACAAATACAACTAATATCATTAAATTTATTTCCTTATGATTTAATTAAATAAGGGGAATTTTTTTTGAAATTGCCTCTTACACACTTCTGCTGCACTGCGGCTAATCCAACAATGGTTTCAAAACTTGCATTATGCTGTTATAAATAAATTATTAACATGTAAGTTAGTCCTTATGAGAAGTGCATTTAGATGGGAGTCTAGTAAAGGGTGTTTAATTTTGGAGAATGTTACGATAATTAAGGAACATTCTTATAAATGGAAGACCTCTCTACTCCTAGATTTACTTGGCTTGTCGAGATAGACTATTTCTAGGGTATACCTAAGTATGGCTCAAATTGTTTATGCCTTAGGTTAATTCAAATATCCTACTTGAATAAAATATAATTTATTTAGGTTATGAATATAATTTTAAATTTTTTTAAATTTAAATTCAAATTATAAAAGTTATTTATTGACTAGTTTTCTGGCCAGCCTTGAAATGATACGTGTGCGTTGTGAAAGGCAAAGGCCACTTACTAATCATAGGCTTAAAAATAGATAAAATGACGAGTTAAATACATAGCTGAAAGATAAATAACACAAGTTATAGAGGGGTCCAGTAAAGATGCCTAAGTCATTGTGATGTTCTCTTACTATATATTTCTCTTACAACTATATGGAATTACAAGAGAATAATAAAAAGGGTTACTTAAGACTAGTAATGTTGTGTAATCATAAGGACCTAAGAAAAAGAGCGTTGAAATGTGCATAGAATTTTGAATTTTTGAATGTTTCTACCTCTTTAAAGTTGTAGTGCGAGGGGGTATTTATAGTAGCTAAAGTGGATGGTTGAGATTGTGTTGTACTACTAATAGGAAAAGTGCTTGACCATTGATCAGACTATGGAGGTGGATAGTCGACAGCTATAAAGTATGTCAAAAGATGTGCGACGGATGAGAATATACTCATTACCTCTCTGTACCAGGCGTGGGCTTGCATTATTTATGCATTTAATGCTAGTAAGCCATATCAATTTAGTTGCCCAACTATGGTTCTTCGGATGGATGGATGGATAGGTAACTTTGCCGTTCACCTGAGTGCCCACACGGCTGAGCCGGCTGAGCTAGCCAACTGGCTACTGGCAACATGGAAGAGACTTGGAATCTTGTTGAGGACCATATGAGGAAGACGGATAATGACCGGGACAAGGCAGCAAGGAGAGAGGCCTGATGCTAGTTGGAGTTGGTTGTACTAAAACCAAGCTAAAGATGGGCCATGCTTTGACCACTCATGCCTAATGTGCTGTCTATTGGGGCGGTCATGGATAGGAGCGGCCGTTAGCTGATGTGATGCTAGGTGAATTGTGTTGGCTTTTAGCTGCTGATGGAAATTTTTTGATATATGATAGCTGGTTGGGACCAAGTTGGACCTGGTCTAGTTTTGGCTTAAGTGCTTTGGGATGAGAAGATCGACCCTTATCTTGGTGTCTTATTGAGTAGGAAGGTTTGTTTGATACCAATATGACCTTGGGCCAACCTTTGCGAGCCGATGATAGATCAATCAGGTTGGCTTTGATTGGGCCAGAATGCCTATAATTGGCCTGCTAACTACTTGCGAGTAATTTGAGAAACATTTTGCCCCTAAGTCTATATCCGCTTGTGAGTGTAAACTATAAAATTCGTACAAACCTTTTTGATTGACTACATTGAAACGCATTTAAAGAGCTTTCCATATGAATTTATGCAATTGGCTGTGACGGCTTCTTTTTCTAAACATGGCATAAACATGTCACGCCTCCCTACATACAAGCTTGACTTAATACGGATCTTTTTTAAACGGCTGGGATTCTTTTTGCCTTTTGAATTCAACGCATGTGATTGAAGGCATGGGTATATAAATACCCCTTCTATTTCCTTGAGCCAAAAAATCATTCTTCATGAAAAAAATTAAAAGCTTGTGAACCTTCCAAAATTTTTACTGATAAAAAGTCACTAGTTTCATTGTCTATTTCCTTTCCAAACGCCTTTGCATGCATGCCTTTTTATAAAATTTAGCTTGATGTTTGGAAAGAAGAAAGCTCTTTAGTGTTTGAACTACCACTTTTTGGTTGCAATTCAAATCATTAGCTAAAATTTCTACTTGGGGCGAACTACGCCTTGTCGCTTGGCTTGGACCCTTACCTATTGAACAAGACATTGACCGAGATGCTCCCATCCATGATGGCTCAATGCACATAAGAGTTGGCCAAGGTAAGAGTAACGACCATTGGATCATGATGCAGGTAGGACATTACTTCCCTATCCTGGGCCATGAAGTTGATCGGCCACTCTGATTCCAGTCGGAATGCCTTGAATGCTCAGAACTCCAATGAATAAACCTACTTGGCAGTGCTTACTTCTCTTTGATACAGGACTGGGCCCCCTAGCTGCCGCTGGTCCTATGCGGTCCCCCTCATATGGTCAGGACCTCAATGACTGTTTGAACACTATCATTATTGGGTTTAGGGGCTAATTCTATCACTGTTCTCGGTTTGCCCTTTGCTCCACTTGATGTCGAACAAATTCCAGGAGTACTTATTCCCACATGTTTGATTTCCTCATTAAGCACACGACTATCTACCGTGGAATGATTGTTGATTTGATAAAACTCGCAGTGCTTGCCATTGTGGCGAGGATACTCTTGCTTTCCTTCTCTAATGGTGGTGGGCCTTTGATATTGCACTTGGTTTCTAGTGGCGAGGTAGATGGTGGCAATGTCCCTGTTCAAGTGTCAGTAATTATGATACCTGGGCTTCTAGGGAGGTTTTAGCTTTAAACGCCTTTTGACTTTGGCTTAATGATCATTGTCGAAGCGATCATTGTTGCAAGGGTCGGTTTGGGCGAGGCACCTGGCCTCGTTGTCGCTGTCTGAAAGTTCTTTGTCTTCCATCCTCATCATTTCATTCGCCTGTTGATAGAACTCGTTTGGGGATGAAGCCGGTTGTTTTTGGAGGCCTCTCCACATGTTGGACTCGTGCCTGACCCTTGATTATACGGCCATAACTAAGATGCTCACGTTCATACCCCTAGCCCCGGTGGACTCTTTGTAAAAGCGGCTAACATACAACTGCAAGCTTTTAGAAGGACCCTACACTACAACAAAAATGACTTTTTATAGCGTGTAAAAACCGCTATAAAAACTTTCTATAGCGATTCTATAATCGCTATAGATCAACATGTTGTAAAAAGTCTGGTAGATACTATAGTGTGTCATACTTGCAATGGAAAACGTATTTTTCTTGCCATCTAAAATAGGCCATATTGGTGCAACTGCTTTTCTATAGCATTATGAAACGTGCTATAGAACTTTTTATATTGCATTTTAGTTGCTATAAATATGTCGACATGCTATATTATTATAGCACTTGAACGCGCTATGGAATCATCGTGTCAACCTTTTATGACACATTGAAATGCTATAGAAAATTCATTACTATCTATTATAGCACCGTCTTATTACTATGAAAACTATTTACTCTTTGCAAAATATTTTGTATAGCACTAACATGATGCTATAGTATAACAAAGCTGAACAATTTTTCTTTTTATTGCATAGTTAGAACGCTGTAAAAAAATTCTATTGCACATTTTTTGCTGCCATAACATTCAAAGCTTACAATTTTCAATTCTACTTATATATTATAACTCAAAAAACCACATTCATCACATTAACATAAGTACACAAATTGAGTCATAAGCCAAATCAAAAAATATACATCTGCGACCTTATCATAGTCAAACCCAGCAACCTCCTCCACCAACCAACAACTTCAACCTTCTCCACCACACTGAATCACTTCATTCAAAACCCACTGCCAAGTTCACCTCGCCAGCAAAACCACTCAGCCATTATCATTAGTTGAATGATAGCATTTTGACAGCACTAACACCTACACATAGTATAAAAAATGCTTTAAAATTCATTACGAATCACAACACCTGAAACCAACATTGGCTCACACTGAAATTGCACACTAACTCACTGCACAGTCACTAACACCTACACATAGTAGCTAAACTGGAATGTTAAAGAATGGGGATCTTAGCTAAATATATATCAATAAAGGATCTATTCTATGATAGAAGATTTGTAGCACTTATGGTCAGCTGATTGAGGAATGAGATTATTTTCGTACAATACAAGCTCATCTGCTGCTAAAGGATCTATTCTATGAACCTTATTGTAGCATGATAAGGCTTCAACATGGTTTCCCTACTTGAAATAATAAATTACAAGCAAAATTGCTTATACGGTAACAAATTCATATATATTACATAACATCATGAAGTAAGATGGGAAAAGACAAAACTATCAGAGGTAGAGAGGACCTGTTGTTTGTGTATAACAGCTAGATGACTGAAAGTAGCAGAGTCCAGTTGTTACAAACAATGTTACCTTGTAAAAAGAAGCAGGTGTATCTTGCGTATTCCTGCATTATAATAGAGATTGCATGAGTGGACTATGAGCGATCATCAATGTGCATCATCCTTATTCACATCTTTATTCTCAGGCTTTAAATATGAATATGTTTTTAAAACTTAGAAAAGAAGAGTATTTATAAATTAAATGAGCCAGTGCATATATTAATATAATGAATGTAGATATTATAGCTACAGTGATGCCTCGTATATGTACAAAGGTACAGGAGCTGTTGTTCAGGAAACATGCACTTTAGGTCCAAAATGGAATCCCCACAGCCACCTAACTCTTTTGGAGGACAAGGAATGTTGTTGTTGCTGTTATCTTTCCATTCATTAAATGCAGGTATATGATCTTTAGGAATAATTTTCCGAGTTGAACTTGAATTTATGAGTTCCACCATGTGAATATGGTTTACCTCTGTCTATGTATAAGTGAAGTGTTTTATTTACACCCCCTGGTACTCGGTTCTCACGAAGCTCACGGCAGTAGTTAATGCATAATTATATGAACATCTAGAGCAACTTCTATGGAAATCGACTATAGAGGTTCGACAATTATTGCTGAATAAAAAAACATGTAGATTAGTCATGTATATAGCATTCTCATAAGGATTAATAGTATATTTTTGTATGGCATACCCATCCAATCTGAGTCAACCCAGTGGAGCAAGAGCTTGTTGAGTTAATAAATTTTTAATTGCATATACTGGACTTGTTATTTACCATTTTAATTCTCAAATACAAAAAATTCTACAAATATTTGATAATAATGTATTTACCATTTATAACCTATATTTATTGGCTTCTTAAAACCTAATCGAAAAAATGCATTATCTGCAAATTATATTATCTTTTGACTAATAATTTCGAAGTCATTTTTAAACCAAAATATTTGTACGATCAGGTCTGATCAAGCTAACGACCATCATTGAATATGTTTAAAAAAAGGTTAGTTGCTAGGTCCCATCAGCAAAACATTTATTTGCAAATTGTCCTCTGATAGTCCAGGATACCTTGTATAATTCAAAACCATTAAAACATTCAAGAAAAACAAAAAAAGACACAAACTATCTCACACATAGACTAAAATACTATGAAATTTTTAGAAATTTGAAGAATATGCATTCGAGAAAAATGAGCATGTTTAATGAAATCACTACATACAACAAGATCATATATGTATGGAAAAAAACCCTTGATATAATGCCATAAAAATAAGAAATCACATACAGCGATTGTCAATACTAATCATGAATAAGAAAACATGTGTATGCGTTCTCTTTACATATACCATATTTATATACATGCATACTATACACAAAATTATGGAAGTATCCATTCAATTTCCATGCAACACGTTTTTCCTGTATTGTTAATATACAAATGCATTCTCATATATTTTTGTAGTTACTAAACAGTATCTTCAAATTTGTTCTTGTATTATTAACCTTACTCTCAAAATAAAGTAGCATAAAGGGTTTTAGAAAAAAAAATATTGTATGCAATCTTCATTTTTATTATAATAATATATATTATTATTATAATTCTGTCTGTGCTAATTTTATATGGAGGGGTAAACTACATAAGGTTAGCTACAAGGAACTTTGTAAACCCAAAAGGGAAGGTGGAGTTGGACTAAAAAATTTATTTGAGTTGAAAAAGGTCTATGTATGAAGATGACTTGGAAAATATTAGTGTTTGACAACCTATAGCCAAGGTGATGCATGAAAGATATTTAAAGGCAACTTCTGGACAACAAAAATTGGTAATAATGCATCAGTTACATGGATATATATTTTAAAAATAAAAAATGATTTGAAACCCCATAATTGAAAGGCAAATTGTAAATGGTTCAAAAATTGACTTGTGGAGAGACCGCTGGCTCAATAACAAAAGTCTTGTAGATAGGGTGGGATGGGAAGGTTACTAGACCTATGGAAACCCTAAATGTTGTGTCTCTAGCATAATTGAAGATGCAAACTAGAAATGTGATAATCAATTAATTATAAGAAATTTCAAAGATGAAATACAGAGTATCCTAATATACAGTGAAAGAGAAGAGGACACTTGGACTATGAAAAACTCTCCTAAAGGCCAATTTATAATGCGAATAGTATGGGATGATATCAGAGGAAAATATCCTACAGTAGCTTGGCATAAAACCGTGTGGAGTAGATCAAACAATCAGAAGAAGCCTCACACCCTATACAAAGCCATGCTAGGCAAACTTACTATAAAGGACCGACTGCACAATTGGGGGATTCTGGAAGAAACTACATGCAATCTATGTAGCGCTGGAATTGAAAGTCATGGCCATCTCTTTTTCGAATGTTCTTACAGTAAAAGAATTTGGGGTCTCCAAAAGCTGAAATGCATGCTTACAGATGAAGTGAAATCATTGAAGAAAGAAGTAGATTACCTTAACCAGTGAGGTAACGTGTCAAACCTGGTGCAAGAGCTGCTCAAAATTTGCCTCACAACTTCCATATGGCATATCTAATGTGAGAGGAATAATCGAGCTTTCAACAACCAGGAATAAGAGATCTTGTTACTAAATTGCCAAATTAACAGAGACACAAGTATAATTGTGGAACGAATTGCTAAGAGGAAACTCACCAACTTAACGGCATAAGAAACACTAGCATTGGAGAGGATAAACTTGAAGGTTGAGCACATAGAAGGTCAAGAAATGTCCTAGGAGCCGCCATGAAGCATCAGCCCTAAAAGAGTAATGTTCAATTAAAGTATAATTGTTGTATCAAGGTTGTTCTTGTATTTTATGCGGTCGAACTTGAGACTGTAATTGGGCCTTAGCTCGTTTTAAGTTTGCAATAAAATTTAACCAATTTTCAAAAAAAATACATATAATAATATATATCATATAATAAGATGATGAAGCAACAAAAATAATACATATAATCAAGACTCTAAGATGATGAAACAACAAGGTATATACAACAATAATAAGAAAATTACGGAAACTGAATGTATGCAAAATCCATATTATGGTAACTTAAATAAATCCATTTGCACTATATGCAGAGAAACCTAATGCAAAATACTGCCAAAATAATAATAGCAACATAAAATTTTATCAATCCGTCTTTCTAAGAGAGATCAGTTAGAGATACATGTATACCAAAATTCTAGATAGAAAAGATCTGAAAGAGATAAAAACTTGAAATCAATTATTTTGATTTTTAATATACCCTCCATGCGAATAGGTTACTAGACTTAATATCACAATGCTCTACCCCTACCTAAAACCTGCAATGAGAAATTTTAAAATTTTGATGTTATTTGATAAGTTCTGGTAGAAGGGGGTTTGGGGTGGGTGTAATAAAATGAACATTGAATTTAAAGTCTAATAACCAAATCAACATGAGGATTATGCTAAAAGAATCCCTTATGAGATCGTGATCAAACCAGAAAAAACTCATTAGCGCCTGATACATGGTATACAGAACCTTTATCTCGTGCACATCATGCAACTGGTAACCCTACTCTTGTCATTTCGCTGGCACTGGTAGCACATTAAGGCATCTTCTCCTTTACGAATCTTTCTTCAAATGCTATTAGTCATAGAACAATTTTAAGATTTAAAATGTTAAACTGGAGAATATATGAACCTGGTGTGGTATTTGTTTTACTTGGTACATATAATTTCTGTTTATTCAAATATTAAACTAAATACCATACCAAGACAGATATTTAAATTAGAGAGGGACGGAGAGTTTGTTAAACCTCCTACAAACTTTGAATTTATTATAAAGCAACAATTTTAACCTGTGAAAGATATTAACTGTTTACTTCCACAAGACCAAAGCACATCAACAATAATTTAAAACTTGCATCTAATGCTCTACTTTTACTTCCCTGTCAAAAAAGTATTTGACTTGAAGCAAATCCTTGTAGAAGGATACTATTCTTTGAATGTGTGCATGCCTAGTATAAACAAATCCAAGAAGTAATAATTTCCCACACAAATTGCAAAAGGAAGTTGTGGCATAAATTACCTCAGGCTTCTCTTTACTATCAAGACCCTTTTGTAGAGAAGATTTACGTTCTGTACTAGACCGATCACCATTTTGTTTTCCTCTTTTCTCAACCTTCTCCGACAATCTGCACTTTCTTTTATTACTGATTTGTTGATCCATATCAATATTCTGCAGCACCTTTTACCAAATTAGAAGTTTGAAAAAGAAAAAAGTAAAATATTTGTTGGAGTGTTACCTCTTCACCATTAGATTCTTCATCGCCACAAAAATAATTAGTCCACTCCTTCGATGCTAGAACTCTAGTTCTTTTTCTTTCTCTTGGTTTTTTGTTCCTATTGATCTCATTTTCAATGATTTGTCCCTTATCAGATCTTTTTGTACAGCTTGTTTCTTCTTGCTTATAAGTAATATGATTAATAGAACAAATTTTACTAGGTATTTAGGTGTGTTATGCAATACAGTGACTAGGCAGCATTGGTATAAAATTTACCTTACCAATGCCATTAGATTTATCTTTACTTTTCAACACTACCTTCCTAGCCTTCATTATATTCTTCTTCACACTTCTTTGAATATCATGTTAATCATCATAAAACTTGTTATTTGCAGATCTATCCATCTTGACTTAAGATTTAAGGTTGAGTTGGATAAAGAAATGTTTATTAAGTAAAAAGACTAAAAATTATGTTGATTCTTCCAAAGTTCATCTTCTTTGCTCAACCAAACAAAAAGAGTAATTATATGGATTGCATTTCTCTTGAATTATAGGACAAATAAGGGCTCACAAAGACAGACATAACTTATGACCTAATTAGTGTGGATTGTAAACTACATAAATTGCTTGAATAGAATGAGGTGAATGTGATTCGGTTTGGATCAACAAGTTGAAATCAGGTTCAAGAGTGTTTTTTCATACAAATCCGACCGGAGACACATAGCCATTAGATACATTTAGATCACCAGTCAAGCCAAATTCAAATATTTTGGATAGGGTTTGGTCATCAATATGGGTTGGAGAATACTACTTCATTCCAATAAAATAATATATCATACATGTAGATATGCTCACTAGATCACAAAAGCTTTGATTGAGATTATGGCAAGTGCCTTTTGTTTGCTCGTTGTTAACATATAAAAGAACCTCAAAGTTAAAATTCATTCTGGCACCTTATTGAAGATATTTATTTTTTGTAACATGCCTCAAATGTTGAGGCCATTATGATAATAATTAGTTTATAGGACTAAACATGAGACGAGTTGAAAGGTATTGTAACACGTCAAATGTATGGAGGCCATTACGATAGTAACAATTTCATAGCCTCTAAACATGCTAAGAGTTGAAAGGTAATTAGCAAATGATAATGAAACATATAGAATTTTTACAAAGCATTTCCCTGAAAATAAATGTTAGTGATCATTAGACTAACCTTCTCAATAAAAGTATCTTCTTCACTGCTATACTCATCACTGCTATCGAAAATATCACTCTATAATATAAACAAATAATCTTGCTATGAAAACTCAAAACTAAAACTTTATATTTCGAAGGAAAAAAATTCATCAAACTAATATCACCTTTTTGTTCATATTTTGTAAAAGGAGTTTACATAATATTCAAATTTCTAAATCATTTGTAATGTTGTGCAACTGAGAATCATTTAAACGGAAATACAAATCAATAATGCAAGTATTACCTTTGGCCAGGCTTGAAGAATCGCGCTTTAGCTGTTGAATCGGTCGGAACCAAGCTCGAGTAAGAGAGGGTTACAGAGCTTTCAGATTAACTCAATTGAAGGAAGAAGTGAGAGAACATGCGTGAGAATCGAAGAGAGTGGAATCGTGAGAATCGAAGAGCTTCGATTGGAATCATGAGAATCAAAGAGAGTGGAATCCTGAAGGAAGTGAATGTGAAAAGGTAAATTTGGCGGCCCTGAAATAATTTAGAGGGAAACTGAATTTAGAATGCGAATTTTGTTTTAGGAGGGTTATTAATTGCGTTAGATGATGTTGTATTTTAAATAATTAACCTAAAAAACCTCAAACAAATTAACAATTGCAAGTCATGTTTCTATGCAATCCACGCTTGCAATTAATATAACATTTTCTTATAGTGCTACTTGATATTGCCTAACTCACTGGATAACAAGACATGGGTACAGGACGTGAAGAAATGAACCTTGAGGTCTACGCACAGTTGGGATCAAGAGTAGATACTACCCAATGTTAGGTGTAAGAACCATTGGGAGGCCGGTCCTACAAGGATGGAGGGAAAGGGAAAGCACTTTGTTGAGCTAGAGAGCTGTCTGGCATGGGTGATGGAGTTGAATGTCATGATGTGGATGGATGGGTTTGTGCTCCCATCATACTTGTCAATTAGCACTAAGGCACACCGCCAGTGGATGTAAGTGTCTAGGATTTCATTGGAAAATGGTTCTTTGTTCTTGTCATCTAAGAATGCCTTGTCCCTAGCATTGCAAGCTTGCATTCTATTGAACTGTTGGAGGAGGACATGCATTTCTTCCTTGAGCTAGCATCGGCCTATTGTGGGATGTTCTAGTCAATGATAGGTTGAGGGCTCAGCTTGGGATAGGGTGGAGTAAGATATCAGTGATGAGATGGGGAATGATGAGGACGAGTTGGGGATCACCCCTATGCACTAAGGGGGATCTGGAATGCACGACCCGCTCTCCTCTTTGCCAATTTTTGCCTGCATCCTTATAGGATCTGGAGTGCGGCGAGGGAGCCATGCATGCCCAACTAATGGCATAGTGAATGCCATTGAGACAGTCAAATAAAGATATTTACAAACGACCAGGAGCGGTGGCCGTTCCATTGAAGGGCAATGATGGTGGGTTAGCCTTACAGGCGAAGCCATGTTTGGGGCGAGATCAATTTGGCTAGGCATGTGTGCGGTGTACCTTCCAGGATGGATGGGGACGTCCATCAGTAGAGTTTCTAGCGCTACCTTCTCCCCGGCATTAGCAATGTCCAGGAGATCATAACTGTCGGGAGGCATTATTTTGTGAACAGGCAGGTCAACTAGGTCGACTGTCGGCAATGTTAATGGGATGAAGTTAACGGTGGCTTAATCATCAGTTGCATCCTTAATCCTTTCATTTTATAGGCTAACTGACCCACATTTGATAGATGTAGTGGTACAACACTCCATATTTCTTCGTTGGAGCAAAGATTGGGCTGGGCAACACTGGTGAGAGTGTTGCCATTGTCTTGGTGCTCGTTAGAGTTATTTTCTTCGAACGGCGGGAGATTGTCCATGATAACAAGTCAGATCTGAACTTGTGGAGTTGAAAGGTATGGAAATGGGAAAGCTAGTAGGAGGTGCCCCTCCTTTTAATGCTAAAATGTTGACTAGTTTCCTAGATAACCTCGAAATGATATGAGTTATAACGACCCAGAATTTTACCGGTCAGTTGGGTGAATATTTAATTAATTTTAAATATTCAAATAATGGTTTTAAAAATTAAATAACCCTCTTTTAATTTATAAATAATGATAGAGTATTCATTTTTGAATTTGATTTACAAAAATAATTAGTTAAAAAGAAACTAGAAAACGTGACCCAAAAGCTTTTTGAGAATTTTTATTTTTATTTTTCACCATTAAAAAGTTATTTAAAATGTTGTAAACACCTTAGTTAACATATTTACACATTTTAAATAACTTAAGCATGGATTAGTAATATAATAGGTTAATAATATGTTTACTTAAGTTAAAAAGTGTTGTGACAAGTTTCAAGTGTAAAAATTAAATAAAAAAGAAGTCCCGACATGTTACTTTCATCTTACATCTGAAGTGCAAGAGAAGGCTTCTACATGTGGGTAAAAGGGGAGAGACCGTTGGTTCATGTGTAAGGAGAAGGATGGAGATGAAAGGTGATGATGGGGCAAGCAAGGAGTGGAGGGTAGTGTATTAGAGGTTAGTTTAGTAATTTGTTAATTCAAATCATATAAAATCAATTCCTTATTTTCTCTCTCTCTCTCTCACTTACAATTTTTTAAACTATTATTTTCAACTCCATCTCTCTTTCTAAGCTTTTTAAATCTCTTTAATTGCTTCTATCAACTTTCCTAAGTTCAAAACCATCTACCTTTTCCTTCTAAACTCATAAAATAGCTTAAAAATACCTTCTTTCCTCTTCCTTTACCTTCTCTTAGCCAAAAAAGCCCACATCCACCCTTGTCTACCCTTGGCCGTGCCCATCAACTCCATGGCTAAGCCATGTTGCACCATGGCCGAGCCCATTGACCCAAGGCCGAGCCAATCAACCTCCATCTAGGCTAAAGATCAAGTTTTGCTTAGGAAAATCAAGTTTTGTTTGCAAAATTCAAGTTTTAAAAATATTTGCTTAAGTTTGGTGAGTAAAACTCAAACCTTTTTAGTAAAAATTGTATTTTTACTTTATTTTAGTATTTATATGTGTAATTGCTTGATTATTGGCTAGTTGTATGGTTTGGTTGTGATTTTATATGTGTTTGTACATAAATTTTCCTTAGACTTGAAATAAAGTCTAAAGGTGTTGTTATGGCTGTAAAGTTGAGATCTTTAAATGTGTTTATGATATGATTTTATATGCTATGGACAAGAGTATGTAAGGGTATGCTAAGAAAGTTAGCACCTTTGTATGGTTTGGCGACTTAGATTCCTTGTGGAAGCTATGTTAAAATTTGTTTCCAAAATCAAATCGATTTCAAGTTTCAAACTTTGTTTTACTTTTACAAACACTTGCATTATGTTTTGTAAAAGTAAGTGAACTTTCAAAGGTAAAGAGTTTTTAAAGTAAACTTGGAAAACAATTTTCAAGTTATGGTATCCATAGCGATAGTCACTATGCTCAACTTTTTACAAAATTAATTTTTATACTTAAAAAATTTTGGAAATGTTTTTTAAAACTTAATTAATAATGATTAAGAAGTTAATTAAGAATTTATTAATTAATTATTAATTAAGTTTGGTAATTAGTAATTAATTAAGTATTAAACATGGTTTTTTAATTATAATTAAGTGTAGATAAATTACTAATTAATTATCTTTTAAAAGTGAGATTAATTTAAAAAAATCTTTGATTAAGTAAGTTTAATTTTTAATTAATTGTGAATTAAGTATATGATTTATTTTTAATTAGTTATTAACTAAGTGTAGGCTTAATTATTAATTAATTATTAAGTAAGTGTTTAATTATTCTAATTATAAATTAATTAAGGGTTTAATTTATAAAAAATATATTTATTAAAGGTTAATTATTTATTAATTAATAATTAAGTTAAGTTAAGACTTAATTAAGAATTACTTATGTTTTGAAAAGGATTTAACTTGTAATTAATTATTTAAAAAGAGGTTGAAGTTCTTAATTACTTTGTTTTCCAAGGATCAAATTATTAAAGGTAACTTTCTTTTACAAAGAATAGTTTTGAACACAAGGGATTCTATTGTCGATACCATTAAGTAACTATACAAATGTGACTAGGTTATACTAAACTTGACATCTGTTAAGCAGAATAAATCCATATTTTGTTATAACTCAATTGTTTAATTATGTGGACATCTATTAGCAAAATAAATCTCCATTGTGCTAAATTGAACTCAATAGATCTATTTAGCAGGACAAACCACCATCCTGCTATTATATTGTTTGGATATGTATTTGCCAGTTGGTTTATATTGACATGTCATTCCCTGATTTGGCTGTGGATTTTATTTACATATATGTTGGCTTATGTAAATAACTGTTATGTGACTTGGAAGTCAAATTTAATTACAATGGTAACTTGATTTAGTACCATCGTGGTCACTAAGCCTCTTTCAAATTTATAAGTTATGGTTTTTAAATTGACCTTAATTCTATATAAATTTGAAGATAAGTGTTTTAAATGACTTTTTAAGTTGTCCAATTATAATTGTAAAGGTGTTTACAAATGATATTTTGTAAATAATATTTATAAAGGATTTATTTAAACAAGATTTAAAAATGATATTTGTAAATGATATTTTTAAAAAAGGAATTTTAAATGAAGATTTATAAAAGAGTTTATAAATGATTTTTTGATATTTGTAAAAGAGTTTTAAAAATGGATTTAGAATTAAAGCAAAGGAGATTTCATAAATGAAAATAATTTATTAAAAGGATTTATTGAAGGAATTTATAAAAGAATTTGAGATGAGGTTTCCCTTAACTGACCTTCTTAATTACGGTGGTGTGGAACTTTTTTTCCATGCTTAACACCAAAGGAATAGTGTTTGAGGTTATCCTTATCTCTAATTTAAATAACATTCATTTGATCCTTCTAATATGATTTAGAAATGTGAAGTCTTCCATAATGTTTTATGAATATACTTATTCTAGTGTGATGAGTATATGAATATTTTGGATAAATATTCCAAAAAGAGTTTTAAATAAATGAAAACTTAGTTTGAGGCTTAGTGGTTGCTATGGGAAAATAACATCTCTGGATTGTTGTAACACCCTGCTTGGCAAACTTATCCAGAGGCAACGATGTTACATCTGATAAATGGTGCACTACACCAAAACAGGCAAATCCTAACATTTATAAGTGTTACAAATAATTTGAGTAACACTTTTTAAGTGTTACTAATGGACTGTGAGGAATGGAGCGGTCAAATTCGTAACACTTATAAGTGTTACGAACACACATATTACTAACACTTATAAGTGTTGGTACCTAAATATACCGTAATGCTTATAAGCGTTGGTACAGAAATATATGGTACCACTTATAAGTGTTTGTAGAGAAATATACGATAACGCTTATAAGTGTTGGAAAATGATTATTTAGTAACACATATATGTGTTGTTACACATAAATTGCTTTGCTTATCATTTAGGTTTGTAACGTAGATAAGTGTTGTTATCCAAAATATTGGTAATAGTTTTATGCGTTACTAATTGAAATTATGTTTTTACACTATTTTATGCACAATTAATATTAAATTCTTAAAACAAATGAATATAATATCTCATAAATGATGATGTCCATATCACATATATAATTCATCATATCAATTCAATATGAAGTCTAAAATGCTTCCATATCTCAAATGCAACAATATCATATTTAGATAATACTATAATATGAGCTACAAACTTTCCAATTTCAAAATACCATAATATCATATCCAAATTATAAAAAAGCAATTTCATATCCAATTTTAAATATCCAATATAAAGGTTATGTTGTAACCCCGGTACCATAGTTAGGAAAGATGAAGCAAATGATTTAAGAGTGTGACGACCGCCCATGACCCCTGCACCGAATCAAGAGGTAGTGCGCTGTAAAATGTGCCAGGCGACCACGGACGATTGCCAGGGTAAATTAAAACAACAGAATCTATCGTATTACTCACAGCGCATGGACAAAATACAATAGAACATATACATAGTGAAGCTTCACAGAATAGAATCTCATCAATAAAACTTCATAATAGTTGAATACATCATCTGAATAGTCAATACAACAAGCCTCACTACATATCACTCAGAGAATACAAAGCAGCGGAACATCCAGTACATATAATAAGAAGATAATATGCAACCCTTCAGCTCGTCTTCGATATCAACACCGTGGAAAGCAAGAACAACACCTGTCACCTGCTACCTAGTCTGCCCGTCCAAAAATGGACGAACAGCCCAAGGCAATAAGAGTTAAAACATAAAGCCTTGAGTCAGACGACAGTCTTAGTGAGCAGTAAATTAACTAACAACATACCAAAAGAGCATAAAGGAAAAGGAATAGGAATAGGAATACAACCCTCCCACTCCGACCTCTTTCTACAGTGATACCCCCAGACACACACTAAGCAGAAGCAAACATAGCAGAGCATACAATTTAAAGTAAAGCAATTATCACTCGAGTCAAGGGCGATGTTTTCCAAGTACAAACCCCCAAGGCCTAAACCAAGATCAGATAGACACCCAGAAAATACCGCTCTTGAGACCGAATGACGATACAACCAAACATCCATGACTCTGGCTATCACTGTTATCATTGCTTCGATATCACCGTTAATTGAATGACCGGCACATTCTTTCAGCCGTCCGTCAAGGGCTAATGGTAACCTCGGTTCTAGACATAACTCCGCACGTCATCGTGACCCGTGCCTAGGACTATCGAATCTGCCCAGAGTACTCGACCATCAACAGTTAGTCGTTGGGACTATCGAATCTGCCCAAACGTACTCTTGCTTGAGCATGCTAGAACCTTCAACAACGATGATACCCAAGCCTCCTAGTCATCCTCCTCGACGACTATTCTCATATCCATCCATTATCCTCAACTCGAACCATTTCACCGAGTTATCAACATGCTTGGAATGATCCCGTCTGGATTAAACCAAGTCTTCATCACATGATGCCTCGCTTCATCACATCCTCGCAAAGCCTCATCTCAACATCACATCATCAAATCTATGCATAAGAGCTTCATCATCCGCTACATATGCCACAAGCAGCTTTTCCAATTCAAGAGCCTTTCCCTTAGCTTCTGAATCATCTTCGGTCTAAAGCAAATCATCAATCATCTAATTCATAGCAATCAACCAAGTCAAACATTAATCCAAACAATCAAGCATTCAAATATGATCTAAGTAGACAATTATCACAATAATGGCACTTTCGTAATTAAAGAGTTGAAAGTTTAACAAGCATGAAAACATGAGAAATATCTCTACAATCTTGATGAATGAACTTGCATAGGTTAACACTTAGTAAAATGGTTGTCAAATCATCATGAACAATGGATCTATATGGATCTACACTTAGGATGAAGAAAATGCATGGAAATCACTATTTTAACACCAAATCGAGCCAACAATCCGATATACTCCTTTGGATCCGTGTGAGAGATAATCACCACTCAACAAATCACCTAAACAACCCCAAATCAACACGCTTCAGATCTGGACAGCGAAGGATCAAGCTCGATCTATCACGAATCCTCTTCAAACGATGAAATCACTCTTCGACGGATGAAGATCTTCAATCTAAGCTCTTGAACCTTCAATTTGATCTTCAATATGGATGGATGGAATCACTAGATTAGAGTATAGAAAAGAAGTGAAGAAGTGTAGAAGTCGAGCTCTCAAAATGGCAGCACTTCGTCGCTTCGAAATCCGGATCCCAAAAATGAAGCCAACCCCCTTCTATTTATAGGCGAAATCTCCCTAAGTCGTAACTCGAAATTAGGTTGTCTCCGACCTACGACCTAAGACCCCCACCAACCTAAGTCTCTACGACTTAACACCCAGGCGCTTCAACGACCTATCAAAGCCCCTCAACCTACGACTTAACATGCGCGCGACCTAACTTATTCGCGCTACACGACCTACGACTTACTGAGTTACCCACGCGACCTAACAGTGTTACGACCTAACACTTAGACCCACGCGACCTATCAATGCCACAACCTAACTGCTTAGCAATTCCACGCGACCTAACACACAAGCGACCTAACTGACTAATAGCCTAGCGACCTAACTACACACAGGTCATACGACCTAACTACTCCTTCCTTAGGTCGTTGCCAACCTATCCTTCTTAGGTCGCTAACTTACCCTGCTTCCTATACCTCTAACTCTTAGGTCGCATGGTCCTTAGGTCGCTAACTCCTATAGGTCGCTAACTCCTATAGGTCGCCTAATTCTATAGGTCGCTCCAACCGACCTAACACTAAACCAGTTCACTTCCTTAGGTCGTAAAACCTCCTTAAGTCGTCTAGACGACCTAACAATTCAACTCCCAAACTTAGGTCGCTCACACACTAGGTCGCTCAAAACCTTAAGTCTCCAATCACTTAGGTCGCGCTACCTCTTAGGTCGTCTACGACCTAAACCAAGACGACCTAACCTCTAAGTCGTCACTCGACCTAAGCCACTCACGACTTACTTCCTACACGACCTAAGCTTCCAACGTTCTAACTCTTAGGTCGTCCAATCTATAAGTCGGTCACAACCTATCACTTAGGTCGTGTACGACCTAGGACTTTAACAATATTTTGCCTAAAATCTGAAATGACTCAACAACGCTAAGAATCCCAGATTTTGACGAACTTTTCGATCCGTAAAAATACGGGTCGTTACATTCTCTCCCCCTTAGGAATTTCGCCCCCGAAATTCCAAACAAACAAAGCAATCAAAGCTATTCTACACGCCTACCATCCATAGCAATCAACAAACCATGCATCCAATTCTAGCTTAGCATGCAGAATTCTAAAACTAGAACAAGTTACAATTTCGTTAGATGACACGACACCTTAGGGCCATACCTTGAAGAGTTCAGGATGAGCTGCCTTCATCCTCTCTTCCACCTCCCACGTACAGTCGTTATCATCATCACTCCATTGTATCTTGAGCAACTTAACTACCTTCCTCCTAAGCTGTTTCGTGTCAGTTCCTACAACACGAAGCGGCTTACGAGGTTTTCTATCGACTGGACCAACTTCGAAATCTTCACAGCTATCAGCTGAAACCACTGTGTTCGAGTCGTGCACATACTTCCGTAGATACGATACGTGAAAAACATTGTGCACACCCGACATCTTCTCCGGTAACTCCAACCTGTAGGCGAGCCTTCCAATTCGCTCGATGATCGGGAATGGTCCAACAAATCTCGGAGTCAATTTCCCTTTCTTCCCGAATCGAATAACATTCTTCAGCGGAGAAATCTTCACAAAAACCATATCACCTACGTCGAATTCCAAATCCTTACGACGCTTATCAGCATAACTTTTTTGACGATCTTGGGCTGCCTTCATTCGTTGCCGAATGATCTCTATACAATCTAAAGTCTGTCTAATCATCTCTGGCCCAAGCATCAGCTTTTCTCCAGTTTCTATCCAATACGTCGGTGAGTTACACGGTCTTCCATACAATGCCTCATACGGTGCCATACCAATGCTTGACTGGTAACTGTTGTTGTACGAAAATTCTACCAAATGAAGGTGATCTTCCCATGATCCTCCGAAGTCCAAAACACAAGCTCTAAGAAGATCTTCCAAAACTCGGTTGACTCTCTCGATCTGACCATCTGTTTGAGGGTCATAAGCTGTACTCAAACACAACTCGGTTCCCAAAACTTCCTGGAAGCTCTTCCAAAATTCACTAGTGAACAATGGATCTCGATCGCTCACTATACTCTTCGGAATACCATGAAATCGAACAATCCACTTAACATACAACTCAGCCAACTTTGATGTAGTCCTAGTCGATCGAACAGGAATGAATCTCGCACTCTTAGTCAAACGATCTACAATGACCCAAATCCCTTCATTTCCCATTCTGGTTCTAGGCAATCCATCGATAAAATCCATTGATACCTGCTCCCACTTCCATGTAGGAACTTCTAATGGTTGAAGCAATCCACTTGGCTTCTTCTTTTCGGCTTTTACCAACTGGCAGTTCATACACTTGGAAATAAAATTTCCAACATCCTTCTTCATACCTTCCCAGTAGTAGGTTCTCTTCAAATCCTGATACATCTTATTTCCACCCGGATGAATTGTCAACCTCGAGTGATGACTTTCCTTTAGAACTTCATCTCTCAATTCATCTATATCGGGAACAACTAGTCGTCCTTGCTTTCGAAGCCAACCCTCTCGATCGACCTCGAATCCTTTATCCTTTTCTGGTTCCAATCCAGATTCCAAATCATGGATAATCTTGACAAGCTTATCGTCTCGCTTTTGGCTCTCGCCAATCCTTTCCACAAGAGAAGGTCTTATCGATAAGTTTGCCAACATTTTAGGTCCCAATTCACATCTAGGCCTGAAGTCAAATCCAGCTAAATACTCGAGATTCTTCCATTCTGAAAACATGGCTCCCAATTATGCATGTCTTCGACTTAACGCATCTGCCACTACGTTACCTTTTCCCGGAGTATAAGCTATACCGAAATCATATGATGCTAAAAACTCTAGCCAACGTTGCTGCCGAAGATTCAAATCCTTTTGGGAGAAAATATACTTCAACGACTTATGATCTGTAAACAGCTCGAATCGAACTCCCAATAGGTAATGTCTCCACATCTTCAGAGCAAAAACAATCGCCGCTAACTCCAAATCATGAGTCGGGTAATTCCTTCATGAGTCGGGTAATTCCTTTCATGCGGCTTCAGTTGTCGACTAACATACGCAACAACTTTCTCCTTCTACATCAGCACTGCTCCAAGTCCAGTACCACATGCGTCGGTGTAAACCACCATCTCATCATTCCCACTTGGAATAGTCAAAACAAGAGCACTCGTCAATCTCCCTTTCAGGATTCCGAAAGCTTTCTCACACTTAGCATCCCAACTGAACACTTGGTTCTTTTTCGTCACTCCTGTTAACGGTGCAGCTATCTTGGAGAAGTCTTTGATAAACCGACGATAATATCCTGCCAATCCAAGAAAACTTCTCACATCAGATGCATTCTTAGGTCTAACCCAATCCTGGATTGCTGCCACCTTAGCGGGATCAACCGCTATTCCACTTCCAGAAATCACATGGCCTAAGAACCTCACTTCACTCTTCCAGAAGTGACACTTCGAAAACTTAGCCTTCAGCTGATGTTTCCGTAAGATTTCCAAAACAATACGCAAGTGCGTCTTGTGCTCTCCTTCAGTTCTGGAATAAATCAGAATATCATCCACGAACACAAGTACAAACTTGTTCAACTGATCTCTGAACACTCTATTCATAAGATCCACAAAATATGCTGGCGCGTTAGTCAATCCAAACGGCATTACCAGCCACTCAAAGAAACCGGATGGTGTTCGGAAAGCAGTCTTCGGCACACTATCCTTAGCCACTCTCAACTGGTGAAATCCTGTTGCCAAATCCATCTGAGAAAACACCTTAGCTTCGTGAAGCTGATCAAACAAGTCATCTATTCTCGGCAATGGATACTTGTTCTTCTTAGTCACCTTATTCAGCTCACGATAATCGACACACAACCTCAGTGATCCATCTGCTTTGGTTGCGAATACAACTGGTGCACCCCATTCGGACATACTACGCCGAATGAATCCTTTCTACAAAAGATCATCAACTTGCACCCTCAACTCTTGCTGTTCCCTAGGCGCCATCCGCCTAAGAGGCATCACAACAGGTCTGGCTCCTTCAACTAGATCTATACGAAACTCGATCTCTCTATGCGGCGGCAACCCTTTGACTTCGTCAAAGACATCCTCGAATCCATTCGCGATTGGCACTAATGACAGTCCATCCCGTGGAACAACTAGCGAATACATGAAGCTCATGAAGACGCCTTCTTCATGCTTACATCGTATTACAATCTTTCGCCCCTCCACATTCTCGACTGTCACTTCCAGCCTCTCACAATCAACCTTTGCCGCATACCTCCTAAGCCAGTCCATACCCAAAATAATTCCGAACCCCGCAAAGTTCAGAACAAAGCAATCACAAACAAAAGAGCAACCATGACTCGATACAATCAGACCACGGCATAGCATACACAAACAAGACGAACCCCCAACTGGATTAGTCACAACCAATGGCCTATCAATAATATCCGGTTCCAAACCTAACCGGCCTACGAGTTCACTACAAACAAACGAATGCGACGCCCCAGTATCAAACAGAACTCTAACTGGAACACCACATAGGAAAAGAGTACCTTGAACAACCACACTCTTTCCTTTCTCTTTAGCGGTAGGAGCTTTTGAAGACGATGGAACAGCTCCCAAAGCATAAGCTTGCACAATCTGCTTGTCCCTCCTCGGTTCTGGACAATTCTTCCTGAAATGCCCCGGCTTGTCACAGTTGTGACACTTCATCGGCACCTTGGGATTCTTACAATCCTTCGAGAAATGGCCCTTTTGCTGACAATTGTAGCAAGTCACCTCGCTTTTCGGCTTCTTCTGGCCATCCTTACCCTTCTACTGCTGCTGCTTCCTCTTCTTGTTTCCACCCTGCTGGGGTTTAGACTCTTCCCTGGTCACAGCAACAACAGATCCTTCCTTAGGAAACAGACTCTCATGCCTGAGAGCTTTCTCCACAAGCTTCTCAAATGAATCGTCCAAATGATCCACTAACTATCTCCCAAGATAACTATCCAAGCCTGTCACAAACTTCTCATTCTTCTGATAAGAAGATTCAATATATGACCGGGCATACTTGGACAAAGCTTCGAACTCAGAAACATACTCAAGAACAGATCTTTCACCTTGCTTGAGCTCCACAAACTTCTTGAACAGAACAGACTTCTGAGCTGTAGAAATGAACTTAGCTTCAAATCTGGCTTGGAATTGCTCCCAAGTAATCTCTTCCTTCGGAGTATTGATGGTAATAGAGTTCCACCAATCAGAGGCTCTCCCTTGAAGCTGTCTTGATGCCAACTTCCTCTTAGTTGCATCATCGATTCCCAAATCACCAAAGATCCTTCTACAAGCATCTATCCACCTCTGGACTTCAATGGTTGATTCTGTTCCCAAGAAAACCTTTCCTCCAAGAGCAGTGTAGTCCTTACACAGCTTAGCAAAATCCACCGGCTTTGGAGTTTGGACTTGAACTCCAACATCAACTGCTGTCCCCGGAACTGGTATCCTTCTCATGATCGAAGTGATCATGGCTTCGAACATAGCTGCATAATCAGCAGTTCCTTCAGCAGCACGGCCTTCTCTAGCAGCTGGTCTCCCTCTTCGACTCATTCTCAATATCTATAAAAAGAATGATTAGAACATCTTAGAGAAACAACTATATAAAGGACTCAAACTCAACTAAGCTACTATATTATATATAGTAATCATCCATCAAAATTACAATTACGTCTCTCATACGTAGTTACGTCAGCGAGCGTTGGGTAAAGTCGATTAACCAATGCTCCGATACCAAATGTGACGACCGCCCATGACCCCTGCACCGAATCTAGAGGTATTGCGCTGTAAAATGTGGCAGGCGACCATGGACGATTGCCAGGGTAAATTAAAACAACAGAATCTATCGTATTACTCACAGCGCATGGACAAAATACAATAGAACATATACATAGTGAAGCTTCACAGAATAGAATCTCATCAATAAAACTTCATAATAGTTGAATACATCATCTGAATAGTCAATACAACAAGCCTCACTACATATCACTCAGAGAATACAAAGCAACGGAACATCCAGTACATATAATAAGAAGATAATATGCAACCCTTCAGCTCGTCTTCGATATCAACACCGTGGAAAGCAAGAACAACACCTGTCACCTGCTACCTAGTCTGCCCGTCCAAAAATGGACGAACAGCCCAAGGCAATAAGAGTTAAAACATAAAGCCTTGAGTCAGACGACAGTCTTAGTGCGCAGTAAATTAACTAACAACATACCAAAAGAGCATAAAGGAAAAGGAATAGGAATAGGAATACAACCCTCCCACTCCGACCTCTTTCTACAGTGATAGCCCCCAAACACACACTAAGCAGAAGCAAACATAGCAGAGCATACAATTTAAAGTAAAGCAATTATCACTCGAGTCAAGGGCGATGTTTTCCAAGTACAAACCCCCAAGGCCTAAACCAAGATCAGATAGACACCCAGAAAATACCGCTCTTGAGACCGAATGACGATACAACCAAACATCCATGACTCTGGCTATCACTGTTATCATTGCTTCGATATCACCGTTAATTGAATGACCGGCACATTCTTTCAGCCGTCCGTCAAGGGCTAATGGTAACCCCGGTTCTAGACATAACTCCGCACGTCATCGTGACCCGTGCCTAGGACTATCGAATCTGCCCAGAGTACTCGACCATCAACAGTTAGTCGTTGGGACTATCGAATCTGCCCAAACGTACTCTTGCTTGAGCATGCTAGAACCTTCAACAACGATGATACCCAAGCCTCCTAGTCATCCTCCTCGATGACTATTCTCATATCCATCCATTATCCTCAACTCGAACCATTTCACCGAGTTATCAACATGCTTGGAATGATCCCGTCTGGATTAAACCAAGTCTTCATCACATGATGCCTCGCTTCATCACATCCTCGCAAAGCCTCATCTCAACATCAAATCATCAAATCTATGCATAAGAGCTTCATCATCCGCTACATATGCCACAAGCAGCTTTTCCAATTCAAGAGCCTTTCCCTTAGCTTCTGAATCATCTTCGGTCTAAAGCAAATCATCAATCATCTAATTCATAGCAATCAACCAAGTCAAACATTAATCCAAACAATCAAGCATTCAAATATGATCTAAGTAGACAATTATCACAATAATGGCACTTTCGTAATTAAAGAGTTGAAAGTCTAACAAGCATGAAAACATGAGAAATATCTCTACAATCTTGATGAATGAACTTGCATAGGTTAACACTTAGTAAAATGGTTGTCAAATCATCATGAACAATGGATCTATATGGATCTACACTTAGGATGAAGAAAATGCATGGAAATCACTATTTTAACACCAAATCGAGCCAACAATCCGATATACTCCTTTGGATCCGTGTGAGAGATAATCACCACTTACCAAATCACCTAAACAACCCCAAATCAACACGCTTCAGATCTGGACAGCGAAGGATCAAGCTCGATCTATCACGAATCCTCTTCAAACGATGAAATCACTCTTCGACGGATGAAGATCTTCAATCTAAGCTCTTGAATCTTCAATTTGATCTTCAATATGGATGGATGGAATCACTAGATTAGAGTAGAGAAAAGAAGTGAAGAAGTGTAGAAGTCGAGCTCTCAAAATGGCAGCACTTCGTCGCTTCGAAATCCGGATCCCAAAAATGAAGCCAACCCCCTTCTATTTATAGGCGAAATCTCCCTAAGTCGTAACTCGGAATTAGGTCGTCTTCGACCTACGACCTAAGACCCCCAGCGACCTAAGTCTCTATGACTTAACACCCAGGCGCTTCAACGACCTATCAAAGCCCCTCAACCTACGACTTAACATGCGCGTGACCTAACTTATTCGCACTACACGACCTACGACTTACTGAGTTACCCATGCGACCTAACAGTCTTACGACCTAACACTTAGACCCACGCGACCTATCAATGCCACAACCTAACTGCTTAGCAATTCCACGCGACCTAACACACAAGCGACCTAACTGACTAATAGCCTAGCGACCTAACTACACACAGGTCATACGACCTAACTACTCCTTCCTTAGGTCATTGCCGACCTATCCTTCTTAGGTCGCTAACTTACCCTGCTTCCTATACCTCTAACTCTTAGGTCGCATGGTCCTTAGGTCGCTAACTCCTATAGGTCGCTAACTCCTATAGGTCGCCTAATTCTATAGGTCGCTCCAACCGACCTAACACTAAACCAGTTCACTTCCTTAGGTCGTAAAACCTCCTTAAGTCATCTAGATGACCTAACAATTCAACTCCCAAACTTAGGTTGCTCACACACTAGGTCGCTCAAAACCTTAAGTCTCCAATCACTTAGGTCGCGCTACCTCTTAGGTCGTCTACGACCTAAACCAAGACGACCTAACCTCTAAGTCGTCACTCGACCTAAGCCACTCACGACTTACTTCCTACACGACCTAAGCTTCCAACGTTCTAACTCTTAGGTCGTCCAATCTATAAGTCGGTCAAAACCTATCACTTAGGTCATGTACGACCTAGGACTTTAACAATATTTTGCCTAAAATCTGAAATGACTCAACAACGCTAAGAATCCCAGATTTTGACGAACTTTTCGATCCGTAAAAATACGGGTCGTTACAAAGAGCCTCGTTGATTTGGCTTGACACTTGATTCACCACTTGACTACAACTTGATTTGCCACTTGGCAGATTCAGATTCTACAAATGAGGAACACTTCCCAACATCAATTTTTCTTAAAGATGAGCAGCAAATCTGTATTCAAAATGTGGCAAATCAAATATAAGAAATTGGCAATGACAATGTAAGTATTCTGAATATCTCCACTTTAAATTATAAGCTATCATGACTCTGTAATCAACGAACAATTTGTACCAGTGAATGTGTATGTTATTTTTGCAAGATGTGTATAAACGACGATGATGTGTACATGAAATAATAAATCTGTACCACAGTAATATTATTTAATTTGTATTTTCGTATATTTATTTGCTTATACATGTTGATTCTAAGATCGTGTTATGGTATGAATATTTACCTTTAAAAGATGCTTGCGATTTTGAAGGCGATTGCAAACTGAAGAGGTGAATAGGGCCAACAATGCATGCTCTGTTTGAGCCATCGGATTTGTGTTTCCTTTGTAGAGCTCTATTGTACGTGCAGATAACATCCCTATATCAGTCTCAACTGCACTCCAGTTCGAAATCCAGTCATCCCACTACAAATGCACATTTTTTTAGTGTCAAAATTCATACTTTTGAAATTTGATGCGGTGTTTATTAAAGAGTACTTACAACTTGTTTCAGATCGTTATATATTTGTTTGTGGTTCCTTTGCAGTTGTTGTTGTGCAATCCTCGTTGCTAGGAGATCAATGAGCTGATATATGAGATCTCACTACGCCATAGATGGCCTTCTGCAACATTTTTGCAAGGTGTTGCCAGGTAAAATGTTGCGATAGCTATACAATTTTGGTCCTACTGCAACGTTGAATTTTTTGTGTTGCCTTAGGCATAAAAATGTGTTGCTCTAGCTAAACAAGTGTAATTGATGCAACATTTTTTTATAGTGTTGCTATAGCAGACCTTTGCATATCTTTCGCACTGATCCGCTCCAATCTACCAAGGCAAATCCTACGTTGGAGAACGTGACACCTCATTAATCCGAACACCACTCCTTGATCTTTTAGAGCCGCGAAGAAAAAAAGTCACCGCAAATAACTTTTTATTTTCATTCTTCTCTGTCTTCTTACAAAGGTTCAAGCGAACATTCTTAATTTGGGGTTCAGCGATTTCGGTTCGATTAGGGCTTTGATTTGGGGGTTCAAGCTTTGTTCAGCGATTTCGCTTCCAGATCCAGGCAATTCCTCACTGATATCAAACTTTGGCAACTCAGGCAATGGAGGAAGTTCTGGCTTTGGCGGGGTTTGTACCACATGCAAGGGTGGCAGTTCTGGCTTTGACAAGGTTGGAACTGCAGCAACAGGTGATATCTCATCCTTACTAGTAGTAATGGTGGGTATTTTATTAGGCAACTCTGGTAGAGGTGGCAATTCTCATCCAAATCCCAAGCAAGCAAAATGCAATTGCTGAAGTGCAGTCCTGCAATATTAAGAAAGAAACGATCAAGGAGGGTAGCTTCGGGTTTGGGAGCAAGGGACGTGGAGGCTTCAGATGCAAGGAAAGTAACGAAAAGGAGAAGCATTGGAGGTGGGGATAGGGTTTTGCTTCTGCACATAGTGTAAGGAAAGAGAGCGGATCGGTTATGAAGAATCTGGGAATTGTGAAGGCGGAGCATGGCACTTTGATGTTGCTTGCTGCCTTGGAAAAGGTTCGTCCCTTTCTTTTCTTATTTACAATGGTTTCCCCCCTAGCCAAAACGGTGGCGCTTTTACCATCACCCTATATTACACTATGTTTATTCACCATATTCCTGTTTCAATGTTGCCTCACCAGTTTCTGTACCTCATGCTAAATCTAATTTTGAAAAGGCTTATTAAAAGGATCTTTACTTTCCAGTAAATTAACAACGTAATCTTCCTCGTGGTGGTCCTAAAGCAATTTAACTGCAGTCTTTTTCTTTTTTATCTGTATTTTTCCTATTGTTTTTCTTTTATTCTTTTATGTAATTTAGGATTATTTTTTTAAACAAAAAGGAGGGGAAAAGAATTGACATAAGACTACAAGTAAGAATTTGATAAACGAATGCTTTACGTAATTATTTAGTTCTTTAATCTAACTTATCGCACTAGGATTTACACTGTATAAAATATTTATTCGTTTTCCTTCTGCAAAAGTGATACTGTTTTGTTTTTCACAATTTGCAGATTACCTAAGATTTACATGCTATGTACGATTTATGATGAATCTACTTGCTATGTTAGCAATTAGCATAGTTTATGTCTTTGTTGGTTGTCAACATATGATCTTTACATAACAATGTTAATTGTTAACTAACTTAATTTTGTACAACAATGATTTGTTTTTTCACATGATTCATACATTTAACCATAAATGTTTAAACCACCATAATAAAAAGTTCCTTTCTATCAGCTGACATACAAATATTTATAGATTATAGATTTATATTAATATCGCATATAAATTGATTTGAGAACATAAATATAAATATTTATATTTGGTTCTTTTTGGAATGAAAATGATGATAAATGGGAAAGAATCTCATTTATTTTGTAATAGATTTTTTTCCCTGATGTATTTAGATACATTTTTGTTCACAGCCCCATTAACTAAAAAAGCATATGCATGTTAAAGTACAAGTATTATTTTCATTTCCAATAGTATAAAATAAACTAAGACGGAACAAACGAATGATAAAACTATGAATGCTTTCAAGTTACTAGTTCCATGAATATTCTTCAATTATTTCCATCTTTTCCAGCGTTGCTTCAAGTTTAGTTTATGCTTACAATGTTACTGTCAAATCTACTTCATAGGTACAACTATAAATGCATGACTTTGTGATTAAATGCAGGCCCACCTGGGCGTGCAAAGTGTGCAAAACAGTCAACCGAGGCTCTAACAAATGCTTACGTACATGACTTAAGGCAAAGGCTTGTCGAAGAAATGGAAGCACGACTAGAATCCAAGGTAAATCAGAAGGTACAAGAGAATTTGGCTAGGGTGCTTAAGAAATTAGGTGATGCCAACCCGGAGATGAACATCAATGTAGAGGATCTAACTTCCACAATCATGTCCAGTGAGACTGATAATCTGACTGGAGGCACCAGCTCTTAAGTCTCATTTATGAATTGTTATGTGTACCGGATATTTTGGGGTAGCTTTGTAGTATTTTGGGGTAACTGGATATTTTGGGGTAACTGACATGAATTGTGATGTGTACTGCTGTATGAATTGTTATCTGTACTGTGTATTATGCTGTGTATTATGCAAGTGTTTTATGTGATATTGTACTGTGTATTATGCAAGTGTTCTATGTGATATTGTACTGTTCTATGTGCTCTTAGTGTCTCTTCAGTATAGTGTTGCAGTAGCTTCAGAATAGTGTTGTAGTAGCTTCAGAATAGTGTTGCAGTAGCTTCATAATAGTGTTGCCACCGGGTTATAAATGTTGCTTAAAATAACGTTGCAATAGTCATTTAAGGTGTTGCCATAGGGATGGAGCCAGTTGGGTCGTGGGCCCCACAACTTCAGAAAGTTAATATCTATAGCAATATTTTTGGAATGTTGCTACAGATACCTATGAGTGTTGCCATAGATCCAAATAGGGTTCTATTGCAACAATATTACTTATGTTGCCTTAGATAGTCAAAATGTTGCCTTTGAGGTCTAAGGCAACGGCAAAAATTGCATCACCCTAAAAGTGTTGCCATAGACCTATGGCAACATTTTTCGGGCCTAAGCCAACATTTTTTTTGTGTTGCAGAAGGCCATTTATGGCGTAGTGTCTACTAGTTTTCTTGTATATCTGCATGCATCACTTGTTCTTAATCAGAGAATTCTTTACTTGAGTATTCCTATGTTATATTACAACTACTGTATATATTTTTCTTTCTTTTTCAGGCAACTAAATTGTAAAATAACTTATGATCACTACAATTGCAAAGACAACAAGGAGTCAATGATCACCGATAATATAGTAAAGTCTTAGGAATATATTGCATTTAAATTTACTGGAAGGATTACAGAAATCAAGTAATCTGCTCCTAATAATGCAATAAACTATTATTCAATGCTGACTAAAATGAAGTTAGAACTAATTGAGCCAAGTGTATTTGAGGGAACCAGATAGGTACAAGGTGCAAAAACCAGAAGGGTACAAGTTGCAATTTGAGAAAAAATAATTACTCTGCGTGATCGTTAACAATTATAAATGTGTGCATGTATCACAGCCACTACCACAGTCATCTTCGTCTAGCACAACTCGTTCTGTATAATGCTATAACCTCCTATCCTAAGATTACCACATTAACAGTGTCACATTTATCAGATCTTCCACTTCACCACTACTTACTTGACTTTTTAGCTTCAACCCGGCCAGATAATCAAAGTGCATTACTAAAAGACAATAAGGTGATGATCAATGACCAAAAATTGATTAACGTTAAAAATGAATATGTAATCCAATGTAGGATTTGCGGAGCTGAGTCACATTTGTTAATATATGCATATAAAGTAAAATCAAACAACACACCAAGTGAAAGGTTTCTATTGCTACTATTACTTTCTCGTGACTTTTAACGGTAAATTCTATTTGAGGAAACATATATCGAAATATAGGTGCATTAGAAAGTGAATTTTGTATTTTATAGAGACGCATGCACATAGTGGTTCAATAGTAATAAAATACCTTGGTATATCCTTTCAAAGTAACACAATCGTACAAAAATATTGGAAACATAAAATTATATTAATTACCTATCAAGGTGCTGCTTCGGTACAGCGTCTCTTAAAGTTCAAACTCTTGTCAACTAGAAAGTCACTGCATAGAGAACTGAATTCAATTGTGGGTCTTTCTATAGCATATCATCAAGTACTAGTGGGAATAAACTTACAAGATGCGTTGTGCCATTTTTGATGTATTCCATGTTGGACTCAATGGGTAATCAGTTATTGGTTGTGACAGTTTTGGTGAACAATAAATTGATTGCTGCAAAATTGATGATAATATGAGAAAGTTGCATTTAATATATACCTATTTGAAGCATAACTAATCAGGCATTACCTAGTTGAACTCAAACAGTACACACTAGACAAGCCTTATACCTAATTTGGAATCTCAGCCAGAGCAAATTTTGTAGTAATCTACATGTTTTAGCAATTCATTATGCAAGTCTAGTACATTGGCAAAGATTTATGTGGCATATTTGGGTTTCCTGGTGATCGCATAGCTACAGCCATGACAACCCAATTCTTGGTAGAAGCGTATTTCCAGGGAGTATAAAAGATATTTCGTGACTAATGTGCAATAATAGTACATATGCCTTAGTATTCATGATTTCTTTTTTTTTCAATTAATAGGAAAACAATAATAAATAAATAAAAATCTAACTTCAGTTATGTTGCAGTTAATTTACATGCAACTGGTTTTAGCTTTAGCAACAAAGATGACAATGACACTTGGAAGTCGGAACCATTTCTTTTTGAAAGAGTATTAAACCATATTGATGAAAACATGAAAATAACATAGATTATATATTAAAAAAATTCACCATGAAAATAACTCCAGAAGAACTGCAACAAAACAAGCGGTAGATTAACGTCAACATAAAGTGAGTTTCTTGCAACAAAACAGTTTATTGATAAAGCACTAAAGCATACTATTGGTTGTGACTTGCATTATAATAAACCAACTTCAAGTTTTACTTCACTGGACTTCAGAAAAATATAAATCAATACTACCAAAACATGTTTTTCCACTCAAATACTATTGTTCAGTTTACCTTAAATAAACTTTCCCATCATTGATTTAATTATCATTGCCTATAGAAAAAGAAAGAGCAAACGATACTAGATTATGACTGTAATAGGTGTTGACACAGTTGACATCAATCTAGAACTAGGGAAAGTGACAGTATTTTGACATCCCTCTTTTCTATATTTTCAAAAATGATCATGAAATCAAACACATTTCAACATAGCAATCAACAGAGAAAATAATGAAAAAATCTTAACTTGCAAAACTTCAGGTTCAAAAACATAAAATAAACACACTTATTTAAAATGAAAGTGCTAAATCTTAAATCGTTCACTTAAAAAACAACAATGTTGAGCATGGTTCCTAAAGTCTGGATGATGTTAGAAGACATGAGATTGGAAACTTATCATGCAAGAATTATGGCACAATATACTACTAAGGTTTCATACAAAGAACCGACCTTTACTCTTTAATGACAACATAATAATCTGATACGTATTTCACGCAGATGACTACCCAATGTCAAAAAAGAGATAACTAAATATTCTATTATGTAATACTACAATGAAAGCAAGCACCACAATATTATGTCATATTGCAATAAAAAAAACCAGCACAAAGACATACCATAAAGTAAAACTAGATTTTGTTAAAATAGTGAATTAGATTACACTTAAAAATGTCACATACCTCTATGATGTATCAAACTCCTTTATATCTAGTCCAATGCCTTCATAGAAAGCAATTCTCTGACAATCATCCAGATAAATATTCACATATACCTGCAAGAATTTGCGCAACTATAAATTCACAAATGAAAAATATAATAGTATGAAGAAAAACTTTTTTCAATAGCCATAAAACTTACTGAAAGGCAGAAAAAGCGAGACCAGAATTCAGCTTTCCAGTTTCATTGGCACCATGTCTGTTCTCATGTCTGTATGCAGACAGTTAAATTAATTTTGAAAAAAACTTTATATGCAGATAGCTAAAGAATAATAATAATCAAGCATTAATGTTATGATGAAAGAATTTATTTAAGATAAACAAGGAAAATATAAGAATGCAGTGTCATTAAACAAAAAACTGGTGTTAGCTATATCAACATAATAATTTTGATTTTAAAAGTCAAATAGGTAAACTAAAAACAGATTTATCTGAAACACGTCTGTTTCACCAATAAGCCAAAGTAAAAGAAAAAATATTCGTAGAATCAATTTATAATAAAATCATCACACAAATAGATTACTGAGTGAATCCATGGATAAAACCAACTTTGTTACTAATTAATATGGTATGTAAACATGAAAAACAAAAGTAACAAAAATTTAGTAATACGAAAAAACAATAGATTAAGTAGTAAATAACAGATAATCATGATAAATGATATGACCATGAAACTCAATATCAAAAGCAACAGTTCCTCAAATTTACTAGTCATTTACTTCATATATTTGAGCATAGCCAGTTCTAAATTTTTGCGTAATTTTTTACTACCACTCATCTTATAAAGGATAATAACCTTTACCTAGTCAATATAAGCACACTTATCCACATTTATGATTTGTGAACTAACATACAAATAATGTTTATTTACGATTATGTAAATCAATAATCAAAGGTAAATAAAAACCTTTTTTCAATTACTATTTTCAGTTCAAATTTAAGAATCCTAGTTAAATCAATCCAATATGATATGAAGTTGGATGTGTACCTATCCAATAGTCTTTGATGATCAGATGTTTCTTCATTGATGGTAGGTATTTCATCGTTAATTTCTTGAACATGCTAAGAATAGAACAAAAAGAACATAATCAGTTTATATGAAGTGCAGAATAAATTGATAGAGCTGTACAGACATGAAAAATTGACGATCTAGTATGAGAAAAAAACATTAATAAAGTATTTATTTTATAGTAAAAATTTAGAGACTTAACTCAAATCCACAGCATCGACAAAAGAGGAACGTCATCGTCCTAAAGATCTACACTTCGCACCTTCAGCAAACTGCAGCTCCTCAATCAACACCGTTCAGCAGTAGTACACACTCAGCCATCATCCCCTGAACACTCACCTCCCAGCACCGCTCCAACCGTTAATAGACGTCTGCCTACTGCCAACATCGCTATTCGTCTCAATAACCACCCTTACCATAGTCGTGACATCCCAACATTGCCTAGCCTAATCTCGACCATACACCTACCTCACCTCACCACTCCACCTCACATGAATCCCAAGTTACACCGCCTATCCACCATCACCTGACATCATCGATTCCTTCTCGAAGCTCAAGTCTTAAGCCGCTCGATGTTAGATGGCTCGACTGGAGATGACGCACCGAAAGGGAACCCTAGTCTTAAGCCGCTCGATGTTAGATGGCCAAAGTTTTGATCTGTCGACGCTGGTGATGGAATGGGAATGGGAAAGCGTTAGAAAATGGCGATGGAATGCGCAAAGGGGAACCCTAATCTAATTAAAAGTTATGCGGCCGATAGTAGTGATGGAAGGGGAAAGCGTTAGAAAATGCTACACATACAAGATTACAGAAGGGTCCAATTTTTAGTGAGTTATTTACAAATTTACCAACTGTTCTAACACTTTTTTGTGTTGTAAATTATAACTGATGTGTTGGAAAGTTTATAAAAAACATTATTTATATTTCCCAACACTTTTCCAGGTATCCTAACACTTTTTTTTTCAACAGGCTGTAACATTTATAAGTGTTAGAAATTAAAAAATATAAAATGTTGCAAAATCACTATTTTGGTGTAGTGGTGCTAATAGAGTAGTATCATAAATTAATAAAGGTATGGCGGAATATAAAATTATTTAGAGTATATGATTTTTAGCGGAAGAGTTATTATACATTTATATCATCATATAACATGATTACATAAGATCCAAGAGTCTAACCATCACTTTCTTATACATATGAGTACATAAAAGAGATAATATACATAATATAAGTCTTCACTTTAATGCATCCATCTAACTTTTATGGTCGAACCACTAACCATCTAAACCTGAAATGTTTAAGTGTAGCATCATGAGCAACACAGACCTAGTGAGATAGCTATTTAAGCTAGTTTTTAAGTCATGTCATAATGGGTTGTATTAACAGGTTTATCGTATTATAGTTTCATTATAAATTATTTCTTTGGAGATTATACCAATCCAAAGTTCAAAGTAATATTCAAGGAAGAGTTTGAAATATTAAATTAAACAAGTTTGTAATAGAAATTTTAAAATAAGCTTATTTTAACCAAAACCAAGATTTATCTAAATATTCAATCATGACTCTAAACTACAACCTCAATTTGGATTAGATCCTAGTATATCTTATCCTATTGGGGCCGGCATCCCCTCACTAAGTAGAGACGTACTCTACTTGGCTCAATACTAACAAAGAGTAATAGTGCACTACTCATGATCTATTGTCTTATACCTCATCTCCAAAGTAATTATCATTGAGGAAATGTTTCCAAAAGTATCTTAAAATACCTTTCCAAACTCATATATGTATGGGTTTAAGACAAACCCCAAACCTCTTTAAGAATATTCTGATATATGTTAGAAAAGGTCTCAAAATTATTGAAGTGAATAGTCATTTAAAACTGTTTTAAATTCCCAAACAAAAAAGACAGTGCTTTAGAAATTGCTATAAAAAGTTATTCATCGATAAGAGTGTTAAAATAAAAACCGAAGCAGATTTTAAAGCGTTATGGAAAGTTCTGTAGTAATTCATAATGGTTTAGACTCAAAACGGCTACTACAGTGTTTCTGGTGTGCTCTGGAAAGTTTTGGGCAAGTTAGATCACTTTATAAACAATTAAAAGAAAAGACAGCGTTATGGATGTGCTATGAAAATTCTGGTCAAGTTAAACACTAAAGTTTATGCTTTAGATTTGAAACAGTTATGAGGCGTTGCAAATCAGAAGTGTTGCAAATCAGAAGTGTTGCTAATTTCAGGTTTAAAACTTTAAAAAGTTTACAGTAGCATTCCAAAAACTCTATCTAAAGTTTTGTAACAGCTAAAATTGTTGTTGGACTGAATCGTGCCTTAAATAACACTTCAGCTTTGGTAACAGTTAAAAAGTGTTGCAATTTTCAAAAGTGTTACTAATTTCTAAAACTCGGGTTTTTAACAAGTTTTTCCACAACGTTTTATTCGATTTCTCTATGATAAAAGTAGATTTTAATTCCAATTTTTCTTCATCAAGTAACTTACTTAGTCTACTTAACTACCATGAAAGGAAACCCCTAAAATTATTTATCAATATAATTATAAAAATTTGACAAAGTAAGGTATTTTCTTAAAAATACACTAGTTCATTCCGGGCTAAGATTTAACCTAACTTTGCACCTCTATTTCAGGCATATATTTTTAAGAATTTGGAAAAGCGACAAATATGAAAGTTGTAGGTCTATGAGTTATCTTTTCAGAACACTAAAGAAATCAAATTTAATTAAGAATTGCGGAAGTTATGGCTGATTTACCGAACACCATTTTGACATATCCGAGCAACTATCATTCATTCTTAATAGTTACCTAATCTCTTCATAGAATAACATGAATACATAGATTTAAATAGTTTTTCTCACCTTAAAATTATAGCTTTGACTTGTATTTTATTTCCTTGGTTTTCTCCAGGCTTCTCGTATTTATCTCACTTTTGTTTTAGTTTATGAAAGCATGGAAAACTAATGAAGATATCCATCCTATTTATAGAATTTCTTAAGGCTAGTTTTGTCATTTTACTTTGGACACTTGTCCACCATATCTTTATGCAAGTCTTAGGATGTTGACACATGCCTCCTTAGTTGTCTTAAGATGGTTCTACATATGCACACCTAATAGGTATATGTGTCATTATTTCCTTTAATCTTATGACACATGTATGTTCCATTTGATGCCACTTGTCTTCACCATCTCATGCCATCTAACCTATACATATTTATGAATATAAATGTATATTTGCATATACTGTTTGTTTTGTTTGTAATGTTTGTGTGTGTGTCTATATATATATATTATACAAATATACTAAAATGTTTGAATCAGTTTGAGATAGTGTAGACACTAAATAGTTTATACTAGTATATTTATAATTTCTAAAAACTTTTCATACCCGATATTTAAGGTAGGCTGTTACATTCCACTACCCTTAGAAAAATATTTCGTCCTCGAAATCTATGTTTCAAACAATTCGGGATAATCACTATGGATTTCTGACTCAACCTCCCATGATGGTTCGTCCTCATTGGGATGGTTCCGTTGTACTTTTACTAAGGAAATTTACTTTTGTTCTTAACTTCTTACCATTTCTGTCAAGAATGTGAACATGTCTTTCAATGTACTTGGTTCCCTTTTTAACTTCAATGTCGCTTCAATTAATAATATGAGATGGATCAGAAATATATTTTCGTAGCATTGATATATGAAATACATTATGCATATTGATAATTTCTCAGGTAAATGTAGTTGGAATGCAACTTTACCAATTTTCTTGGTAATACGAAATGGTCAATAAATCTAGGTGATAACTTTGCCTTTTTTTTCCAAATCGTATTACATCTCGTACTAGAGAAACTTTAAGAAGAACTTGATCCCCTACTTCGAATTCCAAATCCTTTCTCCTATGGTCCGCGTAACTCTTTTTCCCACATTGTGATGCTTGCAATCTTTCCCTTATGATAGAAATATTTCATGTTGTTTCTTTTACTAGATCTGGACCGAGAAGTTCATGATCTCCAACTTCTGCCCAACATATCGACGATCGACAAGGTCTTCCATACAAAGTTTCATATAGGGCCATACCAATACTCGCATGATAACTATTGTTATATGCAAATTATATTAATGGTATGTGAGTTTCCCATGTGGTTTCAAATTCCATTATACAAGGTTTTAACATATCTTTTATGATTCAGTTTACCCTTTCAGTTTATCCGTCGGTTTGAGGATGAAAGGTTGTACTCAGGTCTAGTAATGTACTTAATGCTTCTGAAGACATTTCCAAAATCTTGAAGTGAATTGTTAGTCTCAATCCGAAACAATGGTGACTAGTATGCCATGTAGTCAAACAATTTCTTTCAAATAAAGTCTACTCAGTTTCCCCATTGAGTATGTCTTGTTGTAAGGTATGAAATGTGCCAACTTTGTTAAGCGATCCACTACTACCCATATTGCATCATGACCCTTTTTTGTCATTGGTAATCCAACGATAAAATCCATCATTATATGCTCCCATTTCCATTCAGCGATAGGAAGTGGTTGTAGAAGTCATGATGGTTGTTACTGCTCAGTTTTAATTTGTTGGCATGTAAAACATTTTTCCACAAATTTAGCGACATCCTTATTCATTCCATTGATGCTTAAGTTCCTTAAACATTTTTGTGCTTCCCGGGTGCACTGTAAGCCTTGAGCGTTGTGCTTCACTTAGAATTTCATTTTTCAATACAGTTTGATTTGGAACATAAAGTCGATTTCTAAATCTATAACTTCCATCTTTACCAATGTTCCAATCTGTAGGTTCCTTGTCCTTCATCTTCATAAATAATTCCTTCAAATCCTTATCTTACTCTTGGGCTTGTAATATTCTACTTACTAGAGTTAGCTGAATAATATGGTTACATAAAAGGGCTACTGTAACAACCCGCATATTTTACGATTGAATATTTAAATATTTTATTTAAATATAGAATCGTTAATCGGATTGAAGTCCAAAAAGCTACCTTTTGCAAACAGTCGAATTGGGACTCGAGACCACTTCCATTGAGTCCAAAATGGCGTTTGCGACTTTTTTTAGTATAAGCTTCGATATGTTTGGAGTTGAGTGAATTTTGCTATTTTTCACTTAGGGCTTTGGGTTGGGTTTTAGCCCAATAACCTAACATAACACCCTAGCTCAGTCCACCTCTTCCCTTCACTTCACTCTCATTCTCCTAACACTTTCAAGCTTTTGAGATCAATGGGGGAAAAAGATTGGAAATAGAAATTCAAAACCCTAGTTTTCTTTGCAAGCTCCATTTCTTGCTCCAAATTCAAAGAGAAGCTTAGGTAAGCATCCTCTTCATCTTCTCCAACTCATTCTCTCTTCAATTTTAGAATTTCCTAAACCTAACTTAGGGAATGTTCTTCTTTTAAGCTTAGATTCAAGCTACTTGGGTTGAAGTGAAGAGTGTTGATCTTTCCTTTGTGATTAAGCTTCTCATTCATTTTTTTTGGGTTTAAAGGTGAGATTTTTATCTCACATCTATGTCTATAACTATCTTTGATTGTTAGGTATGAATTCCTAACATCTTTACATGTTCATTTGATTTGATTTGGATTGATTTGGTGAATATTCCAATTTTTGGTTTTTAGTCCAATTTTTGTGAAAATCCTTTTACGGATGTTTGAACATGTTTCGGTGAAGCATCGACGAGCCTATAGGGCTGGGTTGCCGATTGGCGTAAACCCTTAGCGCCCGTGGCTCGTCCGATTTAGATTTGTTGGATTTTTGCCCCACAAGGGGGCTAGGCTGAATGTGCTTCAGAAGCAGGTTCAGTCGACTGAACCAGTGTTTCAGTCGACTGAACCAGAAGGCAAGGAATGCCTCAGAAGCAGGTTCAGTCGACTGAACCAGTGGGTCAGTCGACTGAACCAGGACCTAGGAAATTGCCTGGGTCTGTTTCAGTCGACTGACCATCTGGGTCAGTCGACTGACTCTGGGGATAGAAATCTCGTATCCCTGTGTCAGTCGACTGACCACCTGGTTCAGTCGACTGATCTGTTTGCTTCAGCCCCATTTGCTTACTTTGCTTGAGATTCCAAATGTTAATCGATTCGTAATTCTCCGTTTTGTTGTTGTCATTTGTTACCGATTTTGATGACTTCTATTTCGGGATTTTTGGGTATATCCATTTTGATGGATTCGGCATTCGATTTCTATGGATTTGATTCACGTCTTCGTATGTGGATTTTAGTGATTGATTGTTTCTACAATCATTTTTGTGACTTGTCACTTCTAAATACAAAGGTTTCTATACTAGTAGTAAATATCCAAACTCTTTCACAAAGATGATTTCAACTCTATTTTTAATACAAAGCTCGTTTATAAAACTATTTTCGAATCTATTAGTATATACAAACCTTTACCTCATTCGTATGAGAAAATCTAATTAAACGGCTAGCAAAATGAGTGGTATGAAACGCTTGCATTTACTTCGTCGGTTAATTTATGGACTTGTTCGATTGAAACTCTTGTGACAATTTTCGAGCGGAAATCTACAATCTGTTCGTAAATATTTGAGTTAAGCAAGTGGTTATGGGACATGAAGCTAAACTCTTATATTTACTAGCTTAGTGTAATCGACACTTCTTGATGGTCGATGATGATCATTTTTGTGATTTAGACTAGCATTGTGCGATGTCTCTTTGTCCACGTGGGGGACTATACCCCGTTCAGTTGAGCTTCATCTCATTTTTGTAGGCTTGCATCCTATAGTTTTATGGAGTTCGGTCCATCGGGCGTAACGCTGTACTACGTCGTTGTTCCATATTGTTTGAGTTTGGTTCCTCGGGCATTCGCTGTACTACGTCGTGGTTCCGTACTATTTGTGTTCAGGTTCATCGGGAGTAACGCTGTACTACATCGTTGTTCCGTATTGTTTGAGTTTGGTTCCTCGGGCGTTCGATGTACTACGTCGTGGCACCGGCTCTATGGTTAGCGACCATAAGATTAACAACCCGTTTATGATACACGTATTGGTGAGTTTTCATGCTCCCGTTTGTGATAGGCCTCCCCCTTTGTGATTTCTGGATTTCTCGTTGTGATTTCTAGAATTTGTGTTTCACCTCTTTATGTGATTGGCAATGATATGTTTGTCAATATTTGTGGTTTGGTTAAAGAATATGACATTCTTTTTGGTGCCTTTGAGATTCTTGAGATATTGTATGATTTCTTTGTTATTTGATGTATACTTGACACAGTATGGCATTTCTTTGTTATCATACATTTTTGGTCATATCTCTTATCCTATCTCAGTTTATCTGATCTTTATAACTAGACTGATCCGTTTATTATTTTCTTCTTAAATAATACTCAGGTCAGACCGAGATGTTACAGGTGCTTCCGCTTGACTTCCTATCAGGGATTATCATCTGATTTTTGGCTAACTACTTTAGATTAGTAGTTATTGTTATTATACATTTGAGATATAGACTCCTTGATGTATAATTATTCTTTTGTCTAGCACTTGTATCTATTCTTTTGTGATGTAGTGGATCTTCTATGACCACTACTTTGATGTTCACTTTTATGTGATATATTCATATCTGATTCCGCCTTTGTGATATGAATGTCTATGCCTGATTTGTGTTATGTTTATTTCTATATTTGTTTCTGAGGTCCACTTAGCCACTGTGTGGTAGCTTTGAGTTTGAATCGGTATGTCGGATTTCCTCTTGAATTGAAATGTAAGTTATATTATCTGACATATCGGTGCTCGCACAAAGCCATTACACAGATGGTCGCTCCTCAACAGCCTTATTCTTCGTGCTAGTCGACGGCATTACCCCGTAGTGTCCTTGGCTGGCGTGAGTATAGAGGTGGGGCGTCAAAGCTACTTTCTTAACCTTTGTTCCACTAATCATCCTTGTGCAAGAATTCATTTCAGCTAGGGTCTTTAGAGCACTTGTAACAGCCTGAAATTTTCAACCATTCGCATCCATACATGTCGGATTTGAATTGCTCAAAATATCAGATTGTTAATTTAAATTTGGAAAAAATCAGCATATACAGTAAATAAATAATCACAGAATCACAGACACAGAGTTATATAACAATAATGCAGCGGAAACAAAAGAATAGTAGTTCATGAAGCTACTATATATATATATATAACAGGGTTAAACAAGATACAATAGAAGTCTCGAATACATAGATGTCTCAATACAATAGTCAAATACAAAATCTGGATACATCATTGGAATCAACTGAATAACTGAAAGCTGGATAGATAGCTGGATCTCCAAGCGAAGTTCCAACTCCAAAGGTGAGTCTTGAATACTGTATCACCCGGTCTAACCCGAGCATAAAGCAAAACACAAAACACTCGAGTTAGGATTAACATTCTTATATCAATAAATCCAACTCAAGTGAAATATCAACTGAAATACAAGTAACTCAAAGGATGTTTGGGATAACCATCCTTTAAGGATCCGTTAAACTATCTACTATGTAGTAATACGCTATTATAATATGTCTATAGTAAAGTAAACTATTAAAATAGCGTTAAAGCATTACCCATATCCCCCTTAACACATTTTATAGTGCCAATAGTCTATACAGTACCGTAATACCCCATAAACTAGAGCTACCAGAGGATACTCCATAGGTACGACACAAATTAAACTCGTAGTAAAGCACGATAGGGTAGGTGACACGACACACTAGGCAATGTCAGGGTAGATATACCAATTATGCATCCGGACTGTTGGAAACGCAAAGCTGCAGCAATCTCCCAACTCGAGCCACACTCCCGAATAAAGGGGTGCACCCAATCAATCACAAAGTAATAGAATGGTATACGATGGAATGTGTCCGATCAAAGGAGCTACCTCATTGGCCCAGAATCGCTCCTATTTTAGCCACCTTATGCTAACTCATGGGAGTTGGGTCCACGTAAATATACCTTAGGATCGTCGCCACCATCCTACTTCATTCTGGAATCTCCATCGTGTACACAGTTGTTAAAATGGTTTTCGGTATCGACAGAGAGTATGCCCATATATGATCCCGGTCTCTTTAACAACCAGTCGTTATTATAACATTGTGGTTATTTCAAAATAGTTTGTACTTCAAAACCAAAATATCATTTCATTTCAAAATAACCAAGTCAATACGATATCATTTTCACTTTCAAATATCCATTTTCGAAAATCATATCACTTTCAAAGTCATAACACTTTCGAACCCAAACATTGTAAATTATAATACTTTGGAAAACCTTAACTTTGAAATCATAACTTCCACCCTTAAACAGTTTAGATATTAATAATAGTATATAAAATAAAATAGTTTATAAAGTAAAATAGTTTATATTAAAATAGTTATAAGTTGAAATAGTTTATATTAAAATAGTTTATATTAAAAATAGTTTATATTAAAAATAGTTTATATTAAAATAGTTTATATTAAAAATAGTTTATATGAAAATAATTTATAAAGTAAAATATATAAATAGTTTTAAATATAATTTAAATTTACTTTATATAAAAATAGCTTCCTCAAATTTCACAAATCGATTCAAATCAACTCGAATTCCAAAATTCAAATTTAATCAAATCTCAAATCATCAATTTCAATTCGATTCATTTTCTCAATAAACCATTTCAAATTATCGATTTCAATTACATATTTGAACCATAAATATAAGCCATTTCAATTTCCATATATTTCAAAGCTTTAAATATTCAACATTTCAAAACTAAATTCGATAATTTCATATATATATCAAATTCACTTTACTATTATTTAGTTTGAAATATTTACTTAATTATTTCAATAACATCTAAATACAGCTTCAATTTAAAATTTTAAATAAACAAAATATCCCATTTAAATTTATATAAATTTGAATTATTCATTTAAGTCACTTTTAATCAAATTCAAGTTATAGAACATATCTATAAAATTTCAAATTTAATAAATTTCAAATCAAACTTATTTAAAGTATAATTCTTAAATAAATATAATTTTAAATCAATTTCAAATTTATCTTTCCAACCTGAATCATTATAAACTCTATATTTGAAAATATATATTTTAAATTAATACTTAAACATATTATATATATCAACTTTGTTTAAATCAACTTTAATAAATCTTTAAAATAAATATTTATTAAAACCATATATTTCTTTTCAAAACCATAGAAATCATTTTTAAAATATATATATATATATATATATATATGTATATATATATAGACCAACGGTGTCTGTATATAATTTTCTATCCTATAGTCAAGTAATATGGATATTTATCATTTCAATCCGCAATTTAAATATATACAGGTATATATCCTTTCAACCTGCAATCCCAAATTTAATTCAATAAAAATCGCTTAGGTTTATAATTTCAACCCATAACGATTTTCCCCTATTCTACAGATCGTTCGGATATGTATCATTTCAACCCATAGTGAATTCTATACTAACAGGGAACTTGCAGAGTGATAACAGTAATGATAATATATAACAATCAGTAACATGCATATAACATAAGTGATAAATAACATATAATCGTGTCAGATGTCACAGGTGAACAGATATAGATAATAGCATATATAACAATGTAAATAACTAATAGCAGCATATTTCAATTGTCATTCCGATTGAAATCAAATTTAATAAATATAAGAACATTAATCATGAGTGATTGCTCACCTTTCGAGGCTAGAGAAGTTTGACAACAGACAAGCTACGAATTCCAAAGCAAAGCAAAGTTGGCACGAATTTGGATGGACAAAGCTCCTAAATAGGAATAGACGAAATCAAAAAAAATCAGAACTAGATCGATGAAGATAATGGTATAAGTGAACTTATATCCATATATACATATATACAATATATGTTGAAATTCATATATATATATATAATATATTTTGAAATTCATATATATATATATAATATTTTGAAATTCATATATATATAATATATTTTGAAATTCATATATTTTTAAAATACTCTATATATATTTTAACGATAAAAAAGTCAACATATATACAGATTTAAACTCAATATTATTATAACATATATACTTATATACTTCTCAAATATCAACATTTTATAATACATATACATATAAATCAACAATATTCTTATATTACAAAACTAGTACAAAAGGATTTCTACATACATACCCAAACTCCAATGTATATAAAACTAAAATACAAACATTGATATACTATGACCAAATATACAGGATATATACGAAACTGCTATGAGATTATATATATACTTGAACTATACGACAGATATATATATATATATATATATATATATATGACTCAAGAAATCATATTATTGTAAACTGACCAATAATTTTTATATAACCTTATTACATCATAAAGTTAAATATTATAAAATATATACAACAATCATATATAATATATATACATCAGATCACAAAAATAGATACAATATACATATAGAAAAACAAACTCATACTGTAAACAAAAATAAGAACAAAATATAGCTTTTATATACTGTAACCAACAGAGTGACTGCAACTACAATGGTAGACATATAAAATAGACATAGCCTGACATAAAATAATATACTTCACATAAATCTATATATGTATAAAACAAAATGTATAGACTTTGTAGTAGGTGGGCTAGTCCCAGCTATGACAAGTCACAGCCAATACCGTATAACTTTATACATTGTTTATATATATATATCATGAACAACTATACAACTTTATAACTTGTACAATCTATATAGCTTCAGCAATCAAATATATACACTGTAAACGAAATGCTTCCTCTAAAGTATACATACTTATATATAGGCACGAACAGTACTATATACTAATAAACCAACATATTTTCGCATGTAATATATATGATATATATATGACTTATAATGTAAAATCTTTGATTGAAAACACCAAAACTTATCCAACTATCAATAGATATTTTGTACTTACATAAACACGTCAATATATATATATAAAATACTATTCCAAAATAAAATATATACATATATATAATTACAACCAAATTCACTTATACTCATACATATAAACATATATACAGACCCTCATAAACTTATATATATATATATAACTTCATGTTCAAATAGCTAACCGCTTTAAATATATATACCTTCGAATCAAACAGGCCGAGCTCGGCAAGAGACAAGGCAGGCGATAGCAAAGCAGTAGGTTACGGCCAGAGGAGGTGGTTCACGGCCAGGGTAGGCGGTTCAGAGGTGATCAGGTCGGTGCATGACCTGGCTGTTGAAGCTAAGGTGTTGGTGGTGAGGAACGACAGAGCTAGGATGAAGACTCGGGTAGGTTGAGAGATTAGAGAGAGGGGTGAGGTCACGGAGGTATGTGAGTTGCATGGTAATGGGATTGGTGGCCAGAGGGTGCTCGGCTGCTGGGTTATGATCTGTGGAGGTTTTGGTTCAAGGGAAAAAGAGGAGAAGACGTGGAGTAGAGCTTTGCTCGCTTGTATGGCATGGCCGTGCGCGGTGAAGTTAGAGGAGGGAGAGAGATAGGGGAGGGGAGGCGTAGAGCATGAGAGCTGTAAAAAGGAGGAAAGCCACGGTGATGAATTTACAAATATATGTCAGAGTGAAAAAAAATGCTTGGAGCTCTTTTCTTTGAACAGAAGAGAAAAATGAAGAGGCTGAAAAGTTTATACATATTAAAAGTCGAGCACGAATCTAGTGGATAGTGAAAAGCTGAAACATTAATAACTTTCTGGGAATTGTAAAAGGCTACGCACGCGAATTCAGGAAGTATTAAAGGCAAACGACTGTTTGATTTTTTTGCCGTTGGAAATTTTGAATGGACCCAGGAATCAAAAGTTAAAACGGATACCGATACATTGGACCGTTACACACCTTTCGTTGCGTACCAAACGCCGTTACACACAAAAACAAATATACTATGGAGATCAGCACGACGAGATGATCAAAACGATATACAGATACTAGTGGTACGATCATCCTATCAAAAGTCGATAATCGGTACCGAAAGTGCTGCTAAAAGTCTGAAAATAAGATCGACGGAGCAAGAATAGTCCAAATATGGAGAAACGAAATATGATGTCTCACTCAGAAGATGATTTACAAATTTATTGTATAAAAATATTCAGGTTTGGAGAACATTTTATTACCATCAAATATTAACTAATTTAAATTGAAATAGAATTACACAAGAAAATAAACTTCCATATTATTAGATGAAAATTTACCATTTACTATGTTTAAATAGATGTATTCCAAATATTCAATTTTTATTTCAAAATTTTATTGTTAAAAATTTCACAAAATTCAATTAGTTAAATTAATAAACCACTAAAATTAATGGGTCGTTACACTCTCCCCCACTCAAAGCTTTCGGTCCCCGAAAAGGAATGAGGTAGAAGAATAGAAACAACCAGAATGAAAATAGATTGAAAACAAAATAAAGACAGTTAGTTCAAACCATATAAATTTCAATTTAAATTGATTTATATTCAACAATTGATTTTAAATTCAAGGTATTTCATTAAGTTGATTTGAATTTATTAATGTTTGTTACAAAATGGTTTCATTCAAAACAAAATTTATCTCCTTTATTATTCAATTAACTTATTATTCCATTTATCTCTATTAACATTTTTATAATTAAAATTTAAGTGTATAACATTTATTATAACCACTCAAATTTTATTTATAATTTCCTTTTAACATAATTTATATTGTACAAATTCGATTACATGGATAACTTTTGAATAATTTAGGTAAGTCGTATTAGAATGCAATTGAGTATTATACAAATGAAATTTCCAAATTCAGTTATCCCAACTTTTAAATATTTATTAAAAATTTAGGCTTCATTTTATAATTAAAATCACCTTTAACATAAATTTAAGAATTAAATTTCCGATTAACTTCAAACAATTTGGAGATAAATATATATATTATATATCAAATCAAATCTATAATCATATACTTATATATTATAAATCAAGTCATACTTTAGAAATTCAAACCAGTTTATTTTTCCAAAACAAAACCATAGCAAAGCTACAGAATGGTCTCTCCACTCTGAAACTCGAAAATGAATGTCGATGATACTGCAGTCATCACCGAAATTATTTTCCAGAGACAAAGAGAAGAGTACTTATTTAAAACTTTTAAAATTCTTTGAAGACCATTTTTATTCGAAAATGCTTTAAATAATATATATTTTAAAACTTTAAAACCAAAGTTTGAAATCATCGGAAATTAAATTCTCAAATTCCGGATTTAGATTCATTTTAATTCCAAATCAATTTATAAACCATGTTTATAAATTCATTTAGATCAATAAATGCTAATCAAATATTATCATTCAAACAACCAATTTAATTAACTTATTAAATTCCAGAAAATTTTACTTATATATTTATAACATAATCATACAAATTAATTTCATTTACCAAATTTAAAAATAATATTATGTTAGTTTGCTCTGTTCAAGTGTTTTGGAAATCCTATCGATAGCGTTGATCAGACGAATCGATCAAAAAAACCAAATCAACATTAACAACTCAAACAACACAACATATAAAACATTTTAATATTAATTACAAATACACTCCCTCACTCAATCATTCCAGAAAATGGATTTCAAAATAAGTATAGAGATTCAAATTCAAAGGGGATCCTAACCAAAAGAATTCAACTAGAACATTGGCTCGATAGGGAGATAAATAGGTTACAAAGAGAGAAACGAATGGATAGATTTATATAAATCACGGGCAACCTTAACCGGGTCAACCGTGACTTCAAAATAAGATCGAGGTAGAATTTTGGAGCAAATCGACATTCGATCACCAAAGATAGAATTTGGGTATAGCAAAAGATAGCAGCGTCGTAAACCGAGGATGCAAAAATCTCTGGTGAATCAATGCTTGTTGTAAAGGAGTTTCACTCTTTTACAGTCATTCAGTGGAGCTATGGGATGCTCCAGAATCAAAAGAATACGAATAGGGAGAGACAAGGATGGATTTTGGAACCGAGGGGAACGTTCCAAAATTCAAAGGAAATCGAGTCAAAGAGGAAGAGATTCAAGCTCGAACGAAAGTGATTCTGTAATCAAATTTACTACATATGCTAAGTTTGCCTAAAACCAGAGCTTTGATACCAACTATAACAGCCTGAAATTTTCAAACATTCGCATCCATACATATCGGATTTGAATTGCTCAAAATATCAGATTGTTAATTTAAATTTGGCAAAACTCAGCATATACAGTAAATGAATAATCACAGAATCACAGACACAGAGTAATATAACAATAATGCAGCGGAAACAAAAGAATAGTAGTTCTTGAAGCTACTATATATATAACACAGTTAAACAAGATACAACAGAAGTCTCGAATACATAGATGTCTCAATACAATAGTCAAATAAAAAATCTGGACACATCATTGGAATCAACTATATAACTGAAAGTTGGATAGATAGCTTGATCTTCAAGCGAAGTTCCAACTCCAAAGGTGAGTCTCGAATACTGTATCACTCGGTCTGACTCGAGCATAAAGCAAAACAAAAAACACTCGAGTCAGGATTAACATTCTTATATCAATAAATCCAACTCAAGTGAAATATCAATTGAAATACAAGTAACTCAAAGGATGTTTGGGATAACCATCCTCTAAGGATCCGTTAAACTATCTACTATGTAGTAATACGCTATTATAATATGTCTATAGTAAAGTAATCTATTAAAATAGCGTTAAGGCGTTACCCATATCCCCCTTAACACATTTTATAGTGCCAATAGTCTATACAGTACCGTAATACCCCATAAACTAGAGCTACCAGAGGATACTCCATAGGTACGACACAAATCAAACTCATAGTAAAGCACGCTAGGGTAGGTGAAACGGCACACTAGGCAATGCCAGGGTAGATATACCAATTATGCATCCGGACCGTTGGAAATGCAAAGCCGCAAGAATCGCCCAACTCGAGCCACACTCCTGAATCAAGGGGTGCACCTAATCAATCACAAAGTGATGCAGCCCAGCCTGATATTCCAATTCAAGATTTGAAGCTGGAACAAGTTAACGACTCAACTAAGTCGTATGAATGAGTTAAAGGGGTGAAAAGGCGGGGAAACGATGATGCAGCGCGCTGTGCTAAGTCGCATACTTTAGGTCGCGAACGACCTAGCGACTTACGACCTAACAAGATACAAAGGAAGGATGAAGTATTGCCCCGGAATAACGAGTTATGCTTTAAGTCATTCAAGCGACCTAGCAAGTTAAGGCGCCTACCTTATGCCGCTTCTTTTAAGTCGCTCCAGAAGTTAAGTCGCGAAGCTTAGGTCGCGAAGCTCGTTATATCGCTGTCGTGTTTCTGTTATGTCGCTCCGGGATGCTAAAGGATGTTAAGTCGTATGTCGCGTACTTTCTTAGGTCGCGAACAAGCTGAAGCTTTAGGTCGCGCCATTCTTTAGGTCGCAAAGCTCCAGTTATGCCGCATTTCTTTATGTCGCTATCTGTTAAGTCGCACCGTGTTGTTTTATGTCGTTCTTTTAAATCGTGTTGCTTTTGTTAAGTCGTGTACTGTTGTGTCGTTGTGTTGTTAAGTCGTGAACAACTGTAACTTGTATATTTTAGGTCGTAGGTCGTCTGTTCTGAATGTTAGGCCGTGAAGGACCTGTATTGTGTTTTGAGATGTAAGTCGTTTGTGTTGTGTTGTAAACCCTATAAATAGGGATGTGATGTCATTGTAAAAGGTTGTTGATTTTTGAATAAAATTGTTTGTGTGCTTTGTGCCACCATTGAAATTGGTAGTTGAGTGTGATCTCCTATCTCCACCTTCGGCATTCGAGTGCGCTCGAATCAACGATTGTTGAAGCCAATTCACGGAATCAAGTGCGCTTGATCAACGTTCGAAGAATTGTAGATCTTTTAACACGGCATCGTGCGCGATCAACGTGTTGGAGATAGCTAGAATCCAGTATCTCGTGAGATCAACGGATTTGGGCATTTATCTTGGGTATTTTCAATCCATCAATTCATCATTGTATCATTTCATCGATTTATCATCGATTCACCGATTATTTCCGCTAATCGTGTGAGATCTTGGACGGATTCGATTTACATCATCGAATTCGCTTCCTAGGCTGCATCAGTTTGGTATCAGAGCTAGATCGCAAGAAGTTTGCATCGTTTGGAAATCGGATTTGCATTGTTGAGAAGTTTGGTGTTCATCGTGTTCATCGTGAAGTTGCTACAACTTGGGAGTTTCGATCCATATCATTTTGGATCAAAGTTCGGAAAGTGTTTGAATTTTTGAAGTTCAATCATGCCACCGAGACGAGCTCAACGTCATTGCAATGTTGATGCTTTGTATGGAAGAGAAGAGGTCGATGAAATGGAGCAACGAATCAACGAGAATTTCAATGAGAAGTTGAATAAGGGGATTGGTCGATTAGAGGTAATGATGCTTGAAATGAATCAAAGTAGAAGAAGGGTTTCACCTGAATCGAGCCATAGGGGAAATAGAGTTTCACCACATTCAGATCGGGAGAGAAGAGAAGATCATGATCGTAGAAATGTTGACGATCGTGATAGGAATGTTGATGATCGTGATCGGAGGAATGTAGATCGAAGGGATGTTGGTGGTAAAAATGGTAGTGGTAGAGATATTGGTGGTCATGATCGACATCGATATGCATCAGATTTTGATGAGGAGTTTGATGGTGGTAGTGTTCATGGTCGAAATCGAAGCCAAGGAAGAAATCATTCAGAGTATGATCACAAATGGGAGTCCGGAATGAAAATTGAAATTCTAGAGTTTAAGGGTGGTATGCAGGCTGAAGAATTTCTAGATTGGTTATCTAATGTTGAAGAGATCTTTGATTTCAAGGAGGTTCTGGAAGATCGTCGAGTGAAGTTGGTTGCTACTAGGTTTAGAGGAAGAGCTATGGCGTGGTGGTAGCAAACCAAACTCACACGAGAACGGATGGGGAAGTCGAAGATTGTTGCTTGGAAGAAATAGAAGAAGATGATGAAGGCTACATTCTTGCCTTACAATTATCAATCACTCATGTATCAGAGGTTGCAGAATCTGAGGCAAGGAACGAAGACTGTTAATGATTATGCTGATGAGTTTTATCAAATGATTGCTTGAAATGATATTATGGAGACGGAGGAACAATTGACTGCTAGGTTTGTTGGGGGGTTGAGGATCCAGATCCAGGATATGGTAAATAAGTTTGACCCTAGATCTATGGCTGAAGCGCACCAGAAGGCGTTGGCTTGGGAGAAGCAGGGAAGACGAGGAGGTGGTGTGTTTCCTAGTTCCAATACTCAGAGCAAGGGTGCTAGTGGGAGTTCCAATGTTTCTAAAGCTGTCAGTAAACCAATTGTGAATGAAGTTGCGAAGGCAAAGGTCAACAACAGTTTCAAGTGTTATAATTGCCAGGAAGTGGGTCACAAGAGTAATGAATGCCCGAAACCGAAGAGGCGAGCTATGATTGTTGAAGTGGAAGGTGAGGATGTTGATGAAGGTTATTCTAGTCCAGTTGAGGAGGATGAACATGATATCACGTCGGGAGATGAAGGATGTAATCTAATGTTGAGGAGATCATGTTTGACACCGAAGCAGGAAGAGGAGGCTAGTTGGTTGAGGAGTAATATCTTTCAGTCAACATGCACTATACTGGGGAAGGTGTGTAAATTTTTGATTGACGCGGGAAGTTGTGACAATATAATTTCTACCAAAGCTGTGAGAAAGTTGAAGTTGAAGACGGAGAAGCATCCAAATCCTTACAAGTTAGCGTGGTTAAGGAAAGGAGGAGAGGTGAAGGTGGACAGGCGAGTTCATGTTCCATTTTCTATTGGGAAGAAGTATAAAGATGAGATCTGGTGTGATGTGGTGGAGATGGATGTTTGTCACTTGCTTTGGGGAAGACCATGGCAGTATGACCGAGCAGTGCAGCATGATGGTCGAACCAATAGCTACAGCTTTATGTTTGAGGGTACTAAGATCATTTTAGTTCCGAAGAAGAGACAGCAAGGAGAGAGCAAGTCAGAAGAGATTGAGGAGCTGAAGACTTTGTTGACTTTGAAGGAGTTTGTTGAAGAAGTAGAAGAGAGTCCAGAGGTGTTCTTGTTGATTAGACATGAAGCTACTGAATCTGTTGAAGTTCCAGAGGAAGTAAAGCCAGTATTGGAAGAATTCAGAGATGTGTTTCCTGAAGAGTTGCCAAAGGAGTTACCACCGTTGAGAGATATTCAGCATCAGATTGATCTTGTGCCAGGGGCGGCATTACCTCACAGGCCACATTACAGGATGAGTCCTAAGGAGCATGAGGAACTAAGAAGGCAGGTGGAGGAGTTGTTAGAACAAGGACCTGTTCAGGATAGCTTGAGTCCTTGTGCAATGCCAGCCTTATTGGTACCGAAGAAGGATGGGACTTGGCGGATGTGTACGGGCAGTCGGGCCCTAAACAAAATCACTGTGAGATTCAGGTTTCCTATGCCGAGGTTCGATGATTTGATTGATCAGTTGAGTGGGGCTGTTGTGTTCTCAAAGATTGACTTGAAGAGTGGATACCATCAGATTCGTATTAGACCGGGTGAAGAGTGGAAGACTGCTTTTAAAACTAGGGAAGGTATATACGAATGGCTGGTTATGCCGTTTGGCTTGTCAAATGCTCCTAGTACTTTTATGAGAGTGATGAACTAGATTTTCAGACCATTTATTGGGAAGTTCATAGTAGTTTACTTTGACGATATTTTGATCTATAGTGGGAGTATGGAAGAGAATATCCAGCATTTGCAAGAAGTGTTGTTGATCCTACGACAGGAGCGATTCTATGCAGCAACGAAGAAGTGCGTGTTCATGACGCACAGTGTTTTGTTTCTGGGATATGTTCTGTCGAAGGAGTGTATTCAAGTGGATGAAAGCAAAGTGGAAGCTGTCAAGAGTTGGCCACAACCCAAGACAATTACTGAAGTGAGGAGTTTTCATGGGTTGGTATCTTTTTATCGAAGATTCATTCCACATTTTAGCAGTGTGATGGCACCTGTAACCGATTGCATGAAAGGAAAGAAGTTCGTGTGGACAGAGGAAGCAGAGTTAGCTTTTGAGAAGATCAAGACACTTTTGACGACAGCACCCATTTTGGTACTGCCGGATTTTTAGATATTGTTCGAGTTACACACTGATGCTTCGAAGGTTGGGATTGGTGGAGTATTGAGTTAGAATGGAAGACCAGTTGCTTATTTCAGTGAGAAGTTGTCTGGAGCCAAGTTGAGATATAGCACTTATGACATGGAGTTTTACGCAATTGTTCAAGCTGTGAAGCACTGGAGACATTATCTGTTTCAAAAGGAGTTTGTTCTTTATACGGATCATGAAGCTTTAAAACATTTGCAAGGGCAGGACAAAATTTCAGCTAGACACGCTACGTGGGTCGCGTATCTACAGCAGTTTACTTTTGCTGTAAAGCACAAATCAGGGGTGACGAATCGTGTAGCTGATGCCTTGAGCAGGAGGAATCATTTGTTGACGATGATGAAGGTTGAAGTGATAGGATTCGAACTATTGCCAGAGTTGTTTGAGGAAGACCCTTACTTTGCGAAGATTGTTGAGAAAGTCAAGGATGGGAGTACTGATGAGTTTGTGTTGGTAGATGGATTCTTATTCAAGGGAAATCGATTGTGCGTACCAAATTGCAGCTTGAGAATGAAAATTTTAAAAGAGTTGCATGAAGAAGGACATGTTGGTCGGGATCGCACATTGCAATTGATTTCTCAGTCTTATTATCGGCCATCGATGAAGCGGGGAGTTGAAAAGTTTGTTCGAAGATGTCATGTTTGTCAAATTTCGAAAGGGACAGCTACAAATGCAGGTTTGTATATGCCTTTGCCTGTGCCTACAAAACCGTGGGTTGATTTAAGCATGGATTTTGTGTTGGGTTTGCCGAGGACTCAACGGGGAAATGACTCTATATATGTTGTGGTGGACCGTTTCTCGAAGATGGTACATTTTGTTGCTTGTAAGAAGACGGCAGATGCAGTCCATGTGGCACAGTTGTTCTTTAGAGAGATCTATCGCTTGCATGGTTTACCAGAATCTATAGTTTCGGACAGAGATACCATATTTCTGAGTGATTTTTGGCTGAGTTTGTGGAAGATGGTGGGAACAAAGCTGAATTTCAGTAGTGCTTATCATCCGCAGTCGGATGGACAAACCGAGATTGTGAATAAATCGCTAGGAAATTTGTTGCGGTGTCTTGTGAAGGATAATCTGAAGAGCTGGGATGTGAAGTTATGTCAAGCGGAATTTGCTCATAATCATGCTGTCAACCGTAGTATGAGTTTCAGTCCATTTCAGATTATATATTCAAGCTTGCCAAAGGGGCCGTTGGATTTAACGATAGTGCCACAACCGAAGGGGACAGTTAAGCGGGCTGCTGATTTTGTTGATGGGTTGACAGAATGCCATAGAATCGTTCAGGAATGATTGGAGAAGACGAATGAGAAGTATAAACAATCTGCGGATCTAAAGCGAAGAAGTGCTGAATTTAATGAAGGAGATTTAGTATATGCTGTACTAACGAAGGATCCTTTTCCACTGGGAGCATACAATAAACTTAAAGCTCGAAAGATTGGTCCTGTAAAGATTGTGAGACGGATCAATGAAAATGCTTATAGGTTGAAGCTGCCGGAGGGTGTATACACTTCTGACGTGTTTAATGTTAAACATATTATACCTTATTATGGAGATGAACAACCCAATGGGGAAGAACTTTTAAATTCGAGGACGAATTTTTCTCAACCAGGGGAGGATGATGCAGCCCAGCCTGATATCCCAATTCAAGATTTGAAGCTGGAACAAGTTAACGACTCAACTAAGTCGTATGAACGAGTTAAAGGGGTGAAAAGGTAGGGAAACGATGATGCAGCGCGCTGTGCTAAGTCGCATACTTTAGGTTGCGAACGACCTAGCGACTTACGACCTAACGAGATACAAAGGAAGGATGAAGTATTGCCCCGGAATAACGAGTTATGCTTTAAGTCGTTCAAGCGACCTAGCGAGTTAAGGCGCCTACCTTATGCCGCTTCTTTTAAGTCGCTCCAGAAGTTAAGTCGCGAAGCTTAGGTCGCGAAGCTCGTTATATCGCTGTCGTGTTTCTGTTATGTCGCTTCGGGATGCTGAAGGATGTTAAGTCGTATGTCGCGTACTTTCTTAGGTCGCGAACAAGCTGAAGCTTTAGGTCGCGCCATTCCTTAGGTCGCAAAGCTCCAGTTATGCCGCATTTCTTTATGTCGCTATCTGTTAAGTCGTACTGTGTTGTTTTAAGTCGTTCTTTTAAATCGTGTTGCTTTTGTTAAGTCATGTACCGTTGTGTCGTTGTGTTGTTAAGTCGTGAACAACTGTAACTTGTACATTTTAGGTCGTAGGCCGTCTGTTCTGAATGTTAGGTCGTGAAGGACCTGTATTGTGTTTTGAGATGTAAGTCGTTTGTGTTGTGTTGTAAACCCTATAAATAGGGATGTAATGTCATTGTAAAAGGTTGTTGATTTTTGAATAAAATTGTTTGTGTGCTTTGTGCCACCATTGAAATTGGTAGTTGAGTGTGATCTCCTATCTCCACCTTTGGCATTCGAGTGCACTCGAATCAACGATTGTTGAAGCCAATTCACGGAATCAAGTGTGCTTGATCAACGTTCGAAGAATTGTAGATCTTTTAACACGGCATCGTGCACGATCAACGTGTTGGAGATAGCTAGAATCTAGTATCTCGTGAGATCAACGGATTTGGGCATTTATCTTGGGTATTTTCAATCCATCAATTCATCATTGTATCATTTCATCGATTTATCATCGATTCACCGATTATTTCCGCTAATCGTGTGAGATCCTGGACGGATTCGATTTACATCGTCGAATTTGCTTCCTAGGCTGCATCACAAAGTAATAGAATGGTATACGATGGAATGTGTCCGACCAGAGGAGCTACCTCATCGGCCCGGAATCGCTTCTATTTTAGCCACCTTATGCCAACTCACGGGAATTGGGTCCACGTAAATATACCTTAGGATCGTCGTCACCATCCTACTTCATTCTGGAATCTCCACCGCGTACACTGTTGTTAAAGTGGTTTTCGGTATCGACAGAGAGTATGCCCATATCTGATACCGGTCTCTTTAATAACCAGTCGTTATTATAACACTGTGATTATTTCAAAATAGTTTGTACTTCAAAACCAAAATATCATTTCATTTCAAAATAACCAAGTCAATACGATATCATTTTCACTTTCAAATATCCATTTCCGAAAATCATATCACTTTCAAAGTCATAACACTTTCGAACCCAAACATTGTAAATTATAATACTTTGGCAAACCTTAACTTTGAAATCATAACATTCACCCTTAAACAGTTTAGATATTAATAATAGTATATAAAATAAAATAGTTTATAAAGTAAAATAGTTTATATTAAAATAGTTTATATAAAAAATAGCTTTTATTAAAAATAGTTTATATTAAAATAGTTTATATTAAAAATAATTTATATGAAAATAATTTATAAAGTAAAATATATAAATAGTTTTAAATATAATTTAAAATTGCTTTATATAAAAATAGCTTCCTCAAATTTCACAAATCGATTCAAATCAACTCGAATTCCAAAATTCAAATTTAATCAAATCTCAAATCATCAATTTCAATTCGATTTAGTTTCTCAATAAACCATTTCAAATTATCGATTTCAAATACATATTTGAACCATAAATATAAGCCATTTCAATTTCAATATATTTCAAAGCTTTAAATATTCAACATTTCCAAACTAAATTCGATAATTTCATATATATATCAAATTCACTTTACTATTATTTATTTTAAAATATTTACTTAATTATTTCAATAACATCTAAATACAGCTTCAATTTAAAATTTTAAATAAACAAAATATCCCATTTAAATTTATATAAATTTGAATTATTCATTTAAGTCACTTTTAATCAAATTCAAGTTATAGAACATATCTTTAAAATTTCAAATTTAATAAATTTCAAATCAAACTTATTTAAAGTATAATTCTTAAATAAATATAATTTTAAATCAATTTCAAATTTATCTTTCCAACCTGAATCATTATAAACTCTATATTTGAAAATATATATTTTAAATAAATACTTAAACATATTATATATATCAACTTTATTTAAATCAACTTTAATAAATCGTTAAAATAAATATTTATTAAAACCATATATTTCTTTTCAAAACCATAGAAATCATTTTTAATATATATATATATAGACCAACGGTGTCTGTATATAATTTTCTATCCTATGGTCAAGTAATACAGATATTTATCATTTCAATCCGCAATTTAAATATATACAGGTATATATCTTTTCAACCCGCAATCCCAAATTCAATTCAATAAAAATCGCTTGGGTTTATAATTTCAACCCATAACGATTTTCCCCTATTCTACAGATCGTTCGGATATGTATCATTTCAACCCATAGTGAATTCTATACTAATAGGGAACTTGCAGAGTGATAACAGTAATGATAATATATAACAATCAGTAACATGCATATAACATAAGTGATAAATAACAGATAATCATGTCAGATGTCACAGGTGAACAGATACAGATAATAGCATATATAACAATGTAAATAACTAATAGCAACATATTTCAATTGTCGTTCCAATTGAAATCAAATTTAATAAATATAAGAACATTAATCATGAGTGATTGCTCACCTTTCGAGGCTAGAGAAGTTTGACAACAGACAAGCTACGAATTCCAAAGCAAAGCAAAGTTGGCACGAATTTGGATGGACAAAGCTGATAAATAGGAATAGACGAAATAAAAAAAATCAGAACTGGATCGATGAAGATAATGGTATAAGTGAACTTATATCCATATATACATATATACAATATATTTTTAAATTCATATATATATATAATATATATTTTGAGATTCATATATTTTTAAAATACTCTATATATATTTTAACGATCAAAAAGTCAACATATAAACAATTTAAATATATACGGGAATATATCTTTTCAACCCGCAATCCGCAATTTAAATATATACGGGTATATATCTTTTCAACTTTCAATCCGCAATTTAAATATATACGGGTATATATGTTTTCAACCCGCAATCCCAAATTCAATTCAATGAAAATCGCTTGGGTTTAACATTTCAACCCATAACAATTTTACCCTATTCTACAGATCGTTGGGTATGTATCATTTCAACCCATAGTGAATTCTATACTAACAGGGAACTTGTAGAGTGATAATTGTAATGATAATATATAACAATCAGTAACAGGCATATATCATAAGTGATGAATAACAGATAATGGTGTCAGATGTCATAGGTGAACAGATACAGATAATAGCATATATAACAATGTAAATAACTAACAGCAACATATTTCAATTGTCGTTCCGAGTGAAATCAAATTTAATAAATATAAGAACATTAATCATGAGTGATTGCTCACCTTTCGAGGCTAGAGAAGTTTGACAACAGACAAGCTACGAATTCCAAAGCAAAGCAAAGTTGGCACGAATTTGGATGGACAAAGCTGATAAATAGGAATAGACGAAATCAAAAAAAAAATCAGAACTGGATCGATGAAGATAATGGTATAAGTGAACTTATATCCATATATACAATATATTTTGAAATTCGTATATATATAATATATTTTGAAATTCATATATTTTTAAAATACTCTATATATATTTTAACGATCAAAAAGTCAACATATATACAGATTTAAACCCAATATTATTATAACATATATACTTATATACTTCTCAAATATCAACATTTTATAATACATATACATATAAATCAATAATATTCTTATATTACAAAACTAGTACAAAAGGATTTCTACATACATACCCAAACTCAAATGTATATAAAACTAAAATACAAACATTGACTTACTATGACCAAATATACAGGATATATACGAAACTGCTATGAGAATATATATATACTTGAACTATACGACTGATATATATATATATATATGTGTGTGTGTGTGACTCAAGAAATCATATTACTGTAAACTGACCAATAATTTTTATATAACCTTATTACATCATAAAGTTAAATATTATACAATATATACAACAATAATATATAATATATATATACATCAGATCACAAAAATAGATACAATATACATATAGAAAAACAAACTCATACTGTAAACAAAAATAAGAACAAAATATAGCTTGTATATACTATAACCAACAGAGTCTGACTGCAACTAAAATGGTAGACTTATAAAATAGACATAGCCTGACATAAAATAATATACTTCAGATAAATCTATATATGTATAAAACAAAATCTAAAGACTTTGTAGTAGGTAGGCTAGTCCCAGCTATGACAAGTCACAGCCAATACTTTATAACTTTATACATTGTTTATATATATATATATCATGAACAACTATATAACTTTATAACTTGTACAATCTATATAGCTTCAGCAATCAAATATATACACTGTAAACGAAATGCTTCCTCTAAAATATACATACTTATATTAAGGCACAAACAGTACTATATACTAATAAACCAACATATTTTCGCATGCAATATATATGATATATATATATGACTTATAATGTAAAATCTTTGATTGAAAACACCAAAACTTATCCAACTATCAATAGATATTTTGTACTTACATAAACACGTCAATATATATATATAATACTATTCCAAAATAAAATATATACATATATATTATTAAAACCAAATTCACTTGTACTCATACATATAAACATATATACAGACCCTCATAAACTTATATATATATATCTTTATGTTCAAATAGCTAACCGCTTTAAATATATATACCTTCAAATCAAACAGGCCGAGCTTGACAAGAGACAAGGCAGGCGACAGCAAAGCAGTAGGGTATGGCCAGAGGAGGTGGTTCACGGCCAGGGTAGGCGGTTCAGAGGTGATCAGGTCGGTGCATGACCTGGCAGTTGAAGCTAGGGCGTTGGTGGTGAGGCACGACAGAGCTAGGCTGAAGACTCGGGTAGGCTGAGAGATTATAGAGAGGTGTGAGGTCGCAGAGGTATGTGAGTTGCATGGTGATGGGATTGGTGGCCAGAGGGTGCTCGGCTGCTGGGTTATGATCTGCGGAGGTTTTGGTTCAAGGGAAAAAGAGGAGAAGACGTGGAGTAGAGCTTTGCTCGCTTGTATGGCCTGGGCGTGCGCGGTGAAGTTAGTGGAGGGAGAGAGATATGGGAGGGGAGGTGTAGAGCATGAGAGCTGTAGGAAGGAGGAAAGCCACTGTGATGAATTTACAAATATATGTCAGATTGAAAAAGAAAAAAAATACTTGGAGCTCTTTTCTTTGAACAGAAGAGAAAAATAAAGAGGCTGAAAAGTTTATACATATTAAAAGTCGAGCATGAATCTAGGGGATAGTGAAAAGTTGAAACATTAATAAATTTCTGGGAATTGTAAAAGGCTACGCACGCGAATTCAGGAAGTATTAAAGGCAAATGACTGTTTGATATTTTTGCCGTTGGAAAATTTGGAATGGACCCAGGAATCAAAAGTTAAAACGGATACCGATACATTGGACCGTTACACAGCTTTCGTTGCGTACCAGACACCGTTACACACAAAAACGAATATACTATGGAGATCAGCACGACGAGACGATCAAAACGATATACAGATACCGGTGGTACGATAATCCTATCAAAAGTCGATAATCGATACCGAAAGTGCTGCTAAAACGCCGAAAATAAGATCGACGGAGTAATAACAGTCCAAATTTGGAGAAACGAAATATGACGTCTCACTCAGAAGATGATTTACAAATTTATTGTATAAAAATATTCAGGTTTGGAGAACATTTTTTTACCATCAAATATTAACTGATTTAAATTGAAATAGAATTACACAAGAAAATAAACTTCCATATTAGATGAAAATTTACCATTTACTATGTTTAAATAGACGTATTCCAAATATTAAATTTTTATTTCAAATTTTTATTGTTAAAAATTTCACAAAATTCAATTAGTTAAATTAATAAACCACTAAAATTTACGGGTCATTACAGCTCTTCATTCTCTTATCATTAAATTGGCAACTATGCCATTTGGTTTTCAGCTTAATGCATTTGCAACTACATTTAACTTCCTTGGATTATAATGCAATGTAAAGTCATACTCTTTTAGAAATTCTAACCATCTCCTATGTCTCATATTTAATTCTTTTTGGGAAAACAAATATTTTAAACTCTTATGGTCCGAGTAAACATGGAATTGTTCCTCATAAAGATAATGCCTCCAAAATTTTAAGGCAAATACGATTGCAGCTAATTCTACGTCATGAGTTGGATAATTGACTTCATGTGGCTTTAGCTGACGAGAGACATAAGCAATAACTTTGTCCTTCTACATTAGTACGCATCCAAATCCTTGTCCACATGCATCAGAATATACTTTATACGGGACTTCGGTCCTTGGCAAGGATAGAATTGGTGCCTTAGTCAACCTTTTCTTTAGGGTTTTAAATGCTGTTTCACTTTTTTCATTCCAAATAAACTTGGTTTCCTTACGAGTTAACTTCGTTAGTGGAGATGCTACCTTTGAAAAATCTTGAATAAATATCTGATAGTAACCAACTAATCCTAGAAAACTACTTACTTCTGATGGTGTTGTTGGAGGATTCCATTTCAACACTGCCTCAACTTTTGATGGGTCTACACATATCCCATTCTATGAGACAGTATGTCCAAGATATTTCACTTCCTTCAACCAGAATTCGCATTTACTTAATTGCATATAGTTGATGTTCTTTTAATGTTTGGAGACACAAACGCAAATGGTATTAATGTTCCTCCTTTGTCTTAGAGTAGATTAGGATATTGTCAATAAACACAATGACAAACTGATCAAGATATAGGCGAAACACACGATTGATCAAATCCATGAATACTGCCGGAGCATTGGTAAGGCCAAAAGGCATCACCAAGAATTCATAGTGTCCATACCTTGTTTGGAATGTTGTCTTTGGAATGTCTTCCTCTTTTAATCTTAATTGATGATACCTAGATCTTAAGTCAATTTTCGAAAATACTGTAGCTCCTTGGAGCTTATCAATAAATCATCGATACGAGGTAATGGGTATCTGTTCCTAATTGTTACCTTATTAAGCTCTCGGTAATCTATGCACAAGCGAAACGTTCCACCATGTTTCCTTATAAACAACACTGGCGCTCCCCAAGGAGATTTACTAAGTCTAATAAATCCTTGAATCCATCTCTTTAATTTGTTTCTTTAATTCTTGATTTTCCGTATGAGACATACGATAAGCTGCTTTAGCAATAGGAGTGGTACCAGGAATTAAATCGATACTAAAATCAATTTTTTTTGTGGTAATCCTGGTACTTCGTGAAAAACTTTTTTAAATTCCTTTTCTATGGGGATTTGGTCTACCCGTTGACCATTATCCTCAATATTGATATGAGCTACATATCCAGACATAAAAGCATCTTCAAATTTATCACATGAGTAAACAAAGGTTTCATGTTCTTGAATTGTAAAAATTATGGTCTTCTCATGGCAATTCAAGATGGCTCGATATTTGGAAAGCCAATCCATCCCAAGGATGATATCAAAATATTCCATTTGGAAGACAATTAGATTAGCCCTCATATCCTTACCCTTAAAGTTAAGAATACAGTTCCTACACTTACTCTTAAGTTTAGTATTTCCTCCTACTAAATTGTCTGCTACCAAAGGGTCGGTGGTTTCTCAATGGTTAATCCTAACCTAGTAGCGAACATTTTTGATATAAGAGAATGTGTAGCACCAATATCAAATAAAATTTTAGCTTGAAAGTCAAAAAGGAGTATGGTACCTTCCACTTGAACTTGTTCAGAAACTACTGCATATACTCTTTCTTGATTTTCTTGTTACATTGTCCTTCTTTGGCTTCTTGTAGTTTCAACTTATGTGCCTAGGTTTATTATAATTGTAACACACAATTTCCTTTGTACAATTTGGGGCAATATGCCCCGTCTCATTGCACCGGTAACATCTCCTAATTTTGTCATGTTCCTTTTCTTGTCCTATTGATTCTTTTCTTTCTCCATTATGCTTCTTTCTTTTCCAATCTGGTTTCTTTTGATTGCTAGAAAATTTATTTGGTTTCCTTTTGTTTAAAGTCTTTCTTTCTTGCTGAAACTCAATATAATCTTCTTCCAGATTTAAAGCTTCAGTAACTATCATCTCATAAGTCTTACGCCGATCACCAATAACATGTCTTCTTATTGGAGGAATTAATCACTTTGCAAATCTTCTAGCTCGTTTTTCAGGTGTATCAATCAAATGGCTTCCGAATCAGGATAATGCTTCAAACTTATTTTGGTATTGAGCTACCGTTATACCTTCTTGGGTAAGATTTTGGAATTTTATTTCCATTTTATCTCTTTCAATTTCTAGGAAATACTTGGCTAATAATTTTTCCTTAAATCCTTCCCAGGTCATCCGTTCTATCTCTTCTGGAGTAGTTGTTGTTCGAACGTGCTCCCACCAATTTCGAGCTTCTACTGATAATTAAAAGACTGCCAACTTCCTTTTGTCGACTTCGGTACATTCCAAAACTTCAAATATATCTTCCAAATGTTGGACTCATTGCTCTGCTTTAATAGGATCAGTGTCTCCAATAAATTTCTCTGGTTTCAAACTTTTGAAATGGCTCAAAAGACTATTGGTTGAAGATGTTGAAGAGACATGCTTCATTTGCTTGATAAAAGATGCAAACAACTCCATAGCATTTGTTTGTGTGGAGGATTGAGCCTCTTGACTTTGAGTTGTCGAGTTATTTTGATTTTCATTACCTTTAATTTAAAAAAATTTCATTAGGTCATGAATGAAAATCAAATATATCTTCAATTATAAAGGATATTTAATGACATACTCAAGTCATGTACACACAAACATGTTATATTACTTATAACCCTTATTTACAAACAAAATTTGGGTGTTAATTCACAACCTCCCCAAAAATATAGATTACCATATATGCTTCTTTATCGATGAACTAATATTTAACTTCTTAGTTCATTTTTCCTAGTCTATCACTATCCATCTATACGATGGAAAAGGACCCTTTTATCATTCACTGCACGAGGAGGTCCAGATTTCTTAAGAGTAATCATTGGATCCAACTGACTCAGACTCCTCTTCATCGTACTGCTCCACTATCTTAGTTGGGAACCTTCTATGTTTCACATTCTCTACTTGTGGTGGAAGTGCTCCCTTTTGCCCTAGAGATTCTAAAGCTTCTCCATAGTCAGTCCTTTTCGCTATTTTTATTGTCATCTCTAATTGCTTCTTTTTTTGAAGTAAATGGTAGAGAACAAAATCCCTCTTTAAAACTTCTTCATAATTATTTTCCCTATTGTAAACTTCATACATCTCCTCAAGGAAATTCTCTTTCCTCTCCTAATTAGTACTTGTTTTTCCATCATGGGACTTGCAGCAATTAATCGTTCGTTCGGTATAGTAGTGCACTGAGCACCACCCCAAGAAGCTCTCGTATACCAAGTTTGGTTACTTGCCATTGTTTATAATGGCAAATAGTTATAAAATGTGAATGAAATATATAAACTTCCTATTCTGATAAATTAAATCGTGATACTATAAATTTTTCTAAAAGCACCCCTTAAGCCTAAGCTCTGATACCACTAACTATAACACCCCCTTGGCAAACTTATCTAGAGGCGATGATCTTACATCGAATAGATGGTGCTAATAGAATAGTATCATAAATTAACAAAGGTATGTCGGAATATAAAATCATTCATAGTATATGATTTTTAGCGGAAGAGTTATTATACATTTACATCATCATATAACGTGATTACATAAAATCCAAGAGTCTAACCATCACCCTCTTATACATATGAGTACATAAAAGAGATAATACACATAATATAAGTCTTCACTTCAATGCATCCATCTAACTTCTAGGGTCGAACCACTAACCATCTAAACCTGAAATGTTTAAGTAGCATCATGAGCAACAAAGACCCGGTGAGAAAGCTATTTAAGCTAGTTTTCAAGTTATGTCATAATGGGTTGTATTAACAGGTTTTTCATATTATAGTTTCATTATAAATTACTTCTTTGGAGATGCTACCAATCCAAAGTTCAAAGTAATTTTCAAGGAAGACTTTGAAATATTAAATTAAACAAGTTTGTAATAGAGATTTTAAAATAAACTTCTTTCAACCAAAACAAGATTTATCTAATTATTCAATCATGAATCAAAACCACACCCTTGATTTGGATTAGATCCAAGGATATCTTATCCTATTGCGGCCGTTATCCCATCACTAAGTAGGGACGTACTCTACTTGGCTCGATACCAGCACAGAGTAATAGTGCATTACCCAAGATCTATTGTCTTATACCGCATCCCTGAAGTAATTATCATTGAGGAAATGTTTCCAAAAGTAACTTAAAATACCTTTCCAAACTCTTATATGTATGGGTTTAAGACAAACCCCAAACCTCTTTAGGAATATTTTGATATATGTTAGAAAAGATCTCAAATTTATTGAAGTGAATAGTTTAGTTAATAGTCATTTAGAACTATTTCAAAGTCCCAAACAGAAAAGATAGCATTTCAGAAATTGCTATAAAAAGTTTCTACATCAATAAGAGTGTTAAAATAACTACAACAGATTATAAAGCATTATGGAAAGTTTTGTAGTAGTTGATAATGGTTTTACACTCAAAACAGCTACTGCAGCGTTTCTGGTGTGCTATGGAAAGTTCTGGGCTTGTTAGATCACTTTATAAAACAATTAAAAGAAAAGAAAAGACAACATTTAGGATGTACTATGAAATGTTCTGGTTAAGTTAAACACTAAAGTTTATGCTTTAGATTTGAAATAGTTATGAGGCATTGCAAATCTGAAGTATTGCTAATTTCAGGTTAAAAACTTTAAACAGTTTACATTAGCATTTCGAAAACGCTATCTAAAGTTTTGTAACGACTAAAATTGTTGCTGGACTGAGTTGTTGGAAATTCGGCCTTAAATTACACTTCAGGTTTAATAACAGTTAAAAAGTGTTTCAATTTTCAGAAGTGTTCCTAATTTCTGAAACTCAGGTTTTTGACTAGTTTTTCCGCAAAATGTTTGATTCGATTTCTCTATGATAAAAGTATATTTTAACTCCAATCTTTCTTCAGCAAGTAACTTACTTAGTCTACATAATTACCACAAAAGAAAACCCCTAAAATTATTTATCAATATAATTATAAAAATTCGACAAAGTAAGGTATTTTCTTAAAAATACACTAGTTCATTCCGGGCTGAGATTTAACCCAACTTTGCACCTTGATTTCTGGTGTGTATATATATTTAAGAATTTGGAAAAATGATAAACATGAAAGTTATAAGTCTATGAGTTATCTTACCATAACATTAAAGAAATCAAAATTTCATTAAGAATTGCGGATGTTATGGTTGATTTACCGAACACCTTTTTGACAGATCCGAGCCATTGTCATTCATTCTTAATAGTTACCTCATCTCTTTATAGAATAACATGGATACATAGATTTAAATAGTTTTTCTCACCTAAAAATTGCAGCTTTGACTTGCATTTTATTTCCTTGGCTTTCTCCAAGCTTCTCTTATTTATTTCGCTTTTGTTTTAGTTTATGAAAGCATGGAAAACTAATGAAGATATCCATCCTATTTATAGCATTTCTTAAGGCTATTTTTGTCATTTTACCTTGGACACTTGTCCACCATATCTTTATGCAAGTCTTAGGATGTTGTCACATGCCTCCTTAGTTGTCTTAAGATGGTTCTACATATGCACACCTAATAGGTATATGTATCATTATTTCCTTTAATCTTATGACACATGTATGTTCCATTTGATGCCACTTGTCTTCACCACCTCATGCCATCTAACCTATACATATTTATGATTATAAATGTATATTTGCATGTAACATTTGTTTTGTTTGTAAAGTTTGTTGTGTGTATTATACAAATATACTAAAATGTTTGAATCAGATTGAGATGGTGTAGACACTAAATAGTTTATACTAGTATATTTAAAATTTCTAAAAACTTTTCATACCCGATATTTATAGTAGGCTGTTACATTCCACTACCCTTAGAAAAAGATTTTGTCCTCGAAATCTATGTTTCAAACAATTCGGGATAATCTCTATGGATTTCTGACTCAACCTCCCATGATGGTTCGTCCTCATTGTGATGGTTCCGTTGTACTTTTACTAAGGAAATTTACTTTTGTTCTTAACTTCTTAACATTTCCGTGAAGAATGCGAATAGGTCTTTTAATGTACTTGGTTTCCTTTTTAACTTCAATGCCGTTTAAATCAATCACATGAGATGGATCAAAAATATATTTTTGTAGCATCGGTATATGAAATACATTATGAATAGCTGATACTTTCTCAGGTAAATCTAGTTGGTATGCAACTTTACCAATTTTCTTGGTAATACGAAATGGTCCGATAAATCTTGGTGATAACTTTGCCTTCTTCTTTCCAAATCGCATTACATCTCGTACTGGAGAAATTTTAAGAAGAACTTGATCCCCTACTTCAAATTCCAAATCCTTTCTTCTATGGTCTGTGTAACTCTTTTGCCTATATTATGCTGCTTGCAATCTTTCCCTTATGATAGAAATATTTTATGTTGTTTCTTTTAATAGATCTGGACCAAGAAGTTCACGATCTCCAACTTCTGCCCAACATACCCGCAAACGACAAGGTCTTCCATAAAAAACTTCATACGGGGCCATACCAATACTTGCATGATAACTATTGTTATATGCAAATTTTATTAATGGCATGTGAGTTTCCTATGTGGTTTTGAATTCCATTATACAAGATCTTAACATATCTTTTATTATTGGTTCACTCTTTCAGTTTGTCCGTCGATCCGAGGATGAAAGGCTGTACTCAAGTTTAGTGATGTACTTAATGCTTTTGAAGACTTTTCCAAAATCTTGAAGTGAATCGTGAGTCTCTATCCAAAACAATGGTGACTGGTATGCCAAGTAGTCGAACAGTTTATTTCAAATAGAGTCTATTCAGTTTCTCCATTGAGTAGGTCATGTTGTTAGGTATGAAATGTGCCAACTTTGTTAAGCAATCCAGTACTACCTATATTATGTCATGACCCTATTTTGTCATTGGTAATCCAATGATATAATCCATCGTTATATGCTCCCATTTCCATTCAGCGATAGGAAGTGGTTATAGAAGTCCTAATGGTCGTTCCTGCTCAGTTTTAATTTGTTGGCATGTAAAACATTTTGCCACAAATTTAGCAACATCCTTCTTCATTCCATTGACGCTTAAGATCCATAAACATTTTTGTGCTTCCCGGGTGCACTGTAAGCCTTGAGCGATGTGGTTCACTTAGAATTTTAATTTTCAATTCAGTTTGATTTGGAACACAAAGTCGATTTTTGAATCTATAACCTCCATCTTTACCAATGTTCCAATCTGCAGGTTCCTTATCCTTCATCTTCATAAATAATTCCTTCAAATCCTTGTCTTCCTCTTGGGCTTGTAATATTATACTTACTAGAGTTGGCTGAATAATAAGGTTGCATAAAAGGGATACTTTGTTAACCTTTGTTCCACTAATCATCCTTGTGCAAGCACTCATTTCGACTAGGGTCTCTAGAGCTCTCCATTCTCTTATCATTAAATTGGCTACTATGCAATAGGGTTTTCGGCTTAATGCATCGGCAACTACATTTGCCTTCCCTGGATGATAATACAATGTAAATTCATAATCTTTTAGAAATTCTAACCATCTCCTTTGTCTCATATTTAATTCTTCTTGGGAAAACAACTATTTTAAACTCTTATGTTTGAGTAAACATAGAATTGTTCCCCATAAAGATAATGCCTCCAAATTTTTAAGGCAAATACGATTGCAGCCAATTCAAAGTCATGAGTTGGAGAATTGACTTCATGTGGCTTTAGCTGACGAGAGCCATAAGCAATAAATTTGTCCTCCTGCATTAGTACGCAACCTTATCCTTGTCCACATGCATCAGAATATACTTTATACGGGGCTTTGCTCCTTGGCAAGGACAAAATTGGTGCCTCGGTCAACCTTTTCTTTAGGGTTTTAAATGCTGTTTCACATTTTTCATTCCAAATAAACTTGGTTTCCTTACGAGTTAACTTCGTTAGTGGAGATGCTACCTTTGAAAAATCTTCAATAAATCTCCGATAGTAACCAGCTAATCCTAGAAAACTTTGAACTTCTGATGGTGTTGTTGGAGGGTTCCATTTCAACACTGCCTCAACTTTTTATGGGTCCACTCCTATCCCATTCTTTGAGACAACATGTCCAAGAAATTGTAACGACCCGCCATTCATTCCATAGAATGACGCATCAGTAATAAGAAAGAAAAGGATAAAAAAGTGAAAAGATAGAGAAGAAAGAAGAAACAACATCAGAATCTCAACAGCGGAACGAATAAATTATATTAATAACATAAGTATTACATAATATACAATGACTATCAGAGTTACACAGATTATACATCACATACTAGACAGTTATAAACCACATGTCTAGTTATTACAACTCAATACAATACAGAGATCAACACAGCGGAACTACTATATATATCTACAATGCTGAAGCCTCCTGCTCCATTGCTCCTCCACAATTCGTCAAAGCTAACCTGGATCTCTTGGCTACTCGTAAAAATTTGAGTACCCAAGAGTTTAGGAAAAACAGAAATAAACTCCGGGTTAGACATGGGTCTAGTGTGAGTAACAGGTTAAAGTTGCTTAACTTTGAAAAACCTTTGAAAACAAAAGTATCACGTAAGACTTCCCTCACATAAACATGGAAAAGTTTTTACCTTGCGCTAACCAAAAATTTGATAGGAAATCTAGTTATATTACAATAGTGTCTAGGGTTTTCAAGTAAATATTCACATAGCCGAAATTGTCACATTCATTAAATTCCAGCATACATAGGTATACAATCAAGTCCGATGGCACTTATTGGAGATTGGATTCCATACAATGGCAGGGCAACAGGGGTACCGCCCATCACAGTACGGGGCTTAGATCACCGTACCGAGGATCACTCCCAATCCCCTACAACACAAGGCCAGAACCATCCCTTACTGGATAATCCCGAACAAGACAACCCCACGGTTGGGATCAGCAACCGCCCACTAAGCCGAATAAAAAGGAACCTCTAGACAGGGGAAAATCTCGTCCTACTTGGGTGCTACCCACTGAACCTTGCTGCACCTCCCCTATTTTAGCCATTCCCGGTTGATGAGGCTTGAGGCTACGATTACCTTTAATCAGAACACATCACTTAGAATGCTCATCATCCACTTGATGATGTGCTGAAAGCATTCAATCCATAAAAGTTCGTTCCGGGTTCGAACGAAACCGAAGGCATTATCTCGTTACACTCGTTTTGGAATCACCCTCAGAGTTAACGACAATAAACCTTGCACTTTGAATCTTCATCTTCACTTGAGATTCACGACCTATCGTTAATTTGGATCGATGTGGTTTTCGGATATCCAAATCTGGAAATCTGATCCCGGTCTCATCGAAATCCAAAACGTATCTTAAAGGCCAAGTTGTTTTAAGGTTTAAAACAATTCAATTCAATTATCTATATACACATAGATAGATAATTCACAATATCACAATAGATAATCTACATTATCGTCACAAATAGATAATTCACATTATCATCATACTTCAACCAAAGCATTCATATCAAACAACATTACTTATCTCATATTTGAGATCTCAAACCATGCAAAGCATCCAATATCAAACAACATCCATAAGCAATGATTTATTAATCATCATTCTCTAATTAATAAATTAAATCAATTACTTCATCTCTAATTAATTTAAAATAAATTAAATTAATTACTTCATTCCATAAATGCTGCTTATAACCATTAATTAATTACAAATCAATTAATTATCCTCTAATTATCCATCTTAATTAATCATCCTTGATTAATTATCCTTTAATTGCATTCAAGTAATTTATCCTTTAATTAATTACTCCAATTAATTATCCTTAACCATTTATAGTAATTAACCTTTAATTACTTCATTAATTAATTAACTATAATTAATTACATTAATCCTTAATTAATTACTCTTTAATCACTTATTATTGATTAATTAGTTTTAATTAATCAACCCTTAATTACATCATTAATTATATTAATTAATGATCCCTAATTACTCTTAATTAATTATCCTATTTAAATTAATTACATTAAGTATAATCTTTAATTAAACCACATTTATTAATCACATTTGATTAATCTCATCCAATAATTAACTTCCCTTAATTACTTCATTACATAAATTAATTACTCCTTAATTAATTATCTTTAATTAATCTCTTGATTAATTACACAAAGTAATTAAATCCAAATTACTTTCATTCTTCAATCAATTACATCCTGTAATTACCCATTAATTACTTTACTAAGTAATTGTACTATTTTAATCATCCAATGATTATTTTAAATTAATTAAACTTAATTAAGTAACTTAAACTAATCATATTTATTTAATTAATTACCCTAAGTAATTAATTCCTTTAATTATTTCCATTAAGTAATTATACTGAATAAATTCTACAAATGATTATCTTTAATTAATTAATATAATTAATTATCAAAATTAATCACATTAATTAATTATTTATTAATTCCAAGTTAATAATCTTCATTAACCATGAACAATTCTTTAATTACTTTTCTTAAGTAATTAAACTTAGGTTAATCATTATTAATTACAAATTAATTTATCTTTAATAACCAATTAATTAATCTCTAATTATTTAATTAATTAAGTGCTTAGCTGTAACTTAATTAATCTTTAATTACTTGATTAATTAATTTCTAACCATTAATTTATAATCTAATCTTATCTAATTAATGATCCTTGATTTCAAATTAATTAACCTTTAAATTAATCAACTTACAACCCTAAATTACTTATTTATTAATCCATAATTATTAATTAATCAAAGTATTTAATCCCTCTTTAATTAACTCATTAATATAATTTAACCTAAATCATTAAACCTTAATTAATCTTTAAAATAAAGTAGTAGCCTTTATAACTACTTTAATTATCATTAATAAAAGGCTTTGAAACATTTTACTTTTAAATCTTCCTTTTAATTCATTTCAAATTAAAGATTTAAAATAAATTACAAATTTAACTTTAACACAATTTAAACCAATTTAAAAACTTTTTAAATCATATGTTAAAGAAACACTTATCTTATAAAAAAAATTTAAAAGAGTTTTAAACCAAATTCCATTTTAAATTCAAATCATTTTAAATTATACTTTAAACAACTTAAATTTTATAAAAACTTATTTATTTCAAAACTAGGATTCAAATTAAATTTGAATCCATACTTTAAAATTTGATTTAAAACTTTGCTTTAAATCCTGCTCTACATTTTAAACTCATTTTAAATTTTAAAACCCCTGTCAGGTTTTAAACCTGTAACCCAAAAATTACCCGAGCCAACCCTTTAAAACCTCGAGTCAAAACCCCAAATGCTTCGAGCCTCACATGCGAGAAACTCGAGAAAACTCGAGTAACCTTCCCCTGCTACAATCCAACTTCACCAGAATCCAAAATTATCACCGTGCACATGCACCAACGTCGCAGCCAACTTCGATCATCAAGGATGATCCCCTCAAGTCGGCAATCACCCTCGCACCTAATCACGATCTTCAAATCATCGATTCTTCCTCGAATTTGAATTCGAGCATCGAAGCTCAAATCTGGAACCAGAAGTGCAACCAGAAAAACTCCTCGAACTCGCAATGCCGATCACCGGAGCACCTACGCTTCCAGCCTCACCTTCGCCATCCTCCAAGCTTCCAATCCCCAGAGTTATGTGGAACTCGATCCACCAGAGGTGCCGGGGGAAACAAATTCTCGTCCAAGCCTAAAACTAGGGCTACAGACTTCTCTGATCATCCACCGCCGCCATAGAAGCCTAAACACCAATCTGACATTTTCTCCAAGGTCTCCGATCACTCCACTACCACCAATGAGAACCCCGACCTTCCCGAGCAAGTAGATCACCAGAAAACACCCTAAACACATTATCTGATCAACCCCAAAATGCACATTCAAACCCAATCTAAAAACTATGGTTTTACTTCCAAAAATCTTGATTTTGGATAATGTTTCAAATCATATGTCTGAAACAATAAATTAGGATATTTGAATTTTAACAAAACTCAAGCTTTCCTGTTATACTTTGTTTTCTAGAGCAAGTTTCAATTTTAATTCATTTACATAAAGTTTAAACTTTAATTCATGATTAAACAAACACATGTTATTTGAATCCTAAGTCCTAACAGAAATTAGATCAAGAGGAAATGAATTTTGATCAGAAACTTGAGCTTGAAACTGAGAACAGAGATACACAATACATCAGCATACACACACATATATCTCCATATATACAGATAATCCACTTATATATAATCACACGGAACATACTTATTTCCAGAGAATTAACATGCAACCAGATTTAAGGATACTTAAGTTTTAGGAAAGATGTTACTCACCAGACATGCATGAAACAAAGAGTAGTGTACAGGTTTTAAGCAAAAATCTGGAACTTGAAAAAGAACTTGAACTGCTTCTTTGTGATTTGATTTAAAAACTGCAGTTGCATGTTATAGAAACTTGTTGAAGATGACTTAAGACTTGATTTTGAGCTTGCTTCAGACAATATTCCAGGTTTGCTTGCAGGCTTATGGTTACAATTTTCTTTTGAAAATGAATTATAGGTTGAAGAATTTAGTTCAGGCTTTTGAATTGATTTCTGGTTTGAGGAGGATGTTGAAAATGTACAGGTTTCTAGTTTATGGAAGAATTGATTTCAGATTTGTTTGAGTTATTTTACACGGTGAAGGTTTCTTAGTTTTTTTGAATTTGAGAGGATAGAAAAATAATAGTAGAGAAGGAATAATGTTTATATAGGCTGAATTTGATTTATTAAAATATAAAAGAAGAAAAATAAAAATTTAAGGTGACATTTGTTTCTCATCTCAACATTTGTCATCTTGAATTAATATTTACTTAACACATGTTATTAGGTTACTTAATGTATTAACACATGTCATAAGTACTATTTTATTTATTTTAAATGTTAAATAAAAAGATTTACTTAGTTTATTTATTCTTATGTAAAGGTATATATGAATTTCTTTTTAAAGAAAATGTAATAAAACTAATTATATATAAATAAAATCTTATACCTATATTTAAATCCAAATTCAAATTCAAATAAAAGAAAATCAATCAACTTATATATATATACATATATAACTACACATTAAATTTTGAAAATAACAAATTCTATTTCCTTTAAAATCTATTTATATTTATATATAAAATAATACATTATTAATATTGTTTGGAAATAACACATTTGTAAATTTTAAATAATTTATAAAAGATATTATCACATTATCAAGCAATATTTAAAAATAAATAAAACAAACCTTTTTGTAAATCTTATTTAAATTTAAAACTTAAGTTATAATATAATTTAAACCATTATACATTTACCTTAAGTATTTTAAAACTATATAGTTAACTATTTGAATAATCTTTGAAAAGCTTTATATTAAATTTAATCATAATTCCCAAATTACCAAAATATATTAGAATTTGAAAATTATGTTTTATTTGTTAAATTCAATCCAAAGCTTTTCTATTTACAATATATACAATTATATATACATTATAAATAGAAAACATTTTATTAGTTTTAAAAGGTAAATTTACCAATTAAATATTTATTAAAAGAAGATTATTAAATCAATTCGAATTTATTAACAAAAATTATCAAATCAATTTAATTTTAATATAGATTATTAAATTGATATTGCCAAAAATTCCGGGATATCACAGAAATTTCATTTCCTTCAACCAGAATTCGCATTTACTGAATTTTGCAAATAGTTGATGTTCTTTTAATGTTTGGAGACACAAATGCAAATGGTATTCATGTTCCTCCTTTGTCCTAGAGTAGATTAGTATATCATCAATAAACACAATGACAAACTGATCAAGATATGGGTGAAACACACGATTCATCAAATCCATGAATACTGCCGGAGCATTGGTAAGGCCAAAAGGCATCACGAAGAATTCATAGTGTCCATATTGTGTTTGGAATGTTGTGTTTGGAATGTCTTCCTCTTTTATTCTTAATTTATGATACCCAGATCTTAAGTCAATTTGCGAAAATACTATAGCTTTTTGGAGCTTATCAAATAAATCATCGATATGAGGTAATGGGTATTTGTTCCTAATTGTTACCTTATTAAGCTCTCGGTAATCTACGCACAAACGAAACGTTCCATCATGTTTCTTTACAAATAGCACTGGCGCTCCCTAAGGAGATTTACTAAGTCTAATAAATCCTTGATCCTCCATCTCCTTAATTTGTTTCTTTAATTCTTGATTTTCCGTAGGAGACATACGATAAGCTGCTTTAGTAATAGGAGTGGTACCAGGGATTAAGTCGATACTAAAGTCAATTTCTCTTTTTTCTGTTGGTAATCCTAGTACTTATTGGAAAACTTCTTTAAATTCCTTTACTATGGGGATTTGGTCTACCAGTTGACCATTATCATCAATATTGATATGAGCCACATATCCAGATATAAAAGCATCTTCAAATTTATCACATGAGTAAACATAGGTTTCATGTTCTTGAATTGCAAAAATTATGGTCTTATCATGGCAATTCAAGATGGATCGATATTTGGGAAGCCAATCCATCCCAAGGATGATATCAAAATATTCCATTGGTAAGACAATTAGATTAGCCATCATATCCTTACCCCTAAAGTTAAGGATACAGTTCCTACACATACTCTTAAGTTTAGTATTTCGTCCTACTAAATTGTCTACTACCAAAGGGCTCGGTAGTTTCACAATGGGTAATCCTAACCTAGTAGCGAACATTTCTAATATTAGAGAAAGTGTAGCACCAGTATCGAATAAAATTTTAGCTTGAAAGTCAAAACGATGTATAGTACCTTCCACTTGAGCTTGCTCGGAAACTACTGCATATACTCTTCCTTGATTTCCTTGCTGCATCCTATTGTCCTTCTTTGGTTTCTTGCAGTTTCGACTAATGTGTCCAGGTTCATTACAATTGTAACACGCAATTGCTACTGTGAATTCGGGGCAATATGCCCTGTCCCATTACACCAGTAACATCTCCTAACTTTGTCATGTTCCTTTTATTGTCCTACTGATTCTTTAATTTCTCCATTTTGCTTCTTCATTTTCCAATCTGGTCTCTTTTGACTACCAGAAAATTTATTTGGTTTCCTTTTATTTGAAGTCTTTCTTTCTTGTCGAAACTCAATATAAACTTCTTCCAGATTTAAATCTTCAATAACTATCATCTCATAAGTCTTACCCAATCACCAATAACATGTCTTCTTATTAGATGAATTAATCCCTTTACAAATATTCTAGCTTGTTTTTCAAGTGTATCAATCAAATGGCTTTCGAATCGGGACAATGCTTCAAACTTATTTTAGTATTGAGCTATCTTCATAACTTCTTGGGTTAGATTTTGGAATTTTGTTTCCATTTTCTCTCTTTCATTTTTTGGAAAAATACTTATCTGATATTTTTTACTTAAATTCTTCCCAGGTCATGTTCTATCTCTTTTGGACTAGTTGTTGTTCGAACGTGCTCCCACCAATTTCGAGCTTCTACTAATAATTGAAAGACAGCAAACTTCCTTTTGTCGACTTCGGTACATTCCAAAACTTCAAATATATCTTCCAAATGTTGGACTCATTTCTTTGCTTTAATAAGATCAGCGTCTCTAATAAATTTATTTGGTTTCAAACTTTTAAAACGGCTCAAAAGACTGTTGGTTGAAGATGGTTAAGGAACATGCTCGATTTGCTTGATAAAAGATGCGACCAACTCCATAACATTTGTTTTTGTGGAGGATTGAGCCTCTTGAATTTGAGTTGTCGAGTTATTTTGATTTGTCATTATCTTCAATTTTAAAAAAATTCATTATGGTCATGAATGAAAATCAAATATATCTGCAATTATAAAGGATATTTAATGACATACTCAAGTCATGTACACACAAACATGTTATATTACTTATAACCCTTATTTACAAACAAAATTTGGGTGTTGATTCACAACCTCCAAAAAAATATAGATTACCATAGATACTACTTGATATATTAACTAATATTTAACTTCTTAGTTCATTTTTCCTTGTCTATCACTATCCATCTATTCGATGGAAAAGGACCCTTTTTATCATTCACTACACGAGGAGGTCTAGTAATTTCTTGAGAGTAATCATTGGATCCAACTGACTCAAACCCCTCTTCATCATACTGCTCCACCATCTTAGTTGGGAACCTTCTACATTTCACATTCTCTACTTGTAGTGGAAGTGATCCTTTTTTCCTTAGAAATTCTAAAGTTTCTCCATGGTCAGTCCTTTTCGCCATTTTTATTGTCATCTCTAATTGCTTCTTTTTCTAACGTAACCGATAGAGAACAAGGTCCCTCTTTAAAACTTCTTCATAATAGTTTTCCTTATTGTAAACTTCATACATCTCATCAATGAGAATTCTCTTTGCTCTCCTCTTGAGTGTTTTTCCATCATGGGACTTGCAGCAGTTAATCATTCGTTCGATATAGTGGTGCACTTTACACCACCCCAAGAATCTTCCGTATACCATGTTTGGTTACTTGCCATAATTTATAACTGCAAATAGTTATAAAATTCCAATGAAATGTATAAACTTCCTATTTCGATAAATTAAATTGTGATACTATAAAATTTTCTAAAAGCACCCCTTAAACCTAAGCTCTAATACCACTAACTGTAACACCCTGCTTGGCAAACTTATCCAGAGGCGATGATGATACATCTAATAGATTGTGCTAATAGAATAGTATCATAAATTAACAAAGGTGTGTCGGAATATAAAATCATTCAGGTTATATGATTTTTAGCGGAAGAGTTATTATACGTTTACATCATCATATAACATGATTACATAAGATCCAAGAGTCTAACCATCACCTTCTTATACGAGTACATAAAAAAGATAATGTACATAATATAATTCTTCACCTCAATACATCCATCTAATTTCTAGGGTCGAACCACTAACCATCTAAACCTAAAATGTTTAAGTGTAGCATCATGAGCAACACAGATCCAATGAAATAGCTATTTAAGCTAGTTTTCAAGTCATGTCATAATGGGTTGTATTAATAGGTTTTTCATATTATAGTTTCATTATAAATTACTTCTTTGGAGATTCTACCTATCCAAAGTTCAAAGTAATATTCAAGGAAGACTTCGAAATATTAAATTAAACAAGTTTGTAATAGAAAATTAAAAAAAAACTTCTTTCAACCAAAACCAAGATTTATCTAAAATTCAATCATGAATCTAAACCACACCCTCGATTTGGATTAGATCCTAGGATATCTTATCCTATTACAGCAGACATCCCGTCACTAAGTAGGGATGTACTCTACTTGGTTCGATACCAACATAGAGTAATAATGCACCACCTAAGATCTATTGTCTTATACCGCATCTCCGAAGTAATTATCATTGAGGAAATGTTTCCAAAAGTATCTTAAAATACCTTTCCAAACTCATATATGTATGGGTTTAAGACAAAACCCAAACCTCTTTAGGAATATTCTGATATATGTTAGAAAAGTTCTCAAAATTATTAAAGTGAATAGTTAAGTTAATAGTCATTTAAAGCTGTTTTAAAGTCCCAAAGGAAAAAGAAAATATTTCAGAAATTGCTATAAAAAGTTTACGCATCATTAAGAGTGTTAAATTAAAAGTTACAGCAGATTATAAAGCGTTATGGAAAGTTCTGTAGTAGTACATACTGGTTTTAAACTCAAAACAGCTACTACAACGTTTCTGGTGTGCTATGGAAAGTCTAGGGAATGTTAGATCACTTTATAAACAATTAAAAGAAAAGATTGCATTTTGGATGTGCGATGAAAAGTTCTGGTCAAGTTAAACACTAAAGTTAATGCTTTGATTTGAAACAGTTATGAGGCATTGCAAATCAGAAGTGTTGCTAAATTCTGGTATAAAACTTTAAACAGTTACAGTAACATTCCGAAAACGCTTTCTAAAGTTTTGTAACAGCTAAAATTGATGCTGGACTGAATCGTTGCAAATTATGGCCTTAAATTACACATTAGGATTTTTAACAGTTAAAATGTGTTGCAATTTCAGAAGTGTTTCTAATTTCTGAAACTCAGGTTTTTGACTAGTTTTTCCGCAAAATGTGTGATTCGATTTCTCTATGATAGAAGTAGATTTTAACTCCAATTTTTCTTCAACAAGTAACTTACTTATTCTACTTAATTACCATGAAAGGAAAACCCTAAAATAATTTATCAATATAATTATAAAAATTCAACAAAGTAAGGTATTTCTTAAAAATACACTAGTTCATTTCGTGCTGAGATTTAACCCAACTTTGCACCTCGATTTCAGGTATATATATTTAAGAATTGGAAAAGTGATACTCATGAAAGTTGTAGGTCTGTGAGTTAGCTTTCCAAGACATTAAAGAAATCAAAATTTTATTAAGAATTGCGGAAGTTATGGTTGATTTATCAAACACCATTTTGACAAATCCGAGCCACTATCATTCATTCTTAATAGTTACCTCATCTCTTCATAGAATAACATGCATACATAGATTTAAATAGATTTTCTCACCTTAAAATTGTAGCTTAGACTTGTATTTTATTTCCTTAGCTTTCTCCAAGCTTCTCTTATATATCTAACTTTTTTTAGTTTATGAAAGCATGGAAAACTAATGAAGACATTCATCCTATTTATAGCATTTCTTAAGGCTAGTTTTGCCATTTTACTTTGGAAACTTGTCCACCATATCTTTATGCAAGTCTTAGGATGTTGACACATGTCTCCTTAGTTGTCTTAAGATGGTTCTACATATGCACACCTAATAGGTATATGTGTCATTATTTCCTTTAATTTTATGACACATGTATGTTCCATTTGATGCCACTTGTCTTCACCATCTCATGCCATCTAACCTATACATATTTATGAATATAAATGTATATTTTCATATACCATTTGTTTTGTTTGTAATGTCTGTGTGTGTATTATACAAATATACTAAAATGTTTGAATCAGATTGAGATGGTGTAGACACTAAATAGTTTATACTAGTATATTTATAATTTCTAAAAACTTCTCATACCTGATATTTAAGTTTGGCTATTACAATTGCTGTTTGATTGTGTATTCGATATATAAATAACCAACAATCACATCTAGACCTATTTTAACTCAGGAAGTATGTTGTGTATATTCGAGTTCCTTGATGAGGACTTGAATCTTGTTGCATACTTCCTAAGAGCCGAAATTGAGTTAACCAGAAATTAACACTTAGTTAGGAGACACCGGTTTCAGATAAGTATGATTTATTCGAACCACTTCAAACTAATAACGTTCGTGATGGATCATTATAAAGTATGCTATGGAGCTATACTATTCTTCGTGATGGTGATTCCAAAATGGAAGATTGTAAATGTTGAATGGTTGTTCGATTTCTGAACAACTTATATGGATGAATGCTGACATTAAATTTTTGCATGGAGGGCAGTGTTAGCATTCCAAGATGGTTTGATATGAGGAAAATGGTAATCGTGGCCTCTCAAGTTTCACACCCCGAGAATGGAAAAAATAGGGTAGATGTGGCAGGGCTTTGTGAGTTGCACCCATTAGGGTATGATCATTCCAAGATATAGTTCGATATCTCTATGTATGCTTCGAGGCCCATTTTTGGTTGTTGATCATAGCCAAGGGGTGATCATATTCGGTACTACCCAGTAAGGGGCAAGCCGGTCCTGTGGTGGTAGAGGTCGTAAGATTTTTGATCGCACTGTACATTTTATTTAAAGGTGTATAGATTTTCGAAAGGTAGTCCCTTACCTTGCCATTTGTTGGAAATCCATTCTCCAATAAGCGTCTTCAGTTTTTAATTGTATACCTGTTATTGCTGTCATGTACACACATCATAGCTACTTGATATATTTACTTTAAACCCTTATACATTATTATAATATAAAGGGTTTTATAATAGAAAATCTTTTGGTTATCATAAGGTAAAAATCCATCTGTGTTTATGTGCGACGTGGTCTTACAGGATACCTTTTATTTTAAAGGTTTTAAAGTTATAATAAATAAAATTCCTTCTGACTTGAGTGTCTCATGATGGCTTTACCAAACTGACCCGAGCGTTGTTTTCTTATAATGTTCGGGTCAGATCGAGCATATTTCCCAGATTAGCTTTGGATGCATTGGAACTCATGAGAAGAGTTGGAGGCCAAGACGTATATACATATTTCCCTATGTTTCGCTGCATGGCTTTGTTGTATTTATCAAAAAATGTAAGGATGGGTGTTATAACTGTCCAGATAGTTGATAGGCTAGTACTATGATGGATGTATGTATATCAAAGTTTTCTTTTGTAAAAATCATTATTATATTATACATTATTCGTTGCGATATGAGATTCTTTGTTGTTTAATTTCTTCTTGTCTTCTTTTTTCCCCTAACCATCTGTCTTTCTGGCATTTGGTTGTTCGGCATGTAAATCTCGTAGATGTATTAGTGTCGACTTCTATGGGTCAAAAAGGTGGGTCGTTACATGAATGCATTGTGAAAAGCAAAGGTTGCTTGCTAATCACTAGGCTAAAAAATATAAATAAAAATGAGGAGTTAAATACATAACTGAAAGGTAAATAATACAAGATATAGAGTGGTTCAGTAAAGCTGCCTATGTCCATTCTGAAGTTCTTTTAATATATATTTATCTTACAACTACATAGAACTAAAAAATAATAATAAGAAAAATAAAGGACTTAAGACTAATAAAATTATGTAATCTTAAGGACTTAAGAAAAAGAGTGTTGAATTGTGCATGGTATTCAGAATCCTTGACTGTTCCCTCCTCTATAAATTTGCAATGCAGGGGGTATTTATAGTAGTTGAAGTGGATGGTGGATGGTTGAGATTATGCTATAAAGCTGGCAAGAAAATACCTGATTATTGATTTTATTGTAGAGGTGGATGGTCGACAGTTGTAAAGTGTGCCAGAAGATTCACGGCAGATGGGAATGTACTCATTGCCTCTCTATACTAGGTATGGCCTTGCATTGAATGCACATTTAATGCTGATGGTAAGCCACATAATTTCAGTCGCCCAACTACGGTGCTTCGTATGGATGGATTGACAACTTTGTCATTCACTTGAGTTCCCACGTGGCTGAGTTGGCCGATCGGCAATATAGAAGAGACTTGGAATCTTGTTTAAGACCATGCGGGGAAGACGGTTAATGACTTAACATAAGGTGGTTGGGAGGGAGGTGTTATGTCAGTTTGAATTGGTTGTACTGAAGCCATGCTAAAGACGTCCATGCTTGGGCCACTCTTGCTTAATGTGTTGTCTATTGGGGTGGGCTCGGATAGGACCCGACCATCAGCTAAAGTGATGTCGAGGAAATTATGTTGGCTTTTAGCTGTTGTTGGAAGAAGTTCGATATAGCAGAGCAGGTTGTGGTTGAGCTAGACCTGGTCCAGTTCTTTCTTAAGTGTGAAGGTTGCTTTGGGATGAGACGACCGAGCCTCATCGTGGCACCTTGCTGAGTAGAAAGTTTGGTTTGAAACCAACTTAGGCTTGGGTCAGTCTTTGCGTGCCAGTGGCAGATCAATTAGGCAGGCTTCAATTATGCAAGACTGCATTTAATTGGCCTGCTAACTACTTGCGATAAAATTGAGCAACATCATTGTTTAAAATTCAAAAAAAATTGAATAAAAATTAGAACTGACGTGAATTATAAATGCTATAATTCATACGATAATATGTATAAAATTCAAAAGGGTTAAACATGAAATTTGAAATTGTTTTAGATATAAAACTTATTTAAATTTATAATTTAAAATGTTTTAAAGATTAATAATATTAATTAAATTAGTTTAATTAATAAATACACACACATACATATAAGATAGAAAATCAATCATGAATGATGTAACAAATTAATCTTATATAAACGTACATATAAAATATGGTTTTTCAAAATATGATTTAAATAGTTAAAATCAAGAATAGTAAAACTCAATCTCGATATAAGGAATGAATACATATGTTAGATTTCAGTGATACAATATTTCCATATTAAAGAAGGTTGATATATATTTTAGTTAATGTGAATTATGACACAAATTTATTACCTCTTTTAATGCATTAAAGAAGGAAAGAAATTATCTAAATGGGAAGGAGTAATTTTGAGAGATGTAGTAATTAATCAATTCCCTAATCAATTGATTAAAAAATGCATTTTATCAGGTGCATGCAAGTTGGAGGAAGCTAAAAAATTCAAATGGATAAACATTTACCATATGATTAGGAGAATTGATAAGACCATAAATCAATTACTTCACCCTTACGTAATAAACTTTATATAAAGATAGTTATTCTTTAGAGATTAATGTCATCCTCTTAAGATGTATTGCTTCATATTCTTTTTCTTAGCCTCCATTATCAATCTTGTAATTTTCTTTTTTTGTAAAGTAATTAAATATTCTCCCCCTAAAGTGGATGTACAATATCTCGCGATAGTGGAACCATTATAAATCCTATGTGCGATTTTCTTCTCTGTTTGTGCATATGTGATTGCTTATTTTGAATATTACTTTTTTGTTTGTTCAACTCACCATCGACACGGTCCTATTATTTCCACCATGTTTGGGGTGTTAATCAAAATTTTCCCCGACACAGAGCTTCTGATTGTTGAAGGAAGGTGTTAGGAGGTATGAAAGGAGATGAAGGTACCCCATTGAAGCAGGACTCTATGTTAGAGGATCTTATGTAGAATTAGAATCTCAGTTGTTGATAGGAAAGTGGAATAGGGATACTGAATTTGAGAAGTGATAATGGAAGATGAAGGCTGTTCAAAGGAGGAATAGGATTCACCAGGTGGTGTTTGACACTAAGAAGTTGCCCACTGATATTTCAACCGTGGAGAAGGAGAAAATGGAAGAATGAGAATTTACTACTCTCTGGTTGGCTATGGAAGAGAATGTTACCTCAAAGATTAGCAGTGAAACAACTGCTAAAGCAATTTGGATCAGGCTATAGAATCTCTACCCGAAGAATTCACTCATAAACCATCTGATTTTGTTGAAGTTATTTTTCACCGTGAAAATGAGAAAGGGTACTTTAGTGAAGGCGCATCTTAGTTTCTTCGATGATCTTTTGACGAAGATTAAGACTATTGATTTGAAGGTGGCGAAGAGGAGAAGGCGATAGGTCTTTTTTGTTCCCTTCTAGAGTGTTACGTAGGTTTCACTAACATTTAGATATGCAGGAGAGACACTTCGACAATAGAGGATGTGTAGTCAGGTCTTCTCTCTAAAGATTTGAGAGATCAAATGAAGGAGATGAGTGAAGGTAGAGGAGGGAGTAGTAGTTAGGGTTTGTTCGTTGAGAAAGGAAGAAAGGAGAAGAAGAGTTGGAATCCTGTAGGGCATTCCAAGTGTAGGAAGCTCAAACATGATTAGAGAGGAAGGTCTAGAGATGGAAAGCGTCACCACTGTAAGAAATTGGTCTATTGGAAGAGAGATTGTCCATATTTTAAGAGGAATATTGATGTGGATCTTTGTTAATTGCTGTGGAGAAGCCTATATCTGACAATATGTTAACTACAATAACATAGGATATATCAGACCATTGGGTGCTTGATTTAGGGGCATCATTCCACATGATGCCAAATAGGGATTATTTCATCTCTTTTGTTGGCAAGGAGGGAAGTGAAATACTTATGGAAAATGATGCTTGTTGTAGAACCATGGGAGAGGGTATAGTACAGATTCATATGTTTGATAGGTGTCCCCTATGTTCCAGGCCTTACAAAGTCATTAGTCTCTTTTGGGAAGTTGCCATCTATGGGATACAAGGTGACAATAGAGAAGGATAGTTTGAAGGTTTCTAGTGGTGCACTGCTTTTGATGAAGGGTGATGTGTTTTGAAATCTATATCTACTGAAAGGAACCAAAATGCTTGGAGAGTCTTTTGTTAGAGTAGATAGTTCTCGTGCTTTCGATGCCACTAGACTTTGGCATCTTAGATTGGGTCATATTTCAAAGAAGGGTTAGAAGTTGCTTTGCATACGAACGATGATCAAAGGAGGAAGCTTCTACAAGTTAGATTTCTACCAAGAGTGTGAGTTGGGTAAGCAAACAACTGTATCTTTTGGAGTTGGGCTTCATTGATTGAAGAGAGTATTTAATTATTTACATACATATGTATGGGCACCAGTAGCTACCACTTCCAATAGGGGAGCAAAGTATTTCATTTCCTTCTTTGATGACTTTTTTTGGAAATTATAGGTGTATGTGATGAAGGCCAAGTTAGAAAGTTTGGAGAAATTAAAAGCTTGAAAGGAGCTATTTGAGAACCAGTCTGGTTGCAAGTTGAAGGCGCTTAGGTTAGCTAGCGACGGTGAATTTTTCTCTAGAGAGTTCCATGATTTATGTAAGAAGCATGGTATCCAGAGACATTTCACTACACCTGGTGATCCACAATCCAGCGGACTTCCTGAGAGGAAGGATCACACTCTACTTGAAAAGGCCCGTTGCTTGAGATTGACAGCGGGCTTATCCAAAGGCTTTTGGGTTGAAGTTTTATCGACTGAAATGCATATTATAAATCGAATTCTGTGCTCAGCCATAGATGGGAAGATTCAAAAACGAAGTGGAGAGCTAAAGTAGTATATCTTGGTTATTTTTGTATTTTTTGTTGTCATGTGTATGTGCACTATATAGGTGATGATAAGTTGGAGGCTAGAGCATAAAAGGGAATATTTATGGGATACACAGATGGAGTCAAAATGTATCGAATTTGGATCCCAATTGATAAGATGATTGTACATTATAGACATGTTACATTTGATGAGTTTGCAATGTTCAAGCTTAAGGAAGAGTTACCGACCATGTCAGTTTATTCTGATAGGCCTAAGGTGATGGAAGTAGCGTAGAGTTGTAGCTGTTGTTGATAGAAGTCAAGGTGCAATTGACGAGACGTCATTGAATAGTCCATATATGCTTTCTTGTAGTATTGGTAATGTGCATAAAGCTAGAGGAAGTTCAGCTCAAGGTGGAGCTGAAAGGATTGTGGGCGATGTTATACCTACTCCAGTCAGTCATAGGACTATTAGGCCGCCCGAGAGGTATGCAGATTGACAATATGCAAACTCGGCCTTGATGATAATTTTGACTATGCCCTATATGTGGTTAATGATGAACCATTTGACCTTGAAGAAGCCATGTAGTTGAGTGATCAAAGTGGATTTGGGTTATGGAAGAGGAGTTAGAGTCATTGAAGAAGAACAAGACTTGGAATTTGGAACCACCTCCTCAAGGAAGCCGAGCCATAAGGTTGCAAGTGGGTGTTCAAGGTGAAGGATGATGGGAGATACAAGATTAGATTAGTTACAAAAGGGTTTTCACAAAGGAAGGGAATGGAGTATGATGACAAATTATTTCCTGTAGTAAGACATATCACCATCCGAATTTTGCTTTTCATAGTTGCTACTCATGACTTGGAGTTAGAGCAACTTGATATGAAGATTGCTTTCTTGCATGGTGATTTGGAGGAGATCGTTTACATGAAGTAGCCAGAAGGATTTGTTATAAGCGGGAAAGAATATTGGGTTTGCAAATTGAAGTAGTCTCTTTATGGACTTAAGCAGTCGCCTAGACAGTGGTATAAGAGGTTTGATTCTTTTATGCCTTCACTTGGTTTTAAATGTAGTATTAAAGGTGCATGTGTATTTTAGGAATTTAGAGAATGATAGTTCGGTGTATTTTCTCTTCAGTGTATTTTCACTTGTATGTGGATGATTTGTTAATTGCTTCAAAGGATGAAGTTGAAATTAATAAATTGAAGTTGAAGTTAAAAGTGGAATTGAGATGAAAGACCTCGGGAAAGCAAGGAAGATTTTGGGTGTTGGAATCCAATAGTATAGAAAGCTTGGACTTTTGAGGCTCACTCAAAAGGAATATATTCAGACAGGTGCTTGCTCGGTTTAGCATGGAGGGAGGAAAGGCAATTGGTAGACCCATGCCTTTGCACATACGGCTTTCTAGTAAAGGCTCTCCGATCTTAGAGAAAGGCAACGGCTACATGGAGAAGGTACCCTATGCGAGTGCAGTTGGTAGCTTGATGTATGCTATGGTTTGCACAAGGCCTAACATTGCACAAACTGTTGGATTGATTAGTACATATATGACGAATTCGGGAAAGACGCATTGGGAGGCGGTGAAGTATATTTTTAGGTATCTTAGAGGAACTCTAGATCATAGGCTTGTTTTTGGCGGCAGAGATAAAGATTTTAGTTTGGTGGGATTTTGTGATTCTGACTACGTCGGATATATTCAATGAAGGAAGTCAACCATAGGTTATGTGTTCACTATTGGAAGGACAATTATTAGTTGGAGAGCGAGGTTGCAGATGATAGTTGCAATTAAAAGATATTTTAAGATCAAGATCTTGATTTGATATCATACCTTACTATATATTCTAAGATCAAGATTTGATAAAATAATAACTTTCTATAGAATAATATCTTTCCATACTTTAATATTTAGTATAGCTAAGTTTAAATAACTTTAAATAACTTTCTATAAGTTTAACTAAATTTGATATTATAAGTATAATTTGGTAATACTTAAATGTGTGTGTGTGACAACTCATATGTATACGAAGGGGCTGACTTTTCCGTTGTGATGTTCAAACCACGAATGTTGAAAATGACAGATCATTTAAAGGTGATATCAAGAAATTAAATAATATTTCTAACTATATCTTTCAAAACTCACAATGCAAAAAACATTGTAACATCCCATAAATAGGTTAAATATGATAACGGAAATTTTGGAACTTTAAATGAGAATATTTATTGAATTTAATTCATTAAATTAAAATTTAGGATAAATTTGATAATAAAAAGGGATATTGATTTAGAATCCTAATTTGAAATTTGAATTGTGTTTTAAAGATCCAAAAGTTATTTGGAATTTTAATAATATTTATGAAATTTTGGAATTGTTTTGAGAATAAAAACAATTATTTTTAATCTTTTGAAATAAAAAAGGGATATTTTAATATAAAAAATCATTATAAGAATGAAATAAATTTTGGATGAAACACCTTGAATGGATGTAAAGTATCGATTTAAAGGCAGTTCGATTGAAAAATGGTCAAGGGTGCAAATTTATTTTAAAACTAAACTAAAATATCATTGGACCATATTTTAAAGCTTATCTAATAAAATCATACTATTTTAACTTGCTCTAAAATCTTATCCTCTTAGCTTTTAAACTTATCTTAATAATCATTCTATTTTAACTTATATTACATGCTTATCCTAGAATGTCATCATTCAATTTTAACCTATATTCATGCTTTTCCTAAAATGTCATCATTCTGTTTTAACTTATATTCTTATCCTAGAATTTCATCATTCAATTTTAACTTATAATCCATGCTTTTCCTAGAATGTCATCATTCTGTTTTAACTTATATTCCATTCTTATCCTAGAATGTCATCATTCTGTTTTAACTTATATTCCATTCTTAACCTAGAATGTCATCATTCTATTTTAACCTAATTCTCTTTTAACTTTTACCTAACCCCTAATCCATAAGCTTCTTGCCGTAGGTTGCGAAATTATGGATCTTAAATCTAATTAAACACTAGAAGGGGGTGAATAGTGTTTTCTATCTTATGTAAATCTTTTTAATTTTCTTTCAAGTTTGATATTAAGTCATAGATTATAAACACAAATATACTAACAATCAATCACAAATGCAATCACAGATAATAATAATAGCAGTAAAGTAAAGTAAAGAGTTAAAGAGATGACATCAAGGATTTTATACTGGTTTAGGTTTCTCCTACATCCAGTCCCGTACAATTGCTTGTACAGATTTCTTTCTGAATGCCAATCTTTAACCAGGCAGAAGGGAAACCAAAATAGAATCTCGATTTCGAGGCTACGAGACACACCCTCTTGAATTTCCAAGCTCAGGGTAGACTCATTTAATTTGACCGAGCTACAAGCACACCCATTTGAACTGAATCGGGCTACAAGCACACCCACTTGATTTGAACAGGCTACAAGCATTCCCAAGCAAATACAAATAGAGTTGATAGTTTTTTCAAAGACAAATTCTTGTACTTTGGATACAATGGATCTTATTACCTCTTGGATAGCACTTTGATCTTTGAATTGAAAGAAAGATGTTTCCAAAACAGTAATAAATTAGTATTGATAATACAATGAAGTATGAATTGATTCTATATGATTTTAAAGAGAATGTAATGTATTTTTCAAGAGAATTTTTAAGAGAGTAAGAGGAGGGAAGAAAGTAAGTAATTAGTTATAGAATAATTTGTTTGCACTCCCCTTTATATAACAAATGAACAAATGTGTCCGTTGGTGAAGAGTTGCGATAGATAGAAACTTCCTTTCAAACTTTAAAAAACCAATTGGCGGCATATAGGTCGACATACCCTGTACCTATATGTCGACATATGCTAGTTAAAATGAAAACTATTTTCTTGTAAATTGTTTTGAAAATCCTATACTTTGTAAAATATTTTGATACTTTGTAAAATATTTTGAACATGGTTTATAAACATTTTGAACTTTGAAAAACTTTTATAAAATATTTTGAAATATATTTTTGTTAAAAATATAAAAGATAAGAAAATTGGAGATAGAGATCAAGGATTACTATCAAGGACTTTAACAATATATGTTATTACTCTATACACTAAATTATAATCTTGAAATCTTTAGATCTTGGTCTTTGAACTCACGAGTCTTCATGTCTATCTCTTGAGTTTTTATATTGTACAGTCTTTAATTCAACACCTATGTTAAATTATGCACTATATGCTATATAACTTAATAAAACATTTGTATTTATATTTTATATGTTTGTATATGGTTGTTGTCATCAAAATCAATAACTGAGGTAGTAACAATCTCCCCCCTTTTTGATGAAGACAACCATTAAATATTCCTGTATATAAAATATAATATAACTCCCCTTGAGTTAGATAACTCCCCTGAATATTTACATGAGTATATTTTATATTTTTCTCCCCCTTTGCCATCAACAAAAATGGGTGAAGAATAAAAACTCCCTCTAAATGAAATACTTAAAAACTTGTAGAGTCAAAATCAATAGTTTATGATACAGAATTATATGTTGATTAATATATCAAGATTTCTTAAATAAAATAAGATACACTTTATTTATTGAAATTAAATTATACAAATCAAACTATCAATCAAAACATACACAGTTAAATAAACTAAACCAAATCAAAACCATACTTGATTTTTTTACAATCCACACTAAATCAAAATAAATTATTTTCATATTACTAAAAATAAATATAGTTTATATACGCACTTACGAATTAAAACAAGTAGAAATCTAGACATTTCTAGGGACTTCAACCCAACCTTCAGATCCAAAGATTGGATTTGCTTTGATGGCATTCCAATCTTCATTGTCTTTCGAGCATTCTGGGTTGTTGGTTTGATCATCTTTGATTAGGGAAGAGATTAGCCATCAAAGAGCATCAAAGTGCTTCTCTTGCTCTTTTATTTTTTGCATTTAGCTTATTTTCAAATGCTTTTGGTTTCTTAGAATAAAAGAGAGAATATCTTTGAATGATTTGAGAGTTTTTTTAAGGTTTTCAAAAAGTTTTTGGTGTGGAGAACACATTTTTATTAAAAAATGTTTTAGAATGGAAAAGAAATAAAGAATGAAAAGATGAGTGAATTTTCTGAAAGATACAGGCTTATATAGAAGTGAAAAATCATTTGGAATGTTTGAATAGATGGTAGTTATAACACTTTCAAATTTAAAATTTTTGCTAAATGGCTAGGATATGTCAACATATGTCATATATGTATGTTGACATATATGCTTGAATTTGCAATATTTAACTTTTGATATAGTTTTTGTTTTTAACTAATACCATCATATTTTTTCAATTTCCAGAGACTAATAGAACTATATAGAACAACATGAAATAGATTTCATTACTTAGAATAGAGAAATACATGGAAGTCAAAAGAAAAAATAAAAAAATACATGAAAATGACATGAAATAAAACTAGATAAACACACAACAAGGGCACAAAGGTAGAATAACTAGATCTAAAAAGATGATGATGAAGATGAAGAGTTTCCACCAAGCTTCCTAATGATTTTCCTAAAGTAATTGTCCACTTCGTTGGAGAGAGAAGTGAAATTTTTACTAAACGAATATTTATGCTTCTTTTGGTTTCTGAGAAGCATCTCTTGATTCTTTAGAATTTCTTTGTTGGAATGGTGAGAAAGTTTGTTGAAGCTTTCTAGGGAAGTATCCATTTCCTCCTCTTCCTCTTCTTGATCACCTTCTTCTTCAATTTCCATTTCGTCGCCTTCTTCTACTTGTTATTGAATTTCTTACTCCTCTTCACATGCCAATCTTTCTACTTTTTCAGCAATAGTTTCATAGGGTTTGAAATAAGGAGGAATATGCATGAGAGAGATATTGTCCTTATCGAAAACTTTTCAAGGCAAACTAGGTTCACATCTTAAATCAACACCAAAATATTCAAATACTCTAGTAAGATACACACCATGGTAATATGAGTTCTCATGTCTAGAAATATTCTTTTGAACAAAATCATCTAAAATGACTTATGCCTAATTGATGTCGTAGTTTCCATAGATGGTAAAATGAGCTTTAAAAACTTTTTGAGTCGGGTTATTGTAATTTCCCGTCCTCGAAGTAATGCTTTGTTGTAAAATGAGACCCATAAGTCTCAATTTTGGTCTAATATTTTTATATTTAAAATCAAATTCTTCATCACTTTCAAAAATATCATGAAAAACTTCGCAATTTTTTTCATCAATTTTAAAGGCGGAGAGGTCAATTCTACTAAATTTGCAACCAAGTATTTGACCCAAAATGTCATAATCTAAAATAATAGTAATACCTTTACACTACTCCAAACTTGTCCCTCTTCTCCTTAAAAAAACTTTCCATTTAAATTTGCATAAAACATTTTAACTAAATCCATATAACAAACAAAATTAGTTTGAGAAGAGTCGACTAAACCAAGAATTTCATTTTTTAAACAAAGAATTTGAAGACCATAAGAAGATAAATCACCCAACTTTGCAAATCTTCTGGAATTTTTTTTCGAAAGTAGTATATGCAACATAAATATTTATGGCTCCTTTGTCATTGAAAAGAAAGCTGTTGATTCTCTTTGAGAGCCTTAGGGTTTTTGGTGGTTCGCTTGAGGATGCCATTTTTGATCTTTTAAAGAGATAAGAGAAAGAAGAGATGATTTGAATTTTGAAACAAAGTGAGTGAATGAATGGATAGAGATAGGATGAATTACTAGATAGAGAACTGACATTTTAGTGTTTAAAATATGCCTTTTAAGTTATTGGAGTCAATGCAAAAGAAAGGGGAATTCAAATTTTGAATTTGAAATGAAACTTCAAAAATCTGGTAGATATGTCGACATATGGGCCGTAAAATCCAAAATTAATACTAGTATAAAATGTTCATCTCTATATATCTATATACTTGTATGCGTCCAATATTATTATTAATCTTTATTTTATTCTTAAAAACATGAAATAAAAATTAAATGTAAAAAGTACCACTTCTGCTCCTTTCCTTTTATCGGTTCCGATTAGTCTAATATTGTTGTGAAACACACGTTTGCATCCTCAGTATCCAGTTCATTGTCACTTGAAGTAGTACCCGAATCATTTAATGTTACTATGTAAGCCCTCTTTCTTTTTCTAGATGAATCGGTAATGGTTGAGATCCTTGATTTATTCTGATGTGGACAGCCTCTTTGCAGATGATCGGGTTCATCACAGTTGAAACATCTAATTGAAGTCCAGTTCCATGAGTCTTGTTTTTAGGTCTTCGAAAGTTATTCATCTTTCTATACTTCAGGAACTTTATGAAATTTCTGGTTATGAAAGCAATCTCCTCATCATTGTCATCGTCTGAATCCTAATCGTCAGTTATTGCATTGAATGCAATGGATTTCTTTTCTGTTGCCTTGCTTTCTCTTCTGCCCAACAATTGTGCTTCATAGGACATCAAATTACCTATTAACTCTTCAACTTTTAGAGTGCTAATATCATTAGCCTCTTCAATTGCTAGTGTCTTCTGATCCCACTCTAAAGAAAATTAATTGAGGATTTTTCTAACTTGGTCCTCTTCGGAAAAGTTTTTACCCAGTGTTACTAAAGAATGTACTATATCTTGAAATCTACAATACATGTCAGAAATAGACTGATTTTGATTTATTCCAAATAAGTGAAACTGATTAGTTGGCATGAAAATTATAGTTTGTTTGACTTTACTAGTACCCTCATGATTGACTTGCAATGTTCTCCAACTATCATATGCAGACTTACAAATAGAAACTATTAAATTCATTTTTATCTAATGAGCAAAATAAAATATCCATGGCCTTAGAATTATTAAGTGCTTATGTCTTTTGGTCAACAATACAAGTTGAAAAGTCAGTCTGGGGTTCAATGTACTTATTCTGTGTAATGTTCAAAATATCTAAACCATTAGACTATAGATAAATCTTCATCCTACATGAGCAATAAGTGTAATTACTACCATTAAAAAGTGGGGGTCTAGCAGTAGATTTTCATTCAACAAAAGTGTTAACAAGTGTACTAATAGCGTTGCTAGCCATTTAAACTTTTTCAAAAATCAAATTACATGTTTTTGAAAACCCGGTGCTCCGATACCAAATGTGGGTTGCGGAATTATAGATCTTAAGGCTAATTTAACACTTGAGGTGGGTGAAAAGTGTTTTCTAACTTATGTAAATCATTTTAATTTTCATTCAATCTTGATATTAAATCATAGATTATCAACGCAAAATTATACTAACAATCAATCACAGATGCAAATCATAGATAAAAATAAAAGCAATAAAGTAAAATAAAAAGTTAGAGACATGACACCAGAGATTTTATGCTGGTTCGGATTTCTCCCACATCCAGTCTCGTACAATTGCTTGTATGGATTTCTTTTCAAATGTCAATCTTTAACCGGGCAGAAGGCAAACCCAAAAATGTATGTAAATGTGCATTTATTTACATCCATATTTTACCTCTTTTTATTTAAATAAACATCATATTTGGGCATTTTTACATGTTAAAACCAAAATTCAATTATTTTCAAACCATCATATTTTCATCTTCATTCAAGGGAAAAATGATCATTTTTGTCCATGTGCCAATTTAAGAATTTTTACTTGGATAATTTTTATGATTTTTATAGGATATTTTGATGCATATGGAAGTGGGATTCATGATGATATATGCATGCACAAGGAAATACAAAGGAATGAAGAGGAAATAATTCAAGTTCAAGATCATGGAGGACCCCACCCACTTACCTAAATGTACAATTAGGAGCCGATGGACAACTAAGTGGAGGTTAAAGCTTCATGCACATTAAATGAAGGATTAATTAGTGGCTAATAGTTACTTAGTGGCCACACTTCCTAAAGGGCATTTTGGGAAGCTCCCTAAAAATAGAATTAGGGTTTTATGCATGTTTAAATAGCCCTCTTATGTACATGTAAATATCTTCTACTCTTTCATATTAGTTAGGAAATGAAAAATACAAGTTGTAATGGCAATGTTTTATGAAATAAAAATGGCTTCCAAGCCTCTTTCTCCTCTCTTTTCTACATGCTTTTCTTTGTTTTTATGTTAATGCTTATTTCTATGCTCTCTTTCTTTTAATGTTCATAGCTTAGATTTACATTAATGCAAGTAGTGTAGCTTTAATTTTTATGCAAATAGTTAGTAGTTAATCTCTCTTTCTTCCTTTGCTTAGTTTTCATTTCTTTGCTTTTTCATGTTGAAACTTACATGTGTTGATTTGATAATACAAATGAGTAGCTAAAACCCTTCAATTTAGGGGTGATGAAGCTCTCTAACTTTATGTAATTTCAACATTTTTTATGATTTATGATCTTTTTTGGTTTGTGCTTCATGAGAGTGAATTTTGATGCAAGTTTATACAAGTGGGTTTGATAGCTTATGTTGCTTTTGCAAATGAGTTATTCTTATTCAACATAAACACAGTTTGCATCATCATTTGCTAATCGGTTTTTGATTTTGAAATGAAAGTAAAAATGAAATTTGATGATCTGTATTACTAGTTACAATAGTAAATAGATCATACTTAAAATAGCTTTTGCTTTGGCTTCATTTTCATAAGAATTATAAGTGGTATAATTGTTGTATTATAGTTTGATGGTTTGAGTTATGTTAATTAATAACATAAACAAACCATACTTATGATAAATGCAATGATTATTTCACTTAATATCAAAGTTAGAGATCATAAATTATTTGTTTGTTGATTTACAAAAATATTAGAGTGGATTTGCCTTTAAATTGTTCTTTAGTCTAATAGTTTTTAAATCACATTTTAATTCTAGTTTTAGCCTCATTTTATTTCTAGTTAACAATTTCTCCTCCATTTGGTCTAATTTGATTGAATAGATTTTTAAACTCTAACAATTCCCTGTGGATCGACCCGTACTTGCCACGTACTAACTATTGTATGCCGTGCACTTGCGGTATAAATTTTATTATAAATTTTTTGACGGTTTTCTAATCTGATAGAATTTCCGTCGTTAAACAAGTTTTTGGCACCGTTGCCGGGGAATTGTTTTGATTTTATTTTCTATTCTTCGAATTATTTTCTTTTGATTTCATGGTGTTTTTTTTTTGTGTTTGTTTACATTTAAAAAAAACAAAAGAAATTTGTGTGTTTGTTGTGAAAACTTTGTTTTCATTTTTTGTGTGCTTGTTTTTCTTGTTTTCTTTTGCATTTGCATTGCACTTCTATTAAAAAAACAACATACATAATTTCTAAAAAAGAAAAAAAATTCATTTCCATCTACATTTTACATTGTACATTTTTTCATTTCCACATACATTTTATTTATTTATTATTTTCATCAACTTCTCCAATCTATTGCACCATCCATTGCTACTGTTCACTGCTGTTGTTCAATCTATTCGCTGTTGCCTTTCCAAACCCCACTGCTATTTCATCTACCATCTGAGAATCTGCAAGCTACTCAACCAAACTACCAAGTCCAAGCAACCACCCATTTGCTTACAGTTCTAACTGCTTTGCAACAGAAAATCGACAACTGACAAACCACATAACACTTCACCATATCAGTTCAACTTCCCCTTGTCTCTGGAAACTTCACACCACCAGTTTGACAGGACAACAAACTACAAACTTCATCATTCACAACTACTACTACATACATACATCACAACCATCTACCCACTGTTCTACTTCCTGCAGTTCTACAACTCCTCCAATTCAAACTGACATACTCACCCTCCACCATACACTGATCTCACCGTCTACTGCAAATTGTTGCACACTGTCACCTGAGCACTACCACAGTTACAATAGCAAAACTACTGCACCCAGGCAGACAATCATCTCACAACAACAACACAATTCTCAAACGCCCTACCACTTTAAACTACTGCCTCCAAACATCACACCCCTACTAACCACTTCAACTCAAACTACTTCTCTCCAACCACCCACTCTAAAGAGCATCACATTTCTGCCATCTTCCCTCCTCGAGTCACAACAGAGCATTAACTCCCAAAACTGTCAACTGCAACTGCTTCAAACTGCAGAGAACCACTAGGCAACTTTCTCTATCATTCAACCAACTTCCAGTTCATACAAAACTGCCAATACCCACAACCAAGCCTTCCATTCATCCATTACCAAAACAACCAGCAGCCTATCCAAACCCCAGTCCCCAAGACAACAAACTTCTCACAAATCTTCACCACAAACTTCTAACATTCCTCCAGCCACTTGCCTTCTCACTACAATCCCCTGTGCATAGCAGTGCACAAACCATATCACCTACAACCACCTTTCTGACCATTCAATAATTCACTGAATATATCACTGCCTTCAGTTCCCCCTTCCCCTGTCATTCCACAACAACTTGCACTATTATTCTCCACAACAAACAAGCCATCAAATGTTCAACACACATATCCAAATTTCAACACCCCTTTCATCACATCTCAAACCACTTCAGTCAATCACCAGTCTCCCTCTGTTCCATCCCCCTACCAAGCTCCTACAACAAACAGGATCACATCATCAAAACAATACTTAATCCATTCCCATCACATTCGACTGCCTCATCACTTCTGTCATCAAAACTCAGCAACCATCTCACATCTGCATATTCTAACAATCATCTCATCTCCACACAAGGCTTCACTGCCTACAACTTGCCCAACGGAACCACCTTCCATCTTCGTACAAGACCACCACCACAACCAGAGCAATACTGCAACAATCTCAAACTCGACTTCGACTAATCACCCCACTGCAACCCACCGCGACTACATTTTATCACCTCCTACCATCCTCGACCAACTCATCAATCTCCAAACGCGAATTACCAATCGTAATTCCCAAGTCGAACACAATAGTCGTCTACACCGCCGCAACTCATATTCCAGTCACCATCTACATCGCCATCGACCTCCGAACAAACTTCGACTTGAGTCCTCCTCCAACCTACTATCGCGACATCCGCCTCATCCCAAAATCGCCAATAATCAAACCTTCACGAGAAGTTGTCGAGTTTTCAATTCAAGAATTTGTGAAATTATTGTGGAATTGCGAGTTCGATTTGTTCTGTTATCAGATAATATTTGCAAGTCAAACTTTGTAAAATTGTGAATTTGCCAAGTTTTGAATTCGAGATTTGTTACCAATTTTTTGGCGGTTCTGGGTATTTTGTTGGGCCGGCTTGTGTTATTTTTTTAATTTCCTCATTTTTTTAAATTAGTTTAAGTAAAAAAAAGAGTTTGAGTTTGTCTTGTTTTCATTTATTTTGTTTTCACTTGTTTTGATTTCGTTTTAATTTGTTTTTAAAGTCTATCTTCTAAAAAAACTTGTGTTTTCCTCGGTTTCTTTGTTTTGTTTAAATTTTTTTATCCTTAAAAAAATACTGTTTTGTTTTAAATTGTTTTAAGTTCCATCATTATATATATAAAAATTTGTTTGTATTTTTATATATAAATAAAAATTATATATATTTTGTTCGAAATTTCTGGGTGCTACAGTAGAAAATCGCTAAAAGAGAAGGCTCGCTTGCTAAACAATTGTGCTTGCCAAAAAAATTTGCCACTAAAAAAAAGTTTTTGCTAATAATCTGCTGTGAGAAATGCGGATTACGGATCTTAAGGCTAGAATTAACACTATAGGGGGGGTGAATAGTATTTTAAGGAATTACTAATTCTTTTTTAGTTTATATTAATTTGAACACAAATGTATGCAATATTCAGACACAGTTATGATCACAGAATCAAACACAGATGCAGATATAAAGTAAAAGCAATAAAGAAAAGAACACACCGGATTTTATACTGGTTCGGAGTTACCCTACATCCAGTCCCGCAACACAAGTACGGATTTCCTTTCAAAATCAATTCTTACAATTACACCCTCGATTTCAAGGCCACGAGGTACACCGCTCCAGATTCACAATCCTCTGGGTAGAGATACTTGATTTTACGGGAAACAAGTTCACCCGATTGATTTTCCAGGCTACAATCACACCTTTTCTCGCTCGATTGAATAAAAAGAAATCTATAACTCTGAATAGCACTGGGATCTTGTTGAGATAGTGATAGAGAATCAAACCAGAGATTATCTAGTTAGATTCAATGGTGATTTCGGCAGAGTAATGGTAAAAATGTATATAAAGAAATGTGGAAGAAGAAGAGGAGTGAAATCAAAGAAAATATGATTATAAATTCGTTTAAAACAGCCCCTATTTATAGTAGAACAATGGCCATGTCGATTCGTGAAAGGATATGACGAATAGACAATTCCTTTGAAATTCAAACTTTTGAAATAAACTGTCACCTTGTCGACAAGGGGTCCTTGGGGTTGTCGACAATCCTAAGTTATTTTTGGTAATTTGTTTTTCTTTGGAAATAACTTCTATCTTGTATTAAAACTATTTTAAACTTTATAAATATACTTAAGTATAGTTAAAATACATAAATGCATATAGAGAATAATATTTTGGTATATATAAAATTTTACTATAATTTTATATTTAAATCTAAGTATAAATATTAAAATTTAAATATATTATAATTAAAAGATAGTTTAAAATCAAGGATAATTTAATATTGAAAATAAAGATTATTTTGAGGCTAAAAGTATTTTAAAACCAGGATTGATGTTTTTGATTTAAAAAGGAAGATTTTGAAATCATTTTGAAAACAAGATATAATTTTGTAAAACATTTGAATAAAAGTTAGTGGATACAAAACAATGTTCCACTAGATTTTTCGTAGGTTCTATCCTACTTAGGGTTCCATCCCTTTAACGGGCTCGAAGTGGATTCCATTCCACGAATAAAATGGATTTTAAGATGTCAGTGCTTTTCTAGGAGTTTTAACAAAATTACTTATCTTGAAATCTTGAACTCTTGATAATCTTGGTACTCATGAGTCTTGAATCTTGATATCTTCGATCTTGAGTTCATTAGTTCTTGAATCTCTATACTGTACAGTCTTCATTCTTTGGTACCTGTATATATATCCTGCATATACATATATATCTAAACAATAATGTTAGTATTCATATTTTATAATCTTATTCTAAGGTTGTTGTCATCAAAACCAGCTTCTCAGGGACTAACAATCTCCCCCTTTTTGATGATGACAACCTTTGTTTGTAAAATATTACTTCTATCCTAATAACTCCCTCTAAAACTAATAACTCCCCCTTAATCTATGCTTAACTATCCTATTATATACTTCTCCCCCTTTGTCATCAACAAAACAAAGTTTAAATCTATACAACTCCCCCTTAATCTAATACTATATTACATGTGATTATAATGATAGTGTTATCATAAATAATCAACACCTAATTCTGAAACTAAAACTTAGCCCTTAATAACTAACTCTCCTAACTAAGAATCCATATATGATAATATTTATAATAATGATAATGTGAGAATTCAAATATGAGAACACAAAACATTTATTAATTATATAATGTTATATTTACATTTGCGTAGAAAACGTAAGTAAGATCATATACAAATAACGATAAGAAAGAGAGAAAAGAAACTAATGTGTATCCTTGACAATGGGAGATCTATGAACCGAGCAATTTGGGTAGTGGAAACAGAAATTTCCACGTTGTTTGACTAGATTTCCATCCTTGTCAAAGCACACTTCGCCAACGCAAACAACTTTGTCATCATCTTCAGCGTGCTCTTCTTCCATGAGGGCTTCTTCTTCTTCTTCCTCGCTGTCCTCTTGCTCTTGAACACTTAAGGATTCTTTATCGATCAAGATGGGATTGGCGTGATTGTCCATTAGAAACTTTTGCAAGTTTCTAAGGATTTTGCCTTGCCGTTCTTGTTCTTTGGCCATTCTGATTTGCACCACTTGAATTTCAGCCATAAGTTGCAGTGCATCCTTCAAGGAAACCTCCATTTTCATCACTCGTGCAAGCGTAGTTCGTTGAAATGGTCTGGTAGAAGGAGAAGGGAACGAAAAGGTTGAATTTTTGTTCGATTTGGAGGAGGAGGCCATTGTTTTAATGTTTTTAGAAGTTAGAATAGAGAAAGAACAGAAAGAATGAATAGAATTTCGAAATAAGAAGAATATATAACCACCCATTTGAATTTTGGTGGGAAATTTTCAAAAGAAAAAAATTCGTTATATGTCGACAGGGGTAAAGGAGGGTTGTCGACAAGGTACTTATATTTTTGCTATTTGATTTATTTTAATTTAATTTTAATTATATTTGTTATATATTTATATTCTATATTTCAGTTATTGAACAAATACCTAATTCTCTTCTTAATTTAGTAAATATAGATTCATTTAAGGGTTTTGTTAAGATATCAACAATTTGATTCTCGGAATTGATATAATCGAGAGTAATTACTTCCTTACTTATATTATCTCTGAGAAAATGATGTCTGATATCAATATGTTTAGTTCGAGCATGATGAGTAGGATTTTTGGATAAATTTATTGCACTAGTATTATCACAATAAATTGGTGATTTTGAGATATTTAAACCAAAATATTTTAAAGTTTGTTGCATATATATTTCTTGAGAACAAGCCAAAGCAGTAGAAATATACTCTGCTTCGGTTGTTGATAAAGAAACTGTGTTTTGCTTTTTACTAAACTAGGAAACCAGAGAATGCCCTCAAAAAGTGATAAGTTCCACTTGTACTTTTTCGGTCTGATTTACAACCAACATAGTCAGCATCACAGTAAGATATTAATTCAAAAGAATCATTTTTAGGATAAAATAAGCCATAATCAAAGGTGTGTTTAACATATCATATGATATGTTTTACAGCTTTTAAGTTGGTCTCTTTAGGTTGGGATTGATATCTTGCACAGAGACAAACACTATGCATGATATCAGGTCTACTAGCAGTGATATAGAGTAGTGATCCAATCATTCCTCTATATAATTTTTGATCTACATCTTTTGAGAGATCTTCTTTACTTAGGTACTCATTGGTTGCTATGGGAGTGGGTTTTCCACTTGCAGTAGTCAAACCAAATTTACTAACTAGGTCTTTAGCATATTTTTCTTGACTGATAAAGATACCATTATCTAATTGTTTTATTTGCAATCCTAGAAAGAAGTTTAATTCACCCATATGACTCATCTCAAACTCTTTTTTCATTATTTCAGAAAATTCTTTATTCATTTCAAAATTAGTTGATCCGAAAATGATATCATCTACGTAAACTTGTACTAGTTGAATATCATTTTTATTTCTTTTAGAAAAAAGAGTATTATCTACTTTACCAATTTCAAAGTTTGATTGTAATAAATAAGATCTTAGTCTATCATACCAGGCTCTAGGAGCTTGTTTTAGACCATATAGAGCTTTCTTAAGTTCGTAAACATGATTTGGTAATTTTTCATCTTCAAAAACTGGTGGTTGTTCAACATATACTTCCTCGTTTACAAATCCATTTAGAAATGTACTTTTAACATCCATTTGAAATAATTTGAAATTATTATGATTTGCGAAAGCAAGTAGAATCCTAATGGCTTCTAATCTTGCTACGGGAGCAAAGGTTTCATCACAATCTATTCCTTCTTCTTGACAATAACCTTGAGCGACTAACCGGGCTTTATTTCTAACGACCTCACCTTGTTCATTCATTTTATTTTTATAAACCCATTTAGTTCCAATTATAGTTTTATTTTTAGGTCTAGGAACAAGTTCCCAAACATAATTTCTAGTGAATTGATTTAGTTCTTCTTGCATAGCCAAAATCCATGAATCATCAGTTGATGCTTCTTTTGGATTTTTGGGTTCAATAGTTGATATAAAGGCTACATTGCTCATTTTACTTAGTTGATTTCTAGTTGTAACAACAGATTGCATATCTCCTAGTATATTTTCTATAGGATGGTCTTTTAAAAGTTTAATCTTTTTATTAGGATGATTAATTTCATTATTAGTTTCAGTTGACTCTTGATTTTGAGTAATTAAATCCTCTTCATCATTTGTAGCTTCAAAATTTTTGAGATTTTCATCGAATAAAACATGCATTGTTTCTTCGATGGTGTTAGTTATTAAATTAAGCACTCTGTATGCTTTACTTATATTAGAATATCTGATAAAGATACCTTTGTCGGATTTAGGATCAAATTTATCTAAGTTATCTTTTGTATTTAAAATAAAACATTTACTTCCAAAAATTCTAAAATAAGATACCTTAGGTTTCTTTCCGTGAAGAAGTTCATAAGATGTCTTATCAGTTAAAGGTCTAATTAGAATTCTATTTAAAATATAACAGGCGTTAGCAACTGCTTCTGCCTAAAAATGTTTTGGTAATTTACTATCTGAAAGCATAGTTCTTGCACACTCTTGAATCGTCCTATTTTTACGTTCTACTACTCCATTTTGTTGTGGAGTTCTTGGAAATGAAAAATTGTGAGTTATTCCCTTTTTATTGCAGAATTCCTCAAACTTTTCATTTTCAAATTCACCACCGTGATCACTACGGATTGTTATAATTTTTACAGCAAGTTGATTTTGAATCCTTTTTGTAAAGTTCTTAAAACTTTAAAAAGTATCACTTTTATGTTTCAAAAATATTGTCCATGTAAATCTAGAATAATCATCTACAATTACAAAAACTTATTTACTGTGATTTATTGACTGAATTTGATATGGACCAAATAAATCAAGATGAAGTAATTCCAGAGGTTTTGAAGTTGAAATCATATCTTTTAATTTAAAGGAACTTTTTCTAAGTTTTCCTAATTTACATGCATCACATAAACTATCTACTTTAAAATTCATTTTAGGGAGACCTCTTACTAGATCATGTTTTGACAGTCTAGATAAGAGTTTGAAATTCAAATGCCCAAATCTCTTATGCCAAATCCAAGGGTCACTTGTATTTGCCAAAAGACAGTTATTATTTGAAATTTTCATACTAAGAATATAAATATTCTTTTTCCTAATTCCCTCAAATATTATGGTTGAATTATTATCTTCAATGTGACACTTATCTTTTTCAAATTTAATTTTATATCCTTTATCGCAAAGTTGACTAATACTTAGCAGATTATGTTTCAGATTCTTAACTAGCAAAACATTAGTAATAATAGGAGTTTCAGAGTTACCGACATTGCCGATACCAATCACATATCCTTTTGAGTTGTCTCCAAAGTTAACCAGTCCTCCGTCTTTGTATATTATATCATTCAGCATATCCAGATTACTAGTCATGTGTCTAGAGCATCCACTATCGAGTATCCATTTATTCTTTTTGATCTGCACAATTTGTCCATTGTGGATTGATTCCTCAACACCCATAAAACATGTTTCCTGCACATCATACAATTTTGGTAGACAACTTGAATTTGAATATCGACTATATGCAGACTCATGAGACAGTGATGATCTGAATATTTCTAAACTAGCATTAACAGGTTTTTCAAACATAGCCATTTTAAAAGCTTTTTCAAAATTCATATTATGAAACTTTGAAAACCTTGCTCCGATACCAAATGTGAGAAATGCGGATTACGGATCTTAAGGCTAGAATTAACACTAGAGGGAGGGTGAATAGTGTTTTAAGGAATTACTAATTCTTTTTGAGTTTATTTTAATTTGAACACAAATGTATACAATATTCAGACACAGATATGATCACAGAATCAAACACAGATGCAGATATAAAGTAAAAGCAATAAAGGAAAGAACACGCCGGATTTTATACTGGTTTGGAGTTACCCTACATCCAGTCCCGCAACACAAGTACAGATTTCCTTTCAAAATCAATTCTTACAATTACACCCTCGATTTCAAGGCCACGAGGTACACCGCTCCAGATTCACAATCCTCTGGGTAGAGATACTTGATTTTACGGGCAACAAGTTCACCCGATTGATTTTCCAGGCTACAATCACACCTTTTCTCGCTCGATTGAATACAAAGAAATCTATAACTCTGAATAGCACTGGGATCTTGTTGAGATAGTGATAGAGAATCAAACCAGAGATGATCTAGTTAGATTCAATGGTGATTTCGGCAGAGTAATGGTAAAAATGTATATAAAGAAATGTGGAAGAAGAAGAGGAGTGAAATCAGAGAAAATATGATTATAAATTCGTTTAAAACAGCCCCTATTTATAGTAGAACAACAGCCATGTCCATTCGTGAAAGGATATGACGAATAGACACTTCCTTTGAAATTCAAACTTTTGAAATAAATGTCACCTTGTCGACAAGGGGTCCTTGATGTTGTCGACAAGCCTAAGTTATTTTTGGTAATTTGTTTTTCTTTGAAAATAACTTTTATTCTGTATTAAAACTATTTTAAACTTTATAAATATACTTAATTATAGTTAAAATACATAAATAAGTATAGAGAATAATATTTTGGTATATATAAAATTTTACTATAATTTTATATTTAAATCTAAGTATAAATATTAAATTTTAAATATATTATAATTAAAAGATAGTTTAAAACCAAGGATAATTCGATATTGAAAATAAAGATTATTTTGAGGATAAAAGTATTTTAAAACTAGGATAGATGTTTTTGATTTAAAAAGGAAGATTTTGAAATCATTTTGAAAACAAGATATAATTTTATAAAACATTTGAATAAAAGTTAGTGGATACAAAACAATGTTCCACTAGATTTTTCGTAGGTTCCATCCTACTTAGGATTCCATCCCTTTAACGGGCTCGAAGTGGATTCCATTCCACGAATAAAATGGATTTTAAGATGTCAGTGCTTTTCTAGGAGTTTTAACAAAATTCCTAACTAAATTACTTATCTTGAAATCTTGAACTCTTGATAATCTTGATACTCATGAGTCTTGAATCTTGATATCTTCGATCTTGAGTTCATCAGTTCTTGAATCTCTATACTGTACAGTCTTCATTCTTTGGTACCTATATATATATCCTGCATATACATATATATATATATATATATATATCTAAACAATAATGTTAGTATTCATATTTTATAATCTTATTCTAAGGTTGTTGTCATCAAAACCAACTTCTCAGGGACTAACATATGCACGCTCTGGTATCGTTCCCTTTTCCCTTGTTTTTATTTTAATTGCATTGTTCGTTGCTTGCATTTGCATTTATATATAAAAAAAATTCAAACTTCATTTTAGTTGCATTGTAAATTCACGTTTATTTTTTGTTTTGCATTCATCTCATCTTGTTTTTCTTTTCTAAGGGCAATACCCCAATTCACATAAGGTGAGGGATTTCATCACCCTTTCCTTAGCCCACAAATGCATTTCATCATAGAATTTGGCTAATAATAAAGGTTAGACATTCGACTTAAGGGTGTCGCGAGCTCATCTAGGGCTGAATTGTATCTTCACAATTGTTTTCTTTAAACAATTTTATTTCTTGGTGTCTAGGCTACGGCAGAGTAATAACCATTTATAAATATTATGGTGATTCGTAAATATTATAGTGGTTGTTCCTTTGAAGGTACTTAAACCTTCGGCTGCATTGCTATGATGATTTGTGGTACACCGATAACCCATGCCCGTTACCTGGCTGAGAAATATTTTTGTTAATTTAAGACAAAGTGTGATTATACAATTTTGGGTTAGGAGCCACTAAGGACAGAAAACTGTAATTAAGTCATTTGCATTCATTTAGTTGCATTAGCTCATGTATATAAAAAAAACAAAATAAATCCAAAATCCAAAATCCAAAAAAAATTGTAAATTTTAACTTAGTTTTTTAATCCAAAAAAATCCTTTTAAATCCTTTCCTTTGAAAATTTTCAATCAAAAACAAAAATCCAAAAAAAAAAATTTCAAAAAGAAAAAAAAAATTAATCCAAAAACAAAAAAAAGATGAAAATTCAAAAACAAAAACAAAAATGAAATTTCCATTTTCTAGAAACAAAAAAAATTGAAAAAAAATCCTTTTGGTAAAAATTTGAAAATTCAAAAACAAAAAAAAATTACAAAAACAAAAAAACATATAAAAATTTGAAAAGCCAAAAACAAAATAAAAATCAAACTTTTCTTTTGAAAATAAATCTCACTTGGTAAATAGTTTTCTTCCTTGTAAAAAAACAAAACAAAAACAATTTTTCACCTCGTTTTTCAAATCTTCTTTCATTCTCTAAACTCGATTCTAACTTCTTTCTCTTCTCGAATTTCAATTGTGCATGAGTACTTGGACTCATGACACAACAACAAATCATTAGACTCACTACTCAACCAGTAACCGTTTGACTCGAATAGACGATCCTCTCGAAATGGCAAATGAGAACGCCCCTCGAACTCATATGGATAGAATCTTTGCCGGTACAGTTTCTATTCCATCTTGCATCACGTTACCTGCCCCTACGGGTAACCATTTCGAAATTCACTCGAACCATATTGCCACGCTTCCGAAATTTGGCAATTTCGAGCATGATGATCCATACATCTTTTTAACGAACTTAGAACAAGTTTGTGCAACCATTAAACTCCAACAACTTTCCAATGATGGAATTAAACTTCGATTAATCCCATTTGCTCTTACGGATTATGCTGAAAAATGGTTGTACAGTTAAAACGTGGGAAGAATTTGTAAAAGAATTCTTAAAAAAGTTTTACCTCTTGGAAAAAACAAGTAGAATCCGAAATGAAATTGTAAATTTTCATCAATTCAAGGGAAAACCATTCGGAAAATATTTTGAAAGATTTAAAGAGTTTTTGATAAAATGTCTAGACCAAAACTTTGAAAAATGGACGATTTGCCAAATCTTATACGATGGATTCGAAAACAGCTCACGAACCATGCTCGAATCAATGTGCCAAAACAACTTTCTTACCCAACATCATGATGATGCTTGGCAATTTATTGAAAACCTCGCTGAAAATTGGTCCCAATGGGAACGTTCGAACGAAAAATCAATTTACTCACGATCGAGTGCACACTCGATAGGATCTTCTTTTGCTTTGGAAGCTAAGATCGACACAATGGTTAAAAAATTCGATAACATTTTCTCATCGAATCAAATGAACCAAGCTTCCCAACCAATGTGTTATAAATACAACGATCCAAATCATATAGCCGATCAGTGTCCCAATTCTGTCGAACAAATCAATGCTTTCAATAAATCCAAAAACGACCCGTTTTCTCCAACGTACAACCATGTTTGGAGGAATCATCCGAATTTTACGTGGAGCCAAAATACGATTCGTCCCCATTTTCAAGCATTCCCGAATAATGCTTCGAATCCTCCCTTTCAGCCCAATAATTTTCAACCAAACTTTGCGAACCCGTCTCATAATCAACCGCAACAATCAAATTTTCAACCAAATTCTGCTCATCCTCCCCAAGACGATAAACATTTAAGTTCACTTGAGAAAGCTCTTGAAACGTTGGCTAAAGCAACTACTCAAAGTCTTCAATCAAACAACAATTTGCTAAATTTATTGACTTCATATATACAAAACATAAACCAATCAATTGCAAAACTCGCAATGCAAATAAGTCAATTACCCACGTCTGTAAGTGAACGCGAACGAGGAACATTCCCAAGCCAACCCCTTCCAAATCCCAAAAATCAAAATGCAAATTCAAATCAAGCCCATGTTGTTCAAGATAGCAACGTCACCCAATTGAATGCTATCACAACTCTCTGTTCCGGTAAACAAATTGATAATCAAGTCGTTAATCCAAATGATTTACCAGAAACTTCTCTCGACACTTCTAAAAACAACGAATGACTCAGAACAGAACGTGGAGCCAAACGTCGAATCGAATGCCAATCAAAATTCTTCTTCTAGTTGAGTAGACCTGCCTACCGAGTACGTATCCCATTTCCACATCGTCTTCGACCAAAGAAACACTCGGACCAAATGGAAAAGATGTTGGAAATTTTTAAACAAGTAAAGGTTAACATCTGGCTTCTTGACATCGTTCAACAAGTCCCCACTTACGCAAAATTTCTTAAGGACTTGTGTACCCAAAAGCGACACACTCAAGTGCCCATAAAAGTCTTCTTAGCCACCAGTTTGAGCGAAGCCTTGTCCCAATCCATGCCCATCAAATACAAAGATCCTGACTGCCCTATGATTTCATGTACAATTGGAGACAAGACGATTAACAAATGTTTGATAGACTTAGGCGCGAGTGTTAACTTGATTCCATATTCCGTATACGAACAGTTAGGCTTAGGTGAGCTCAAACCCACGAAAGTAACGCTTCAATTCGCCGATCGTTCCATTAAGAAGCCCGTGGGTGAAATCAAAGACGTGCTCATTCAAGTAGGGCAATTCATATTCCACATTGACTTCATCGTTCTTGAAACACAACCTGTGACAAATCCCGCGAGTCAAATTCCATTGATTTTAGGGCGACCATTCGTAGCCACCTCAAATGCCTTAATCAATTGTCATAACGGTTCGATGAAAATCTCTTTTGGAAACATGACTTTGGATCTCAACATTCTCAATCTTGAAAACCAATCGAACGAACCTCGTGACCAAACGTTGGAAGTTAGTGCCATTTACGAAAACTTCGAAAACGAGACACTTGACCTTAACGATGAACGCGAGGCCGAGTACGAAAAATTGTTTCATGAAATTCTCAATGAAATTGAATACACTCTTCCTTTTGAATCACTTCTAGTTGAGTCTGAATCTCAACCTAATTCTTCGATCGAAAAACTCCCGAAGTTGGACCTCAAACCACTTCTCGATCACCTTAAGTACGCATACTTAGGTGATAACAAAACATTGCCCGTCATAATTTCCGCGACTCTCTCTCTTGATCAAGAAACTTCTCTTCTCTCTATTCTTTCGAAAAACAAGGAAGCGATTGGATGGTCGATTACTGATATTAAGGGAATTAGTCCCACTCTTGTTCAACATCGCATCCATTTAATCAACGATGCCAAGTCTGTTCGTGACGTGCAACGAAGGCTTAATCCAAAAATGAAAGAGGCGGTGCGTGATGAAATTCTTAAACTTCTCGACAACGGAATCATTTATCCAATCTCCAATAGTTCATGGGTTAGCCCAATTCACGTTGAACCGAAAAAGTCTGGGCTAACTGTTGTCAAGAACGATTCAAACAAACTTATTCCAACTCGTACTCAAACGGGTTGGCAGGTTTGCATTGACTATCGAAAACTAAATGCCGCAGCACGTAAAGATCACTTCCCTCTTCCCTTCATCGACCAAATACTCGAACGTTTAGCCAGCCATGAATTATATTGCTTCCTTGATGGTTACTCCGGCTATAACCAAATTCCAATCGCTCTCGAAGATCAAGAGAAAATGACTTTCATGTGTCTATTCCGTACCTTTGCTTATCGACGTATGCCATTTGGACTTTGTAACGCTCCTGCTACTTTCCAACGAGGCATGGTTGGAACTTTTCTAACATGATTGAATGCTTTGTAGAAGTTTTTATGAATGATTTCTCAATCTTTGGCGATTCTTTTTCCCAATGTTTACATCATCTTGAATTGGTTCTAAATCGATGTAAAGAAAAACATTTGACTTTGAATTGGGAAAATGCCACTTTATGGTCAAACAAGGTATAGTTCTTGGACATATCATCTCAAATAAAGGCATTGAGGTAGATAAAGCGAAAATCGACGTAATTGCAAACCTACCCATTCCCAAAACAGTTAAGGACATTCGATCATTTCTAGGACACGCTGGCTTTTACCGACGCTTTGTGAAAGATTTTAGCAAAATCCCTCGTCCTTTGACGACTCTTCTCGGAAAAGACGTTCCTTTTAATTTTAACTCTGATTGTATCTCTTCTTTTGAACGTCTTAAGAACGAACTCATTGCTACTACAATCATTTACACACCCAATTGGGATCTTCCTTTCAAGATAACGTATGATGCTTCAAACTTTGTCGTTGGTGCTGTCTTAGGACAATGAATCAAGAAGATCCTTCACGTCATTTACTACGCGAGTATGACTTTGAACGACGCTCAACTCAACTGCACAACAACCGAAAAAGAGCTTCTAGCTGTCATTTTTGCTCTTGAAAAATTCCGACCTTACTTGATCGGGTCACACATTACTGTGTACACGGACGATTCTGCGCTTCGATATCTCTTCGCTAAAAAGGATGCTAAATCCCGTTTGATTCGTTGGATCCTTTTACTTCAAGAATTTGACGTTATAATTAAAGACAAAAAAGGATCCGATAACGTCATAGCCGATCACTTGTTTCGTCTTCCGAACGCACCATCTTCTTTGCAAATCAATGAACACTTCCCCGATGAACAACTTCTTTCAATTTCTATCGATCCATGGTACGCTGATATAGTGAACTACTTAGTCAGTAAAGAAACTCCCTAATCTTGGTCCAAATAGGACAAATGCAAATTCATGTCCCAAGTGAAATATTTCTATTGGGACGAGCCATACTTATTCAAATATTATCCCGACCAAATCATCCGACATTGCATTCCGGATAATGAGATCAAGAGTGTTCTTTTGTTTTGCCACGATCAAGCGTGCGGTGGACATTTCGGTCCTCAAAAAACTACGAAAAAAGTGCTTCAGTGTGGTTTCTATTGGCCTTCTCTTTTCAAAGACTCGTTTGAATTTTGTAAAACTTGTGATCGATGTCAAATGCTTGGACGAATTTCTTGATGAGATATGATGCCTCTAAACCCCATTCTTACAATCGAAATCTTTGATGTTTGGGGTATCGACTTTATGGGACCTTTTCCCAATTCTTTTGGAAACTTGTATATCCTTCTCGCTGTCGATTACGTCTTAAAATGGGTCGAAGCCGTCCCTTGCAAAACCAACGACCATAGAATTGTTGTGAAATTTCTCAAAGAAAACATCTTTTCGAGGTTCGGCACACCTCGCACAATAATCAGTGATAACGGAACCCATTTTTGCAACCGTTCTTTTGAAACTTTAATGAAACAATACTCGATAACCCACAAGTTATCCACTCCGTATCATCCTCAGACTTGTGGCCAAGTCGAAGTTTCAAATCGACAAATAAAACAAATCTTGGAGAAAACTGTCAATAAAAATCAAAAAGAGCGGTCGTAGAAATTGACCGACGCGCTTTGGGCTTACCGTACTGCTTTTAAAACTAACCTTGGGATGTCCCCGTTTCGTTTAGTTTACGGTTAGCTTGCCATTTACCCATTGAAATCGAACACAAAGCGTTGTGGGCAATTAAGAACTTAAACTTTGATCTTGAGAAAGCTGGCGAAAACCGAAAACTACAACTCAACGAACTAGAAGAACTTAGGAATGACGCGTATGAAAACGAGAAAATTTACAAAGAAAGAACCAAAGTTTTTCATGACAAGTCAATCCTAAGGAAAACGTAAAAGTTCTTTTATATGATTCAAGACTTCATTTATTCCCTGGGAAACTTAAATCAAGATGGACCGGACCGTTTGTGGTATGAACTGTTTGTCCACATGGTGCCGTAGAAATAGAAAACCCCAGGGATGGATCGATTTTCAAAGTCAACGGTCATCGTTTAAAACCTTTCTTGGAATTGCCCGGTAACCAAGAGGAGGAGCTCATGATCCTTCATAAGCCAAGCTACGTCTAGTAAGAATGTTAACCCTTTTTTGTAAATATGTACATAGTTTTCCCTGTTACACTTATTACATCATGCATTGGCTGTGAGGACACAGTCAAAATTAAGTGTGGGGGGAGTCTCATTTTCATGGAATTTTTGAATTTTCATTTTCCTTTATCTAAAAAAATCAAATCAAAAAATTTCTAAATCCCAAAAACATTTTCCTTTTAGCATTTTGATTTATTTTTGAAGAAACACTATAGGATAAGTATAAGTTTTGGTTAATAAATTGAAATTTTTGAAAATTTATCTGTCTTAACAAAAATAAAAATGAAGTTTGATTACAAATAACAATGGTTTAACTAGTATATAGTAAGGTTCATATGTGTTAATTATGAAGTATGTTCTAACTGAAAATCTTTGTTTACAAAACGTGGTAAATTTAAATAAAGGATATAACAATTTTATCTTCCAAGTTAAATGGTGCTAAGATGATTTTGCAAAACTCTCTCTTTCTAAAAAATTATATATATATAATTACTTTTGTATATATGTATATATTTTTAACACCTAGAGTCATGTGTTCACACTCGTGTGTTCACTCGCCATGCTCTGTATTCCCCTCACATCAGTCCGTAAGGCAGTGCACGGGTAATATATCTGGCCTCAGTTTACCTGAGTTAGGCATATGTAAATATTGTTAATATCAATTTCGAGTAAGAGAGAGTAAGCAATTGAAATCCAAGCACCATTTTAACTTGTTTGATTTAACTTGTTATTGAAAAGAAATGAGAATACCACTTTGGCAAACTTTTATAATCAACTAAGATCCATTTCATAATTACATTGTGTTATCAACCGAAACAACGAGTTAAACTATTGTCTATTTGCTATGATAACTTGATTTTTGTTGGAAATTTTGACGAGTAAATGACTTAAATTTTCAAGACAATGACCAAAACCTATATTTAACTTATGAGTGTCGAATTGAAAGTGAATCCTTCATTTGTAAATATTTTCAAAAACTTGCATTCATCCCATTTTGCACTTTGTAAATATTTTCACTTTGCATTTGGATTTTGTGGGTAGTATCCGCTGAAAACCCTCACGAGACAACACTCGTCCTATTGGGGACACCCAGAGGTTTAACGGCTTGTTGTATATGCTCAATGCAATCGTGCTCCCTATGAAAACGGATTTATCCTAGTTTTCCTTTATTCGAGGACGAATAAAAAGATAAGTGTGGGGTATTTGATGTTCATGTAAATGTGCATATATTTACATCCATATTTTATCTCTTTTTATTTAAATAAACATCATATTTAAGCATTTTTACATGTTAAAACCAAAATTCAATTATTTTCAAACCATCATATTTTCATCTTCATTCAGGGGCAAAATGGTCATTTTTGTACATGTGCCAATTTAAGAATTTTTACTTGGACAATTTTTATGATTTTTATAGGATATTTTGATGCATATGGAAGTGAGATTCATGATGATATATGCATGCACAAGGAAATACAAAGGAATGAAGAGGAAATAATTCAAGTTCAAGATCATGGAGGACCCCACCCACTTACCTAAATGTACAATTAGGAGCCGATGGACAACTAAGTGGAGGTTAAAGCTTCATGCACATTAAATGATGGATTAATTAGTGGCTAATGGTTACTTGGTGGCCACACTTCCTAAAGGGCATTTTGGGAAGCTCCCTAAAAATAGAATTATGATTTTATGCATGTTTAAATAGCCCTCTTATGTACATGTAAATATCTTCTACTCTTTCATATTAGTTAGGAAATGAAAAATACAAGTTGCAATGGCAATGTTTTATGAAATAAAAATGGCTTCCAAGACTCTTTCTCCTCTCTTTTCTACATGCTTTTCTTTGTTTTTATGTTAATGCTTATTTCTATGCTCTCTTTCTTTTAATGTTCATAGCTTAGATTTACATTAATGCAAGTAGTGTAGCTTTAATTTTTATGCAAATAGTTAGTAGTTAATCTCTCTTTCTTCCTTTGCTTAGTTTTCATTTCTTTGCTTTTTCATGTTGAAATTTACAAGTGTTGATTTGATAACACAAATGAGTAGCTAAACCACTTCAATTTAGGGGTGATGAAGCTCTCTAACTTTATGTAATTTCAACATTTTTTATGATTTATGATCTCTTTTGGTTTGTGCTTCATGAGAGTGAATTTTGATGCAAGTTTATACAAGTGGGTTTGATAGCTTATGTTGCTTTTGCAAGTGATCTATTCTTATTCAACATAGACACAATTTGCATCATCATTTGCTAATCGGTTTTTGATTTTGAAATGAAAGTAAAAATGAAATTTGATGATCTATATTACTAGTTACAATAGTAAATAGATCATACTTAAATAGCTTTTGCTTTGGCTTCATTTTCATAAGAATTATAAGTGGTATAATTATTGTATTATAGTTTGATGGTTTGAGTTATGTTAATTAATAACATAAACAAACCATACTTATGATAAATGCAATGAATATTTCACTTAATATCAAAGTTAGAGATCATAAATTATTTGTTTGTTGATTTACAAAATTATAAGTGGATTTGCCTCTAAATTGTTCTTTAGTCTAATAGTTTTTAAATCACATTTTAATTCTAGTTTTAGCCTCATTTTATTTCTAGTTAACAATTTCTCCTCCATTTGGTCTAATTTGATTGAATAGATTTTTAAACTCCAACAATTCCCCGTGGATCGACCCGTACTCGCCACATACTAACTATTGTACACCGTGCACTTGCGGTATAAATTTTATTATAAATTTTTTGACGGTTTTCTAATCCGATAGAATTTCTGTCGTTAAACAAATTTCTTTTCAAATGTTAATCTTTAACCGGGCAGAAGGCAAACCCAAAAATGTATGTGTGATTGTTAATTGTTTAGGTATATGGTTGACTGACCACATTATGGTAAACAATGAAATCAGATTATTATAATATGAAAATAGTGTACTTGAATTTAATTACAACTTATGTGTGGGGATGAGTTGTGATATCACAGTTGAATAGAGTTGCAACTATGGGTCACTTTGAACTGCGACACAATACATTTATGTTTACAGTGCAGATCACTTTCTTCTTGAGCGCCTCATTATTTGTATGAGCTTCTTCGGGTATTACCTCCAAGCCATCTTCTAGAATGTTGAACAATTTAACAAGGATTAGAAAGATTTCATGGTCTCTTTCCATCGAGTGAAATTATTTCCATCAAATTGCTCCAAACAAGTAAGATGTTGACTCATGACTTCTAGGACATTGGTATTGCTCAAACCTTCCATATTTGAAGTTTGGTGTTTGAAAATTGTTGTGTATCTTCATTGGTTCAAGAATGATAATGAAGCGGATGTTGTATTTCTGACTTCAAGGATCTATACAATAGAATATTTTAGACAATAATTCAGTCCATTAGGTACAAATGAGTTATCGAATTATTAACTTTTAGGATTCAATGAAGCCTTCTGATAGTGTCGTCATATTCAAAGTTTGTACGACTTTGATCCTACCAAGAACACATTAAAAATTTGAAATTTGATGATGCAAAAGTGGAAACTTTACTCGATCGTACGGCAATGTGTGTGTGTGAAAAGATACATGACCTCTCCCTTTAACCGAAGAGAAAACATTTAGGTACCCAAAAAGATCAACCTTTTCATGAGAATCCACTATATAAACAAAGTTATCTTTGTTTATCCCAAGATGTGGGACTTGACATCCCTTCTTTCTTTCCTCTTCCTTCTTCCAAAACAAAGAACCCAATTCCAACATTGTCTAAACTATTTTGAGATAATTCACCTATTGATAAATCCATAAGCAGACCTATTATTCAATTTTTTCATAAGTAAGGAGGTAGGTTAATCAAGGTACCTTAGGCTGGCCCAGTCCAGTCCAAGCCAATTGGGTTCAGGTCAGCTCGCAAGCCAGCCATGGCTAGGGGTAGATGGATAGGGTTTCCTATATATGATGATATTCTAGATCTAGCCTTGGCCTACATCAGCCCCTCTGCTTAATTATACGTTAAGCCTTCTGCTGGCGTAACCTCCTCGCACAGTAACCCCTACCACCAGTTCGCCCATCAAGACAAAGTGAAGCCCGGCTTTACCCATTTCTTATTGGCCGAATGACTCTCACTCATCGGCCCACTTGAATCTCGGCTCCAGGCTATCCCACCTACTCAAGCATCTCTCCCTCAGCTATCTCCCAATCGGCATAGCTTAAGATCGTTTCAAGGGTGGCTAGTCATCGATCAAGCTTTGACGCTACCACTACGGCCTGCACTCCATCTCGTCTCACCTGGCTCAGTGTGTGTAATACGTCAAAATTTTATATAAAACTTTAACAATAATAATTGATGACAATAAATAAATTTTAAAATGAATTGGAGGGTATTTTGGTAAATTTCCATTTGAAGGGTAAAATAGTAACTTTTACAAATAGTTGAATTTGCCAATTCCACCATTGCATAGCTCTCATTTCTTCGGTAAGATGGAATGCTCATTTGTTCAAGTTGAACATGGTAAGTGTGAGATATCATTTATTTAATAAAGTGAGTTGAAGTTGTGTGCGTGCAACGGGCCGGATTTGGCTCAATTAGGCCGGGTTCGTAATTTTAATTTAAAACTAAAATATCTTTCAGTTTTCCCTCCTAAAGCCAGTTTTAAAACTATGTATGTTTCAGTTTCATTTTTCTCTTTCTCATTTCTGAAACCACCAATCACTCATCATCTTCCTCAATTCAATTTGATATAAAATCTTCATTTCTCAACGAAATTCGATGAGACGAACTGCATTGGAATCGTAGAGATTCTCTATCTTCTTAATAAACATTGGAGGCTATTACAAAGATTGGACTTTTTGGAAATTTTAGACAACTGGCAATTAGAGTTCTTTTGGCTTGATTTGGGTGAGTGAATCCTCTCTAATCATGTATAATGCTTTGATAATGATATAAGATGGTTTAAGGCTAACCTAGGGTTTAATTATGATGTATATAAATCTGAAAAATGAACTCGAAAACCAAGAAACGAAGAAGAACGTACTTATTGTAGAAAATTGTAGAAACATAATTCGACATAAATTTGAATTAGAAAAGAACCATAATTTGATGTATATGAATATGTTAGGACCATAGAAACATAGTAGATATTGTATATGTATGATATTGAATCATCAAAATGAAGAATGAAGTAAATAAACGAAATCTGAAATCAAAAGTATGCAAAATAGGAAGAAATCCTATAACTGCATGGGTGCATCGGTGGTGCATAGCGGTCCACTGGTGTACAGCCTAATTTTGAGTTATTTAGGGCTTTTGAACGCCCGAATCAATGCGCGATGATCTGACTTTCTACTTGATGTTCTCTTGCGACTCTTTGGTGAAATTTTGACATGTATGACTAGTGTTAGGATGCATAGTTTGGCAATAATAATGATGCATGGGTGTAGTATATATGGTTTTGATTGATAAATGAAAACTTGAATTATGTAGCAAACACGGTAGTTCCATGGTTCGTGGTATTAATGAGCGTTCTCCTATAGGGCAACAAGGCCGGTTCAGGAGTTTTGATGTGGACAAAAGTCGACCTACAGTGCATGTGGTAAGTCCAAGCATGAGTCCAATACGTATCACTATCCTTTACCACAAGTAGCGAGACCAAATAGTAGCTGTAGATGCGTGATTCTTTACCGCAGGTGGCGATATCGGATTACGTATCGTGTAATCCTTTACTTCAAGTGGCGAGTGTTCAAAACGCAATTTCTATCGATTAGAAAACCATCAAATTATATCGTTATAGAAACCGCAATCGCATGACGTACAATCGTAATATGTATACGAGTACGAGTCGATACCATAAGGAAAGAAAACATTTTAATATAACCTAATCACATTATCCCAAACGTTTGAAATTGTGTTCACTAAAAATTGTTAAAAACAAGAGAAAATTGGAATTTAAAACTATGAGATTAGAAGGCAATTTAGAGGCAAATCCCTTCTCATGATCGTACAAATCAACACAAAATGAATTTATGATCTCTCTTTTTAAATCACTTGTGAATTAGTTGATGTATTTATCATAAATATGGCATAATTGTGATATTGACTAACAGAACTTAAACCATAAAACTTGAATACACCCTCTAAATCCACTTGTCCAATCTAATGAAGATGATTATGAAATTAAAAATAAATCTATTTTAAGCATGATCTATTTACTATGAATTAGTTAGAGCATCAAATTTTGATTCTATCACTTTCATCGCCAAAATCATATTTCGTTGAAAAGGTAACTTGTGTTTATATTTGATTAAGCATGGTCTATTTGTAATGGACAACATAGGCCATCAAATTCACTAGTAAACAACAAAATTCCATTAACATCAAAATTTCCACTAAGCACAAAACAAGAGATCATAAAGGAAATCATTATGTTAATTTTATATGATTCATGAGAGCTTCATTACCCCTAAATTGAAAGGGTTTACTTCTCATATTTGAATACATATTAACATAAATTGATTTCAACATAAACATAAAGGAAAAGAAAACAATGTAAAGAGAACAAGAGCTAACTAACTTGCATAAAAAGAAACTAAACTATCTGCATGAAATAAAAGAGAGCATAAGATAGCATAAAGTAAAAGAGCATAAAAGAAAGTTGCATAAAAAAGAACAAGGCTAAGAAACCATTAAAGAAAAGCTTTTATTTCTAATTTTTGATTACAACTATATGCATTTAAAAAGAAGGAATAAGATTCTATTACATAAACATAAGAGGGTTATTTATACATGTTCTAAAAACCTAATATCTTTTAGAAAGCTACCAATATTGCCCTTCACATTGTGTGGACATCAAGTAATCATTAAACTTTATTTAATCCCCGTTAACATGTGCTTTTGTTTTTAAATGTGGTTCATTAGGAAGTGGGTAAGTGGGCTCGTCCATGTTGCATGAATTCTTTTAGCTTCCACTATTTTTGCATGTATATATCCTTGAAGTCTCTTTCAATTTTCACTCAATTTCCTACAAAACAAAATAAAATGTGCAAATAGTTTTTTTATAAATTAATTCACACAAAATTACGTTTTGTCCAAATGTAGATGAGTGAACGATGATTTGAAAGCATTTTTATATTTTGGTTTAAAATATGTAAAAACACCATAATATGCCATTTATTTTAATAAAAGAAGATTAAGTATGAAAGTAAAAATATACATTTTTACATGCACATCAGTGAGACCGGATTACGTATTAAGGATCCTTTTCTATAGGTGCTTGGGACCGGATCATTCTTAGATAGTATAATATCATTCTATACACGTTAAGTGGAACTAGAAGGTGTTATAATTCAGATGTAAATCATGTTATATCATTGTCGCAGTAGTATACATGTAATAGATTGGCTTCACTTGCTCAGATGTATGTTTGACCCACTCCTATATTTTCTTTTATCCACACGAGTACATATGCATGCCCAGGAGGGTCTGCATTTAATCACAACTTGCATGCATTTTTAGTTGTACCCATGGAAGTAGATTTGATAATAGCATCCCCATATTTGAACTCCGCCTAGGCAGAAGGCGCTATTTTTTTAGACTGCAACAACTTCTTCATACTAACTTAGAATTAGGCGAGACTTGGACCGATGAACTCCCATCTAAACAACAGACAATAAGGAACACTCGGATACTTCATCTAGTGAATGTATACCATAGTTCTCCATGGTGACTAACAGTTGCACTTAGAAAATAACAGGCTACATCCCCGTATTTGAACTCCGCCTAGGCAGAAGTCGCTATTTCTTTTGTTCATACTGCAATAAATTCTTCATACTAACTTGGAATCGAGCGAAACTATGACCGATGAACTCCCACCTAAATTACGGACAATATGGCACACTCAGATACTTCATCTTGTGAACGCACACTATAGTTCTCTATGGTGACTAACAGTTGTATATAGAAAATAACAGGCTATATCCCCACCCAACGCTCACTGTAGTTCTCCATGGTGACTAATAGTTGTACTTAGAAAATAACATGTTAAATCCTCATATTTGAAATCCTCCTAGGCAGAAGCCGCTATTTTTCTTCTTCATACTGCAATAATTTCTTCATACTAACTCGAAATCAGGCAAAACTTCGACCGATGAACTCCCACCAAAATTACGGACAATATGGTACGCTCAGATGCCTCATCTAGTAAACGTATACCGTAGTTCTCCATGGTGATTAACAGTTGTACTTAGAAAATAACAGGCTACATCCCCGTATTTGAACTCTGCCTAGGCAGAAGCTGCTATTTTTTTTGTTCATACTACAGTAACTTCTTCATACAAACTCGGAATCAGGCGAAACTATGACCGATGAACTCCCACCTAAATTCTAGATAATATAGAACACCCGAATACTTCAGCTTATGAGCGTATACCGTAGTTCTCCATGATGATTAACATACTTAGAAAATAACAGGCTATATCCCAACTTCAACGCTCACTGTAGTTCTCTATTGTGACTAATAGTTGTACTTAGAAAATAGCAGGCTACATCCCCATATTTGAACTCCGCCTAGGTAGAAGCCGCTATTTTTTTCTATAGACTGCAATCACTTATTCACTAACTCGGAATCAGGCAAAACTTCGACCGATAAACTCCTACCTAAATTACAGACAATATGGTACACTCGGATACTTCATCTTGTGAACGCACACTGTAGTCTCCATGGTGACTAACAGTTGTACTTAGAAAATAATCGGCTACATCCCCGTATTTGAACTCCACCTAGGCAGAAGCCGTTATTTTTTTTGTTCATACTACAATAACTTCTTCACACTAACTCGAAATCTGGTGAGACTTTGACCGATTAACTCCCACATAAATTACAGAAAATATGGTACACTCGGATACTTCATCTTGTGAACTCACACTATAGTTCTCCATGGTGACTGACACTTATAATTAGAAAATAACAGGTTATATCCCCACTTCAACGCTCGATGTAGTTCTCCATGGTGACTAATAGTTGTACTTAGAAAATAAAATGCTACATCCTCATATTTGAACTCCGCCTAGGCAAAAGCCGCTATTTTTTTCTTCAGACTGTAATAACTTCTTAATACTAACTCGAAATCCGGCAAAACTTCAACCAATGAACTCCCACCTAAATTATGGACAATATGGTACACTCGGATACTTCATCTTGTAAACGCACACTGTAGTTCTCCATGGGGACTGGCGGTTTACCTAGAAAATAACATGCTACCAAATCCCCATATTTGAACTCCGTCTAGTGCAGAAGTCACTATTTTTTTGTTCAGACTACAATAACTTCCTCATACTAATTTGGAATTCGACGAGACTCCGACCGATTAACTCCAACCTAAATTACAGACAGTATGGAACACTCAGATACTTCATCTTGTGAACACACTGTAGTTCTCCATGGGGACTGACAACTGTACTTAGAAAATAACAGGCTACCACATCCCTATATTTGAACTCCGCCGAGTGCAGAAGCCGCTATTTTTTTGTTCTGACTGCAATAACTCCTTCATACTAACTCGGAATCAGGAAAAACTTCGATCGATGAACTCTCTCCTAAATTACGGACAATATGGTACACTCAGATAATTCATCTTGTGAACGCACACGGTAGTTCTCCATGGTGACTAACAGTTTCATATAGAAAATAACAAGCTATATCCCCACTTCAATGCTCACTGTAGTTCTCCATGGTGACTAATAGTTGTACTTAGAAAATAGCAGGCTACATCCTTATATTTGAACTCCGCCTGGGCAGAAACCGCTATTTTTTCTTTAGACTGTAATAACTTCTTCATAATAACTCACAATTAGGCAAAACTTCGACCGATGAACTCCCACCTAAATTATGGACAATATGGTACGCTCGGATACTTCATCTTGTGAATGCACACTGTAGTTCTTCATGGGGACTGATGGTTTACTTAGATAATAACATGCTACCACATCCCCATATTTGAACTCCATCTAGTGCAGAAGCCGCTATTTTTTGGGTTCAAACTGCAATAACTTCTTCATACTAATTCAGAATCTGGTGAGACTTCAACCGATTAACTCCCACCTAAATTACGGACAATATGGACCACTCAGATACTTCATCTTATGAACGCACACTATAGTTCTCCATTGGGACCGATATTTGTACTTAGAAAATAACAGGCTACCACATCCCCATATTTGAACTCATCCTAGTGGAGAAGCCGATATTTTTTTTGTTCAGACTGCAATAACTTCTTCATACTAACTCGGAATCAGGCAAAACTTCGACCAATAAACTCCCACCTAAATTACGAATAATATGGTACACTGGGATACTTCATATTGTGAACACACACTGTAGTTCTCCATGGTGACTAACAGTTGTACTTAGAAAATAACAGGCTATATCCCCATATTTGAATACAATTTCTATATGATTTGTAAAAGGGTATATTTGGAATTTCAAAAGACACCGAGTAAATCTATTCAATGAATTCTCTTTATTAGTAGTAAAGATAATTCAAGGTGATGGGATCTGGAGGTAAGATGGACCCGGAGATGTGGATTTGTATAAATGTTGTAAACAAATTTTTGTAATAAAGACATAATGTGACATCATGTGGATTTGGCTATTAATCCTTGAGATGATTGTTTTGATGACAACAACTTTAGGACTTGTTATAAAATATAAATACTAACGTTATGGTTTAGATATATATGTATATGTAGAATAAAAACATGCAGGTACCAAGAATGAAGACTGTACAGTATAGAGATACAAGACTGATGAATTTAAAGATCGAAGATATCAAGATTGAAGACTCATGAGAATCAAGAAATCAAGTTATCAAGAGTTCAAGATTTCAAATAGTACAAGATAATGTAGTCAGTCTAGAATTATGTTAAAATTTCTTGAAAGCACTTACATCTTTATTCAAAATTTATTCGTGGAATGGAATCCACTTCGAGCCTATTAAAGGGATGGAACCCTAGTGGGATGGAACCCACGACAATATCTAGTGGAACATATAGTGGTCCTATTTTGATATCCACTAATTTTATAAAAATGTTTTTCAAAAATATATCTCTTGTTTTTAAAAATGTTTTCAAAACTTTCTTTTCAAAAAGACATCTCTCTTGTTTGAAATATTTTAGCCTCAAAACTATTTTTATCATTTTTAATATTTTGATTTCAAAATTGTCCTTGTTTTTAAACCATCTCTTGTTTTAAATATTTAGCTTTAAAATATTTATATACTCAGATATTAAATCACTTTATAGATTAAGATTATATATATTAAAAATTATTTTCTAAACTCTTTTATATGTTTAAACTATATTCAAATATATTTACAAAGTTTAGAAATTGTTTTGACAAATTATAGAAACCAATTTTAATAAGAAAATCTAAACATCAATTTTGCCTTGAGCATGTCGACATACATCAACCCCCCATGTCGACATGGTGTCCGTTATTTTCAAATTTCAATTTTCAAAAGAAGTGTCTATTCGTCGTATCCTTTCACGAATAGATATGGCTGTTGCTCTACTATAAATACCAGTAAGTTCTAAATGAGTTTTTACCAGATTTTCATTTATTTTCTCTCATCTTCATCTTCCACATTTATTCTAAAAAATCCTAAACTATACTCTGCCCAAATACATGGTGAATCAAATTTGATTATCTCTTGTTCGATTCTCTGCCACTCTGTCTATAAGATCTCAGTGCTATTCAGAGTTATAGAATCTTTTGTAAATCAAACTGTTGAGTAAAAGGTGCGGTTGAGCCTTGAAATCAATTGGGTGTGATTGTATGTCCGGAAATCAATTAGGTGACCTTGTAGCCTGGTTAAATCAAGAGAGTTGCCCTGAACTCGAATACAGGAGGGTGTACCTCGTAGCCTTGAAACCGAGGGTGTAATCTGGGAGATTATTTTTGAAAAGAATTCCATACGATTGTACATGACTGGATGTAGGGTAACTTCGAACCAGTATAAAATCCTGGTGTGTTCTTTCCTTTACTGCTTTTATTTAGTATTTGCATCTGTGTCTGATTCTGTGATTATATCTGTGTTTGTGAATTGCATTTGTTAGCGTTTAAATTGAACAAAATTCAAAAAGATTTAAAAAATACATAAACACTATTCACCCCCCTCTAGTGTTATTCCAGCCTTAAGATCCATAATCCGCATTTCTCACATTTGGTATCAGAGCAAGGTTTTCAAAGTTTTCATAATCTGAATTTTGAAAAAGTTTTTAAAATGGCTATTTTTGGGGATTTTGTTAACACTAGTTTAAAACTGTTCAAATCATCATTGTCTCATAAGTCTGCATATAGTTATTATAGAAAATCAAGTTATCTACCGAGTTTGTATTTTGTGCAGAAAGAAAAATGTTATATGGCCTTTGAACAATCAACACTCAATGGACAAACGGTCCAAATCAAGAAGAATAAGTGGATACTTGATAGTGGATGTTCAAGACACATGACTGGTAATCCAGATATGCTGAATGATATTATCTATAAAGATGGAGGATCGGTTAATTTTGGAGACAACTCAAAAGGATATGTGATTGGCATCGGCAATGCCGGTAACTCTAAAACTCCTACTATTTCTAATGTTTTATTAGTAAAGAATCTGAAACACAATCTGCTTAGCATTAGTCAACTTTGCGATAAAGGATACAAAATTAAATTTGAAAAAGATAAGTGTCACATCGAAGATAATAATTCAAATATTATATTTGAAGGAGTTAGGAAGAAAAATATTTATATTCTTAGTATGAAAATCTCAAATAATAATCTATGTCTTTTGGCTAATACAAGTGACCCTTGGATTTGGCATAAAAGATTTGGGCATTTGAATTTTAAACTCTTATCTAGACTTTCTAAACTTGATCTAGTAAGAGGTCTCCCTAGAATGAATTTTAAAATAGATAGTATATGTGATACTTGTCAATTAGGAAAACTTAAGAAGAGTTCTTTTAAATTAAAAGATATGATTTCAACTTCAAAACCTCTTGAGTTACTTCATCTAGATTTGTTTGGTCCATCTCAAATTCAATCAATAAATCACAATAAATATGTCTTTGTAATTGTAGGTGATTATTCTAGGTTTACATGGACAATTTTTATGAAACATAAAAGTGATACTTTTGATTCATTTAAAAATTTTACAAAAAGACTCCAAAACCAACTTTCTTTAAAAATTATAACTGTTCGTAGTGATCATGGTGGGGAATTTGAAAATGAAAATTTTGAGAGATTCTGCAATAAAAAGGGAATAACTCATAATTTCTCTTTTCCAAGAACTCCACAACAAAACGGAGTGGTAGAACGTAAAACTAGGACGATTCAAGAGCGTGCTAGAATAATGCTTTCAGATAGTAATTTACCAAAACATTTTTGGGCTGAAGCAGTCGCTACAGCTTGCTACATTTTGAATAGAATATTAATTAGACCGTTAACTGATAAAACACCTTATGAACTTCTTTACAAAAAGAAACCAAAGGTACCTTATTTTAGAATCTTTGGAAGTAAATGTTTTATTCTAAATACAAAAGAAAATTTGGATAAATTTGATAATAAATCTGACAAAGGAATCTTTATCGGATATTCTAATAGAAGTAAAGCATACAGAGTTTTCAACTTAAAAACTAATACCATTGAAGAAACAATGCATGTTTCGTTTGATGAAAATTTCAAAAATGTTGAACAAATTAATGATGAAGAAGAAATTGCTACCCTAAATAATGAATCAATTGAAACAAATAATGATCTTATTCATCCAAATAAAAAGGTTAAGCTTCTAAAAGATCATCCTATAGAAAATATACTAGGAAATTTTGAATCTATTGTTAGAACTAGAAATCAACTAAATAACATGAGTAATGTAGTTTTTATATCATCTATTGAACCTAAAAATCCAAAGGAAGCATCGTCTGATGATTCATGGATTCTGGCTATGCAAGAAGAACTGAATCAATTCACCAGAAATGATGTTTGGGAACTTGTTCCTAGACCCGAGGATAAAACTATAATAGGAACTAAATGGGTTTATAAAAATAAAATGAATGAACTAGGTGAGGTCGTTAGAAATAAAGCTCGATTAGTCGCACAAGGTTATTGTCAAGAAGAAGGAATAGATTTTGATGAAACCTTTGCACCCGTAGCAAGATTAGAAGCCATTAGAATTCTACTTGCTTTCGCAGACTATACTAATTTCAAATTATTTCAAATGGATGTTAAAATTGCCTTTCTAAATGGATTTGTTAAAGATGAAGTTTATGTTGAACAACCTCCACTCTTTGAAGATGAAAAATTTCCAAACCATGTTTTCAAACTTAAGAAAGCTCTATATGGTCTGAAACAAGCTCCTAGAGCATGGTAAGACAGACTAAGATCTTTTTTATTACAATCAAATTTTGAAATTGGTAAAGTAGATAATACTCTTTTCATTAAAAGAAATAAAAATGATATCCAACTTGTATTTATGTAGATGATATTAGTTTTAGTTCAACTAATCATGAAATGAATAAAGAATTTTCTGAAATAATGACAAAAGAGTTTGAGATGAGTCATATGGGTGAACTTACTTTCTTCTTAGGTTTACAAATAAAACAATTAGATAATGGTATTTTTATTAGTCAAGAAAAATATGTTAGGGATCTAGTTAGTAAATTTGGTATGACTACTGCAAGTGGAAAACCCACTCCCATGGCAACCAATGAAGCTTTAAATAAAGAAGATCTTTCAAAAGATGTAAATAAAAAACTATATAGGGGAATGATTGGATGAATACTATAGATCACTGCGAGTAGACCTGATACCATGTATAGAGTTTGTCTCTGTGCAAGATACCAATCTCAACCCAAAGAGACTCACTTAAAAGATGTGAAACATATCATAAGATATATCAAACATACTTTTGACTATGGTTTATTTTACCCAAAAAATGATTCATTTGATTTAATTTCTTATTGTGATGCTGACTATGCTGGTTGCAAATCTGACCAAAAAAGTACAAGTGGAACTTGTCACTTTTTGGGGCATTCTCTTGTTTCATGGTTTAGTAAAAAGCAAAACACTGTTTCTTTATCAACAACTGAAGCAGAATATATCTCTGCTGCTTTGGCTTGCTCTCAAGACATTTATATGCAACAAACCCTAAAAGATTTTGGATTAACAATTTCAAAATCACCAATTTATTGTGATAATTCTAGTGCAATAAATTTATCTAAATCCTACTCATCATTGTAGGACTAAACATATTGATATCAGACATCATTTTCTCAAAGATAATATAAGTAAAGAGATTATTTCTCTTGAGTTTATCAATTCTGAGAATCAAATTGCTGACATTTTAACCAAACCCTTAAATCAACCTATATTTACTAAATTAAGAAGAGAACTAGGCATTTGTTCAATAACTGAGATATAGAATATAGATATAGTAACATATATTTTTAATAAACAAAAATATACAATAAAACCAAATTTTTCATAGGGATGTCGACATAACCCTACCACCCATGTCGATATACAACGGTAAAATTTGAAAATTTGATTTTCCCTCTAAAATCAGTATGGTAGTTATATAAACCTATGTATTTCGAATTTTTCTATCTTCTAACTTCTCTTTCTCTGTAATAAACTTCTGAAAATTAACATTTATGGCTTCCTCCACTAAATCAAACCAAAATGACATCATTTCTTTCCATTCTCCTCATTCTGGTCCATTCCAACGCACTACACTGGCACGTGTGATAAAGATTGAAGAATCTATGAAGGATGCCATGCAAATGTTGACTGAACTTCAAGTTGTGCAAATAAGGATGGCAAAAGAACAAGAAAAGCAAGGCAAAATTCTTCGAAATTTGCAAAATTTCTAATGGATAATCATGCAAATCCTATTGTGATTGAAGAAGATTCTCCTAACATTCAAGTGCATAACCCTTTAGAGCACAGTGAAGAGGAAGAAGAAGAAGAGGAAGAAGCACCTATGGAAGAAGACGACAAAGTGGTCTACGTAGGCGAAGTCTGTTTTGACAAAGATGGGAATTTGGTCGAACAACGTGGAAACTTTTGTTTTCATTATCCAAATTGTTCGATTCACAAATCTCCAATTGTCGAAAACTCTCGTTAGTAGTGTTATTCTATAATTTATATACTTGAATATATTTATGTGTTTATGTTCCATATATATATATATATATATGTAAATATAACATCGTATATTTTTTTTTGTTTCGCTTATTATACTTCCTTATTAGCATTTAGTTTGGATAGTATTAGATTAAGAGGGAGTTATATATAAGTTTAGAATTGGTCTTTGTTGATGACAAAGGAGGAGAAGTATAAAATAGAGTAGTTAGGCTTAGATTAAGGGGGAGTTAATAGCCTTAAGGGGAGTTATAGTGAAGGTGAATTATATTTTATAAACATAGGTTGTCATCATCAAAAAGGGGGAGACTGTTAGTCCTTGAGATGATGGCTTTGATGACAACAACCTTAGGACTTGTTATAAAATATAAATACTAACGTTATAGTTTAGATATATATATGTATATGCAGAATATAAACATGCAAGTACCAAGAATAAAGACTGTACAGTATAGAGATAGAAGACTGATGAATTTAAAGATCGAAGATATCAAGATTGAAGACTCATGAGTATCAAGAAATCAAGTTATCAAGAGTTCAAGATTTCAAACAGTACAAGATAATGTAGTCAGTCTAGAACTATGTTAAAACTTCTTGAAAGCACTTACATCTTTATTCAAAATTTATTCGTGGAATGGAATCCACTTCGAGCCTATTAAAGGGATGGAACCCACGACAATATCTAGTGGAACATATAGAGGTCCTATTTTGATATCCACTAATTTTATAAAAATGTTTTTCAAAAATATATCTCTTGTTTTTAAAAAAAATTTCAAAACTTTCTTTTCAAAAAGACATCTCTCTTGTTTGAAATATTTTAGCCTCAAAACTATTTTTATCATTTTTAATATTTTGATTTCAAAATTGTCCTTCTTTTTAAACCATCTCTTGTTTTAAATATTTAGCTTTAAAATATTTATATACTCAGATTTTAAATCACTTTATAGATTAAGATTATATATATTAAAAATTATTTTCTAAACTCTTTTATATGTTTAAACTATATTCAAATATATTCACAAACTTTAGAAATTGTTTTGACAAATTATAGAAACCAATTTTAATAAGAAAATCTAAACATCAATTTTGCCTTGAGCATGTCGACATACATCAGCCCCCCATGTCGACATGGTGTCCGTTATTTTCAAATTTCAATTTTCAAAAGAAGTGTCTATTCGTCGTATCCTTTCACGAATAGATATGGTTGTTGCTCTACTATAAATACCAGTAAGTTCTAAATGAGTTTTTACCAGATTTTCATTTATTTTCTCTCATCTTCATCTTCCACATTTATTCTAAAATATCCTAAACTATACTCTGCCCAAATACATGGTGAATCAAACTTGATTATCTCTTGTTCGATTCTCTTCCACTCTGTTTATAAGATTTCAGTGCTATTCAGAGTTATAGAATCTTTTGTAAATCAAACTGTTGAGTAAAAGGTGCGGTTGAGCCTTGAAATCAATTGGGTGTGATTGTAGGTTCGGAAATCAATTAGGTGACCTTGTAGCCTGGTTAAATCAAGAGAGTTGCCCAGAACTCGAATACAGGAGGGTGTACCTCGTAGCCTTGAAACCAAGGGTGTAATCTGGGAGATTATTTTTGAAAAGAAATTCGTACGATTGTACGAGACTGGATGTAGGGTAACTCCGAACCAGTATAAAATCCTGGTGTGTTCTTTCCTTTACTGCTTTTATTTAGTATTTGCATCTGTGTTTGATTCTGTGATTATATCTGTGTTTGTGAATTGCATTTGTTAGTGTTTAAATTGAACAAAATTCAAAAAGATTTAAAAAATACATAAAACACTATTCACCCCCCCCCCTCTAGTGTTATTCCAACCTTAAGGTCTGTAATCCGCATTTCTCACATTGGCTTGGTTTGGGTTATATAAATTTATGTAAATATTAAATATGTAATAAGATATATTTGTGTAATATGATATTTTGTGTGCCATTTGCTATGAGACTCTGAAAGTTATCAGTTAGTACAGTTTTATTTTATGCTCTCTCTGTATATTAACATGTATCATCACCCAACGACTCATCGTTTTGGGACTTTGTTGAGTAGTTACGGAGTTCAGAAATGGTAGGTTGTTACATTTGGTATTAGCGCATAAGCTAAAGAATTAATGATGTATTGAGAGCGCATACTTGTATATTTTATAAAATATACAAAAGAGATATATAAGTCAAATATATATAGTTGTTCCAATTGAGCTATCTATATATTAGGAAGTTGCTAATGAATCCTAATTAAAAATAGTAGAGGATGAGTATGTTGGTAAAGAGGGAAACTAGAATAGAGATAGATATTGGTGGTGAAGACCAAAACTTGTATGGTACTAGAGTCAATCTTAGGCATATTATGGTGTGAACATCTACATGCGATTCCACTGATATCTATAACCGATGAGTCATACCAGTTTCTTAGTATTATGTTGGTGTTGAATCCTAATCTATAGTAGGGACATGGATAAGCACTTATGAGAGTATATGTGATCGCTTGGATTCGATTTGAGGATGCACCAGATAGAAGCTAGTGAAGATGATAAAAGGATTGAGTTTCGGAAGAAGAATATCTTTAAGAATGAAAATTTAGAGAAACTGTGAAAAATGAAATTAGTTTTGAAATTTGGAATTATAAAAAAAGTTTATTAGAATTTTTTTGAATTGATATTATGTTTATATATAAGATAACGAGTATTTGGACAATTTTTGAAAAATAGAATTAAAGTTTTAATTCAAAGCAAGTAGAATTCTGGTGTCTAGATATATATATTCATTTCAAAATAAGAAATTGAAGGATTTGTGAAATGAAATTTTTGAACACATTTATAGTAAAATATAACTTAAGGTAGCAAAAATGGTTTTCTAAATTAATATAAATGCGGTGAGTAACTAAAGTGAATTTCAAATATAATCATATATATATAATGTGTTATTTAAAAGTATTGAAAATTTTCTATTTATGAAATAAATTATGGTATACTTTTATATACATTATATATATAATAAAATATTTATAAATTAATTTACATGATGTTATGAAATGAAGTAAGAGTATTTTTTGAAATAATCATAATTTATTTAAAATTTAAATATATTTTAAATGGTTAATATTAAGTTATTGAAGTTAAAATATATGAAATGTCAATGAAAAGATTTTATTTTGTGGATAAAGGAGATTTTTTGGTAAAGCAATATTTTTAAAAGTGATGATGTATCTTAAAGGCAAATGAAAGTTTTAAAATTTTGGTGCGATGAAGAATTTTTGATTAATAAATCTTTTACTATTATTTTAATATGGAAAGGGGAATTTTGAAATTTGATAAGTTATAATTTTTTGATGAGTTTGGGAGCAAATAAGAAAAAGAAAGACTATGCACGGGAAGCGACCCCAAGTGCAAATATGCTACCATGTGTATAAAGAAGGAAAAAAATAGGTTGTGAGAGGAGGTGAATTACGATTTTGGATTAGGAATATATGATAAGTAGTTCAAGTGTAAGTCTCATATAGTACATGGATCGATTGACTTTAGAATAGATTGAATGACTAGCTCTAAGATGATGCTAGATGAAGATAGGATCAGCAGACCGGGCTTGATATTGTCATATGTTGTGATCCAGATAGTCGCGTGGAATTGAATATAGAAAGAAAGACTGTGGTTATGGATAGAAAGAGAAAAGCAAACAAAACTATTGCGTTGAAGCATATAGAAAAGATGATTACCAAATAGCAAATTAAATTGGTTAAGATTTAAAAGAAAAAGATTTATGCCTAAGCTATACTTATTGGATTGGAAATTTTTGAAGATGTAGTTAAAATAAATTTGGAAGTTGGTTAGTAGAAGAGGCCTAAGTGGTATTGGAATTTCAACTGATTAGATCTTGTTAACCAATTGATTAAAAATAATTTAGAGATATGGATGAAGATTTTAGTTGAAGTGTATAGATTTTACTAAGGATAGGGTCCCTATGACCCAACGATGCTCTTGTGTGATTTGACTCGGTGATTGGTCTATAGTGCAGAAATGAAATAGTTGATATTCGCATTCTTTTTTCTGTATCATTGCAGTAATGGTCGGAAATGGTATTTAAGATGCTTTGTTGTTTGATATCGCTGAAAAGACATATTATTTGAGTTGATCTATGGATGAGTGTAATTGACCTAATGTCGCATGCAACGTTACACCATTTGTGTTATATGGCTTGGGTGGATGTTATTCTCGAAGTAAGGTTGTTTTTTTATATTTGTTTAGGGAACAACAGTTATAAATTATCGATATTTGAGTAATAGATGTGATTGCGACTTTATGATTTGGATCGAATTGGGTTGGATATAACATGAGTTTGATGGCATGTTCACTATGTTAGGACATCATTCCTTTTTTCGATATTCTTAGTTAGATTATGACGCAAGATGTTGCTATGTTTGTATTTTTTTGATTTGATTTATATGGCGAGGCACCATCCCTATTGAGTTGTCCCGTCCATAATGTAGAGGAGTAATAAGTCGGTAAAATGATATATTGAAAATAAAACATTGGTTAGTTATTATTATAAAATGATTGGAGCTTGGATTATAGTTGTGAAGGGTACTACGCATGAATTCTAAATTTTAAAGGATATTCTGGATTAGATTTGATATGAAATTATATAAGGATAAGTATTTTAGTCTATTAGATGAGCTTGTAAAAAAACTCAAATATGGATGGACGTTAAGATTACGTGGGTTTGTGTTTTTTATGGATTGGATGAAGTACTTGGAATTTTATATATAGATGTGAATTAGAGAATAAATAATTATGGGGAGTTGTAACTTTTGTTTATAATATATATTCCAAATTGGATTAGAAGTGAGGATTATATTAGAATAAATTTTGGTTGATGTAGATAAGAAATTAAGACAAAAGGTTATGATAAAAGAGTCTAAGCTATTGAGATAAATCTGGTTTGAGTTGAAGAAAGATGTACAAGATTAAATGGATAATAAATTAAATTAAGGAAGTACCACCGAGCAATGTGGATTCTAGTGTTCCTCAGTAATTGAAGAAAAATTTATTTGGAAAGGTTGATGAAGGAGTATTATGGCTGGCACACATAAAAGATATGAAGGCGATTTTATGGAAAATGGAATTTGGAAGTTCAGATATGATCATAAGTGAGGAGTATATAGATTCTTTTCAATCATTAATCGGATTGAAGAGAGGCTGGCTTTTCAAAGAAACTCTTTTGAAATAGCGACTTAAAGGTGCAGAGTTTTACATTATATATAAGGTTCATGTAGGCACTGTATTATATAGTCGTTTCTTTAATTCTATCAGTATCTTAAGTTATCACTTTTTCTTAGATTAGAATTTCACTTAGATTTAGGATTTTGATTGCAATGGTTGTATTGGCTGATTAGAATATGATTTTTCTAATTTGGATGCTTGCTTAGTTATAAGATTTAGGATGGGATATTTTAAAATTGAAAAGGAGATACTTTGTGTATCAAAAACTTGTTGAATATTTAGAGAAGTGATATCATAAGCGTAACGATACCACTTGTGTTAGATCGGAAGTTTGGATGGAAGATATGTTATGTTCACCAAGTTAAAACATCGATTATTTTGGATGTTCTTAGATGAAAGAAGGAATGGTGTGCTGATTAAAGTCTTTTGGATTTATTCAGGTAAGACACTGTCCACTTTTAGTTGCATTACCTTAACAATTGGAAAGTTGAATCAAGGTAACACTATTGGATGACTGTTAAGTATGTGCATTTAGGAATGGTATGAGAGATTAAATTTTGTGTGGACATGTTAGTGCTAAGGCTTACCATTGTTATACATTGTGGTGTTATTTATTTAAGATGGTAACACGAGCTTTAAAAGTTAAAGACATGCCCATATGTCTGTAGATGTTGTTTAGAAATGAATTAATGCCAGTGGCTGTAGAGTTTGCTAGATTTAGTTAAGAGAACAATTTGGATAGGGATGATTAGAAAGTGGAGGAGTAGATCCTATCTTTTCAATTCGATTTCTTTCCAATGTGTTTTCCATTTGATTGATTATTAGTTTAGTTAATATCTAGATTTGGCTGAGTTATTGCTTGGATTCATTGTTTTTTTATTTATGTTATAGATTTTGATTTTGTTGATATGTTTTGTATGCTATGATTCCATGATATACATACATACATACATACATACATACATACATACACATATATATATAGTGTGTGTGTGTGTGTTCACCATGTGTCATGCTAATGTTATTGGTTATGCATACATATAGTATTTATATGATCATCCTAGAATGCTTGCATCATGCCATATATGTCATATCATCTCATACGTATATGAGGGTATAAATTTTAGATATTTGCAAATATAATGACATACGTCATCTACATACACATCATGATGATATGTTATTAATTTCGTATCATAAAAGTACACAAAACACCACGTATGTATTTACGGACGCTAATAGAACACGTGGACATATTTTTTGAATTTTATTCTAAATTTTTACATGCTGTTTATGGATGCTTGATTCGACTGGTTTCCTTGTTGTGTGGATAATTATTCGAGTGAGTGATTAGATGATCTATTTTTGAGTGCTTATGTGTTTGTGTGATACGAGACAGTGCGCTACATTTTTTGTTCTTTGAGAATTTCAAAGACGAAATTCTTGAAAGAGATGAGAATGAAATACCCTAAAATTTTAAATAAAACTTAAAATAATAATAATAAATAAATTTTAAAAGAAATTAGAGGGTATTTTGGTAAATTCCCATAAAAAAGGCAAAACGGTAATTTTTACGAATAGTTGAATTTTTTGATAGAAGTTGCACCATTGCATAGCTCTCGTTTTTCTGATCGAGACGGAAGACTCATTTTTTCAAATCGAATGTCGTATGTGTGTGATATTAGTTATTTAATAAAGTGGATTGAAGTTGTGTGCGGGCAGCAGGCTAGTTAGACTGAATTGGGCCAGTTCGTAGTTTGAATTTAAAACTAAAGTATTGTTTCAGTTTTCCCTCTTAAAGCCTGTTTTAAACTTCATATATTTCAATTTCATTTTCCTCTTTCTCATTTCGGATACCAACAAATCGCTCATCGTCTTCCTCAATTCAATTCGACACAAAATCTTCATTTCTCAACAAAATTCAATGAGACGAAGTGCATTGGAATTGTAGCGAGATTCTCGATCTTTTGGAGTAAATATCGGAGGCTATACTAGATATTGGATTTTTTGGAAATTCTAGACAGCGGGCAATTAGGGTTCTTTTGGCTTGATTTTGGTGAGTGAATGCTTTGATAAGGATATAAGATGATTTAGGGCTAACAAATGGTTTAATTATGATGTATATAAATCTGAACGATGAACTAAGAAACTAAGAAATGAAGAAGAATGTACATTATTTCTGAAAATTTATAGAAACTTAATTCGACACAATTTTAATTAGAAACTTAAACAAACCATAATTTGATGTATATGAATATGTTAGGACCCTAGAAACATAGTCTATATAGTATATATATGATATAGAATCATCAAAACGAAGAATGAAGTAAATAGTCGAAATTTGGAGTTAAAAGAATACAAAACAAGAAGAAATCTTGTGGCTGAGATGTGCACCGGTGTTGCACACCGATCCACCGGTGTACAATCCAGTTTTGGTTTTTTAGGTCTTTTGGATGCCTGGATCTACATGCGATGATCTAACTTTCTGAGTGGTGTTTTCTTGTGACTCTTTGGTGATATTTTGACGTGTATGATTGTTGTTTATATGTGTAGTTTGGCGATAATAATGATGTACCTTGTGTAGTGTATATAGTTTTGGACGATAAACGAATACTTTAATCATGTAGCGCAAGCGACGGGTCCGTGATTCATGGTATTTACGAACGTTCTCGTGTAGAGCAATGTGGATGGTCTAGGAGTTTTTATGTGGACAAAAGTCAACCTGTAGCGCATATGGCGGGATCAAGCATAAGTCCAATAGGTATTACTATCATTTACCGCAAGTGGTAAGATTGGATAGTAGCTCTAGACGTATAATCCTTTACTGTAGGTGGTGAGACCGACTATGTGTCGTGTAATCTTGTATGCAAGTGGCAAGACCAGATTACATATTAGGGATCCTTTACCATGGGTGTTCAGGACCATATCATTCTTAGATAGTATAATATCGTTCGGTGGCACGTTAGGCATGACCAGAAGGTGTTATACGTTGGACTTAAATCATGTTATATCACTGTCACAGTAGTATACGTGTAATAAATTGGCTTCACTTACTCATACCTATGTCTAACCCACTCTTATATTTTCTTTTATCTACACTATTCAGGGTGATGGAGTTTGGAGATGAGATGGACCAAGAGAGGATTTGTACTATTGTAAATATTGTATATAAATGTTGTAAACAAATTTGTGTATTAAAGATATGATATGACAGTGTGTGGATTTGATTTGGTTTAGATTGTATAAACTTATGTACGCAGTAATATCAGATATTTAGTCATATATATTTATGCAATATAACATTTTATGTGACCATTCGCCATGAGACTGTGAAAGCTATCAGTTAGTATGGTTTTGTTTTATGCTCTCTCTGTATATCAACATGTATTATCACCCAATGACTCATCGTTTCATGACTTCATTGAGTAGTCACCAAGCATGTTCCATTTTCTACAAGCATACTGCAAGTACAAGCGCATTTAATGCAATGCATGGTAAAGCATGCCCATGGTATAGTTCTTCTGTTGACCTTCAGCTTAGCCACACATTCCTTTCTTTCGCCCTATGTTTCTTGTTAGGTCCATTCACCTAAATCAATGGCCAGGCACGCTACACGCCTATTATGCAGCACGATCTTAGTCCTCCAAGCATCGGTTCAACTACTATAAGAACGCCATACATGGTCACTTCCAATGGACTGGCTAGGACCCTGGTGGAGGAAACTCAAGTCAGTTGGTACCTCAGTTGGTTAGGCCCTCGGTGGAGGGGACCCCGTTTGGCTAGGCCTCTGGTGGAGAGGACCCGAAAGGTTAGAACCTTTGACCCGTCACTCAAATCTCCTAATACGATGGCTCCTTGAGATTAGCAACTTCATTGATCTTAGACGTATCATCTTTTCTTATTATTCGTTTGTAATTCCTTATAATTGTAAGAGAGCAATATAGTAATAGAACTTCACAGTGGACGTAGATAGTTTGGTCGAACCACTTCATATCTTGTGTCATTTATCTTTGAATGCTCTTTTCCAATCAATTTTCTATCATTAAGTCTGGTGATTAGCAAATAACATTTGCTTTTCATAACGCATTATCATAACTTCGAGGTTGACGAAAAATATCGTCAACAAAACCATTGGCCAATGATAACAATATGTTATTAAAATTCGTTCTTTGATACCAAATTATTCCAAAAAAATTTCTATTTGTCACTAGCGTTTATGTTTGTCTACTAGCTAACCAACCATCAATAATCAATTGATAGTAAACACATTCAACTTGGTTCCATCAAAATCGTTCCACGTCCATTAATCTAAAAACACTTTATTCATTTTCAACTACATCAAAGTTTACAATAGATTCGGTTAAAATTACAAGATAAGCGACTATACACCGAATGCTTACAATAGAATCCCCAAGTTTCCTCTCTTATATTCAATTTGATTGAAATTCTAATTTAGCTGAACTGAGGACTAGTCGCCAATGAAGAGAGAAAATTTTGTTGTATTATATGAGCCATCAAACATCATTTAGTTCAATTGGAGCGTCAAAACATTTAGCAGCAGGCCTAAAAGCTCGCTTCGGGCTAGGCAAGTGCTCATGACTCAAACTGGTCGACCAACAAAGAGATTTTAAAGGACCGACCAATCTGACTTGATATCAGTTGGTGCTTGCTCTGTTTTGCTCACAACTTCCTCCTTCCAACTCGGCTTTGCAAGGCTCAAGATCTCCTCTTCGATATGATACATTATTCTGTACACTTACAATACCTCTAATCATTACGTCTTTTTACAACTCTCAACATCATATTAGTTCTGCATAATTCCAACACCTAGAAAGCCAGTACAGTAAATATGGGCTTTTACTTCTTAAATAATAGTTCGATGACAACTTATATTTCTAGACTAACTCAAACTTTTCTTCTCAACTCCTAACAAAACTCATATATGTTGTATAAATCATGTTGATGGCACCTCCTCCGCCATTGAGAAGTTGATATAAATTACAGATCCGCCGTATGATTAAGTAGTTGATACCAACTATGTAATAACTACTTAATGCAAAAAAACGATCATTTAATAAGGCAATCATTTGGATCATGCCATACCTTCAGTTGCCTTCAGAAACAGCATTAGCAGTTTTCTACTCTCACTAAAATGGTCACCATTCCTAGCATGTGTTTATTATTTTATTTTAACTCAATGAAACGCTGTAAGTCTGTTTGCTTTTACTGTAAGGTTAAGAAATTAAATGCAGAAACTATGAATTCTTGAATCTAAAAATGTAAACTAAAAGAATTAGAAATATAGATAGACAGGCTTTAGCTTCTCTGAAGTCGCGATTTCTTGGCATAAACAAAAAATTGACTGCATAGTACAAGCTTAGGGAATCCAAATACAGAGAGGCAGGCAGGAAAACAATTCGAAATCCTTATCAGCTCAGGAATTCTGCCATTACTGATGCTTTAAGCATCTACATAATGAGAATTCGAACAAAAATATTTTAACTTTTTCCAGTACAATAACAGTTTAAAATGACAAGGAAAGATACAGGAGAGGCAATAGTTTCAGGTTACAAAATAGTGAGAGCATGTATGATTGCACAAATGAATAAAGCTGAATCATTGCAGTTCCCCACTAATGAATTTCTGACTTTGCTCCAACATGCAATGCACACAGATAAACATGTATTTGATGCTTTGTACATTGAAAAGATTTCAATATGTCATGATATTTTCAAACATTTTTCTTGATTTTCGCATCACTCTGGGCAATAGGTATTCCCATTTTTCATGTCTTTGTTTTAATGATTAGAACAGCATATACAGTTCCTCTTTCCAGGTTAAAAAAATAACTGCTTTCATGCTACCCAAAATGTTATATTGCACTTATGATTGATTTTAAAAACACTAATGTTACTGGTCATATGTTCAAACTATACTGATATACAACCCTTCTCATCATCTAGTTAAAACAGTTTCACTTGCCATTTTAGTATCAATTATATGTGATTGACGACAAATATATATCTTCTTAAATTTGATTTTTGCTATTATTATTGACATTGTACATACAAAATTAGTATCAAAGGAATTAGAGGATACCGTATACAAAGCTTCTGACATTTTGGTAGCACAAGTTCATATTTTGATATCAAAATTTGATTTTTTTTCAGTGATATATGTGAAAAAAAGAACATTTACATGTCAGGGGTAGCAGAAATATTTGTTTGCACTTACATATGTGAAAATGATAGTGATGGATCCATGAATTATAAAACTATTCACGTATGATAATGACAAATCTATGATTCTTATGCATTATATCATCTACCTAGAAATATCAGTCCAGACTGGTCTGAGTATATACTGAGATGTCTTAAAGCAGGCTACGCAGCTATGGTCCAAGCAAACCACAGTTGTTTTTTTGGATTTGCATTAAAATTGGAATAACAGGTGATAGCAGCACTGTTTTGGTTACTAGCTTATAAATTGGAAAGACAAGCTGCTATATTTAGGGTAACAAAACAAGGGGCAGTTGTTATATATGTAGCGTGTACATGAATGCATTGGACACTGTTACTTTTGAAAATATATTTCAGTGTTTATAGGACCTATATAGTTATGAATTCATAGGCATGTTACGTAATTTTGAATTCATAAAAATAAATATATGAACAAAACATCCGTACAATATTGGCGTGGAATAATGTATATATGGTTGGGTCTTCTTATTTGGAGCCTTGTAAAGAAAGCAAATAAGAAAGCTTTCTCTTCTTTTTTCCGTTTTGCCCCCCTCTTTTTATTATTGCAAACTGAAATAAAGTTACCTCAACTTTCTCATGTTGTTTTTAGTAAAAAGAACATTAACATACTCCAAAGTCTTTAGCCTGACAAATGTGCCCTTGTCCCTTTTACAAACCAAAATATGCTCACTCCTATTTGATTCGAAATTGTAAGTGAAGTTATTGTTCATCTTTATAGTTTATGCCTTCTCAAAATGCTGAATTTCATATAGAATCGCAGGAGTAATTAGATTACAGAAGCAATCGGATTATGTGATACTCCTCTAATATATACATGTAATGAAAATTGTTAAAGATCATGTAGGACACATCGACATATGAAACTTTAATAATCTATGATTTTTCTTACATTTTCCATTAGATCAAGTTCTGCTTCTACAAGCTAATTCCTACAATGATCATCAACAATAAATGGATTTTTTTTTTTACTTTCTCTTTTTCTCCTTTTACTTTTATATATAACTGTAAGATTGGATAGTTCATGTTAGTGAATTAGTTTCTACCCTAAAAAGTGACAGAAGCAAATAATATTTTACCGTTAACATTTTTTCCCTTAGTTTAACGTATATCACTTTTTGGCTCGTGGCAAGATTGTCAGAGAAATAATGATTTGGAGGAGAAAGCATGGCAAGGCTTTTGTGCAGTTATGGGCCCATATGTTCGTTTTAGTAAAATATAGAATGGGCCAAGCCAATTATTAATCAATTATACAATATTCACCTCAATATTATTATAATTTACAACCTGAAGTTCGATGCTATACCATATTCTATTTTTCTTAATTTGGCCACATAATTAATATCTTACAAGTATCAGTGATATTTTAATTTTAATTTTAAATCATTTGATGTTCATAGGTATGAAGCTCGGAAATCATGTATTGAAACAACAACACATTTAAATAAGAGAGAAATGCTATTAGAAATGCTATGATTGGAACTGAAAACCATAAGATCTAATTTGTTTCATATAACTCTAAGATGATACGACGTAGTGTTAGAAATTTAGGAAAAGCTAAAGAAAAACTCATGTCATGAAGAAACGGTAATTAACCAACACATCAATCAACCCGAGTAAAGTAAAGAGTACTTAATGCATATTCTTAGTTGTATATAGAGTAGTCTTTAGGTTCATATGAGAACAAAAATAAAGCAGAATTTAGAACTCGTCCACAAGCAAAGAGACAAACAGACAGGTCTAAGTCAATAATACTTGTTTTTTAATCATCAAAAGAACAAAACTAATATAATTTAACCCGTAAAACACGTGAATTTAGCTGTAAAGCGAACCGATTGTGCCCCTGTAATATTTTTTACCGTATATAATTTAGTTCAGATTTGACCTTTTTCTTACTAACTTGTAACATTTTAGTACATAGTGATTTAAATTTACGCAGAGCATGGGCCCTGAGCGGTCGTCCAGCCGAAGCCCAGTACCGATCCTGTTTCTGGTTCCTCTTCTTTTCAGAGAAAATAATTTCGGCAGTAATTTCTTCACTGCTAAACAAAAAAAGAAGGAAATTTTAGGAAATTTCATTGAAAATACTAAACAATTGTGTTATAATGGCTAAGAACAAGTGTTGTCATGGAGTAGGCTGTAATTATGGACAAATAGTTTGTCTATCAATGCGTCCCAAAACCGATAAGGGTAGGGTCAGCACTGGGCATGGCTAGCTGGGCAGCAGCCCATGGTCTAATTCTAAAGTGGGCTTGCTAATTTTGCTTATTACTATTTAAAACTGGCAAATTTTGTTTTCGTTAAACGTTTATTTGGCCCAGATGGTATCCATGGTGTAAAATCTTGATGTTGGTGCAAGTTTAACTCTCACTTTTTGCAATTTTTTATTTATTCGCTATGGCCCGTTTTTCCATTTTTCTATTTAAAAGTTAGTTGACCGTCCACGGCCCTTTAGCGACTTGGGCCGATCGTGGGCACAGCAGTACATGTGTTTTAATGCATTTCATCGAAAAATCTATGTAAACATCGCGTAGCTAAGATTAGAAATACCTTAGAGCTTTCAAAAATTAAGGGTTGGCAACGGATATTTAAAAGTGAAAATAAGAAACACATCCCTAAAATCAAACTTCATACACAAAACATCCTCCAAAAAAGATATAAATTATATCATTGTTTCAAATACTGCAATTTTCTTTCCTAAAATACCACTCTGCTCCATGGATGAACGTTGGTTTTTCATATGTAGATGTTATTCTCACATCCATAATTAAAATTTCCACCCTATTAATTTTCAATCTTTAAAACACAATAACTTTTTTATAGAAATAACGAATTAACAAACCGTTTTCACCATTAAATCACAAATTTTATTATCTTTCTAATGAGTGACATTATGCATATGTAAAAACTACGGCATATGTAAAAACAACCTCATTTTTCAAATTTTTTACAGTTATATGGTATGATTGCAGACAATTCAGCAATTATATGCAATAATTGCAGAAAAGTCTGCAATTATATGGTATAGTTGTACTTTTCTGCGATTACTTGGAATAATTGCAGACTTTTCTGCAATTATTCGACACAATTGCATAAAAGTATGCAATTATATGGAATAATTGCAGAGAAGTCTGCAATTATTCATTTTAATTGCAGAAAAGTCAGCAATTATACGGAATAATAGCAGAAAAGTCTGCAATTATATGGAATAATTGCTGACATTTGAAGAAAAATTGATTGTTATTTCATATAATTGCAGAAAATGGCAAGTATACGGAATAATTGCGAAAAGTCTGCAATTATATGGAATAATAGCAGAGAAGTCTGCAATTATTTCATATAATTGCATAAAAGTCTGCAATTATATGGAATAATTGATGAAATTTGAAGAAAAATTAATGTTTTTCAAAAATTGCAGAATTTTTTGCAAATATATGGAATAATTGCAGCCTTACTGCAAATATGATTTTTGGTATCAACAATGGATCTCATTTTAAAGATTGTAAAATTTATGATTTTTTGGGTGAAAACGGTATGCTGATCCGATGTTTCTACAGAAAGTCATGCGCGTTTGAAATGCTAAAAACGTAAAGGGTATTTGGGTCTTTTGGCGCATGCAGATTTGAAAATAGGGACTAGAAACGTAATTTATTTTAGGGAAGATGTTTTCTCTATTTTAAAACTTAACAGAGATGTGAGGCTAACTATCCCTATTTAAAATATCCTAAATATGTCTGTGTCAGCATTCAAAAAAAAAATCTAAAATGTGAAAAATGAATACTAATACAAATATGGTAGCATCTGATTTCGAAAATTATCCGTCTGACTTTCATCAGGATACAAGTTGAGATTATGCATATTTTAATACATAAAATGATTGATATCAACGTATCAATGTAATAATTTATATTTCGCATATGTAAATGAATATTTGTTGTCCAAAAGTGAATATTATTATCGTGTGTTTATATATATATATATATATATATATATATATATATATAGTTCTCCAACCTTTTGACTAAGCAATATTCAAATAGGCTGGACGAATCAAACTTGGAAACTATCAAGGCAGAAAGCCCGAAGAAATGACCCAGTAGTCTAGAAACCAAATGCAAACAGAACTATGGAGTACCAAACCATCCAAAGAGACCATAAGGCAAGATCCACCCAAGTGGCTGATTGGTACCAATCCAACATTTTGGATCGATACCGATCCAACTTCCTCCTCCGAACTTGCCCCGGCTCCTCCTACTTACTCTACTTGATACTAGAAGCCTTTTTCAAGTGTTATCTTGTTGTTTCCATACAATTCTCTATCGATCTCCACGAGCACCCAAAATCAACAACTCCATTCTTCCATAGATCCATCATTTGGACTTAGAAACAAGCTAACTCTGCTGCAAACAGGTTTGGAATCATGAAGCTAACCACAAATCGAGCCAAGACAAGGAGCCGAAAATCATCCATATGAAGAATTTATGGATCGGTACCGATCCAAGCCCATGATTGGTACCGGTCCGTGATAATTGCTGAGGTGTCCACCTATTTTCTTGGAGAAATAATCTATGGCGTGGAAAATGTGGTGGAGATCATATGGGCGAGATTTTAGGCTTCATACGTCTATAAATAGAATGAGCATAACTAATTTTTATGGACCTTTTTAGCTCTTACTTTCTCTACTCTAATTTCGTAATCACCCACGAATTTATGCCGATCCGTAAGAACAACTACTTGTAATCCAGTGATCTAAGCGATAAAAGCACTAAGTGGACGTAGGCCAAGATTAGCCGAACCACTATAAACGCCGCGTGTTCTTTTCTTGCTTATTTTTATTTATTTTCTTCACTTTTTATTCTCTACATAATCTTTTGGGTCTTTGTGCTATTTTTAATTCAAACGTTTTGGTGCTTTCACTGAGAAGGATATTCTCAGGCTACTTGGATCCAACATCTACTATTGGATTTCTTAGATCCGAGGGAAGATCCAATTTTCCAACCATACAGTTCTACTATTCAGATTTTCAACAATCCAAGAGAAGTTATTTTTCATGGCATCATCTAGGAGAGAACGTACTATAATTTCTAGAGCTACTAATGATGTTGAGAACCAAGACACTTGCCATGTGGATGAAGTTGCCCAACCAGAACAAGCTGAGATCCATAATCTGATTGAAGTCATGACCAGAATGAAGATGGATCGTATGATAAAGCAGATGGAGGATAGATTCTAGGAGACTCGCAAATGAACAAACAAATGCAACAGAGCTTGGGGCTGTTGAATGAACTAACTGAGAATAGCCGTAGGAAGAGTAAGAGAGACTTATACCATTCAAGTTCAGAATCTAAAAGTTCCTCATAATCCGAGCAAAGACAGAAGGATAGGAAGCAGAAGAAGATGCAAAACATGGCTGGAATTTCGTATCAAGGAGCAAGACAAACTCGTGGCTCAAGTTTATGGATCGGTGCTGATCCAAGAGGACAGATCGGTAGCGATCCAGCTTATGTTAGAGTTGGACCTCGCCCTCTGGACAGTGGCATGGATGTGACCTTTGGACATGCTATTAATGATCTAAATCTAGAATATCGAGCTACTGCTAATGATACAATGCATGAAAATCAAACAGGGGGACTGTTGGACGAATGGATCTCCAAGAATCTATAGAACCTAGGTATTGAGAGACTACCCAAGAGCGTTCGCCAGGCCGAACACTCGAGGTAGACCACGATTACCGTCGTTTAGTTGAACTTGTAGACCCGGAGCACTTAGAAGATATGGTCAGGAGACTTGTAGCGAAACTGGTTCATAATCAATGATGAGTGGGGCACCTCTTCAAGTCGGAATTCATTTAATGAAAACATTCTACGTGAGAAGTATTCATGGAGGTTTGTAATGCCAACGATGCCGCTATACAATGGAAAGATAGATCTAAGGCAGCACTTCATGAAATACGAATGGCATATGAACTCAGCTAGAGAATTTGCTGATGTAATATGTCGTTGCTTTCCAATTTTCCTGAAGGGAGTAGCGACGATGTGGTTCACTTGGCTCCCATCGAGATCCATATCGTCTTTCGCTGAGTTGTCATGAATATTTTTGAAGCAATTCCGTCTACACAATTCGCGTTCGAAAGATGTTATGTCACTATCAAACTTATTTCTGAGAGCAGGAGAGTCGTTAAAGGATTTCTTGAACTGGTTCCATATAGTTGTAACTGACGTACCAAATACCAATGATGACATAGTGTTGATGGCATTGATTAGGGGGATTCATCCCGAGAACGACTTCAGAAGATGGTTGGAAACGAAGCCCCCATCGACGATGGATATTTTCTACAGGAAGGCTAATTAGTTCCTGCATTTGGACGAGGCACACAATCGTCCCCAAAGAGGTAAGGCTGGGAGTTCAGCTGAAGTGATACACAGCAACATTACTGTAAAATAGTCTCGAGGGAGCTCTAAGAATGTGGATGTGAACGTTGGCATCAAGAGCGGTGGTCAGAAACAAAATGATAATGGGGCCAGAAAGCGAAAGCCTGATAATAGGAATCGTCCCAGGATTCCTAAGTATGATAATTATACCGAATTGAATAACTTAATCGAGATTATCTATTTGGCAACCCAAGGTACTGAGCAGTACAGAAGCCGGCTCCGAGGGAGTCGATTGAGAAGTAGAAGAGATCTGGCAAGTTTTTCAGGTTTCATAAGATGCATGGTCATAACGCCAATAAATGCAGGCATTTGCGTAATATGATCGAGAAGCCGATTCGAAAGGAGAAATTGCAACAATTTATTAAAGCCCCAAAAGATGGCGGGTAAGAAAACTCTAACCCTCCTCGGTTGACATCTTAGCGGGGGGTAAGGTAGTCCTAGTGATGAGGAGCCTAGGCGGCTTGAAATTTTTTTGGTGATAAATATAATCATCAATGGACCACATCCAACCGATAAGAGTTTGATTGAGATGGATAGGTATGTTGGTGCTTTGAAGCATACCAAGAAGAGAGCTGTTTGGTGGTAGAGGATGGAACTCTGGCAAAACAATTCAGGACCATGACAGATGATATCATTTTTCAAAATAGAGATGCCGATGGGGTGGAAGCCCCAACGATTGACCCGCTCGTGAAGACAGCCATGATTGGCCCTACGATTGTACAGAAGGTGTTGGTTGACTGTGGGAGTTCGGGCCACATTTTATTTAAGAAAGCTTATGACTAAATACTTTTGGAAGGGAAGGACTTGAAACCGTGTAAATATCGGATATAAGGATTTAACGGGACGACTACGGAATCAGTTGGGTATGTGGAACTACCAGTGGTGCTTGGTGAGGGCGACCATAAGCGAGTGCGGGTCATGCCTTTTGTGGTATTGGATATTTACTCTACTTGCAATGCATTTTTGGGTCGACCAACCCTGGTTGAATTCAAAGTGGCTATAGCTCCCTGGTGTTTGACACTTAAATTTCCTATAGAGAATGGTGTGGGAGAAGTGCGCGAAGATCAAGGGCTTGGCTGTGAGTGTTATGTCGCTGAGCTAAAAGAGGCTAGGAAAAAAGAGAAAGGAAAAGGTGCAGAGGGGACTCTCTGCATCAAGGCTTTGGACGCAGAGCAACCAATGCTTGAGCCCTGACTCAAGTAGCATAGTCGGTTCTATAGGGGCAGTATCCACGAAAAGAGGCAAAAGGTGGAAGAGCAGCTCCTGCTGAGTTAATGATTAACGTTTCGGTTATTCAGGATGACCCGACATGGGTCCTGAAGGTTGGATCACAACTCGGTGTGAGGATGATGAAGGAGTTGGTTAGTTTTCTCTGGTTGAACCTGGATGTATTCGCATGGACGCACTCTGATATGTGTGGAATCTCGCTTGAGAAAGCAAGCCATGCATTGAACATAACTCCCAAAAATGTTTCTATGAAATAGAAGCACCACAGCCTGGGTCCGGAGAGATCCACTGCACTCAAAGAAGAAGTGGAGCAGTTGAAGAACAATTGCTTCATCCACATGCCTTATACCCGGAATGGGTATTAAATTTGGTCCTGCTAAAAAGGTCAAATGGGAATTGGAGGACATGCATCGACTATATGATCTAAACAATGCATGCCCAAAGGTTAGGTTCCCGCTCCCGAGGATTGATCAGTTGGTGGAATCAATAGCCGGACATGAACTGCTTTTGTTCATGTATACGTACTCTGGATATAATCAGATTCCAATGCTTGTCCAGACTAAGAACACACCAGTTTTATGTATTGTTATCTGCTCATGCCCTTTAGATTAAAGAACACATGAGTAACTTACCAAAGGTTGGTTAATAGGATGTTCAAAGAATAGATTGGGCATTTGATGGAAGTATATGTGGACGACATGCTCGTAAAGTCACGGCGATCGAGGAACCACATTGATGATTTGGCTGAGATGTTCAATGTTCTCTAGAAATACGGGATGAAGCTAAACCCTTTGAAATTCTCATTTGGTGTTGCGTCAAGGAAATTTTTAGGCTTTATTGTGAACTCTCGTGGGATCAAAGCTAATCTGAAACAGATCCAAGCCCTGAGAAACATTGAGGCGACGAAGACAATCAAGGAGGTCCAAAGCTTGAACGAAAAGGTCATTGCCCTAAGTTGATTCATCTCTAGAGCCGTCGACAAATGCATCCCTTTCTTTGAATTGATTAAAAGGGAAAAAGGAACTTCACTTGGATACAGGAGTGTAAAGATGCACTACAGGCTTTGGAGAGACCCTCCATTTTTTTAAAGCCGATGGATGAGAGGACTTATTTATATATCTAGCAGTGTTGGTGAATGCATTGAGCGCCACACTCGTATGAGAGGAATCGTGCTTCCAACGATCGGTCTACTACATCAGTAAGCAGTTGACAGGAGCAGAAAGAAATTACCGCAAGTTGGAAAAGCTTGCGTACTGCTTGTTGATCACTACAAGGAAGCTCCGTCCCTACTTTCAGGCTTATCCAATCAAATTTCTTACCGACCAGCCTTTGCGATAAGTCTTGCAACGACCTAAGACTTCTAGAAGGCTGTTGAAATGGAACATTGAATTAAGCCAACATGACATAACCTATCACCCCCGGAGAGCCATCCAAGGCCAAGCTTTGGCATATTTCATAGCTGAATACACTATGCGAGATGATACTCCGGAAAGCAATGGGGAAAAAATGCTAGGTGGAAGATGCACACGGATGGTGCATCAAATGAACATTGTTCAAGTGCTGGAGTTGTATTTGTCACTCCCGAGGAACGTTCAATTTGTTATGCCTTGAAGCTCGATTTCCCTATAACAAACAAAGAAGTAGAGTACGAAGCATTGATTGTTGGACTCAAAATGGCCAAGTAATTGGGGATTAAAACTTTACACATCTTTTGTGATTCCCAGGTGGTGGTGTGTCAAGTTAGGAAAGAGTTTCAAGCAAAAGGAGCGAGGCTAGCTCCTTACCTAAACCGGACCCTTGAGCTGCTCAATGACACAAAATATTACATGATAACGCATATTCCTAGAGAGGAAAATGTGAAGGCCGACTCACTGGCTAAGCTGGCCAATTTTGGAGATACGTAGCTCATGGTCCTGGTTGTGGTGGAAGTATTGTCAACTATGGGCACTGAACTTATGGATGTCGATTGGAACTTAGAGGCCGAGCATAAGAAGGAGTCATGGATGACCCCTATCAAGAATTATTTGCAGAGAGGAATCTTTTCGGACAGAAAGAGCGAACGATGGATGCTCCTTCGCCACCCTTCAAGATACATCTTTCAGCAAGGAGCACTTTACAGAAAAGGATTCTCGATCCCACTGCTATAATGTGTCGCAGCGATGAGGCCAAACATGTCCTGAGAGAAATCACGATGGGGCCTGTAGCGACCACATTGGGGGCAAACCCTGGCGAAGTAGATTCTTCGCTATGGGTATTTCTGGCTAACCGTTTACCGAGATGCAGCTGATTACACTAGAAAGTGTGACAAGTGCCAGAGGTTTGCTAAAATTCCGAAGGCCCAACTGATGGAGATTAATCAAATGGTCAGTCCCTTATCGTTTGTAGTCTGGGGAATTGATATTATCAGTGTATTGCCAATTTCTAAAGGTGGTGCAAAGTACGCCAGCGTTGCAGTTGATTACTTCACCAAATAGGCTGAGGCGGAGCCATTAACCACAATTACCATAAAGAAAGTAATCAACTTCGTGGTACGGAATATCATCTGTCATTTTAGAGTTCCATAAGCAATCATTATCGATAACTGTACCCAATTCGACAGCATTGAGTTTAAGGATTTCTGCCGTCGACATCGCAAAGAAAAGAGATTTGCTATGGTGGCACACCCCAGGCGAATGGACAAGTTGAAGTTGTAAACAAGATTATCAAGTCCATACTCAAGAAGCAATTGGAAAAGGCTAAAGGAAAGTAGGTCGATGAACTTTCATTAGCACTTTGGGCTTACCGAACAACCCACAAGTCAGCGACTGGCCACTCTATGGATCAAAGGCTATGATTCTAGTTAAGCTGGAAGTACCTTCTCATCGGGTAACTCACTACAACCCATGAACGAATGAGCAACTCCTATTGGAATCTCTTGATATGATTGATGAGAAATGCGATGAAGCTGACTTGAGAGTAGCTACGCACCGAAACCAAGTCGCCCAATATTACAATGCCAAGGTTAGGAATCAAACCTTTGAGATTGGCGACCTGGCTCTCAAACGAATCATCCTAGGCCCTGGAAACTTTGGTCCGATATAGGAAGGTACGTACGCATTAGAGCAAAAGCTTGGAGATGGCACTTTCAGGATAGCAACGGTTGACAGGATCTCAATCCCGAGGGCATGGAATAGCGAGCACTTACAACACCATTTTACTTAGAAATAAATTTATAAAGCCATGTAATAAGATAGAACCTATCATTTCCCGTCTTCATTTAATGAAATAGCTCTCTGGATATGTGCCTCTGTCTTTACATAGCTTAAGAGTTATGAAATATGACCGATTCAAATGAATCCGCATGTGTATAATGCAGGTATGCAGGTACCCAGAGTTAGGTGCCAACCAAACTTCTACGGTCCATGATCGGATCCTCAAAGTTCAACCATTCTTGGTGTCGTGAGATCTCCCCTAATTAACTCTTGTCCTTGATGTGTGAGGCAGAAGTCTAAACTAAATAGGACATGATTTGACCGTTTGCTAACTAACTCTTGTCCTTAATGTGGGGGCGGGAGTATAAACCAAATAGGATGTGAGCCATCAGCTAACTCTTATCCTTGACGTAGGGGCAGAAGTGTAAACCAAAAAGAACGTGATTTGACTGTCCATCATCTAACTCTTACCTTTGATGCGGGGGCAAAATATAATCCAAAATGGATGTGACATGACCATCTAATCACTAAAACAATGCCCGAAGTTGGAAAGACTAAAGATCCATGCCCGGTGTAAGGTGGGATCTTACCCATAAACTTTGATCAATGCCTAGAGTTAGGTGTGATTGAAAGTAAAACAACCTAGATGAGGATGTGCAAACTACGATCTTAAGTAGTTAGCTCAAACCAATGTCCGGATCTTGGCGCGATCGAATGTTACTATCCTGGAAAAGGATACCTGAACCATTATACTAAATGGCTTACCTTGACCGATGCCCGGAGTTTGGCACTTCAACGTTTACTTTGCATTCACTAGAATGAAAAAAGGCCAGTAGATCACGAAACAAACTAGTAACTTAGTCCAACCATAATCATGAAAAGGAATGGATCGCAAGTACATTGAATGGAAAGCACATCTCTAAAATAATTAAACGAATTCCAATAGAGATTAAACAAAACAAAAATCTTTGTTATTCACATTCAAAATGGAACTTGGAAGGAGAAATACAAGTTTTATTTACATCTAAATTGAGGAGGAAAAGCGGAGGCCGAATCAGCACAACACCGGTCGGGAAAACAAAAACAGAAAGTGCCTAATTGTACAACCAAAACAAAACAAAGCAACAATCACTTTTTATGCTTTGGCCTCTTTGACTTTTTCTTCTCTTCTCTAGAGGGAGGTGTAAAATGATCTGGATTCCTTCTGCCTCTTCTTGAAGCCTTGGATAGAGTGCTTTATGATGATCCAGCAGGCACGCTCTGGGTGCTCCCGTGTAGAGGAAGAGTGATGGGAACAAAGATAGTCCGACCATTCAAAGCTATGGACAAAGGAGGAGGAAAGGTCTATATCTTCTCTAGCTTGACCTCTTTGGCTAGGACAAGTTCCTACTCAAGTGAAGTCATAGTGCGACCCAATAGGGGCTTGGAGGAGCCAGTGATAACAACATCATCGTCGGTTTGAGCTCCTTGAAGCTCACCGGCCCCTTTATCCTGCAAAGCATATATCATTCGCATGCCAAGCCCAAGAGTCTCACCAGTCAGGATACTCGGCACCATCATTGAAGTAGTCAGGGTCATCGATTTTATTGTAGATGCTTGTTTTACCAACTGGAGACCTTTGTCGTGAAGCGAGACGACCTGGAGCTGACTTGAAACTTGAGAGATATAAAAAGAGAGATCAACGATATCAATTGGTGACATATGGACTCTTTGAAATACAGGTGAGGTTAATGAGATACCTCCTTCAATTTGGGATTCTATAGTGGCCGGAGTGCCACTGGAGTTCCCATCTAGGATGGGAGAAAGGACGGTGGACTTTTGCATTTGGGGTTGGTCTGGATAATATCCTGGGATAGAAGATGAATCAGAAGTAGTTTTGGATGTGTCTCTAATAGTGGCATCTTGAGGCAATGATCCGTAGCCTGCGCCTAAGTCTTTCTACACTGTATCGGCTAGCTCGGGATAGAGAATAAGCCGGCCATCTTTTAGCACCCTGGGCTCATCTCCTATCAAGATCTCCTTCTCAAGCTGTGCCAGATCCAGCTTACCACCTTTTAGGAATTCCCTTTCTTCCTCGATGAATTGTTTCCAAGAAAGGGTAAGAACTTTAGGGTAATCACGATCGAACCACTCTAAGTTGCGGAATATGAGTATGTATGCATTATACTTGTTAAGCATTGGTTCAAACTTCTCCATCATTCACTTCTCTACGACTTCAGCCTCCCTCGTGATAAGCGCATCCACATCTCTAGTGCGTTCAACCGCCTTGTCCCTTTCCTCAGGAGCGGTAACCAGCTCTTCACAATACCCTTGAGTTTCTTGGAAAACATCGTTCTTTTCCTTTGTCTCGCTCCCAAGTTTGAATGACATCGTGCTTAATTTTGTGGTGACGGCATCTCTTTCTAGCACTTAGTCGCGATTCTGGTGGTGTGCAGTCTCCATCTTATCACGATGCTTGGTCCTCTCATTTTCTAGTGCCTTGGCAGTATCCTCAGCCCTTTTCTTGGCTTCACCTTGCGATTTTCTCAAGTTTTCAACTTCGGCATCGAGATAAGCGACAATCCTTTTATCTTACACCTCTAAAAGTATTAATTTTCGATTTCAAGCTTCCTTTCCCAAGAGACCGTAGAGATCTTCGCAGTTATCCGCTTCCAATCATTATACTGATCATAAGCATACGATTCATAAGCGATAATTTTTTCTTTACCCCTAACGGAATGTCCTTCAGATTGGGCACAAACAAAAGTTCGTAAAAGCATACATCCAGAAACTGCTCCCTTAGTTCAGCCATTCGAGCATCGGCGACAAGTTGTTGCTCCGCCGTGATGACTGAAGCTTCGATCGGTTTCTTACTAGCCTTGTGATGAGAAGTCTTAGAACTGCTCTTATGGTGCCGCCGACTAAAAGATCGACTGGAATGGGATGGTCTCAAATGCGCACAGGAATAGAAGCTATAGGGGGTACACAAGAAGCATCATGTGGTGGCAATTGATCACGACGACCAGAGTGCCTATCTGAGCCTCTGGGCGGAGGTGATCTACACTTGAAACGGTGTCCGAAAGAAGAATCCCCCGATGGATAACCTTTGTCATAAAAACCTCCATCCCAACCGCCCCTATCTCGGCTAGACCGATAGCTAGATTAATAATCTCGACCACTGCCTTAATGGTATGTGCTAGGACGATACCTATATGGCCACGATACGTTTTCCTCCAAGGATTAAAATATATACTTCTTCCTCTCCATAGATCCTGCAAATGAAACAAGAATAAATTAGTTTCGACTAGAAGGGATGCGAGTCAGGTACAATGCAGTGCATATGTGTGCGAGTGTTCTAGTGCCCCATCGACGGACCGTTTCTGGAACTCTGCTCATAAGAGTGATCTCTCCCATGCTAGTAGGAATGATGTCATTGTCAAATCGAAGGGAAGAGTCGAGACCCTCTAGGCTCATGTTCCCAATATCGAAGGAGCCAAATTTGGTAGGAATTGGCCCTAAGTTAGCGAATGTATATGTTGATGTAAGAGAGGGAGTTTTCTCTGCAGTTGTGACTGGTGGAGGTTGTGTGGAAGTTGGTGCTTTGGAATTCTTTACAACTAGCCTCTTCTTCGGAGCAGATTGTTGGTCATCTTTGGGTTGTTCAGTCAAAGATTCGTGTCTCACATTAGCATCATCATGACCAGTTTCACCACCTACATCTATAATTTCTTCTTCTTCGGCGCGTTCTTGCTCTCTTTCAACTTCACCCTTGGACTTGGGACTGGGTGCACATCAGAGTTTACATCACCACCTACATGCGAGTTATTATCATCATCACCATCATCGTTAGAAACCACTTGGACTGGACTAGTGCTACAGCCCGCTTCTAGCAAATTATGAGCTAGGAGATTCTCATCGGAGAGAAGAATTCCAATATTTCTATCTTCCTTCGAAAGTTCCATATGAACTCTGATGGCATCTGCAAGAGACGCACTGCTGGGTCTCATCGGAACATCTTAATGACAGAAAATAATATGAGTTAAGCTTGTAAATTCACAAGGTGAGTTCATAGCAAATAAATGAAGAATAACTTACGTATAGATAGCCATCTTCATGCAAATCTAGGTGTATATTGGACATAAAACCATTCACTCTTGAAATAGCTCAACTTATTCCATGTACCGGTAACAACTCTACTGCTCTTGGTCGATTCTAGATAGATCAAAGAAGGGCTTCTTTTTTGGCTCTTGAAACTATAAATATACTGAATCTCATCGTCACTAGGCACTCGGTACAAATGTTGATCAAAGACAATATACGTGCTGTAGAGGAAGGCATAGCTATTCAGATGTAGTTGCATCGGAGCTAACCTCATGAAGTTCAGGACTCAACGAATAAATTGGCTGAATGGTAGAACGCATCCCACCAGGCACATATATCTATTGCAAGTAGTACAACCCTCTGAGGGATTATGAGCTCTCTGGTGATGAGAAAGGACTAGTATGTGCTCAAATGGAATCCCGTGTTTATCATAGATTCTTCGGAGTGACCCCTCTTCTATTTTTGAAGCAATGGAATCGACGTGAGCATCTAAAATGATAACATCCTCGAGAGTGTCAGGAGCAACTTCTATTTCCACTTCAAGGCCTTCTTCAAGCATTTGAGGAACCTCTAGATGAAGTTAATCCGCTTGTGGGTTTTCAACCGGAGGTATGGACTATGCCTGAGTTTGTTGTGCAAGTGGAACCATAGTCAAGCTCGACTCGGTAGATTCGACATATTTGGAAGTAGATGAACCTGCAGTTTGAGTGGTAAGATGCTTGGAACGTCTATGCTCCATTTCTATAAAAACTCAACAAATGATCAACATCAGGTTATTTATAAGCTGTACCCCCATGCTAAAGTTTAACCTAGTGTGGTGTCGTGCGGTGTAGATTTTCAATATTATACGACAGTTCATTTTAAGAATTTTGATATCACTCGAAGTGATCGTCATCGCTGACCCCACGAGCTTCATTTCATTGGTTGAACTTTGAAAATACATCGAAACACAAGAGATAGCACTTGGCGAGTGGGAATACAAGCTGAAAACTTAAGAGATTTTTCAAATTCTAAAACCTACCAAGTCTCGGATCAGCATCAATCCGAGACTCAATGGATTTTCTTCCCTTTTCCAATCACCTTCTCCCAAGCCAAGGCACTACTACCACCGTGAAGCCAACCATGTCCGCATCCAATTACTCCTCCTACCTAACTCAGCTAATTTCAAATGAGCCTTAGGGAGCACAAGGCTTTGGTTCGGGTAAAGGTATGCGTTATGAAGCTACAAATCTAGTTCGAGATCAACGAACCTTAATTGATGATCGACGACGTGAGTCTGAGTGTAAGAAGGCAAGCAGAGTTTAAACGCTTGCAAGGGAAAGTGTGAGTGTAATTCGAAGGGCGAGAGTTTTAATGGCAAGCTTGGGTCTTGGTTCGGTAGCAGGAGTAAAGTGAAAAGGAGAAGTGAAATGGGTTATATAACCCAGCAAGATTGATTATTTGGGCAAACAAGTAGGACTTCTCTAAGTCCTGGATCAGTATTGATCCAAGAATTTAGGTCGGTACCGAGTCGTAATTTTGAAAAAAAAGGAAAAAACTAACAAACTATAACAATGGTGGTTTACTTATGCATATCTACATGAGCATGTTCATGCACTTGGGGTTCAACAAGATCGTGCACATGAACACGTGTGCATGAACATATCCAACACGACAACTAAAATCAAAGGGAATCAAATTCAAACCTAGAAAGTCTATGAAAGGAGTTAGTTCAAAATTACTAAACTTGGAATAATGGATTGTGAGAGTGCACTGCAGATTTAAAGTACTAAATACTGGTAAAGCATCATGATGGATGGCTATAGACATGACTTTCAAAGATCAATCCGCTGGATGGGCAACAACCATTCAAAGAATAGAGTGGAGTCCTTTACAGCAACCCTGACTTATCTCGATTCAAAGCACATCATGTTTAAAGCATGATGTACTTTGAGGGGCAAGTGTTATCCAGCTTTTGACCAGGCACTATGTGGATATACTGGACGAATCAAACTTGGAAACTATCAAGACGGAATGCCCGGAGAGATGGCCCAGGAGTCCAGAATCCAAATGCAAATGGAATTATGGAGGTAAATACCAAACCATTCAAAGAGACCAGGAGACAGGATCCACCCAAGTGTTGGATTCGTACAGATCCAACATCTTGGATCGATACTGATCCAACTTTCTTCCTCCGAACTTGCCTCCTCCTACTCACTCTACTTGATACTAGAAGCCTATTTCAAGTGTTATCTTGTTGATCCCATGCAATTCTCCATCGATCTCCATGAGCACTCAAAATCAACAACTCCATTCTTCCATAGATCCATTATTTAGATTTACAAACAAGCTAATTCTACTGTAAACATGTTTGGAATCACGAAGCTAACCACAAATTGAGCCAAGAAAAGGAGTTGAAAATCAACAATATGAAGAATTTATGCTTTTGTACCGATCCAAGCCCATGGATCGGTACCGATTCTTGATAATTGCTGAGGCGTCCACCTATTTTCTTGGGGAAATAATCTATGGCATGGAAAACAATGTGGAGATCATGGGGCTGAGATTTTAGGCTTTCTACATTTATAAATAGAGGGGCATGTCTCATTTTTATGGATCTTTTTGGCTCTTGCTTTCTCTACTCTAATTTTTTTTAATCACCCACGGACTTATATCGATTCGTAAGAATAACTGCTTATAATCCAGTGATCTAAGCAATAAAATCACTAAGTGGACGTAGGCCCAGATTAGCCGAACCTCTATAAATGTTGTGTGCTCTTTTATTGCTTATTTTCATTTATTTTCTTCACTTTTTATCCCCTACACAATCTTTTGGGTGTCTATGCCACTTTTGATTCAAATATATATATATATGTATGTATGTATGTATGTATGTATGTATATGTATATGTATATGTATATGTGTATATATATATATATATATTCAGTTTATGTTACCAAAAAATTTCATTTATTTTTTTGACCTTATTAATTATGAGTGGAGTGGATAAATATCTGATATCCGCCTGTATCTGAGGATTTGGATTTCCGATATTCGAAAATAATTTTGGATGCAGATGCGGATATGACACTATCCGCATTTGAAAGTATCTGTTGTCAAACCTACAAAAATTTGATAATAACATGTTGTTATTAGAAACTTCCATTTTTTGTAATCTTTAGGTAACCAAATGAATGCAACATACTACATGAATATGATCATTTCGTTATTCAGGAAACCACTGCTTAGTAATTTTGGCGTCTTCTCATTTCATTCCCAGCATATCACAAAAGGGATTATTTATACAAAAAAAATTTAACCTCAAATTATTAGCTTAAAACATTTTCTTAGTATAACTAAATATATATATCGACATAGGTTGGTCGACAGTTATTTCATAAAAAAGCTTATAAAATAATATATTCACATCTCTTAACAACTGTTTATTTGTTTTATTTTCTTTGTTTTAATAATATTACTATCAACATAATAACTACATAATAAATATAATGTTAGAACTAGCATTAAGAACACCCATATAATGGTTTAGTTTTAGCCTGGTACAAAAGGATAAAAGATGTCATAATGGTACAATTAAGATGTTAAATACATAAAGTATATGATAATTTGCACTAGTTTAAAAATTGATTCATATTCCATGGTGACTAACCCTTCCACCCTAATGCAAGCAGATCTCTCCTCCATATCCTTCGATTCTCTTCACCGTAATCCCCCTTTCCTGCCCCTAATATCGATAGCAAGTCTTCACTATGGTCATGTCAAGGAGATCTTACATAGTCGAATTCCACAATTGTAGTTATTTCCCTAACTATGTCTATGATGAAAAAACCTAATATAAGATCCTATCCGATGCAATCAATGCCTCACTAGCAAATCCTAAAACCATCAGCCCTAATCGAAGCCAATCGCCGATCAACATACCCCCATTCGAACATTGAAACATCCCTATCCATGATCCGATCAGTCTTCGGCTAATAGCGAGTAATCATCTGTTGATCTCTATTCCCTTCAAATTATTCCCTTTGACAGAGCTTTCCCCAAGGAAATGTGTGAAAGTGTACGTGTAGTACTAAGGATCGTGTAATATGGTATATAAATGCGGAAACTGATAATAGCAGTAAAATAAAAATTAAAGTAAGCACACCAGGAATTTTTATACTGGTTCGAACTTCCCGTTCTACGTGCAGTCCCAGAATACCCTCTGGATTTAAACTAAACCCCTCACTTAACCCGGAGGAATAGGTATACGACACCTGAGCAGCTGATCTGGATTTTTTCCGCCTCAACAGCCGAAGAGGACTTCAACTTAATACAAATAGCTTGTTGACGAATGTATTCTGAATAACACTGATTGTCTTTTGATAGTACAACTTTCCTATAATCAAATCCTTAAGAGCATATATGTGTGTGAAGATTTAGAAAGAAGATAATCACGTAGAATCAAAGTATATGAATTAAATCAAGGATTCTAGTGATATTAAATAAGAATGAATGCTTTTATTTGCAGATAATAATAGAGAATAGATTTCAGAATTATAAAACAAGAATCAGTTATTGTAGAAGTGAATTGAACATGTTTATATAGTTGTAGAATAGTTACAATCTTTCATGAAGAGTTTCAATCAAGAGTTGTGTCCATATCTGTTGGATTAAAGGACATTCCTCTTCATGAACAATTGCACCTCTTCAGAAAACTAGCCGTTATGTTCTGGTCGGTTGACCGAGAAACCTGGGTCGGTCAGCTGAGTTTACAGACGTGAATAAAACGGTGCATATCTGTGCACTTGACACAAAGTCGGTCGGCCAAAGTTTCTGGTCGGTCGGCCGACCTGCTGTTAATTGCACAGTGCACACTTATTTTTGTATAAATCAATTTGTGTGTATGTGTGACTACTTGAGGAATGATTTTAACAATATTCTAAGACTCAATAAAATAAAATATTCATACTAATATCTGGATTGTAGTCTTGTCTCCTTTGTAGTGTACAATATACAGTTATTCTCCTTTTTGTCGCTTTCATATAGTATTCTCGTCGTATGATATTGAAGCTTGTGTCATGAATCAAAACTCATGAATCAACATTCTCCCCCTTTTTGATTGATGACAATACTTATGTGATGAAATAGTATTATAATTCTCCCCCTGAATATATGGCGACTTTTCTGCTAAGAATTTGTTAGTTTTCATATATTTCTCCCTCTTTTTCATCGACAAAAAGGAATACTTATTAGATGTATTATAAAAAATATGGAACATGTAACACAAGTAAGAAAGCATCAAGTTTTTAAATATTACATAGTTAAAAAAGATAGGAATATTTTCATAGTTACACAACATTTAACAATAGACATATTGTTCATAAATAATACTTGAAATTAAATTGAAAAAAAAATATGATCACTCTTCATCATCATCGAAATCCTAAAATTCTGGATGAATATTTTCATCCAGAGGAGCCAGTTCCTTACCGCGTCTTTGAGTGTGAGGTACGTGAGTTGCCGATGTGCTGGAACTTGTGTTATCTGAAGTAGACCAAGAGAAATTTGGCGCTGGTCTTTTTTCGGGAGCAACAAAAGAGGCACCGGCTTCGGAAGTACATTATAAGGCATCCCATAAATTCACAAAGAAGCCCTTGATTTTCTTGAAACGACCATCAATCTTTCGTAGTCGGGCATCCAAGGTTAGTTGATTTTGAGCCAAAATATCAATGGCCGCTTCCGTATTCATTCCGGGAGTTGGTCTTTGAATTGAATGTTGGCGAGTTACACGTTCCGTAGCATGAGTTGATGGTTGTGGTGTGGAGAAGCTACGACGTAGTTGTTCGCTAGGAGTAGTACACCATTGGTTAAATGTTATGAATCTAGGAGGTGCATCGGGCAACTTCATTAGTTTTATGGTCCTTGAATCAAAAGAACGAACTTTGGATGTTTCGGACTCCGGAGCATGGGTGACGAAGCTATTGATCAACCTCATTATATATTCTCCATAATAAATATGGAACATTTTTCTTTGGTTGAAAGAGAGAAATTCATCCATAAGAAGTTGTGACCAATTTACTCGTATATTTCCGCAAATAGCATACAATGCTTTGAAGTTTTCGGGATATACTAAGTGATATGAACCACCTCTAGGAACTAGAGATTTCATCATGAATCGATGAAAGAGTCTGGCTTTAGGTCGAAGGGATGAAGATTGTCTTAAATCAGTAGCGTCATCTTCAAAAAATAGATGGCTTATCCGGTCACGAGTTGATATATTACAATCTACATCGTGTAACGAAATTCCACCCGGTCGAGCATTTAAAATATGGTTAATTCGATCAATGGAGAGGAAAATTGAAGTACCACAAACCGATGTCCAAACACAATTATCAGTGTTTTTTGGTGGATTGACGAGATTAAGGTTTGCTAGAAATAATTTGACCATAATATGATTGATTTTCAAGTTATTTTTTCTATGGTCAAGGAATGTATCAATTCCACTCTCAATAGCGGCATTTTCAATACCGTAAGAAGTGAAATCAGGGTAGCTTACAAATGATTCTTCAAAGATTTTTGCGTCTTGAAGTTGTATCCATCTTTGAAGAGCTATATCATTGACTAGCCATGAAGCAATTTGAGTATCCACTGGAGTAGATGAAGATGAGCCACCGGTAGTCTTTGATTTCTTCTTGGGAGCCATTTGTTTTTGGAAGAAAATATAAAAATTTGAGAAGTTTTAATGGGGGCTAGGTTAAAAGAACTGTAATTGGGAAAGTAAGAGTGAAGAGGTAGGTTGAAAAAGTGAATGGATGGGTTGTTAAAAAGGAATATAAACAGCAGATTTATACGTTCGGTCGACCGGTAGTCTGGGTCGGCTGACCGATCTGGTAATCTGAAATTTGCTGAAACTCTCGGGAAGGGTTCGGCTGACCGACTCAGGGTCTTCGGTCGACCGACCCTGTTGGAAATGTATTTTTGAAATTCACGGGAAGGGTTCGGTTGACCGATTCAGGGTCTTCGGTCGACCGACCCTGTTAGAAATGCACTTTTTGCAGTTTTATAAAGAAATATATTTTATTATCAATGCACTATATTTATACATTTTATTGAAAAACAACAACATATATATATATATATGCATAAAAAAAAATTTAGCCACCGTTCGTTAAAATCTACGTTCCCATGAGTTTGGGGACGGAACATCTTCTATAGGTGACCATCTTGGAGTTATTGGAGTTTGAACAGGGTTTGAAGAGGATGAGGGTCTATAAGAAGGTTCAGCAACATCATCCTTCTTTGATGAACAAATTTTCGTGGCAATCTTTTCTAGAAAACTTAAACGTCTTGCTGTGACTTTTTGTTCATAGTAGAGTTCCCGTTGCATATCCATTTGTTGTCGTTGGTAGTGATGTATTTCATCAATTTTTTGTTTGGTGGATGGAGATATTACCATCGTATTCTTCCCTTTTTTCTCTTCAGGTGTATAGCCTGTATGGGAGTCTTCCCATGGTTTCCACCCATGTTTGGGGTCTTTATCCGGAGAAGAGAATTCAAGGACACGTTTAGGTATGGGAAAGGTAGGATAGGGGCCATTTTCAGGAATGCGGTCGGAACCATCATCGTCCGGAGATGTGTATGATAGATGGGAGTTTTCAGAATTATAGTAGTCATTGTTTAAAGACATTTTTCAAGTTTTGTTTTTAAAATTTTCTTAGTATATGTTTTGAAAGATAAGCATAGTATATATAAACATCTGTTTGCTGAAAAATTAGTGGATAGGAACTAATTTTAAATATAATCACAGAAGTTTAACAATAAAACTGTTTGTAAATGTATGATTTATAGGTTTAGAACTAAAAATAGTTTTTCTGAAATCAAAAAAAATAAAACAAACTTTAAAGAAAACTGAGACAAGAAACACCCATAGCTCAAGTAGCTATAACACAACATCTAACAAGCAAGTCAGAGGTCATGAGTTCGAGTTCCGCTTTGGTCAGAAATAAAACAATTTTTGTTTTTCAATATTTTTTTGCCTATTTTTATTTATAAATCTTTTAAAGACATTATTCCTAAGTCACGTCTAAGTTTTATAAAAATATTTTCATTTAGTGGTTTAGTAAAAATGTCAGCAATTTGATTTTCAATATTAATAAATTCTAAATTTATTAATCCTTTTTCCAAACAATCACGAAGAAAGTGATGACGAATATCAATGTGTTTTGTTCGTGAGTGATTGACCGGATTTTTAGAAAGATTTATTGCACTAGTATTATCACAATAAATTATAGATTTTTCAAGATGACAGTTAAAATCTTGTAGTGTTTGTTGCATGTATACGACTTGTGCACATGCCAAAGCAGCAGATATATATTCTGCTTCACACGTCGATAAAGAAACACAGTTTTGTTTCTTACTAAACCAAGAGACTAAGGAACGTCCAATTAAATGACACGTTCCGCTCGTACTTTTTCGATCCGTCCGACTTCCTCCAAAATCAGCATCGCTATAGGAGACTAATTCGAAAGGACATTCTTTCGGATAAAATAGCCCGAAATCTTTGGTTTTAGTTAGATAACGAATAATACGTTTAACTGCTCGCATATGTGATTCTTTGAGATTTGCTTGAAATCGAGCACATAAACAAACACTCATCATAATATCGGGTCGACTCGCTGTCAAATATAGTAAATATCCAATCATACTACGATATAGTTTCTGATCAACACTTTTGCCATCCTCATCTCTATCGAGATGAATCGTTGTGCTCATAGGAGTTGGTTTGGCAGAAGTGTTTTCCAGACCAAATCGTTTAATTAAATTATTCAATATTTTTCTTGATTAATAAAAATTCCATTTTCAATTTGTTTAATTTGTAATCCAAGAAAATATGACAATTCTCCCATATGAGACATTTCAAATTCATTTGTCATTATAGTCGAAAATTCCTGACATAGTTTTTCATTTGTCGAGCCAAAAATGATATCATCAACATATATTTGAATTATTAAAATATCTTTATTAGTTTTCTTAATAAAAAGAGTTTGATCTACTTTACCAATTTCAAAACCAGATTCTAGTAAATAGGTTTTAAGACGATCATACCAAGCACGTGGTGCTTGTTTTAAACCGTATAAAGCCTTTTTGAGTTTATAAACATGATCCGAAAATTTTTCATGATTAAAAAGAGGTGGTTGTTCAATAAAAACATTTTCTTTTATGTATCCATTTAAAAATGCACTTTTAACATCCATTTGATAAAGTTTAAAATTATGAAAACACGCGAAAGCCAATAAGATTCGTATTGCTTCAAGTCGGGTGACTGGAGCAAACGTTTCTTCGTAATCAATTCCCTCTTCTTGATTATATCCTTGTGCAACTAATCTAGCTTTATTCCTGGTTATATTTCCTAGTTCATCTGCTTTATTTTTGAAAACCCATTTAGTACCGATGACTGATTGATCACTAGGTCTAGGAAATTTCTTCTGGAACAATAACAAAAACTTTTTTGAATGAGTTCCCAAACTTCGTTTCGTTCGAATTGATTTAGTTCTTCTTGCATGGCAAGAATCCAGTAGTCATCAGTTGAGGCTTCTTTTATATTCTTAGGTTCTATGTTAGAGAGAATAGCTACATGACCAACTTGATTTAATTGATGTCTGGTTTTAACATTCGTATTAACTTCTCCAATTATATTTTACACAGGATGATCTCGTAAAATTCTAGGTGGAGATTTTATTATATTAGGAGTAATATTCTCATTTTCAGTAATATCATGATCATTAACGAAATTTTCTTTAGTTTTGCTATTTTCATTATGAGTAGTTTCATCATCAGAATCAATAGTAATATTTGGATTTATATATTTAAAATTTTTGTCAAATGAAACATGTAAGCTTTCTTCAATAATTTGAGTTCTTTTATTATAGATTCGATAAGCTTTGCTTCGTTCCGAATATCCAACGAATATTCCTTCATCGGATTTTGGATCGAATTTGCCTTGTTGATCTTTAGTATTCAAAATAAAACATTTAGAGCCAAAAACTTTAAGATATGAAATATTTGGTTTTCTTCCATTTAGAAGTTCATATGGAGTATTCTTAGTTAATGGTCGAATAGAAACACGATTCAATACATAACAAGCAGTAGCTACAGCTTCTGCCCAAAAATGTTTTGATAAAGTGGTTCCATTTAATAAAGTTCTTGCACATTCTTGTAACGTTCTATTTTTCCTTTCTACAACTCCATTTTGTTGTGGTGTTCTAGAAAACGAAAAATTATGGTTAATACCTTTCTTGTTACAAAATTGTTCAAAAGCTTCATTTTCAAATTCTCCTCCATGATCACTTCTTATATTTTTAATTTTCAAACTTTTAATATTTTGGATTCTTTGAACAAAAACTTTAAAATTATCAAAAGTATCACTTTTATTTTTCAAAAAGAAAATCCAAGTATATCTAGAAAAATCATCTACAATAACAAATACATATCTATTATGATTAATAGACTGCACTTGAGTTGGACCAAAAAGATCCATGTGTAAAAGTTCAAGTGGTTGTTCTGTAGATATTACTTTCTTTGACTTAAAAGAGGATTTTGTTAGTTTTCCTAATTTACATGCATCACAAAATATATTAGTTTTGAATTTTATATCGGGTAATCCTTTAACTAATTTGTTTTTAGCTAGTTTGTTGATAGTATTATAATTGATGTGACAAAATCTTTTGTGCCAAAGACAGGAATCGTTTTCTTTAGCTACTAAACACAAATTTGAATCATTATTAACATTCATATTTAAGATATAAATGTTTTTATCTCTTTTTCCTTTGAAAATAGTGTTATGATTTTTATCGAAAATATTACATTTATTTTCTGAAAAATTTATATTAAAACCTTTATCGCATAGCTGACTAATACTTAATAAATTGTGTTTTAAATTTTTAACTAATAAAACATCAGTAATGAGAGGTAAATTAGAGGTACCGTTGCTACTGACATCGCCTTTGCCGATGATATATCCTTTTGAGTTATCTCCAAAGATGACTGCTCCTCCATTTGAGTATATAATGTTTGACAACATTTCTTTGTTTCCAGTCATGTGTTTTGAGAAACCGCTATCTAAAATCCATTTTCCTCTCTTCTTATGTGGTACCTGCAAAAAGTTTATAAAAAGTTGGTACCCAATCTCTTTAGGGTCCTAAGAGTTAGATCTTAGGAAGCCAAACCCATACGGGTTCAGAATTCCCTTTATAAACATAATTCTTGTTAACAGTTTCCATAAATATTTTGATATGTTTATTCCTTATCAAAACATTATTTGTTTTTGGAATCCATATCTTGATGGTTTTAGTATTAGGGTAAACTGTTTTCTTAATATCCTTCTTAATATTATTATTATTCCTACTTTTAGCAAAATTATTTTGTTTCTTAAATCCTAGTCCAGATTTATTGTTAGAGGATTGAGAATTTTCAAGTATACTAGAAAGATTCTCTCTTCCTTTATTGAAATTAGATACATTTTTTGAAATATCATCAAATTTTATTTTAAGACTAGATTTTTCTAACTCTAAATCCTTAATCTTAGAGTTTAAACTATTATTTTTGAAAAGTAAAACATCATTTTTATTTTTCTGAATTTCTAGTTCTTCAGATATTGACGAAATTTGAGAAGATAAGTTAGAATTTGATTGTTGAGAACTTTCAAGTTCATCTTCTAATATTTTCTTCTCATCTTTCAGCATATCTACTTCTAAGACTGTTCTATCTAACTTTCTTTGCAACTCCTTATTTTTCTTTTTAAGTTGCTTTGCTAAATTTACTAATTCAGAATTTATTTCAATTAAATCTTCAAAAGTAAAATCACTTACATCGTCTGACGAAGCCATGAAGCACACATTTGCTTGTTCATTATCACTTTCACTCTCTGATGAGGATGATGAGTCAGTGTCATCCCCAGTGACAGAAAAAGCTTTTCGTTTGGTTTTGTCCTTCTTGAAATTATTCTTTTTACGCTCTGGACAATCCTTCATCATGTGTCCTTTCTTATGACATTCATAACATTCCATTGCTGAAGATGATGGTTTGCTGCTATTGGAATTGTTGTTGGAATTATTTTTGTTTCCCTTGAATTTGTTTCTGTTGAATTTCAAATACTTTTTGAAATTTTTAGCGATCATTGCCATATCTTCATTATCTGAGTCGGAATCATCTTTTTCTGCTTGGAATGCCATATTTTTATTTTCTTGTGCTCCATTTCTTTTTGCCTACAAATTTACTTCGTAGGACATTAAATTACCTATCAATTCCTCTGGTTTTAATGTTGACAAATCACTTGCTTCTTCAATGGCTAAGACTTTTCTTTCCCATTCGTCCGTTAAAGAATTTAAGATTTTTGTAACAACATCAAAATCAGTAAACTTTTGTTCTAGTGATAGTAAAGCATGATAAATATCCTGGAATCTAGAGTACATGTCATTTATAGATTCATTTGGCCTCATTTTGAAAATTTCAAATTGATTTTTCAACATAGAGATTTTGCTTAATTCAACTTTGCTCGTTCCTTCATGTGTTATCTTAAGTGTTCTCCAAATTTCATAACTAGAAGTGCACATGCTAACTCTATTGAATTCATTTCTATTTAATGCACAAAATAAAATATTCATAGCCTTTGCATTTGATGTAGCATCTAGTTTTTGCGTGTTACTCCAAGTTGAGTATTCTCCAGTAGGAGTTGTGTACTCGCTTTGTATAACATTCCAGATATCAAATCCACTAGATTGCATATAGATTCTCATTCTAGTTGACCAATAATTGTAATTTATACCATTAAAAAGTGGAGGTCGTGAAGTTGATTGACCCTCTGTGAAACTAGTATTAGTGTTAGTGTCAAAATCGTTAGTATGTGTTGTTGCCATATTACTAGAAATAGATATCAAATAACTTTGTGACGGTTATAGGATAACCTGGCTTTGATACCAAATGAAAGTGTACGTGTAGTACTAAGGATCGTGTAATATGGTATATAAATGCGGAAACTGATAATAGGAGTAAAATAAAAATTAAAGTAAGCACACCAGGAATTTTTATACTGGTTCGAACTTCCCGTTCTACGTCCAGTCCCAGAATACCTTCTGGATTTAAACTAAACCCCTCACTTAACCCGGAGGAATAGGTATACGACACCTGAGCAGCCGAACAGGAATTTTTCCGCCTCAACAGCCGAAGAGGACTTCAACTTAATACAAATAGCTTGTTGAAGAATGTGTTCTGAATAACACTGATTGTCTTTTGATAGTACAACTTTCCTATAATCAAATCCTCAAGTGTATATATGTGTGTGAAGATTTAGAAAGAAGATAATCACGTAGAATCAAAGTATATGAATTAAATCAAGGATTCTAGTGATATTAAATAAGAATGAAAGCTTTTATTTTCAGAGAATAATAGAGAATAGATTTCAGAATTATAAAACAAGAATCAGTTATTGTAGAAGTGAATTGAACATGTTTATATAGTTGTAGAATAGTTACAATCTTTCATGAAGAGTTTCAATCAAGAGTTGTGTCCATATCTGTTGGATTAAAGGACATTCCTCTTCATGAACAATTGCACCTCTTCAGAAAACTAGCCGTTATGTTCTGGTCGGTTGACCGAGAAACCTGGGCCGGTCAGCTGAGTTTACAAACATGAATAAAACAGTGCATATCTGTGCACTTGACACAGAGTCGGTCGGCCGAAGTTTCTGGTCGGTCGGCCGACCTGCTGTTAATTGCACAGTGCACACTTATTTTTGTATAAATCAATTTGTGTGTATGTGCGACTACTTGAGGAATGATTTTAACAATATTCTAAGACTCAATAAAATAAAATATTCATACTAATATCTGGATTGTAGTCTTGTCTCCTTTGTAGTGTACAATATACGGTTATTCTTCTTTTTGTCGCTTTCATATAGTATTCTCGTCGTATGATATTGAAGCTTGTGTCATGAATCAAAACTCATGAATCAACAATGTGAAAAAATACCATCAACGGTAACTGAATCTGCTCCCAAACAATGAGACAACTCTATTTTTATTTGTGTGATTGGATCCAGACCATACTACCCTTACTTCAAAGCTTATATTTCTCATGTTTGTAAACTGGTTGAAAATATTCAAATTTTCACTAAAGATAGTGGGTTTTATGTCATTAAATTTGATATAAAAGATGACTGCAATAAAATTATTTAAGGAGGTCCATATTTTTGTTACAGAAAACTTGTTATGATGTAGCGCTGGACTCCTGGTTTGAAACTAAATAAAGAATTCTTACAATCGATTCCATTTGGGTTCGATTTCCAAGACTTTATCTTGACTATTGGATGAAAGACGGTAAAAGTAAAATTGCTTTGGTATTTGGTTTTCCAACTAAAATAGATTAGATTACCGAAGGTATGATCAAAATCTCTTATGCTAGAATACTTACTCAGATTAATAGTAGCTCTAACTTTCCTAATCGAGTGGCTATAATTAAAGGAAAAATCGATATGATCTTACAAGATGTTGAGCATGAATGGATTCCCATAAAGTGTCAAAACTGTAATAATTTTAGATGTAATTATAAGTATTGTGCTTCTGAGAAAGTGTACCTAAGCAATCAACCAAAGCAATGGTAAATGGATATAGACACATTGAATGCACCTCAGATTCTAGATGATTTATAATGACTCAACTAGAGATAATAATTATTACAACATGAAAACCGCACTTGAAGATGCATTAGTCCAAATAATACATTCACAATCTGATTTATATGCATGGGATAAGACAAGTAATAAAAATCCGCTAAACGAATCAACTCAGAATATGCAAAACCAAATTCACTATAAGAAAATTAATTTTTAACAGCTCTTAATTACCGCGTTTTAGGGCAATATGCTCTCCATTTGTATTTTAAAACTTCAAATAATATAAAATATTTGTTAAACCGCTACCTAAACATTTACCCGCTTATGTTATTATTCCCCTCCATTAATTAATTCCGCGGTAACCTTAATTCCTAAAAAATAGCCGACGTATGCCAACCTAATTCCTCCATCTCACTAAAAAAATTGCTGCCATTCCATCCCAAATTACCGCCGCTTGTTGACTCAAATTTTGTTGCTACCCAATCCCCTTCCGAATCAATCAAACCACTGCTACCCTATCTCCCTTCGACTACATCAAACAGCTATCGTCCCATCCTCCATCAACTACATCAAATGACTACCTCCCATCCTTCTCCGACCCCATCAATTAGCTGCCGTCTACATCGAGGACACGGAAGACACAAGTGGAATTGACAAGCCTTTCGGTAATTTTTTAAGGCTATTAAGATTTTTTCTTTGGTTTTAATTAAGATACAATGCTTTCCTATCTACATCGAGGTCTCACTTTTCCGTATTATTCATAAAAAAATCCTTCTTGCAAAACTCCTTTTTACTGTAATTGTTTCATTTATACATAGCAAAAATGCAAAAATATAAACAGTATACAGAAGAAATGGAAGAATATAAAATTTTCTTCAGTATATAAAAAGGACCTACTTCTTTAGAAATACGAATAGTATATAGCAGAAATATAACACCCACCTCTATACCTATGCTATCCAAAAGTAGTATAGAGTAATACTGTCAGATTATACAAAAGATGAGGCCATATGGGGTACAAATGTAAATATTCGCTTGGACTAACAGTGCTATGTATTAAAACATCAAATAAATATCTCTTTTAAACGTACGTAATATCGGTACAATAAAAACACATATGCCTTGCAGACAGAACAATACATAATATATAGTAAGTCACATAGGACACAGAGTCAAATGAAGCAATAACATATAATATATAATGCAATAATACCATTAGAATAGAAGATGTATCAAATGTCAACTATCTTGAAATAATATGATGAACAATCAATATACAACTTGGTATCATATACACAGTGAATCAATGTCATATAAATATCTTACACCATCCTAGTGTATGTCTCCTCTAAGCCCACTAAAATAAATGATGGTCATATCATCCCTGTACCTGAAGTGTCTCGGACTGATTGGAGTATTATAAAATAACACATGGGTCAGACTACGTATAATCAAGTATAATAATAAGGGTAACGCAGAGTAAACATGGAATGATAGTATAATACTCTATCATAAACAATCAAATCATCAGACAACGTCACTGAATGTATATAAATATAGTAATGAATGCCTTGAATATATGTATAATGCCATAGACAATTTATCAAGGCATCACATCATCCAAATATCCTATATCCACATAAAACAATCAGAACTGATATTAAAAGATATCATCACCCATATAGAAATACATCAATTCAGAAATCATAAAATCAACACAAATGGGTCAATCACACATATCCAGAAACCATAATCAAATCTAGAAATATCACTAAAGGAGATATCATAAAGTATAATCAGGCTAGCAGGAAGCATGGCCCAAATATATCTCTCAATCTCAATAAAAATCATCAATACATATAAAATATGTTAGGCTGCCTATCAAATACTGAGAATCTACTATATATTGGATATGCATCTCAGGTATAATCTCATTTCCTCAACATCTATTTGTAAACATCATGACTAGAAATGGCTGTATATTAGACATGAAGTCCCAACTAAAGCCATCTATATAATAATATGCGGCACCCGGCCTACATAAATGCTACAGTGAGGTGTATTAATCGTATATGACAACCAACTACTCCATAAGTACTAGAAGGGAGAATGATAGCACTAAACAAGCTCCAGAGACACTAAGCCTCCATAGTCTTTAGTTTCCTTGCATTCATCGTGACATATATCCACCGGTGTGCTCGTCAACGTGAGGACTGATCAGTCATGACACAACAAATGCTCCTATAGGTAACAGACTGTCGGCCTAGTAACATAACGGCGATCGCACAAAGCGTAAGCACTAAGCAATAATATAAGCAGAAAGCCATATAGAGTGTCATGGATCTTGGGAGCGACCCTATGATCTGGCCATTAGGGTGGATTCTAGCCATTTGGTCTTCTCCAACAAACATAATAGGAGTACATCATAATGGTGGCATAGAGAACCAATACATGTAAACAAGAAGTCATCATCAAGCACAAAGCCATACTCGCTAAATATAGGCACAAAGCCGTATATCACTACATGTATCACCCCACATTATCTACTATATTCTCGTCACGTGAGTGTCATCTATTTACAATGAATAAACGAATAACAACAACGTCCCATACAACTGCATGATACTCAAACGTCCATTCACTACGTATAAACTACACTTAAACTATCCAGTATTCTGTTTAACGAGTCCAAAGAATAACCGGATAAATATTACTGAAAGTCCCATACCAAACAGTATTACAACTCCGTTTGTTCTAATTCCTCGTCAAACATAATAAAATATCATGAAACCATATCAAGGATATCATTACCGTATCATCTCAAAATCATCAATCAAATCGGTATCAACGGTGAATCAATCATGACACTAAAACAAATATAGAGAAAATGAGAAATCAGAAATAAAAAACCAATAGAAAAATTGGTTATTCACATAAATACAAATAAATATAAATAAATAAATGAAAACTTAATAACGAAACTTTTAAAAACATAAAATTTTATACCACAAAATAAACACTAAGAGATGAATAATAAATACATATTCCAAAATTAATTAGTTTCTTTGTAAAAAGATTTCTATATTTTACTAAGATTTAAAAGTCCTTTGAATAATATTTTTAACAAACTTTATAATAAAAATTACTTAAAACAACATCATTATTTCTAATATATTTTATAAAATAACAATATATTACATATTTCCTATAAAACAATTTCAAATTTATGAGATATTATAATATTAATTTATAAAAGAGTTTTTAATCAAAAGAAAGCTAAATTCATATTATAATTCAAATTATATTTGTAAGTATAAAAAAATAGCTAATAAAATAAAATTTAGCAAAATACTTTTAATAAAATTTCAACATCCTTAAATAAATTTCCGAAAGTTTTCAAACAACTTTTTATAAAAGAAAGAAAATAAATATCTAAATATATAAATTATGGAGTAAAATTACTCCACACCCATTAATACAATTTATATCATGTGCCCGAGTCAAATTCCCTCGAACTTCGGCCATCCAAACAATGCATACACAATATAAATAAATTTCATAAATTAAAATGTAAATGGACAACACTCCCTTTGCATTTTTGATAATCCAACATACACAAAATCTCAGCATCAAACCTGTAACGCCCCACTCCGAGAGCCTCATTAACAAAGAGTATTATATGGATAATACCATCTGCTAATGCAGACAGTGGAGTATAATGGAAGCGACCATGTGTAATCTTACTTTAACTATCTACTGAACACGTCGAAAAGTGGAATCTATATTTTTTTTTCATCTCATGTGGTTCGACATATTCAATAAATACTTAAAGCAAAACTACAATGGCTAAAAGATCTATCAGAACAAAGCATAATAGCAAAATGAACATCATCACAGACCAGCATCAGATAATAAGCAAATAGTCTTAGCACAATACAACATCAAGTACAGATCCAAATATAAAAGTGGGTACAAAGCCACTACTCACACATCCGTGAGTCAAAAGAATATACACAAAATAGTCATAATATCAGAGTATCATAAAGGATGGATAACAAGTAAAGCTATCTATAGTATAGCGGATATATCCAAAGCGGAAGCACCGAAGCAAACTAAGTCCAAAGTGACCTAACTTGAAACAACTCGGTCTGACCCGAGCATAAAATACTCGGGTCAGGCTAGCTAAACAAATCAGTTAGTTAAACTGAACAATAATCATGATAAGATAATGAGGCAACATATAACATAATAATCTCCAAAAGAGAAACATATATCATGGTAATAAAGACCAAAATCTCTCCCTTAGAGAAGAAACAAACATCTAAGTAGAGATGTATAACAAGCCTCATATCATCGGCATAACATAAGCACAAGTGCCAGTGTAGGCATAAAACAATTTCCACAAGGTAGTCGTGCTTATATCATGTGGTTGCATAAAACCATCATCGAATGGCGCTACACGAGGGAATATAAATCACACAGGAAAACATTAGCGCGCCAGTACTGTACTCAATCACACAGGAAATATACCCCAGTGACACACCCATCACTTTAGCTAAGGGGCAACACCTAAAGGAGACAGTCCGAAGACACTATCCAGAAGGAGATGAGCCAGAAGGAGACAGTCCGAAGACACTATCCCAAAGGCAAATAAACCCAAGGGAGACAGTCCGAAGACACTATCCCAGAGGTATCACTCAGGAAACACGCCGTAGTGGTAAAGGCTCGTAGACCCAGTACTCGTTTACCACTAACGGTAGGAATGTGTCACAAACTCTTAGCAAGGAACCCGTAAAGTAGTAACGTGAGTCCCATACCCCAACGCTCGCACTAAATGGTTTACTAACCAATCGTAAGCTTCCACACTCAAAGCAGTAAAAAGTTCACCTCATGTCATCGGTAAACTAGACCAAAAGGCCAAAACGATCAATCGAATAGGTCGGGGATTAATAGGAAAGATAAACGCGCGGATTCATGGTCCGTGTTTTACCTAACCATTTAATAACCTTTCCACTTCGCTCGAAGTATAGAAGAGTGTATATTTTACTTAGAAAATAGTTGAAGAAAACAGATTTTTAATCGTTTGAAAACCTCTTTAGAAATAGTCTATGAAATTCTCCTATTATGGAGTAATTAATTTAATATTTAAAATATTACTAAATAATAGTTTCAAAATCCAATTTGATGGAAAATCACTTTAAAATGATTTATAAAATCCGTGCATGAAATCTAGAGATAAATATCAAAGAAATCGGAAAAACTCAGAGAAATAATCGAAATTATACCAAGTATAAAATTGCTGAAAACAAGTAGAAGTCACTAGTTCGACGGCCGTTTTGAACATGCAAACCAAATCCAAATGGCATGAAAATTTGCAGTCATTTAGACCAACATACGTGCTCCAAACTTCAAAAAGAATCGTGCAATTCCGACTTGAAACGAAGAAATTGCGTTGTCTCAAAGTCGGACAAAAATCACAAAACTCTGCTGTGTCAAAACAATGCAAAGGTCCCACTTCGACGACATGGTCGAAGGGTCATATGAACCCAGATCTTGATGAAAATTTGCAGGAGCATAGTAAAGTACTCCTACTTTGATATGCAATAAGAATCGTTTGGTTCCGAGTTGAAACGAAGAAACGGCAATGTTCAAAGTTGGTCCGACGATAACTGAAAATGATCGCTATTGTAAAACAGTTTCTGGGTGCTACTTCGGAAATAGAAAAGAAGTATCTAACACACCCAGATCTAAACCAAACTTTGCAGGATTGAATATCTCGACTTCATCTTTCCAACGATACCAAAATCGATGAAATCCGACATAGGACCCGCTCGCAGCGAGGTCGCGAAGTTGGACGTTTGAACTACAATTAATCAATGTTTTTCAAAACAGTTTCTGGGTGCTACTTCGGCAATAAAAACGAAGTATTAAACGCACCCATATCTTATCCAAATTTTACAGGGTTGAAGATCTCGACCTCATCTTTCCAACGAGACCAAAATCGATGAAATCCGACAACGGACAAGCCCGGGATGGCATCGCAAAGTCGGGGTTCTGCGCTGAAAACAACGGGAGAAAAGAGACTAAGGCCTGTAGCTATGCACTAACAGGCCAGAGACGAAAACCCACAATTTTGGCATAGTAAACTTCAAATTCTGGCAAAATGAATAAAATAAAAGTTGTAGCTTAGTTTCTAAGCTTTGCCGGAATGACCAAGACCGTCTAATTCTGATCAGGGATGAAAATTCTATGACTAAAACAATTCTCAGATCTAAATTCTATATCACTGTCGTTTTGCTCTCGGGATAGTAGTAAGAATGCACAATTTTGACCAAATTAACTTCGAAATTTCATGAAACTCAAAACATGAAACTTTTAGTCCTATATCTAAGCTTTCCAGAACATCCAAAATTATTAGATTTGGATAAGAAACGAGTAACTTATGGCCAAAACAATTTCAGGTTTTTATTTTATCAACCCTGTAGTTTGTTGTCAGGTCAGCAACAAACAAACGTGATTTCGACCATTCAAACTTCAAAATCAAGCAAATCTCAAAACATAGAAGTTATAGACTACAAAATAAACTTTCCATAACATCAAGAAAATCTTAATTCCGATTTAAGATGAATGAGATATGCTTAATTTACTAATAGCAATATACTAATTTTAATTTCAGCTAGCATGTATTACAAGAAGAAGATCAACCACTTTTCACTTCAATCCTACAAGTTTCAATCTAATATCAAAACAAGTATTTCCTAAATTAGGGTTTAGGAATTTATGAAATTGAAGAGGAGAAGAGATGGAGAAGATGAAGATGGAGCTTACCTTAGCCTCTCTTTGAATTTGGAGCATGAATTTGAAGTTTGCAATTGAATCTAGGGTTTGAATTTTAATTTACCTTTCCTCCCTCCATTTTCAGTTGCTTGAGTGTTTAAGAAAATAGAAATGAAGTGAAGAGGAGAGGAGAGGGGCTGAACTAGGTTATATGATGAGTTGGGTCAAACTCAAACCCAAAAAGCCCAACATAAAATATCAAAATTCAACTTACTCCAAACATATCGAAGCTTATACTCAAAAAAATCGCAAACGCTATTTTGAACTCAATGGAAGTGGTCCCGAGTCCTAATTCGACCGTTTGCAAAAAGTACCTTTTCGGACTTAAATCCGATTAACGACGATATATTTAAATAAAAATATTTAAATATAAAATCGTAAAATATGCGGGTTGTTACAGATCTCCCCTCCTTAACAAAATTGCATCCACGCAATTCCTAGAGACGAATTTGCAACAACTACATACTTACAACCAAGAAGACAAGAAAAATAAGCTTGAGATAAAAAGATATTCTCACCATTGCAAAGCAAAGATAGAAAACTCGGATATGATCGCTCGATAAACTCTCTGGTTTCCCAAGTACAATCATTGGGATTAGCGGACCATTGAACTTTAATGAGCGGCACGTCCTTGTTTCGAAGGTGTCTCACCTCCGAGGCAAGTACGCGAATAGGCTGCTATACAATAGATAAATCTGGTGAGATCTCTAGCCCTTGCAAATCAGGAGAGTCAATAACAGAATCCGATTCTCGGAGACACTTCCGAAGCTGAGAGATGTGAAACACGTTGTGAACTCCGGATAGATGAGCTGGAAGTGAAACTCTATAAGCCACAGGGCTAATACGTTCAGTAATAGGAAATGGTCCTACAAAGCGAGGAGCCAATTTCCCTGTCTCACTGAAGCGCATAACCCCTTTCAAAGGAGAAACACGAATAAAGACAAGATCACCAACTGAGAACTCGAGAGGCTTCCTACGGTTATCCGCGTAGGATTTCTGGCGGCTTTGTGCCTCTTTCATTCTCTGCCGAATAAGAACAATCTTCTCAGAAGAATCATGAACAAACTCCAGGCCAAGAATAAGCTTCTTCCCGGATTCTAACCAATAAGAAGGTGATCGACATGGCCTTCCGTATAAGGCTTCGAAAGGAACCATACCGGTACTGGACTAAAAACTATTGTTGTAGGAGAACTCTACAAGGGGTAGATGATCCTCCCAACTACCTCCAAAATCAAGAATACAAATACGGAGGAGATCCTCTAAGATACGATTCACCCATTCAGTCTGTCCATCAGACTGTAGATGATAAGCTGTGCTGAAATTTATGTAACGACCCAGAATTTCATATAAATTTAAATTGATAATTTAAAAAATTTTTGAACAAAATTTGTGAAATAAAACGGTAGATAGATTGCGAGTTTCCCCGAATTTGAATATATTCTGTATAAATCATTTAAAATTAAAATATTGTATACATGTGTATATATGAGAATATATATATCTGTATTTGAACATATCTGACTAAATTTGAAATAATATAATATATATTTGATTTGTGTTTAAATTGTAAATAAATGGTTTAAAAATAGAAATAATAAAACAACTTTTATAATATGTTTATAAATCAAAAGAAGATCAAAATCAAAGCCCTGTTTTTCAAGTGCAATCTGAAAATCAAAAGCATCTGCATTCTTAAAAACCGGAGTTATCTAAAGCAAGTTAAAAACATCACATAACTAAAGTTTTTAAAGGCAAAGCAAATGAAGTTTAAAGTTTTAAAAGCATACCCAGGCAAATGGGGAGTAAGTGAATAAGAAATAAAATAAGAAACCAGACAACATTATGATTTTAAAAGTATGAAACCAGACTTGGAAACAAAAGGCAAAAGAAAATATAAGATCTTGAACTTGCCAGAGAAGATATGTACTCGAATGTATAATATAAAAAGAAATGTACACAACAACAATTAATGCAGCTACCACAATGAAATCTTCAGCCCCCATTCGTTTGAAATATCCCTGTATTGTTGTACAAAACAAATACAAATATCACTTACATTGTACCAATATTATCATCACCCGGTAACCCAATTTTTATACACCAAGCCTCTCCATCTCAGTCTTATTCCTTCGAAGCTAAGAAAGAAAAAAAAATGTTTGAAGCAAACCAGAGATGTAGCAAGCTTTTAACTTTTAAAACTTAAGTATAATTTACAACTTCATCTCAACAAGGCAAAAAGATTTAGGATCAAAGGCAAGGCATTTCTCAGTTTTAAAGGTTCAAATAGAAGAAGCTCTGTTCTTCTCTGCCATTTTTCAAGGTGAGCAATCTTCTCCCTGAATCTGTTTATTTTTGTTTGTGAGTAAACAAAGTTTTTGATCTGATTTAAAATCTTGTTACGTGCAGTAAACTTGAAGTAAATTGGTGTTAAGTGATTGCATGATGGTTTTATATGATTACATATGTGTATATATAAGTATGAATACTGTGAGCATGTCTGAAACATGTCTCTGTTTAAGTTTACAACAGCCAAACATACTTCTAAATTCAATATCTCTTCATATACACTAAGTTGGATTAAAGTGATTAAAGCAAAACTGTTTGTATTAACCAAATCTTGTTTTTAAAAATATTTATGAAGAAAATTAGAAAGCAATTAACTGTAAATGGGAATATACAGTGAAAAAAAATCGTTTCTAGATAAAATTCAAGTATGTTAATTTCAAGTTTGGATTACATGTTTGGATTCGAACTCGAAAAATAGGATTTTTGATGAAGATTTCATAATTTTTAACGTTGGGGTTGTCGAGATTTCTAGTGATGAACGGAAAACATGGTATCGTCAATTTCCGATGGACGACAAAGTTTGGGAAGTCGTGCCTGACATTGAGGGTAGCTAGGAGGTTGTAGATCACGGGAAAAATATAGTTGTATTTTTCTGATCGTCGTTGTCAACGTTACGGCAAGAAGTAGGGTTTTGGGTATTGATGGGTTTTTCTGTTTTCGCGAGTTTTGTATGACGTCGTTGGAGTTTGAGTCTCGATCGGTCATGGGAGATTGGGTTTGAGGTTTCATGGTGAAGCAGTGGCAGGAATCTCGAGGCGTCCGGTGATGGGAGACGTTGGGACGAGGAAATTTATGGGTGATGGTTTCTGTACAGCTTCATTCCTTGGGTCTGATCGTGTTCGAATTTGTTGTGGTGGTCAATGGAGGATCCGGAGTGGTCAGATGGATTGAGAAGGTCGAAAACAACTTGCCGGTGGTGATCAAGGAGGCTGGAGCATCGCCAATGGTCGGTGCATGTACACGTGATGTTCTGTGCACCTGAATGTCTGAAATCTGGGTGGCGATGATTTCTCTTGATTGATCTCGAGATGTTTCGTGGGTTACTCAAAACAAATTGGGTTTGTGATGTGCACGAGTGGTTGTTCGAGCGTTGATCGGAATTGTTGGTTTGGGTTTCTTTGACCTGAAGCAAAATAACGAATTTGAATAAGCTTCAAACCAGGATGTTATCAAGTTTTCAATTAAATCAAGGTTTGGAAGAAAGTCTAAATCAAAGTTTTGAACCAAAGTGAAATTGATGGATTCAAGTTTTCTTTGAATCCAAATCTAGAAATTTAAATCAGTTTTTAAATCTGAATTGTTTTAAAGAAAACAAGTTTAAATTAAAATAGCTTTTAATAGTAAATTTGTTTTCAAACAAATATTTAAACGTGACTTTTGATAAACTTCCTTTATAAATTAAAGTTGTAAGCTAAAAATGTAATGTAAATTAAAGAATTAATTAAGATAATCAATTGTAAATTGTTAATTACTTAATGAAAGCAATTAAGGGGTTAATTAATTATGTAATTGGTTTAAGGTTAATTAATTAATATGATTTATTAATTAAGGTAATTAATTTTAGGATAATTAATTAATTAAGGGTTAATTAATAAATGATTAAAGGTTAATTAATTAAAATGGTTTATAATTAATTAATGATTAATTAACCAAGATTTGTAGTTTATTCATAAGTAATTAATCTAATTTGGATAAATCAGATATTGATTGATCTTACTTATGGATATTTGGATTCTATTGGATGACTTGATTGTTTGATATCCCTGATATATGATGCTTTGTGATACATCCTGATTTGTGTTGTGATCTGTAATTTATTTATCTGTGATATATATACCTATGATTTCTGTTTCTGTGATATATTACTATGTGAATATGCAACCCTTTGCCCGTAAAACGACACTTGAATTTCGATGCGACAGGGAGTCGGATTCCAGTTGGTTATCCGAAACCCACATCGAAATGTAATGATGAATCTTTGTGACTGATAAATTTATTTTATCTATGAATCTGTGAATGAAGGTAAGCGTTATGGGTTATACCGCTTATCGATATATCTGTGATGATTGATGTTGTGCACTATTGTGTGAAACCCCTGGACTACACTTTTACACACACAAATATGGATTTCACGTGGAAATCGGTTAAGTCACAGATATTTAAATTTGATGTTTTGAAATTGAAATTTTTAATTTCAATTGATTTTGAAATTGGGAATTTGGGTTTAAAGTGAAAAACTTTTGAAATGGAATTTTAAAGATAAAAGTTATTTTGAATAACTTAATCGAGTTTTGAAATTTAAATAATTTGATTTAAATTTGAATTCAAGTTTGGAATTGAATCCTATGATTTGAAACTAGGGATTAAAGATGCTGTACAAGTTATATATGGGTTAAACCATTTTATAGATATTGATTTGGGAATTTGAATTTTAATTCAAGGGTTTTAACTCGTGTAAATATAACTGGATTTTTCTGAAATGAGACTATTTGTTTTCAAATAGTAAAAGCTTTCACATAAGTAATGAACTTCCAATTTGTGTTGAAAGAATTTCAAGTTTGAAATAGAATTGAAATGTTTTGAAATTTATGAAATGAGTCTTTGATTCAAAGACCGAACGAGTTAATCCAATTTGAAATGGAATTGTTTTGAAAGCTATAAGTTAAATCTTGATTTAAAGATTTAACGAGTTAACGAGTTAATCAGATTGAAATGGAAATCGATTTGAAAATCTATGAATGGATCTTTGTGAATGGGGTTAACTTTGTGAATTGAATCTTTTTGTTTAAAAGATTAAATGTGTGGAAATTGTTTAAACCATCGAAGGTTTTTGAAATGAATCTTTTTGTTTAAAAGATTGGAAATGGTAATTTGTTTTACCATTCGAATGAAAAGTTTCGGGCTTTAAGCTGTGATTTAACTGAGACCCCGGTATCCATATGATTTTTAATTGCGCTCGTTATTCGGTTTAGCCGGGAGAGGACCTTTGTGTCGTATAACCCATTTCAAATAATGATACGTCGTATATGGATAACATTTGAAGACCGGTGGTGAAGACCGGGTATTTGCGAGAACGATAGGATGACCTATCGATTGTCTCTGCACTGAGTCGCGCCGGTATAGAGATTTCCTAAGTGATGGGAAATCTGATCGGGATTGTGAATACCCGGATTTGCAAGGGCTTCTTCGGAAGTGCCTTCGGTTCTGTTCGAACCCGGAACAGACTTGTATGGATGTGTGTCTGACGTTACACTTTGAGATGTAAAGCTGGTTTCTATCAAATACATTTTTGTTGGTGGCGGAGAATTTATTCTCTTAGTTTAACACCCTTCTCTGAGACGTACGAGCTCAGAGGTTATGTAGTTGATGGTTACTAGTGATACATTCCCAATTTGGTAATGTGGCATACGAAGTGCTGATGATCATTTGTTGATCAAAGCGTGCTTTGTGAAAAAGCGTGGCTTTGTGAAAAAGCGTGGCTTTGTGGAAAAGCGTGGCTTTGCGAAAAAGCGTAGCTTTGTGGACGAGACTTCGTCGAGCCTCACAGCCCGGTAATGGTCGAAACAGGAATGTTGCGGCAAAGGTTTGTAGGGGTAGCGCCCCTAGGGTATGTCATTTCCTTCTGGATAAAAGGTGATATCATGGTATGGAGCCCAAATATTTTACCTATGTTGATTATATTTTGTGGCTGTTGCTTTGTGATTGAGGATCCTCAGATAAAGGTCGGTAACGATCGGGGGATGACATGACTCGTGTGTTAGTTACCTAGTTACACCTGTACAGCGTGAGGTAGCGTCAGTGTGTTAGTTACCTAGTTACAGCTGTATAGCGTGAGGTAGCGTCGGCCTTTTGTTTGCAGAGATCCGGTTAGGATCCGGGGCGTCTTTCCAGAGGCGTTTCTATTTCGGTAAGGAAGTTCCTTAGCCTGATCATTTGTTGAAAATCCAAAGAAACAATACGAACCCTGTACGGTTTTAGTTGTATTACCTGCTATGGAATGTGGCGGTAACCTGCTATTGAACGTAGTAGCTATAGTAGGCATACAACAATGGTTGTATGTTGGCTAAGATTAATATTATATTTTCGAAATGGTTTTCGACACTATGCACTAATGATAATAATATCGAATGATTTTGCGTAGTAAGCATTTTTGACTATCATAAGAAGAAATCTCCTCCAATTCTGCGTTTGCATTGTGTGTGGTGGGAGGCCTTATGGTAGTTTCATTTTCGAAAAGCATTGCGGGTTTCAATGTTTAAAAGCCTTTTGTGTTTGTTTAAAGATAAACTGTTTTTGTTGCTCACACCAGTCCCATGACTGACCCGGAGTTTATTGTTCCCTTCCTAAACTCTGGGTGCCCACTATTTTCCACACGGGCAGTCTAGAGTTAGGTTTTTCAGATATTCAGGGTTAGTAGATTATCTAGAGCTGGTTCAGTTCTTGGAGTTCAGGACTGCACTTGCTTCTCTTTGTGGTCGGAGCTGATATTGGAGTTATTGGAGTCATTCTCTGATTGATCATTTGGAGATCTCTTCCATTTGTTGTTACTTCCGCTGTATCATTTTTGTTATCTCTGATATTGTTGTATCATATTGATATCATTGTTGTATATCATACTGGATATTGTATTCATTGGAGTTGTATATGATATCATTTATTTCTCTTTATTCCGCTGTGTTGTTTACTTAACCGTGTTATAAGCTCCGGCGAATCGGATTTTAACGGTCGAATCTACGGCATTCGAGTACAAGGTGAAGTACGGATGTTGATTTTCGAACGGGCAAAACCCGATACGTTACATGTGGTATCAGAGCTAAGGTTGAACTTTAGCTCAGGAGTATAACACATTAAGTAGCTCATTAGAGATAGGGTGGAGTATATCCTAGAATGAGTATTCCTCAGATATCCGTTCGAATGCCTCAGTAAATTCTCTTGCTATCCACTGATAGTAAGTATGAGTGTAAGAAGAGGATGAGATAGGGGACAGGGGAATACGACTATAAATGGTCAATACCCTGCAACAATGGAAGCAATCTTTTCTCTATCAATCTCTTTTGTTCAGCATCTTTTTCTCAATTCTTCGACAGTTTCTGGTAGATCCAGGAAGAAGATTCGATATATTAAAATGGGACGTAAACTCCAAATAAGCCAAAATTGTTTGCATGAATGAATAGGTTGCTATGGTTGATAGATATACTTTAGTTTTTAAACTAGAAAATTTTAAAATTGTATCCATATATCTGTCTATTCTTTGGGTCCGGATATATTCTACGAATGGTTCGTTATCCCTTTGAACTAACCGATGCCATTATATACTTCGTAGATCTGGATAACCCGAGTATCTTATGAAGTGTTAAAACAGATTCGTTCTTGTATCTATTATCGATATTCTGATTTGGTAAGCCAAATGCAGAATATATATTTTGTTGATTTGATGAAACATTCTCCATCTATTTTTTGTCTCCTTGGTAATTTCGAGGATGAAATTCTTTTAAGGGGGGAAGTCTGTAACGACCCCGAATTTCATATAAATTTAAATTGATAATTTAAAGAATTTTTGAACAAAATTTGTGAAATAAAACGGTAGATAGATTGCGAGTTTCCCCGAATTTGAATATATTCTGTATAAATCATTTAAAATTAAAATATTGTATACATGTGTATATATGAGAATATATATCTGTATTTGAACATATCTGACTAAATTTGAAATAATATAATATATATTTGATTTGTGTTTAAATTGTAAATAAATGGTTTAAAAATAGAAATAATAAAACAACTTTTATAATATGTTTATAAATCAAAAGAAGATCAAAATCAAAGCCCTGTTTTTCAAGTGCAATCTGAAAATCAAAAGCATCTGCATTCTTAAAAACCGGAGTTATCTAAAGCAAGTTAAAAACATCACATAACTAAAGTTTTTAAAGGCAAAGCAAATGAAGTTTAAAGTTTTAAAAGCATACCCAGGCAAATGGGGAGTAAGTGAATAAGCAATAAAATAAGAAACCAGACAACATTATGATTTTAAAAGTATGAAACCATAATTGGAAACAAAAGACAAAAGAAAATATAAGATCTTGAACTTGCCAGAGAAGATATGTACTCGAATGTATAATATAAAAAGAAATGTACACAACAACAATTAATGCAGCCACCACAATGAAATCTTCAGCCCCCATTCGTTTGAAATATCCCTGTATTGTTGTATAAAACAAATACAAATATCACTTACATTGTACCAATATTATCATCACCCGGTAACCCAATTTTTATACACCAAGCCTCTCCATCTCAGTCTTATTCCTTCGAAGCTAAGAAAGAAAAAAAAATGTCTGAAGCAAACCAGAGATGTAGCAAGCTTTTAACTTTTAAAACTTAAGTATAATTTACAACTTCATCTCAACAAGGCAAAAAGATTTAGGATCAAAGGCAAGGCATTTCTCAGTTTTAAAGGTTCAAATAGAAGAAGCTCTGTTCTTCTCTGCCATTTTCCAAGGTGAGCAATCTCCTCCCTGAATCTGTTTATTTTTGTTTGTGAGTAAACAAAGTTTTTGATCTGATTTAAAATCTTGTTACGTGCAGTAATCTTGAAGTAAATTGGTGTTAAGTGATTGCATGATGGTTTTATATGATTACATATGTGTATATATAAGTATGAATACTGTGAGCATGTCTAAAACATGTCTCTGTTTAAGTTTACAACAGCCAAACATACTTCTAAATTCAATATCTCTTCATATACACTAAGTTGGATTAAAGTGATTAAAGCAAAACTGTTTGTATTAACCAAATCTTGTTTTTAAAAATATTTATGAAGAAAATTAGAAAGCAATTAACTGTAAATGGGAATATACAGTGAAAAAAAAATCATTTCTAGATAAAATTCAAGTATGTTAATTTCAAGTTTGGATTACATGTTTGGATTCGAACTCGAAAAATAGGATTTTTGACGAAGATTTCATAATTTTTAACGTTGGGGTTGTCGAGATTTCTATTGATGAACGGAAAACATGGTATCGTCAATTTCCGATGGACGACAAAGTTTGGGAAGTCGTGCCTGACATTGAGGGTAGCTAGGAGGTTGTAGATCACGGGAAAAATATAGTTGTATTTTTCTGATCGTCGTTGTCAACGTTACGGCAAGAAGTAGGGTTTTGGGTATTGATGGGTTTTTCTGTTTTCGCGAGTTTTGTATGACATCGTTGGAGTTTGAGTCTCGATCGGTCATGGGGGATTGGGTTTGAGGTTTCATGGTGAAGTAGTGGCAGGAATCTCGAGGCGTCCGGTGATGGGAGACGTTGGGACGAGGAAATTTGTGGGTGATGGTTTTTGTACAGCTTCATTCCTTGGGTCTGATCGTGTTCGAATTTGTTGTGGTGGTCAATGGAGGATCCGGAGTGGTCAGATGGATTGAGAAGGTCGAAAACAACTTGCCGGTGGTGATCAAGGAGGCTGGAGCATCGCCAATGGTCGGTGCATGTACACGTGATGTTCTGTGCACCTGAATGTCTGAAATCTAGGTGGCGATGATTTCTCTTGATTGATCTCGAGATGTTTCGTGGGTTACTCAAAACAAATTGGGTTTGTGATGTGCACGAGTGGTTGTTCGAGCGTTGATCGGAATTGTTGGTTTGGGTTTCTTTGACCTGAAGCAAAATAACGAATTTGAATAAGCTTCAAACCAGGATGTTATCAAGTTTTCAATTAAATCAAGGTTTGGAAGCAAGTCTAAATCAAAGTTTTGAACCAAAGTGAAATTGATGGATTCAAGTTTTCTTTGAATCCAAATCTAGAATTTTAAATCAGTTTTTAAATCTGAATTGTTTTAAAGAAAACAAGTTTAAATTAAAATAGCTTTTAATAGTAAATTTGTTTTCAAACAAATATTTAAACGTGACTTTTGATAAACTTCCTTTATAAATTAAAGTTGTAAGCTAAAAATGTAATGTAAATTAAAGAATTAATTAAGATAATCAATTGTAAATTGTTAATTACTTAATGAAAGCAATTAAGGGGTTAATTAATTATGTAATTGGTTTAAGGTTAATTAATTAATATGATTTATTAATTAAGGTAATTAATTTTAGGATAATTAATTAATTAAGGGTTAATTAATAAATGATTAAAGGTTAATTAATTAAAATGGTTTATAATTAATTAATGATTAATTAACCAAGATTTGTAGTTTATTCATAAGTAATTAATCTAATTTGGATAAATCAGATATTGATTGATCTTACTTATGGATATTTGGATTCTATTGGATGACTTGATTGTTTGATATCCCTGATATATGATGCTTTGTGATACATCCTGATTTGTGTTGTGATCTGTAATTTATTTATCTGTGATATATATATCTGTGACTTCTGTTTCTGTGATATATTACTATGTGAATATGCAACCCTTTGCCTGTAAAACGACACTTGAATTTCGATGCGACAGGGAGTCGGATTCCAGTTGGTTATCCGAAACCCACATCGAAATGTAATGATGAATCTTTGTGACTGATAAATTTATTTTATCTATGAATCTGTGAATGAAGGTAAGCGTTATGGGTTATACCGCTTATCGATATATCTGTGATGATTGATGTTGTGCACTATTGTGTGAAACCCCTGGACTACACTTTTACACACACAAATATGGATTTCACGTGGAAATCGGTTAAGTCACAGATATTTAAATTTGATGTTTTGAAATTGAAATTTTTAATTTCAATTGATTTTGAAATTGGGAATTTGGGTTTAAAGTGAAAAACTTTTGAAATGGAATTTTAAAGATAAAAGTTATTTTGAATAACTTAATCGAGTTTTGAAATTTAAATAATTTGATTTAAATTTGAATTCAAGTTTGGAATTGAATCCTATGATTTGAAACTAGGGATTAAAGATGCTGTACAAGTTATATATGGGTTAAACCATTTTATAGATACTGATTTGGGAATTTGAATTTTAATTCAAGGGTTTTAACTCGTGTAAATATAACTGGATTTTTCTGAAATGAGACTACTTGTTTTCAAATAGTAAAAGCTTTCACATAAGTAATGAACTTCCAATTTGTGTTGAAAGAATTTCAAGTTTGAAATAGAATTGAAATGTTTTGAAATTTATGAAATGAGTCTTTGATTCAAAGACCGAACGAGTTAATCCAATTTGAAATGGAATTGTTTTGAAAGCTATAAGTTAAATCTTGATTTAAAGATTTAAAGATTTAACGAGTTAATCAGATTGAAATGGAAATCGATTTGAAAATCTATGAATGGATCTTTGTGAATGGGGTTAACTTTGTGAATTGAATCTTTTTGTTTAAAAGATTAAATGTGTGGAAATTGTTTAAACCATCGAAGGTTTTTGAAATGAATCTTTTTGTTTAAAAGATTGGAAATGGTAATTTGTTTTACCATTCGAATGAAAAGTTTTGGGCTTTAAGCTGTGATTTAACTGAGACCCCGGTATCCATATGATTTTTAATTGCGCTCGTTATTCGGTTTAGCCAGGAGAGGACCTTTGTGTCGTATAACCCATTCCGAATAATGATACGTCGTATATGGATAACATTTGAAGACCGGTGGTGAAGACCGGGTATTTGCGAGAATGATAGGATGACCTATCGATTGTCTCTGCACTGAGTCGTGCCGGTATAGAGATTTCCTAAGTGATGGGAAATCCGATCGGGATTGTGAATACCCGGATTTGCAAGGGCTTCTTCGGAAGTGCCTTCGGTTCTGTTCGAACCCGGAACAGACTTGTATGGATGTGTGTCCGACGTTACACTTTGAGATGTAAAGCTGGTTTCTATCAAATACATTTCTGTTGGTGGCGGAGAATTTATTCTCTTAGCTTAACACCCTTCTCTGAGACGTACGAGCTCAGAGGTTATGTAGTTGATGGTTACTAGTGATACATTCCAAATTTGGTAATGTGGCATACGAAGTGCTGATGATCATTTGTTGATCAAAGCGTGCTTTGTGAAAAAGCGTGGATTTGTGAAAAAGCGTGGCTTTGTGGAAAAGCGTGGCTTTGCGAAAAAGCGTAGCTTTGTGGACAGACTTCGTCGAGCCTCACAGCCCGGTAATGGTCGAAACAGGAATGTTGCGGCAAAGGTTTGTAGGGGTAGCGCCCCTAGGGTATGTCATTTCCTTCTGGATAAAAGGTGATATCATGGTGTGGAGCCCAAATATTTTACCTATGTTGATTATATTTTGTGGCTGTTGCTTTGTGATTGAGGATCCTCGGATAAAGGTCGGTAACGATCGGGGGATGACATGACTCGTGTGTTAGTTACCTAGTTTCAGCTGTACAACGTGAGGTAGCGTCAGTGTGTTAGTTACCTAGTTACAGCTGTATAGCGTGAGGTAGCGTCGGCCTTTTGTTTGCAGAGATCCGGTTAGGATCCGGGGCGTCTTTCCAGAGGCGTTTCTATTTCGGTAAGGAAGTTCCTTAGCCTGATCATTTGTTGGAAATCCAAAGAAACAATGCGAACCCTGTACGGTTTTAGTTGTATTACCTGCTATGGAATGTGGCGGTAACCTGCTATTGAACGTAGTAGCTATAGTAGGCATACAACAATGGTTGTATGCTGGCTAAGATTAATATTATATTTTCGAAATGGTTTTCGACACTATGCACTAATGATAATAATATCGAATGATTTTGCGTAGTAAGTATTTTTGACTATCATAAGAAGAAATCTCCTCCAATTCTGCGTTTGCATTGTGTGTGTGGTGGGAGGACTTATAGTAGTTTCATTTTCAAAAAGCATTGCGGGTTTCAATGTTTAAAAGCCTTTTGTGTTTGTTTAAAGATAAACTGTTTTTGTTGCTCACACCAGTCCCATGACTGACCCGGAGTTTATTGTTCCCTTCCTAAACTCTGGGTGCCCACTATTTTCCACACGGGCAGTCTAGAGTTAGGTTTTTCAGATATTCAGCGTTAGTAGATTATCTGGAGCTGGTTCAGTTCTTGGAGTTCAGGACTGCACTTGCTTCTCTTTGTGGTCGGAGTTGATATTGGAGTTATTGGAGTCATTCTCTGATTGATCATTTGGAGATCTCTTCCATTTGTTGTTACTTCCGCTGTATCATTTTTGTTATCTCTGATATTGTTGTATCATATTGATATCATTGTTGTATATCATACTGGATATTGTATTCATTGGAGTTGTATATGATATCATTTATTTCTCTTTATTCCGCTGTGTTGTTTACTTAACTGTGTTATAAGCTCCGGCGAATCGGATTTGAACGGTCGAATCTACGGCATTCGAGTACAAGGTGAAGTACGGATGTTGATTTTCGAACGGGCAAAACCCGATACGTTACAATTTAGCTTTGTTCCCAAAGCATGCTGAAGACTCTTCCAGAAATGACTGGTGAATAAAGGATCACGGTCACTCACAATCGAACTAGGAACACCGTGAAGTCTCACGATTTCCTTGATAAATAACTTAGCCAAAAAGAAGCAGTCCTATTAGATTTAATAGGAACAAAATGAGCTGACGTGGTGAGGCGATCGATAATAACCCAAATGCTAGAATGGCCCGATCTCGTACGAGGTAGGCCATCAATGAAATCAATCAAAATCTGATCCCATTTCCATAATGGAATCTCTAGAGGCTGAAGGAGACCAGAAGGGCGCTGATGTTTGGCTTTAATATGTTGACAAGTCATGCAATTACTCACATAACTCGCCACATCGCGCTTCATGCCTTCCCAATAATAAAGGCGATGCATATCGGCATACATCTTACTACTGCCAGGATGAATAGTATACTTAGAATGATGACAGTCATCAAGAATGTCATGCCTAAGTGCAGAATCAGAAGGCACAACAAGACGGTTTTTCTTGCGAAGACACCCATGTAGATCAATGCTGAAATCCCGCAACGCCTCATCACGGGGTTCAGTCTCACAAAGCTGAATAAGATGCACAAGATCAGGATCACGCCGCTGAGCATCGACAATACGATCCAATAAAGAGGGTCGAGCTTCCAAACTGAATAATACCACTGGAGAATCAGAGGATGGAGCTCGATCACGAATATCACAAAAAGATAGAGTCTCAAGAATATCCCATTCAGCAAGCATCATAGAAACGACAGCCGAATGACTGCGACTGAGTGCATCAGCAACACGATTACCCTTACCAGGGGTATATTGGATACCAAAGTCATAGGAGGCAAGAAACTCGAGCCAACGCTATTGCCTCATATTGAGTTCCTTCTGAGTGAACAAATACTTCAAGGATTTATGATCAGTATAGAGAATGAAACGCTCGCCTAATAAATAGTGTCGCCAAATCTTCAAGGCGAAGACAATGGCGGCTAACTCAAGATCATGAGTGGCATAGCGAACCTCATTCGGACGCAGTTGCCTAGAAGCATAAGCAACTACCCGATCCTTCTGCATAAGCACGGCACCGAGACCACTACCACAAGCATCGGTGTAGACAGCAAGATCATGATTCCCCTCGGGCACCACAAGAATAGGAGCATTAGTGAGAAGTTCCTTTAATGTCTAAAAGGAAGCTTCACACTTATCGGACCAAATATAACGAATGCCTTTCCGAGTAAGGCTGGTGAGAGGAAGCACAACACGGGAAAAATCCTTAATGAATCGATGGTAGTAACCCGCCAATCCAAGGAAACTACGAATCTCATAAACATTCTTAGGCCTCTTCCAATTGGGGTTCTTGCGAACCTCAACATCATCACCACTATCACACTCCTTCTCGATGACCTCGAGATGAAGTGCCGAATCAACTAACTCCTCAAAAGAAAGCTTAAGCTGGAGCATTAAAGACTTCTTAAGATATTTCTTAAGACCAGAGACAAACTTCATATTCTTCTTATAAGAAGTGCTAATGAATTCAAGACCATACTCAGATAAGGCCTCGAATGATGCAACATATTCAGAAATGGAGGACTTCCCTTGCTTCAACTCAAGGAAGCGACGGGCCAATAAAACTTTCTCAGATTCAGGAACGAATTTGAGTTCAAATCGTTCCCGGAACCGAGTCCAATAAAGAACAAACTCATCAAGTTCGGCTATAAGAAGCTCGTACCAATCAAGGGCACGCTCTTGCAATAAGCTAGAAGTTACAAGAACTCGATCATGGTCAGAAAGATCCATGCGAGAAAAGATACGCTCACATGTGCGAATCCATGCTTGGACCTCAAGAACGGACTCGGAGCCTTTGAATGGCTTTCCACCAAGATGAGAAAAATCACTGCACAGGTGTGCGAAGGCAGACTTGCATGGAGGAGATGCACGAATAGGAGCTGGAGGCTGAGTGCTCCTAAATAACTCCAAAAACTGATTGGCAGACATATAAACGCCGTCCGGATGCGAGCCACTGGATTGCCCAGCATCCGAGCGTCGTCCTCTGCCCCTTCCGGCCATTAACAGAAAGATAAGATAAGATAAAGATTATTCACAAGGTAGATATCATTAATTCAAATATGGAATACTACGGAATAAAATGCATTCCTAGACATATTCCTAACTTATCTATCCAATGTCATGAGGAAAGGGCTTTGTAATATTTGAAGCATACTAGGATGTATTGTACCAAGTGTTATTGTTCTGTGTTTATTATACTTAGTTCTGAACCTCGCTCTGATACCAAGCTGTAACGCCCCACTCCGAGAGCCTCATTAACAAAGAGTATTATATGGATAATACCATCTGCTAATGCAGACAATGGAGTATAATGGAAGCGACCATGTGTAATCTTACTTTAACTATCTACTGAACACGTCGAAAAGTGGAATCTATATTTTTTTCCATCTCATGTTGTTCGACATATTCAATAAATACTTAAAGCAAAACTACAATGGCTAAAAGATCTATCAGAACAAAGCATAATAGCAAAATGAACATCATCACAGACCAGCATCAGATAATAAGCAAATAGTCTCAGCACAATACAACATCAAGTACAGATCCAAATATAAAAGTGGGTACAAAGCCACTACTCACACATCCGTGAGTCAAAAGAATATACACAAAATAGTCATAATATCAGAGTATCATAAAGGATGGATAACAAGTAAAGCTATCTATAGTATAACAGATATATCCAAAGCGGAAGCACCGAAGCAAACTAAGTCCAAAGTGACCTAACCTGAAACAACTCGGTCTGACCCGAGCATAAAATACTCGGGTCAGGCTAGCTAAACAAATCAGTTAGATAAACTGAACAATAATCATGATAAGATAATGAGGCAACATATAACATAATAATCTCAAAAAGAGAAACAAATATCATGGTAATAAAGACCAAAATCTCTCACATAGAGAAGAAACAAACATCTAAGTAGAGATGTATAACAAGCCTCAAATCATCGGCATAACATAAGCACAAGTGCCAGTGTAGGCATAAAACAAGTTCCACAAGGTAGTCGTGCTTATATCGTGTGGTTGCATAAAACCATCATCGAATGGTGCTACACGAGGGAATATAAATCACACAGGAAAACATTAGCGCGCTAGTACTGTACTCAATCACATAGGAAATATACCCAGTGACACACCCATCACTTTAGCTAAGGAGCAACACCTAAAGGAGACAGTCCGAAGACACTATCCAGAAGGTGATGAGCCAAAAGGAGACAGTGCGAAGACACTATCCCAAAGGCAAATAAACCCAAGGGAGACAGTCTGAAGACACTATCCCAGAGGTATCACTCAGGAAACACGCCGTAGTGGTAAAGGCTCGTAGACCCAGTACTCGTTTACCACTAACGGTAGGAATGTGTCACGAACTCTTAGCAAGGAACCCGTAAAGTAGTAACGTGAGTCCCATACCCCAACGCTCGCACTAAATGGTTTACTAACCAATCGTAAGCTTCCACACTCAAAGCAGTAAAAAGTTCACCTCATGTCATTGGTAAACTAGGCCAAAAGGCCAAAACGATCAATCGAATAGGTCGGGGATTAATCAGAAAGATAAACGCGCGGATTCATGGTCCGTGTTTTACCTAACCATTTAATAACCTTTCCACTTCACTCGAAGTATAGAAGAGTGTATATTTTACTTAGAAAATAGTTGAAGAAAACGGATTTTTAATCGTTTGAAAACCTCTTTAGAAATAGTCTTTGAAATTCTCCTATTATGGAGTAATTAATTTAATATTTAAAATATTACTAAATTATAGTTTCAAAAGCCAATTTGATGGAAAATCACTTTAAAATGATTTATAAAATCCGTGCATGAAATCTAGAGACAAATATCAAAGAAATCGGAAAAACTCAGAGAAATAATCGAAATTATACCAAGTACAAAATCGCTAAAAACAAGTCGAAGTCACTAGTTCGACGGCAAATTTGAACCTGCAAACCAAGTCCAAATGGCATGAAAATTGGCAGGCATGTAGAACAACATACCTGCTCCAAACTTCAAAAATAATCGTGCAATTCCAACTTGAAACGAAGAAACTGCGTCATCTCAAAGTCGGACGAAAATCACAAAACTCTGCTGTGTCAAAATAGTGCAAAGGTCCCACTTCGACGACATGGTCGAAGGGTCATATGAACACAGATCTTGATGAAAATTTGCAGGAGCATAGTACAGTACTCCAACTTTGATATGCAACAAGAATCGTTCGGTTCCGACATGAAACGAAGAAATGGCAATGTTCAAAGTTGGTCCGACGATAACTGAAAATGATCACTATTGTAAAACAGTTTCTGGGTGCTACTTCGGCAATAGAAAAGAAGTATCTAACGCACCCAGATCTAAACCAAACTTTGCAGGATTGAAGATCTCGACCTCATATTTCCAACGAGATAGAAATCGATGAAATCCGACATCGTACCCGCTCGCAGCGAGGTCGCGAAGTTGGACGTTTGAACTACAATTAATCAATGTTTTTCAAAACAGTTTCCGGGTGCTACTTCAGCAATAAAAACGAAGTAATAAACTCACCCAGATCTTAACCAAATTTTACAGGGTTGAAGATCTCGACCTCATCTGTCCAACGAGACAGAAATCGATGAAATCCGACATCGGACGAGCCCGGGATGGCGTCGCAAAGTCGGGGTTCTGCGCTGAAAACAACGGGAGAAAAGAGACAAGGCCTGTTGCTATGCACTAACAGGCCAGAGACGAAAACCCACAATTTTGGCATAGTAAACTTCAAATTCTGGCAAAATAAATAAAATAAAAGTTGTAGCTTAGTTTCTAAGCTTTCCGGAATGACCAAGACCATCAAATTCCGATCAGGGATGAAAATTCTATGACTAAAACAATTCTTAGATCTAAATTCTATATCACTGTCGTTTTGCTCTCGGGATAGTAGTAAGAATGCACAGTTTTGACCAAATTAACTTCGAAATTTCATGAAACTCAAAATATGAAACTTTTAGCCCTATATTTAAGCTTTCCAGAACATCCAAAATTATTAGATTTGGATAAGAAACGAGTAACTTATGACCAAAACAATTTCAGGTTTTTATTTTATCAACCCTGTAGTTTGTTGTAAGGTCAGCAACAAACAAACATGATTTCGACCATTCAAACCTCAAAATCATGCAAAGCTCAAAACATAGAAGTTATAGAATACAAAATAAGCTTTCCAGAACATCAAGAAAATCTTAATTCCGATTTAAGATGAATGAGATATGCTTAATTTACTAACAGCAATATACTAATTTTAATTTCAGCTAGCATGTATTACAAGAAGAAGATCAACCACTCTTCACTTCAATCCTACAAGTTTCAATCTAATATCAAAACAAGTATTTCCTAAATTAGGGTTTAGGAATTTCTGAAATTGAAGAGGAGAAGAGATGGAGAAGATGAAGATGGAGCTTACCTTAGCCTCTCTTTGAATTTGGAGCACGAATTTGAAGTTTGCAATTGAATCTAGGGTGTTGAATTTTAATTTCCCTTTCCTCTCTCCATTTTCAGTTGCTTGAGTGTTTAAGAAAATAGAAATGAAGTGAAGAGGAGAGGAGAGGGGCTGAACTAGGTTATATGATGAGTTGGGTCAAACTCAAACCCAAAAAGCCCAACATAAAATAGCAAAATTGAACTTACTCCAAACATATCGAAGCTTATACTCAAAAAAGTCGCAAACGCTAGTTTGGACTCAATGGAAGTGGTCCCGAGTCCTAATTCGACCGTTTGCAAAAAGTAGCTTTTCAGACTTAAATCCGATTAACGACGATATATTTAAATAAAAATATTTAAATATAAAATCGTAAAATATGCGGGTTGTTACAAAACCTACATCCATATCCAATACCATATTAGCCAATCTATTATCCTAAACGAATATTTCAATCAAGCAATGCAACCAACCAATTCAACCAAGCAGTTTAATTGAATAAACGGGATAAATAAATAACAAGTAGATATACATGTGAATATGCATAAATAAAATGGTATAGACATAGAATGAGTGAGAAGCTCACCGAAATGCCAAGCGAAAATACTGTCCTCGCCTTATTTCTTCATCTCCATTTCTATTGTCGTGCACAAGAATTTACACATGCCTTATGTAACATCCCCTACTATGAGGCCCAAAACTAAGTGCTACAGATGTTGCAGTCATCCATAATATTAATTTCTGGTGGCAAAATGCGGCTATGTTAGTTATATCAATAAATAGAAGCACATGAATGAAAAAAAATTAAACACAATTTAATAACAAACTTTCACATTTCATTTCATAAATAACATTTCATATTCATTACATAATACCATTCACAATCCCACGTTTAGATAAAATATAATTATTACAAAATATTCCAAGAGCGACATAAGAAAATGCCCCTAGGTTGATCAAAGTCTAACACTTGGAAATTATACAACTTGCCATTACATCCATACAGACAAAATCAAACAACATAGCAGATTAGATAAGAACTCCTAAATAGCTAGATGGCCTCCAGCACATCTTTGGAAGCTTATTCGTCTAACTGGATACCTGAAATCCCCGACTCCCAACATACTCAAATGAGTACCCGAGAGTTTAAGAGGAAAAACAAAAACTTCGGGTCAGACAAACAGTCTGGTGTGTATAATAACCTACAAAGAGATCGACTTTCTTAAACATTGACTATCTCGCCCTTTTAAAACATAGTTTTAATTTGTATAAAACCTAGCCTCACCGGCATTAAAACAAAGAGATGCGGCATCAATGCCGCATATAAGAGCATGATGAATCTATGTCCAATGTTAGAAGACAAAACTTAAGTTTCCTTTAAGCATAAAACCTTATGTCGATAACGAAGTTGTCGACACACATATGATATAGGTTATCCACCTTTCAAAGCAAAACTTTTGTTATAAAAAAACAAAGTAATACGGCCTATAAAGCCTCAGTGGTGGTATAGAAGAAATGCGGCACCAATACCGCCTGGGAAGATTGCCGAAAACAAAGGATTTTAGAATGCTGACGCCGATGAACGGCGACATTATTACTTTAAGTCAAAACAGTAAGTTACAGCATCTCGGCTATTATGCCGTCTAATATATATATAGTCGATATTAAAAACAGGCGGCATCACTGCCTCTTATATAGCAGATATCTAAAACAATCAAAATAGTGGTATGCAGCGTCATTTAAAACAAGGTTGAAAACACGCGGCATCATTGATTGCGGCATTACAACTTTAAACACTTTAATGAATAACGAGATTGCAATGCCCCCAATGATAGGTTGCTGATGAGGTCCACTTCGGCCTGGTTGGAATCATTCCATAACTACCTAAGTAGTTATCATAAACTTTCCTTCATATCGACGTCGACTCTCATAGCTGCGGCGTTATCTTAGCTTTGATATGGATAAAGGCAACATGACATAATCGTAATTATTGTGAAAACTGATTTATTACTAAAAGCAATTTATTTTCACCAAACCTTAACAATTGTACAATTTTTATTGGATAATTCAATATTTTTCCCAATTCTTTTCAGAAATACCGTCGCATCTAGTTTTGAAGTTCCAAAATCCTTTGTCAAATTAATTAATTAATATCCTTAATTAATTATTGGTTTAAATGCTTATCTAGCAAAAATAAGTTCATAATAATTCGAAATCACTTGGAAAAAATCCCCAAAAATCACAGAAATTCAAATATCATCTTCTCTTCCATATAAAAATTCCAGCGCCAAAAACTATATTTAATTATTTATTATAATTAAAACCCAAAATAAACTGAATTTCCACCTTATGAAATTTATAAAATATTAGATTTAAGTCGGAAAATTATAAAATTAAAAACCCATCTCCGTATTAATGTTTTACATGATATACCAAAAAATCAAAGCAATTGGAGATTAAAAACTTATTTTTTACCCTTAAAACTATTCAAACAATTTCATAAAACTCCATAAATCGTTATTCTATCCAAACAATGATTATATAATCATAATTTGGCAAAATCTATCAAAATAATTTAGATATTACCCATAGCCAAATTTAAGAACAAGAAATACAGATGGTTCCTTTATTATTCACCTTAAATTTGATGTTGAAGTTGAGATTTGATGTTGCTTTAATTTTCCTAAGCTCTTTCTTGAGGTCCCCTTTTTAATTTCGATCCTCCCTAGCTTGTTAATGGCCGTCCTTTTCTTTTTCTTTGATTGTTTATATTTATGAAAAATGAGAGTGAAATGAGAGAGGGCGAGGGTTTAAGGGATAAAAGGATGACTATTTCTATTTTGCCACTCTCATTTCCTCCCTACCATATTAAGTTTAAAACAGTCCTATTAACTAATTAGTTAAGGCCTAACCTTTTTAATTATCAAATCTCGTCTCCATGTTTCACTACATTATTCTATTTAATCTATCCAATTAAATTTCTTGAATAATGTTAAACTAAAATTAGGGGTCTTAGAAGCTCTCCTCTTTAAAGAATTTTGTTCTCGAAATTCAGTAAGGACTACATAACAAGCTTATCAAACCTGTAAACAATGTTAGTATATCCTACCAGCTACTAAGTCTATATACAACCAATATAGAACATACCATAATAACAGCTCAGGATAAGTATCCCTAACCCTGTCCTTTGTCTCCTAAGTACATTTTTCCTCATTGTCACTCCACTGGACTTTCACTAATCTGACTGTCTTCTTCCTTAACCTCTTCTCAGCTTTTGCCACAACACGAACTGGTTGTCTCACAAAAGTCAGATCCGGTTCTACCAATAAGTCTTCTAGTGCAGTTGGAGCAATAGTAGTGTTTGGATCATGCTCATCCTTTCGAAGTTTAGAACGTGAAATACATTATGGCCAAACTACTCGGTATGCGAGTTTCCCAATCCTCACTATAATAGGGTATGGTTCGACATATTTTTATGCCATTTTTCCTGACTTCCCAAATTGTACACACCTTTCAACGGTGATACCTTAATGAAAACCTCGTCTCCAACTGAGAACTCTAAATCTTTATGCCTCTTATCTGCGTAACTTTTCTGCCTAGACTAAGCTTCTCTCATCCTAGCTCGGATTAACTCAATTTTTCTATGACTTCTCTCACTATATCTGGGCCAAGAACCAATCTATTTCCGGTCTCTAACCAACATGCTGGTGATCTGCACGGCCTTCCAAATCCTTCCATTCTGCTTACATAGCTAACACTACCTTCTGATGTTTTCTGCTAAGTGCATCTGCTACTTTGTTTCCTTTCCCTATCGTATATTCAATACTAAAATCATATGCCCCCTAAAACTCCAACCACCTTTGTTGTCTCATATTCAACATTTTCTGAGAGAATAAGTACCTCAAAGACTTATGATCTGTGTATAGCTCGAATCTCTCTCCTAAGAGGTAGCGTCTCCATACTTTCAATGCGAAAATCAACGCTGCCAACTCCAAGTCATGAGTTGGATATCTAACTTCATATGATCTGAGCTGTCGAGAAGCATAGGCAATCACTTTACCCCTTTACATCAACATAGCTCCCAATACTGTTTCACATGCATCTGTATACAGCACTAAACCCTGATTTCCATCTGGCACAACTAATACATATGCATTGGTCAATAAATGCTTTAACTTAAGGAATGCTTTCTCGCATTTATTAGATCAATCAAACATTACGTCCTTCCTGGTTAGTTTGGTCAGAGGTGCTGCTATCTGCAAGAAATCCTTGATAAATCCCTGGTAATAGCCAGCTAATCTAAGAAAAATTCTTATACCGGTCACCATCTCAGGTCTCTTTCAATTGTTTACAGCTTCGATCTTAGTTGGGTCTATGGATAACCCTTTCTTTGAAACAACATGACCAAGAAACTTCACTTCTCTCTTCCAAAAGTGACACTTTAAAAACTTCACTTTTAGTTGATGCTGCCTCAATGTCTCAAGCACTCTTCTAAGATGAATCTAATGATCTCTTTCATCCTTAGAATATATCAAAATGTCATCAGTGAATATCAACATGAACCTATCCAAGTGCTCTCGAAAAATCCGGTTCATCAAGTCCACAAAGAAAGCGGGTGCATTAGTTAACCGAATGCCATTACTAACCACTCGTACGAACCATATCTTGTTCGAAATGCCGTCAAAGGAATACTGTCTACTGCCACCCTCAATTGATGGAACCGTATCGCCAAATCCAAATGAGAAAAATACTTTGGCTCCACTTAACTGATCGAACAAATCATCAATTCTTGGTAAAGGATATATGTTCTTTATTGTCTTCTCGTTCAGCTTACATAGTCAATGCACAATCTTAATGACTAGTCTGGTTTCTTCACGAACACCGCGGTTGTTCCCCAAGGCGAACTGCTTGGTCTCATAAAATTCTTTCCTTCTAAATCCACTAACTGCACTTTTAACTCTTTCATCTCAGTAGGTGTCATCCTGCTAGGTGGCCTATTAACGGGTTCAGCTCTAGGTATACGATCTATAGGAAACTCAATAGCTTGTTTTGGTGGTAGTCCTGTAACAGGCTCAAAAACACCTGTAAATTCTTTACAACATAAACCCAATTTAACTCATCTTCCACTTTTGTAGCATCCAATAAAGCGCAAACTTCTGTACACGAATTCTCAACTGAGTGTACGATTCGGTCACTACTATCAGGCTGTCTCAATGATATTTTCCTATCCTAACAAAATATCGTATCATCATATTTGCTCAACAAATCCATACCTAAAATATTCCTAAAACCCACAAAATCAAACACAAGCAAACTGCAGATAAAAGTATAACCTAGCAACTCAAGCTGTAGATAGTCACAACTCGTCCCAAGAGTCGCATAATCTCCTATTGGATTAGTTATCCTTAAGGAAGTAACAAGGTATGATGGTTCTACACATAATTTATCCACCAAACACTGAGAGATAAATGAATGCGATGCACCAATACCAAAAAATACTCTAACTAGTATGCTATGAATCAAAAGCATACCTTCCATCACAGACTTTCCTTTCTCAACTGCAGTCGGTCCCGATGCAGACGACTCCAAAGCAAACACCTTTCCATTTCCTGCCTTCACCTCTTCTTGACATTTTTTCTTGTAATACCTCACTTGGTCGCAGTTAAATCACTTCACATTCAGCCTTCCCACAACCGTCTTTCCATCACCAGATCGACACTCACTAGCATATAGTTCCCCTTCTTTTCACGCTTATAACATGTAATATCAACTTTTCCTTTCTTGGTAGATCCACCCTTCTGAGCTCCTTTCTTCTTAAAGAATTTCCTCTTCTTACTCTGGGAACTTGAGTCTCCATTGACTTCTCCTTCCCAAAGGTTGAAAGCATTTCCTCATTCCTGATAGACATTTCCACCACTACATTGGATGGATACTTGAGATGTGGCATATGGCCCTAGCAATCTCCTGCCTCAACTCCCGAATGAACTTCTCATTCCTCTTGATTACGGTGTCGATGGTAGCGTATCCATACCTAGATAGCTTATCAAACTTAGTAGAGTACTCCAACGCCGACATTTCTCTTTGCTCCAATTCCATGAACTTCCTTAGCAGGGCGGACTTGGCTACCTCAGATAAAAATCTTTCCTCGAATCTCCTTCTGAATTCAGACCCAGTCAATTCCTCTTTCGGTACACCCACGGTCACCCCATTCCATCAGAATAAAGTAGCTCCTTGCAGCCATCTCGAAGCCAACCTCCTATTCTGTTTGTCATTCAAATCCAAATCAGCAAAAATTCTTTTACAATGCAATAGCCGGTTCTCCACTTCAATAACATCTTCAGTTTTGAGAAAGGGATTCCCACAATGACTAGTATAATCTTAGCTCAGCTTAGCATAGTTATTACCAACCGGCATCATAGGATTAACTCCTCCCACATTTGCCGCATTTCCACTAGTCACTCCTACAGCTACTCCAGCTTGCATCAGGTTGACAAAGAAATGATACATAGTCCTCATATCCACTGGTGGTGTTCCAACACCTAAATTAGTATTTGCGTTTTGATTAGCATTTATCTGTCGACCTTGGTTCCTTTAGGTATTGGGTCGAACATTCTTATTAGTTGTAGTTCTTCCTCTACCTAGATTTACTCTTCCGTTTCTTGCTTCCATACCTTGCTTTCTCATTATCTGCATTCAAACTTTCACATTTCATTACAAAATAATCTTTCATATTTATTACATAATCCCATTCACAATCCCATATTTGAAGAAAATATAATTATTACAAAATACTCTAAGAGCGACATATGAAGATGCCCCCTTGGTTGATCAGAGTCTAACACTTAGCAATTATATAACTTGCCATTACATCCATATAGACAAAATCAAATAACATAACAGATTAGATAAGAACTCCTAAATAGCTAGATTGCCTCTTGCATGTCTCCAAAAGATTAATCGTCTAACCGGATACCTAAAACTCTTACTCTTGACCTACTCAAATGAGTACCTGAGAGTTTAAGGAGAAAAATAAAAACTTCGGGTCAGACAAACAGTCTGGCATGAATAATAACCTACCATCTCGCACCAAAAATAGATATCTAGTGAGATCACGCCACTAAGCGGAACGGGTTTCCCCCTCACTAGTATCTTAACCAAAGCACATTAACCCTATACAGTGCTCCTGCATCCACAATGGTTAGAACATAGAAAATAAGCATTTTTAGTCATGCAACATGCATTAGACTACCCATCCCAATTTATTAGACTATCCATCTTTATTCTCATCTGACTATCTGTCTTAATTACAAATGACTATCCGTGTTAGATTTATGTAGACTACCCATCTCACATGTAATTATTTGAATTACCCATCCCCTACCATATGGACTACCCATCTCACATGTAATTATTTGGATTACCCATCCCCTACCATATGGACTAGCCATCATATATGGTTTTGTTTATTTAAAATGATGCAGACTATCCATCACACTTCCCATAGTTTTCCTTGGATGACTATGAACCCTTCATTAACCTTTCAGAGACTATCCATCTCCAGCATGATGTGCATTATCCATCTCACATCCTATAGTTTTCCTAGGATAATTATGAACCCATCACTTATTAATTTAAATCATGTTTAACCCAAATGTTCAACCTATGTCTATTAGTATCCCCAATTAGGTTGTCACCCCTTAAACTTATAACATCTCAAAACGATACGCACTGGTGTCCCTAATGATTAATGTCAAAATAAAGACCTATGGCTCGTCTTCATTTATATAGAAGATTTGTGGCATTTATTTTGTGCTATATAACGTTAAACCTCTATCCAAGATTAGAAAATATTTTTTTTAGATTTTTATAAATCATATGGATAACTGACAAAATCATAAGGTGATCGACCTTCTTAAACATTGACTATCTTGCCTTTTAAAACATAGTTTTAAGTTGTATAAAACCTAGCCTCGTCGGCATTAAATGAAGAGATGCAGCATCAATGCCACATATAAGAGCATGATGAACCTCTATCCAAGGTTAGAAGACAAAACTTAAATTTCTTTTAAGTATAAAACCTTATGTCGATAACAGGGTTGTCGACACACATACGATATAGGTTATCCATCTTTCAAAGAAAAAATTTTGTTATCAAAAAAACAAAGCAATACGGCCTATAAAGTCTCAGTGGTGGCATAGAAGAAATGCTGCACTAATATCGCCTAGCAAGGTCACCGAAAACAGAGGATTCTAGAATGCCGACATTGATGAACGGAGGCACTATTACTTTAAGTCAAAATAGTTACTTATGGCATCTCGGCTATTATGCTGTCAAATATATATAGTCAATATTAAAAACAGGCGGCATCATTGCCTCTTAAATAGTTGATATCAAAATGGTGGTATGCTGCATCATTTAAAACAAGGATGAAAACACATAGCATCAATGATTGCAGCATTACAACTTTAAACACATTAATGAATTACGAGATTGTGATGCCGCCAATATTAGGTTGCCGATGAGGTTAGAATCATTCAATAACTACCTAAGTAGTTATCATAAGCTTCCTCCATATTGACGTTGACGCTCATAGCTGCGGCGTTATCTTAGTATCAGTGTGGATAAGGGCGGCATGGCATTACCATAATTATCATGAAAATGATTTATTACTACTAAAAGCAATTTCTTTTCACCAAATCTTAACTCTTATCCAATTTCCTATTGGATAATGCAATGTGTTTCCCAATTCTTTTCAGAAATACCGTCGCATCCAGCTTGAAGTTCCAAAATTCTTTGTCAACTTAATTATTTAATATCCTTAATTAATTATTGGTTTAAATGCTTATCTAGCAAAATAAATTCATAATAATTCAAAATCACTTAGGAAAAATCCCCAAAAACCATAGAAATTCAGAAATTTCATATTCTCTTCCATATAAAAATTCCGGGGCCAAAAACTATATTTAATTATTTATAATAATTAAAACCCGAAATCAACCCAATTTCTACCTTATGAAATTCGTAAAATATTCAATTGAACTTGGAAAATTATGAAATTAAAATCTCATCTCCAAATTAATGTTTTACACAATATACCAGAAAATCAAAACAATTAGAGATTAAAAATTTAGTTTTTTTACCTTTAAAACCAATTCAAATAATTTCATTAAAATTCCATAAATCGTTATTTTTTCCAACAATGATTATATAACCATAACTTGGCAAAATCTATCAAAACAATTCGAATATTACCCATAGCCGAAGTCAAGAACAAAAAATAAAGATGTTTCCCTTATTATTCACCTTAAATTTGATGTTGGAGTTGAGATTTGATATTGCTTTAATTTCCCTAAGCTCTTTCTTGAGTTTCCCTTTTTAATTTCGATCCTCCCTAGCTTGTTAATGGCCGGCCTCTTCTCTTTTTCTTTGATTGTTTATGTTTATGAAAAATGAGAGTGAAATGGGAGAGGGTGAGGGTTTAAGGGAAAAAGGACGACTTTCCTATTTTGCCCCTCTCATTTCCTCCCTTCCATATCAAGTTCAAAACAATCTTATTAACTAATTAGTTAAGGCCTAATCTTGTTAATTATCAAATTTCATCACCCTGTCTCACTACATTATTCTATTTAATCTATCCAATTAAATTTCCTTAATAATCTTAAAATAAAATTAGGGGTGTTATCCCTTATCATTGTTGGCTGCCATCACCAAAGCTCACTTGCCCATCTTTTCCAAGCTACATTTCTCTAAACTCCTTTCCACAATACCACCATCAGCAACAGAACTGCCATAGCACCTCTTCGTCATTATTTCACGTCCGCTCTTCCTCCATTGATAGCACAAGTCGCACCAACCTCATCACCGCCATCGCCTTCAACCTAAAAACATAACCCTGCTGCTACCATGCTCACAAACCTCCAGTAACCACTAATCACCTTTAATAGCCAACCTAAGCCAAAATGCAGCCATCACCAATCGACCGCCTACCCTCAGTCGCTCACAATCACCAATCGCATGCTAGGTTGTTCGTCAATACGGCCTCCTCCTCCTTCGTGTACACCAGAATCGCGAGCCTTCACCTAGGACAAAGCGGTCGAATCGAATGAAGTTGTTCATTTTTTTTGTTTATAGGTCATGATTTGTAAAATTTAGGGATTAGGGTAAAACAATAGAGAACAAATGGGTTTTGGGTTGGTAGAGGAAGATAGAAGCGTTTTCCGGAAGTATGAAGAGAATAAAAAGAATTTGGGCTGGGCTAAAATATTGGGCTCTGATTTTAATTCAATTTATTTTTGCTATTAATTTGCCTAACTAATTTATTTTTCCTTTTCCTTCTTTTATTAACTTCTTTTTATTTGTAGATAAATTTCAATTTGAATTAAATTAATATACACTTCAAAATACTTCATATTAACTAAAACACCTTATTTAATTTGATATATTATTCAAAATGAATTTACTAATTCAATTCAATATATAACAACAAAACCTTTTATTAAATATAATTAAATTAACGAAAATTTATTTTCAAAATATAAATTATCAAATACTGAATTCCAACAGCTTTAATTTGTTAAGACGTAGAAAACATGGTTGTTACAGACTCCACCCTTAACAAAATTGCGTCCTCGCAATTTCTTATAGTGAGATGTCAAACACAACTCTTACCCTGACTTTCCTCGTAACTACAATCTTCTATCAAACTCAACTACTATATCCACTATACGGCCCATATTCTAATTCTCTTAACGTATGCTACAATTTAAATAGATTTAATTTTCGACCTTTTATTTTTCACATATGATAAAAATATTGTGAAATTTTTCTAAGTGTCGAATTTTTCAGAAATTTCGGCAGAGTTTCCTTTGTACGGAGAGCGTTCTAAAAAAAATCAATATACAATATAATTACATAATATACATCTCCAAAGAGGCATCCGAGAATGGGGCATCCTAAAATACGGGAAAATAAGATAATATCACAATATATATCGTTATCCTTAAAAAACGTACCTTTTAATTAGCATTTTAAGCAAGTTTGCTTGTCATTAAGCGAGCAAAAGCGAGCAAAATCATCACTAGTAATCCAAAGAAGCATCTTCAGTACCTATCTAAACTCAAATTTGGATATTAGCATCATACATGGAAGTATAATACTTGTATAATGTAAAAAGAAATTGCAAATTTCATGTTTTAACCACTTTCCGGTAAGTTCTTAATTGATAAAACCACTCAATTAATTTACGACTTCTAAAAGTATATTGTTATATAGTGTGTTAGGATTCCAAAAAGTCTTTCAGATTGAAAAAATATTGATTATATCTCAAATAACGAAGGATTTACAAAAAATATATAGCCCAGATTTTTGCAAAATTGCATAGACCCAGCACTGAAATTTGCATTTTTAGGCTAGAAAATGACAAAATTTCGCAAAACACTTAAAATAAAAGTTGTAACTTATACTCTTAGCTTTTCGAAATGTGTAGAATTGTCAAAATGGGATAAGCCGTTTGAAAGTTGTGACAAATAAAACGCAGCCAGAAAGTCAAAAACACAAAATAATTTAGTTTCTTCCAATATTTCTATTTTACCCCAAGGAATATGAAACATAGCAGTTGGTCATTTCTGAGTTTGCTTGCCATAATTTTTTTGACATGAACTAAATTACAATCTAAAAGGTTCGCACATAGCCAAAACTTTAATTTAGATATTTATTTGGCAGGCCCCATTCTTGAAAGAAAATATATATTTACATAGAGTTGTTAATAGTAGATAATTTGCACGGTAAATCATGACAGATGCGCCATTTCTGATTGAATAATTGAAGGAAATGGTTGTATGCGAGATCAGTTTTGCAGATGAATTAACCTTAACAAAGTTTAAATTTGGTGGAGTACTAAAAGATGTAAATGTTGAAGAAATGTTTTTTTGCACTATTTTTGCCTTGATATAATGGAAGCTGTGTGGGCAAAAAGCTCCAATTTCTTTGAAATAATGGAAATGACGCAAGTATTTGAAGGAAGTTTAATTAGGGTTATTTGAAGACTAGAAGAAATTTTGCAGCAGCTAATTTAGCAACAAAGTCTAAATGCGAAACTCAACTGGCATCAAAATTTGAAGAAGCGGTTTCAAAAATTAAAAGGGATATTGTATTCATTGCATCGTTGTATTTGTAATTTGATGTATTACTTATCTGTGTATGGAATTTAACAAAGTTTTGCACTTTAATTAGTTTTGTACATTAACTAGTTCAAGTTTAAAGTGTTGGAGCAAGTGGAAGAGAATAAAGACAAGCACACAAAAGAAACATACAAGGAAGGTGTACAACTCCAAGATGCAATAGCACTATCAAGTCATGCACACGTAGGGAAATTCAAGCACACTAAGAACAGCAAACACCCAAGCAAACACAATCAAATATAATTTTTAAAACATTATTTTTTTCCAAAACATATTATTCTTTCAATTCAAACTTACACAAATATAAATTTTCCCACGCATTAATTTATATTAAAATATACAATGTTGCCATGCCATAAATTTTAGCAATCTGTTTCGCAAATTGGCTGCAATTTTGACTACTAGGATTTTATATCAACACTGCCTCGCTAGTGACCTCAACTTCATACTAACATCCAATGGTTGCATACGCTGTTCAAAATATATTCAAACCTAGATAAATAATATTTTCATTCTATAAAAAAAATATTTCTAAATAAAATATTTTTGAAATTATTCCAAAAATGTCGTGTCAGTTTGCCTCCTTTAAGTGTTTAGGAATCCCTATCAAATACATGTGCACCTACATCGACTAGAATTCTTAAAAGCACTCGATGGACAAATTAACACCAAAACAATATACTAAAATAATATTCAATCGCTGTAAAAATAAAGGGACAGTTTGGCTAAAATCCCTATTAAGTTTTAAAATACAACAAACATCCTTACTAAAAAAGTATGTAAATTAGGTCCCTAGAATTAAGTTACTGAATAATTGCAGACATTTATGCAATTATATCCAAAAACTGCAGACATTTCCGCAATTATCCACCAAAAAAATTGCGGAAATTTTCGCAATTATTCATTGAATAGGTGCGGACATGTATGCAATTTTTGGATGCATAAATGTATGCAATTATTCAGTAACTTAATTCTAGAGACCTAATTTACAATCTTTTTTTGGAAGGAATTTTCGTGTATTAAGTTTGATTTTAAGGACCTGAGCCTAATATTCACTAAAATAAAACTCATATTTTTACCAAATCATTGGCTTGTTTGAATAAAAATATTTATTTTCAAAAATTCATATATACATCCAATTTATCAATCATAAACAACAATATAAATTATCATACATCATCTATAAAATCAACAAGCACCAATTCAACAATACACACATTTTCCAAACAAGTAAACGAATGCCTTCAGTGGAAAACCATCTATCAGTTTCTGTTGTGCAACTCTGATCACTACTGGATTACTTCAATCTTGTTCAAGCCATAAAGAGGTTTATCCACCAGCCTTAATACCGACACTACTCGCCAGCTAATTACTCCTTACTTCACTACCTCACTCAATAACTTCCACTTCACACGAAACAAATACATACATAAGAGAAAGAAATAAGGAATGTATGTGTATATATATATATATAGTAAGAAAAATAACAAGTAAGTCCCCAGGTGATTACCCTAGTAATCATCGTATACTCCTACCATCATTTAAGTATAAAAAAAATTCTACCACACACCCACGAGAACAGGGTCTCTAAGTCTCACTAAGGTCTTGACTTGGGTCTCTTATATACAATGTATTGTTCTAAACCTGCCCTAATATCAATAAAAAATGGTGTCTTTCATGGGTATAGGCTCCGTTGTGGCCACCGCCAGTACCTCAGACACTGGTTTTACGACTAGCCTCTCAACAGTCGTATAAAGCAACCAACTCAAATACCAATGGGACGTGTATGGGTAAGAGTCAATGCTTCGCCACTGATCACATGGCGAGAACCCCCTATCACGTACATGAAGTAACTAGCTCTGATACCAACTATAATACCCCACCTCTGTACCCATACTATCCAAGAGTATTACAAAGTAGTACTATCAGATAATATGGAGAATGAGGCCATAGAGAGTACACACGTGAATTTTCTCTTGGACTAACTCCGGTATGTATTAAAACATCAAATAAATATCTATTTTATACATACACATTATCGATACAAATTAAACCATAAAGATGTGTCCCTTTAGGATAGAACAATACATAATATACAGTAAGTCATAGAGAACATAGAGTCAAACGTAGCGATAACATATAATATATAACATAATATACCATTAGAATACAACATGTATCAAATGTCAACTATCTCAAAATAATGTGATAGAACAATCAATATACAGCTCGGTATCAAATACAAAGTGAATCAATGTCATATAATTATCTTACAACGTCCTAAGATATGTCTCCTCTAAGCCCACTAACAAATGCTAGTGATGTCGTCCATGTACCTGAAATGTCTCGAACTGACCCGAGTATTATAAAATAACACACGGATCTGACTATATCTAATTAAGTATAATAATAAGGGCAACGCTAAGTAAACATGGAATAATAATATAATACTTTATCATAAACAATCAAATCATCAGACAACGTCACTGAATGTGTATGAATATAGTAATGAATGCCTTAAATATATGTATAATGCTAGAGATAATTATCAAGACATTACATCACCAAAGTATCCCATATCCATATAAAATAATCAAAATTGTCAAAAGATATTATCACCCATATAGAAACACATCAAATCAAAAATCATAGAATCAACACAAATAGGTGAATCACACTTATCCAGAAACCATCATTAAATCTAGAAATATCACTAAAGGAGATATCATCAAGTATAATCAGGCTAGCATAAAGCATGACCTAAATATATCTATTAATCTCAATAAAAATCATCAATACATATAAAATAGGATATGTTGCTTATCAAATATTGAGAATCCACTATACACTGGATATGTATCTCAGGTATAATCTCATCTCCTTATATAACATCTATTTGTAAATATCATAACGGGAAATTGCTGTACGTCAGACACGAAGTCACAAGTAGAGCCATCTATATAATAATATGCGGCACTCGGTCTACATAAATGCTACAGTGAGGTGTATCAATCATATATGACAATCTACTACTCCGTCAGTACCAAAAGGGAGAACGATAGCACTAAGCAAGCTCTAGAGACACTAAGTCTCTACAATCCTTAGTTACCTAACGGTCGCCATGACATGTATCTACCGGTGTGCTCATCAACGCAAGGACTCATCAGTCACAACACTACAAATGCCCCTATAGATAACAGACTATCGGCCTAGTGACATAGGGGCGATAAGTACTAAGCAATAATATAGGCACAAAGCCATATAATGTGTCACGAACCTAGGGAGTGACACCATGATCAGGCCGCTAGGGTGGATTCTAGTCATCTGGTCCTCTCCAACAAACATAATAGGAGTACATCGTAATAGTGACATGTAGAACCAATACATATAAACACGGTCATGGTCATCGTTAGGCACAAAGTCATACTCGCTAAATATAGGCACAAGGCCGTATATCACTATGTGTGTCACCTTACACTATCCACTCTATTCCTATCACATGAGTGTCATCTACTTACAATGAATAACCGAATAAATATTACAATAGCGTCCCAAACCATTGCGCGATACCCAAACAATTATTCACTACTTATAAACTACACTCAAACTACCCAGTATTTTGTATAACAAGTCCAAAGAATAACTGGAGAAATATTACCGAATGCCACATACCAGACTGTATTATAACACCGATTATTCTAATTCCTCGTCACGTAGAATAAAATATCATGAAATCATATCAAGGACATCATCACCGTATCACCTCAAAATCATCAATCAAATCTGTATCATTCATGATATTAAAACCAATATAGAGAAGATGAGAAATCATAAATCAGAAACCAATAAAAAATAGATTATTAAAATAAATATAAATAAATGAACGAATACTTAATAATGAAACATTTAAAAACATAAAATTTTATATTGTAAAATAAATACTAAGAAATGAATAATAGACACATATTCCAAAATTAATTAATTACTTTATAAAAAGATTTCTACATTTTATTAAGATTTAAAAGTCTTTTCAACAATATTTTTAATAAACTTTATAATAAAAATTACTTAAAACAATATCATCATTTTTAATATATTTTATAAAATAACAACATATTAATGTTTCCTTTAAAACAATTTCAAACTTATGATAAGTTATAATATTAATTTATAAAAGAGTTTTATAATCAATAGAAAGCTAAATTTATATTATAATTCTAATTATATTTGTCAATATAAAAAAATAGCAAATTAAATAAAATTTAGCAAGTTATTCATAAAATACTTTTAATAAAATTTCAAAATCCTTAAATAAATTTCCAAATGTTTTCAAACAACTTTTTTAAGCAAGAAAGAAAATAAACATCTGAATATATAATTATGGAGTAAAATTACTCTATACCCATTAATACAATTTATATCATGTGGCCGAGCCGAATTCCATCAGACTTCGGCCATCCAAACTATGTACATACAACATAAATGAAATTAAAATGCAAACAGACAACACTCAACATACACAAAATCTCATCATCAAACCTGCATCCATATCCAATACCATATCGGCCAATCTATTATCCCAAACGAACATTTCATTCAAGCCACACAACCAACCAATTTAACCAAGCAGTTTAATTGATAAACGGGATAAATAACTAACAAGTATATATACATGTGAATATGCATAAATAAAATGATATAGACATAGTTATGTGAGAAACTCACCGAATTGCCGAGCGAAAGTACTATCTTCGCCTTATTTCTTCATCTTCATTTTCCAATTGTCATGCACAAGAATTTATGCACGCCTTACCACTCATAGCTGCCATCACCAAAGCTCACTTTCCCATCACTTCCAAGATGCCTCTTTCCACACTCCTTTCTATAGCGCCACCACCAGCCACCAGAACTGCTACAACACCTCTTCGTCATCAAGTCAAGTTTGCTCTTCCTCCATGGACAGCTCAAGTTGCACCAACCTTATCACCACCACCGCCTTTAGCCTCAAAACATACACTTGCTGCTACCGAGTGCACCAAACTCCAGCAACCAACAACTACTTTTAATTGCCAGCCTAAGCCAAAATGTAGCCATCCCCAATCAACCGCCTACCCTCAGTCGGTCATAATTGCCACCCAGGCCGTTCGCTAATATAGCCTCCTCCTCATACATCTACACCTGAATTGCGAGCCTTTACCTGGGACAATCGGGCGAAGTTGTTCATTTTTTCTATTTATAGGTCACTATTTGTAAAAATTGGGGATTAAGGTAAAACAAAAGAGAACAAATGGGTTTTGGGCTATTGGAGGAAGATAAAAGCGTTTTAAAAAATTATGAAGAGAATAAAAAGAATTTGGGCTGGGCTGAAATATTATGCTCTATTTTTAATTCAATTTATTTTTGCGATTAATTTGCTTAGCTAATTTATTTTTCTTTTTCCTTCTTTTATTAACTTCTTTATATTTGTAGATAAATTTCAATTTGATTTAAATTAATATACACTTCGAAATACTTCATATTAACTAAAACACCTTTGTCGATTTAATATATTATTCAAAATGAATTTACTTATTCAATTCAATTTATAACAACAAAACCTTTTATTAAATAAATTTAATTAATGAAAATTTATTTTCAAAATATAAATTTTGAAATATTAAGTTCCAACAGTTTTAATTTAATTAAATTCATTTAATTATGGTGTAGAAAATAGAATTATTACAAGAAATATAAAAATTTCTTCAAAACACACTTTGGTTGATAATTTGATGATATTGGGGCTTGCACTGTGTCAGCTTGGTTCAAACATTTTTGAGTGTTGTATTAAACTAAATTTTAAGAGTAACATCCTCATTCTTTCTATACCTTTTGAGCCAATCCATGGCATTCTTTTTTTGAATTTTCTCAATGTGTAAATATGGTATAATAACTAGCTTAACCAAGAGCAAATGGATGGACAAAATAAGATAAGGCTATATACAACTCCTTTATATGCAAAATGATTCAAAATTAATATGCTTTTGTTGCGTTTTGTGATCAATATGTTCATCCTACCATGAATGTATGTTCTGTTAATCTGTATGAGATATTCAATATATATCTTTGCTTTGTATGATTGGATGACAAATTAAATCAAATACAGAAAGAGAAAGAAATTACAATCAAATTCGTTATATAAGTACCATTATGTGTTCATTAGTGTGGATGCAAGTAAGCATTAAACAAGAAATGGTACATTTTGGGTTCACTTGATTTCATGAACTAAAATGAATAGTACTCCTAATAATACATAGGAAACGTTTGATTGAGCTCAGAGAGCAAGTTTAATGCTATATTTTCTAATGTGTGTTTGTATATCATTTAAACCAAATTTTAGAATGAATTACAATTTAGCAATGTACATAGCAGAAATGCAGTTCAAAACTAATACTTTAAGCAACATTTTATTGTGCCTAACATCAGAAATAAAATTATAAACTAATACTCGAGTATATATTTTATTGTGTCCAACATCAATAACATTATGATAGCCAAGCGTATTACAAAAACCGAGTAGAGCAAAAATAAGACATTAGAGTATCTGATTATTAATTATTCACTTTATTGATTTCATTATTATCACTAAAAGAGGAAATCAAACCTCTTTTCCTTTAAATACTTACTTACATATTAGATCAGTGTCCTTTGTTTCAGTCTAGGTAAGGAGTTTGCATATCAGTTTTAAACTAGTATGATCACATGCTATGCACACATGGTTTTGTAAATTTGTATAACATGTTATGTATGCAATATTCATTATGAGCCTACATGTCATAAAAAAATAAAAATAGCAAGCTGTATATGTTAATATCAATTAATATATTCGAGAACACTTTTCTATGAATATATGAATTAGTCTCAAAATCGAAAATTCAAAGACATCTTCTCATCTTGCTGATTTGTTGAGTTCTCTTCAGAAATTAAAGCATACATACAAAGCAATTTACATCAATTATATTGCTATGATCTTATATTTTAAACATATAAATTTAGTGTTTGAAGTTCAAAAGTAATAGAGAAATCATAAATATTGAGTATTACATCCTGAAGATAAAATTGCACAAATTAAATGTAGCAATTTGCTAGAATTTTTCATAAGTTATGAAATAAAAAAGGTAAGATATTTCTTGAATAAAGAATATGCTAAGAAAATAGATACCTCAAAATTATTAGGAAAAAAATATAGTGGTCATTGTTTATGTCGAGATAGGAAAATGATTATTAAATCATTAACTTTAATTCAAGATTAAACAAATTATAAGAAAGGCTTTTCTTAAAAGATATCAAAAACTATATTATGATATCAAGAAGTTGGGTGATCTTATGATAGTTGCTAGCTCCGGTTTGATATTTTTTCCTGTAGATCTTTTGTTGGATATGTAAGACTAAAACAAATACGTAAATTTTCAAAAAATATTATATCTTTCATTGCATACCCTTATATTAGTTAAATTACTGTATAGAAATAAAAGAAGAAAAATTAAGACCATTGAACACTTGTATATCAAGTAATGAAAAATAAAAATAAAAATAAAAAGCCAAACTTCATCGAGGATGTTAACGATTAATTTGCACCAAAGTAATAAAAATGGAAACAACATATGTTATGATGGAGTTCAATGTTTATATTGTGCATAATGAGGAAATTTGGAAAACTATTTTTTTTACATGTTGCACGAATCCTACAACCATAAAGAGAGCTCTTGAATACATAATTATCAATGACATTTATTTGATTTAATACATAAACCTATTAAGAAGTACACGTTAAGCTTTCAAATTGTAATACTGAAACATAGTGGTGTTATGATGTTTATGGATGATATAGAAATATTGATTCATTTTTTTAACATCTACACTCTTAAATTAAGCCAAGCACATCATAATATTCAAGGAATATGGATGATACGGATGAAAAAATGTGCACGACTTTACAATATTATGAATAATAGGATTGTGGTAGCTACAAAATAGAGTAGAAGACTTGGTTGTAAGAATGAAGTAAATAAACAAAAGTATCTTATCATATAAATGGTAAACCGCGTAAAAACAAATCATATAATATTCTGGATGTAGGGTTATTTTTTTTCTCTAATAGATAAAACGTTTAATGTTTATAACAGAAATTGTAACACCCTGTAAAAATTAATAATTAATAAATAATTGATAAATAAGGCTCCAAAAATGGAATTTGAGAAAATTTCAAAATTTGGACATGAAACTTGTACTATTGTGTTCATGGTGATTTTCTGAGTAACTTTCATATTTAGAGTTTCATGACCGAAGCTCAAACGAAAAAGTTATTAGCATTTGAAGTTTTCGAAAAAATAATAATTATAAAACGAAAATAGGAAATAAATTATAATAAATGTGGACCCCACTAGTCGACACCTCCTCCTTAGGCCGGTCGACCGCTAGCGCCCGACTGCCTAAAAGGGAGCAGTTGGTCGGTCCTGTAGTGGTGGCTAGTGTTTGAACCTTAGCCAAACGACTCGGATTCAATTATTTTAATCTAACGGATACGATTGATTCGAGCACCTACAAATACATGCCTAACCCTTTACTTCTCTTCTCATAATTTTTTATCAAAGCAACGAAGGTTTGCCATTTTTCCTTCTCCACTATTTCTAGAAATTATAAAATATTATATATAAACAAATCAGAGAAGGGCGGAAAATAAAAGAGAAGAAGAGAAGAATTGAATCGACATTGCGAAAGGAAAGGTAGGTTTTATAATTATAAATCTATATTCTCCTTAATCTCATCTCAGATATGTAATTCTAATAGTATGTATATACCTTGTTATACATATTCTTTTGGATTGGAAAGGAAAAGGAGTCAAGTAAAGGGATGAATCAGATTTTGGAGATTTGGAAAGCTTGAAAGGTGAGTGGGAAATTATATGATTTATTTATAATATTGAAATTTATATCGTTGAATATTATTTGATTATTATGCATATATAAGATCTGATCAGTTGTACGCTTAAAGCGAATGTATAGAAAATATTGCCTACATATTCTTTAAGATAAATAACTGGAATAGGAATATTATTTACACCATAAACTAGAAATTTGGAAATCAGTCCCTAAATTTGTTAAAGTTGTAAAGTTTATTCTGGATTTATGGTTGGGTTGTAAAATGTTAATATTAGTTTAGATTGCCCTAATTTGACTTAGAATATGAATTTATATGTTTTAATTTATTGGGAGCGGGGTATAATTTAATTGTATCTATGCCGTGTAATTTCCATAAATTATCCAATTCCAAAAATATGTACAAAAAGTGTGTCGTTTGAATTAATAAGGAATATACCAAAATGGAAAGAGATGTGTAAAGTATGGACACTCTTCTCCGTAGTTTGTACTATCTATTTTAATAAAAGAAAAGAGATAATTCCTTATAATTTCAAACGGAGCAAATGTCTCATTTTTGGGTAATTTATTGAAAGTTATAACGGTTATCCTTTTTGGAAAGGATAGTTTTAACAAATCAAAATGTAGAAATTAATGTTCTGGTATTCCTAAGCAGTGGAATTAATGTGTTAGGAATACACACACATATACATATACATATACATATACACATACACACATATATACATATACATATAATATAAATACGTAAAACCTCGCTTACCGACTAAAAATAAAAATACACTTATAGTGTAATATACGTCGATATTCACATTAGTTATAATTAGGACGTCTAGTTATAAATAATATAGTAAATTATAGGATTCGGAGGTGTGATGGAAAAGAGACAGTAACTCCACAATAATAGGCAATAAATGTGCAGTTAATAGGGAGTTACAAGAATTACAGGAGAACATAAATGTGTTAATGGGATTGGTTAAAGAATTTGTTATGGCATTTATGGAGAATTGAATAAGCATAATAGGTTGAATTAGAACGAATAAATATTATTACGAATTTTCCAACTAGAATAATAATGACCATTTATTATGGCCAATTAACATTTGTGGAATATAGTAAATGAGTGTACAAGCTAGGAATTGAAAGCTAGGAGGCAGTATAATTTTCATAGTAGGAAATTATATAACCTTAACAATACGTTTAGGACTAGCGTGAATTAGTAGGCCTAGCATAATATTCAAGCCTATAATGATTGGTTTAGTTTAGTGGGTTGGAATACAAGGTCAGTAGAGTTACATAATAGAAGTCTGCCCTTCACCTAAGGATTACTAGCAGTTGTGTGTACTTACTATTGATGTGGGACATCTCCAACCATAGGATTCGTGGGGAAGGGATATATGTTTGCGTATAGGTAGGGAAAATATACCAATGGTTTGCCTCAGATTTGAAGTAATAAATGGCACAGTACTTTAAGGAAATAGGGTCTGCTTTATTTTTAATAGGAGGTATTAAGTAACTAAAAGGAGCATTTTCCTTGACTTACATTATTTTAATCTAAACGGTATGTCAGCCGTGGAAGGTCAGCGGGCTATGTTAGTATTTTTGTTGTACCGGTATTTAGTAGTAGAGCTGGTGTTTTCCGGCCTTTTGACCCGACTATATTCAGACTGATTGGACAAGTTAGACTCGATGATTGGAAAGAAAAGCAGTTCATAGAGGTGATTATATAGTCCAGAGATCAAGCACAGACGATAATATGAAGTAACGACAAGCGAAGCCAAGAGATAGACTCTATAGAACATTCTAAGTATGGAATAGTGCTTCCTCTAGGTAGGGCATCATATTAGATCAATATGGCTATGAAAAACTTGGACCAGCAGTTCAAATCAACGGGAATCGATCGATATCTCTTAAAACATTAAAGCAACTATGCAAAAAATTTTGGAAACATGGAACTAGCATGGATGGGGACCCACCAGAGCAATCGCAACATGCCACATGGGCATCTTGACTGATCGGCCCTGACCGCTTAATATTGGGAATTGGACCATGAGATTTTTTGAGTGACCTCGTCTTTATCTGGAGATTCTGCCAGCGAATTTTCAAGAAGATATTTGGTTGTCTATGCCTATAAATACAGGGTTCATAGCTCATTTGAGGGATTTTTACGTTATTGTTTCCTTTGTACTCCATTGTAATCAGAATTCCGATCTGATCCCCCTTGTACTCAGAAATTCAAGTCATTAATAAAGTTATCTCTTTAAAGTGGACGTAGGCACTCAACGCCAAACCACTATAAATATGTTTGTCGTTGTTTTTTTTTGCTTGTCTTCTGCTTGTTTAATCTATTTTAATCCTGATTTCTTCATCTAATTCTCTACACATAATCTATTGGGCGTTTTACCAACTTTTGGTGCAAACATTTTGGTGCTTTAAGTGCGAAATATAATTCTTAGCCTGATTGGATCTCATCATCTATGGGTGGATTCCCATATTCGCGAGATAAATCCATTTTTTTTCCAACAAGTTCTTACTACTCATATTTTGAGAAGACCTAGAAGGAAGCTATTAGCCATGACCAAAGGAAAGTCTACTACTTCCCGTGTTGTTGAAGGAAATGACGATGCTAGTGTTCAACAAGTTGATCAAAATGTATAACCAACGACTACTGATGCCTAGAATCCAGCTGAATCTATCACTAGAGCTATTTTGAAGTCCTAATGAAGGAACTGATGGATAGCCATCAACATCTCACTCAGTAAATCCAGGCTAACATCGACCCAATGAACCAATTGAAAGACTAGCGTGGAAAAACAAGAAGGGGGCCTACTCCATATTCTATCGGAAAATTCCTCCTCATTTGACGACTATTATCGAAGCAGATGCCATAAAATGGATCCATACGCACTTGGAACATTAGGACAAGATCAGGTGATCGACCAAGGTCGATCGCCATCGATCGGTGCTGAACCCCCTAGGGGGATCGGTAATGAACCCCTTAATCAAGGGGATCGGTATGTAGGTGGAGGTGCTTACTCTAGAGGTGCCGTTCGCATTTCAAGTAGGATTGCTATATAAAAGTGAAACATAGACTCATGCCTCATCAACCGGGAATGTCTATAACATGGAATTTGCTTCAAGGCTATGTAAGTCGCATCCATTAGGTTATTATCATCGCCCTTCTAGATATATTTTTATGGATTTGGTGGTGCATGAGAGCTCTCGAAAAATGTTGCAAAGAAACCGAGGTGATGATATATTCAGTACTATCCAGTAAGAGTTAAACCAGTCTTGATTCGTAGGGGTCAATAGTTTCGACCTTGGAACATTTTTCTAGAGGTGTACTGTAGCAGGCGGTACCCCAGTAGCCTTATCATTGTATGGAATCCATTCTCCAATAAGCATCGTATGGACTTAGTTGTGCCCAACAATGTTGGAATGTGAGATGTAAGCATTTCGGCTATATTCCTAATTTATTTTAAGCCATAGACACTATTATAATATCACTGAATTTTTCTATAAAATGTTTGGTTATCATAAGGTAAAAACCCATCCGTGTTTATGTGCAACATGGTCTTACGAGATACCATTTATTTAAAAGAGTGTTATAAAATATAACAAAATTCCTTGTGATTTGAGTTTTTCACGCTGGTTTACCATACTAATCCAAGTGTTATTTTCCCTTATAATGCTCGGGTCAGACCCGAGTATTTTTCCAAAGTTAGCTTGGATGCTTTGGAGTTTCAAAAGTCGAGATTGGATGCCTATGACATATTTTTATATTTTATTTTCTACCATGTTTATTTGGTTGTGTTTATCAATATTTGTAAGGACAGGCTGTTATAACTATCCAAGCTGATGATAGTTTAGACTCTGACGTTGTTTGAGTATTAAATGATTTTCTTTTATAAAGTAAATTTGGAATATTATATATTATTCATCATATTGTGAGATTTAGTTCTATCCTTTTCTTTTTTTCCCCAAACAATCTGTCTTTCCGACACTTCAATGCTCGACACATGATTACCATGGATGTATTAGTGTCAATTTCTAAGGGTTGAAAAGATGGGTTGTTACATTAGAGCTGGAAGTTAATTAAGAAATTAGGTTAGTAACTAGAAATAAAGAATGCTCGAATCCTAAAAACTTAAGAAGTTTGGGAAAAATAAATTTTAGCAAATGAAGGATAAGGTAAAGTTTATTGCGAAATCATGGGTCACTATTCCTATGTCTTAAAAGCTAAAATTTATAAATAGGCTTGTGTGTCATTGTTTAGGAGTAATAGGAAAGGTTTCCCAAATTTAAGATTAATTACATAATGCTAGGGTCAATCATATGCATTAACTCATTGATTGCATCCCAATTCCATTAAGATGTGGCTTGATTTGTTTTTAAAGGATGGAGCGGCAAATGTTTTGAAAAATTGTGTTCCAATGCTTTTGGAAAATTTTGTTTAAATGCTTTTGAGAAGTTAGGTTCAAATGCTTTTGGAAATTTTTTGTTTAAGTGCTTTTGAAAAAAAAATGGTGTGTAAATGCTTTTGAAAACTCGATTTTTCAAACTATTTTGCAAATTTGATTAAAGGGGAAAAATGCTTTTAGAGAAAATAAGAGAATTTCTGATTTTCAAGGGCCACATACTTAGTGTAGGGAGGGTCAATGTGTTAATGAATATGAATTTTACCGTTCGACAAGGGTGACAGTATACAAAACATAGATATATTAAGGGAAAAAGCTGTTTTAGCTTAGGAATTTTTATTTCCATACCTTGTTGATAGTAAACAAAAACTTACACTTAGGATAATTACGTTTTAACATCCAAAAATAATCCTTCTTATGCAAATTATAGTTGAAAAAGTTGGAAAAGTTTTGAGGGCAAAAGAGAAGGTTCCAAAGCACAACGGAATAACTACCCAAAAGAAGGGTAGAAATGTGAAATTTTCCACCTAATTTCCTTTTTCGACATAGGAGTATAGATTTATAAATCTAACTTTTCAAAATTTTGGATGTTACAAATTGTGTGTTAGATGTTGGATAGTAGGGATTGGATGCAAAATTAGTTGAAACACACTCTTACTTGTAAGAGTGTGGAACTCCTTGTGTGAAAAAGGATTTTTTATTTTTGAAAACTTGCATACATATGCAAATTGCCAAAAAATATAAGGTGTTTGCATCATATTTTCAAAATGTTTAAAATTATGCATTCATATAGGAGGCGCTGGTTTAGGATCATTCTGCATGCATATCTTATATGTCGTAATACACCATGCACTTGTTCACATTTGGCTACAAAATTTGTTGTATGCTAATTGGTTGGATAGCTTCGATTGGTTGTGTGCTATGTTACATAATTCAACACTTGAGGAATTTCGAGGACAAAATTCTTTTATTGGAGGGGGGAATGTAACATCCAATAGAACTTAACGACAATTAATAAATAATTAATAAGTATTTAGAAATGGAATTTGAGCAAACTTGAAATTTGACCATAAAACTTGCACCATTGTGTTTGTAGCGTTTTTCTAAGCAACTTTCATATTTGTAGTTTCGCAATTGAAGCTCAAACGAAGAAGTTATCAGCTTTTGAAGTTTTTGAAGTGAAAATAATTAAAAAATGAAAATAGGAAATAAATTTTATTAAACGCGGACCCCATCGATCGACCCCCCTTAGGTCAATCGATGGCTAGCGGTCAACTGCCTATATGTGAGCGATCGACTGGTCTTGTAGCGGATGCTAGGGTTTGAAGCTTGGCCAAATGGCCCAGATTTAATTATTTTAATCTAATTGATATAGTTGATTCAAGCAGCTATAAATATAGGTCTACTCTCTCACCTCTCTTCTTATATTTTATGATCAAAGCAGCAAAGCTCTACAGTTTTCCTTTCCTTACTATTTTTGGAAATTATAAAATATTTTATACACACACACAAAAATCGGAGAAGGGCAGAAAATAAAAGAGAAGAAGAGAAGAAGCGAATCAACATTGCGAAAGGAAAAGGTAAGATTTTGTAATTATAAATTTATATTTTCCTTAACCCTAAATCTCTTCTTAGATCTGTAATCCTAATAGTATGTATGCACTTTGTTATACATATTTTTTTGGATTGGAAAGGAAAAAGAGACAAGTAAAGGGATGAATTCGGATTTTGAAGATTTGGAAAGCTTGAAAGGCGAGTGGAAAATTATATGATTTATTTATAATATTGAAATTTATATCGTTGAATTTAATTTGATTATTATGAATATATAAGACCAGATGAGATGTAGGCATAAAATGAATATATATAAAATATTGCATACATATTCCATAAAATAGTTAACTGGAATAGTAATATTATTTACACCGTCATCTGGAAATTTGGAAATCAATCCCTAAATTTCTTAAAGTTTAGTATTCATAAAGTTGTACAGTTTATTCTAAATTTTTGGTTAGGTTGTAAAATGTTAGTATTAGTTTAAATTGCCCTAATTTGATTTGGAATATGAGTTTCCATGCTTTAATTTATTGGGAGCGTGGTATAATTTAATTGTACCTATTCCGTGTCCCATAAATTATCTAATTCCAAAAATATGTATAAAAAGTGCGTCGTTTGAATTAACAAGGAATGTACCAAAAATGAAAGAGGTGCGTAAAGTACATATATTCTTCTCCGTAGTTTGCACTGTCTATTTTAATAAACGACAAGAGATAATTCCATGTAATTTCAAATAAAGCAAAAGTCTTCTTTTTGGGTAATTTATGAAAAGTTATAACGGCAATCCTTCTTAAAAAGGATAGCTCTAATAAATTAAAATGTAGAAATTAAGGGCCCGTTTGGTTTCATTTTCTATTTTGAGTTTTGTGTTTTCAATTTGCACTAAGAAATAGCAAGAAATAAGAGAAGAAGATTTATAATTCTTAGTCATTGCGACCACCAACGGACAACGAAGGAGTTGGATTGTTTCTGTGCTTTTGTTTTCTCTCGAAACACGAAAAACAAAATAAACTTGTTTTCTATTTTACATGTTAGTTTCATTTTCCAAAATTGTTTGTTTTTCAACAATACATACAACGGACGTGCTTTTGTATTAACGAAAACACAAAACTAAAAAAGACAAGCCAAACGGGGCCTAATGTTTTGGAGTTCCTAAGAAAGGGAATTAATATGTTTGGAATAGGAATACACACACGCAAAACTATGCTTACCGATTAAAAATAAAAACATATTTAAAGCATAATATATGTCGGTATTCACATAAGTTATAATTAGGACGTCTAGTTATAAATAACGTAGTAAATTATAGGATTATGAGGTGTAGATGGTAAAGAGATGGTAACTCCAAAATTAATAGGGCAATAAATATGCAATTAATAGGGAGTTACTAGAGGGATTGACCCGGAATCTGACTTTGGCGATTGGTTAAGTGGCAAACCACCTACAACGTTGGAGCATTTCTATGCAAAAGCAGCTCAATATTTGAGGAAAGAGGAAGCTAGACGCTCTAGTTAGAAGAATATTATGGAACCGAGTGGAGAGGAAGTGCATAGTAACATTGTAGTGAAACAGTCCAGGGAGAGTTCTGGAAAAGTTCAAGTAAATGTCCAAAATAAACAGAATCCTTAAAAGAAAGGCGACGATAGGAACCGTGAACGAAAGAGGGATTCTGGAAGAGGAAAGTCTAGGATTCCAATGTATGATACACACCACTAAATACATCTCTAGAGAACGTCTACTTGTTTACATGTAATACCATGCAGTATAGGAAGCCACCTCCGAAGGAATCGACGGAGAAACAAAAGCAAATTGGAAAAAATTGTCATTTGCATAAATGCTATGGTCACAACCTGTGCAGTCAATTCCCCAATATTGCCCCGATATATCCCCGATATATCCCGTAGCGGACTTTTGGGGCAATGATATTCCTATAAAGCGGCTCAATATAGTGGATATGCTATTATCCCCGATATTGTGGCAATAATCCGCTATATCCCCGATTTTGTTGCCCCGCTATATCCACCTTTCCTATAAATAAGCATTTTGCTTGATGTCTTGCTTTTAAGTTTTATGGTAACTTCAAAGTTGATGTAACAATGATATACGCTATTGGTTATTATAACTAGTTCTAACTTTTTAAGTGTCAACTTTGTTTATCTTTACTTTATTATCACTTGTTTTGCTTGGTGGGAAATAATAAGTTATACTTGTTCCTCTTTTTAATGTAGAATATTCATCATTCCTCTTTTTAAAGTCGTCCGCTATATCTTGATATATCCTCGATATATATCCGCTACAACTTTTCGCACCTCAAACGCTATGGAGCGGTAGGGCGCTTTAACTGCACAGGTCACAACACTAGTGAATGTAGTCATCTACAGGATGTTATCAAGAAACTAAGTCGGGAAAGAAAACCATAGCAGTTTGTTAAAGCCCCATAGGATGGTGGGCAGGGGACATCCGACCCCAACTGAGGACAAGCACCGCACAGGGCCAAGGAGCCTGTGCGGACTGGTGGAAGATTAATGATCAATATAATAGCTGGAGGACCACATCCAGCTGATAAGAGCTGGCACGAGGTGGAGCGCAATGCTAACATAATTAAGCATATGAATTTTGAGTGCTATTTAAATATAGAAGATGGGGCTCCAACTAAACAGCAGCGTACAATGGCAGATGACATTATATTCAGAAACAAAGATGCATATAAGGTAGAGGCACCAGCAATCGATGGTGATTTCAGTCATGATCGGCCCTGTCTTAGTGAGAAAAGTTTTGATGGATAGTGGCAGCTCGACGAACATTATATTCAAAAATCCATATTACCAGATGAGAATGGAAGCCAAAGATATGAAACTGTGCCAAGCCCATATTTATAGCTTTAATGGTGCTGTGACCAAAGCTGTCGGTTATGTTAAATTGCCCGTGGAGTTGGGGGAAGGCGACTGCAAGAGAGTGCGGATGTTTCCATTTGTTTTGCTGAGTCGTTTAATTGGATTTCTCATACGAATGAGGTAAAGGTTGTATATACTAAAAGATTGGAAAACGGTTTTAAAAACAAGCTTTGTATTAAAAGTAGTGTTGAAATCATTTTTGTGAAAGAGTTTGAATATTTACTACTAGTATAGAAACCTTTGTATTTTAAAGTGATAAATCACATAAATGATTGTAAAAACAGTCTATCACCAAAATCCACATTCGACGACGTGAATTAAAACCATAAAAATCGATATCAAATCCATCAAATGGATATTCCAAAAAATCCAAAAAAGAAGTCATAAAAGTCGATAACAAATGACAACAGCTAATCGGATCAACAAAAATCGATAAAAATTGAAAATCCACTCAAAAATAGGTAAATATGCAAAATTTCACAGGATAAGACGTCTGGTTGGTTCGGCCAGACGTCTGACCCGGAGTTCTGGAAATTTTTATCCTTTTTCTCCCTTTTCTTTTTATTTTCTGAAGCCTACCAAATGTCTGGTTGGGTTTTACCAGACGTCTGGTCCTGGGCTCTGGAATTTTCTTTTTAACTTTCGTTTTAAAACTTTTTTAGAAGCCCCTACCAGACGTCTGTATTTTTCAACCCGACGTCTGGTTACCAGGACCTGGGCGGAATTTGCCTAGGCCAATGATGGCCAAATCGATTCGGAAGCGATCGGACGAGCGATGGAGGCTAGGAATTTATGCCAAGCGACAACCCAGCCCTATAGGCTCTTCGATACATCCCAAATAACATGTCCAAACATCCATAGTAGGATTTTCATAAATTTTGACTTCAAAACCAAAAAAATTGGAAAATTCACCAAACCAATTCAAATCAAAAGCAATTGAACATGAAATAGATGTTAGAAATTCATACTTAACAATAATGAAAGCTATAGACATAGATGCGAGTTCAAGAACTCACCTTTTAATTCAAAAACAACAATTGAGAAGCTCTGAAACAAGGCAAGATCAATTCCTCTTCACTATACCTCTAGAATCTTCAACCTATTATCAAATGCAAAGTTTTTCCTAAGTTAGGTTATAGGAAAAATCAATAATTGAAGAGGGATTGAGATGGAGAAGATGAAGAGGATGCTTACCTAAGCTTCTCCTTGATTTATATCTTGAATTTGAATTCCTAAGAAAAGCTAGGGCTTAGGAATTTTAATTTCCTTTCTTTTCCCCATTTTTCCTTTTGCTTGAGAGTGTTAGGAAATTAGAAACGGAATGAATGAAGAGTGGAGTGGGAGCTATTAGGTAGAAGAGTTTGGGTTTTCTTGTTGGGTTAGTGGCCTAGAACCCAACCCAAAGCCCAAATGAAAATACCAAAATCCTAATCAACTCCAAACATATCGATATTTATACTTAAACAAGTTGTAAATATCATTTTAAACTCAATGGAAGTGGTCTTGAGTCCGGATTCGACTGTTTACAAAAAGTCACATTTCGAACTTAAATTCAACTAACGATGCTATATTTAAATAAAACATTTAAATATATAATCGTAAAATATGTGGGTTGTTACAGAATCCCCTCCTTAAAGAAATTGCGTCCTCGCAATACTTAAGAAGAAAATAAAGAGTAACAACCACACTAAGGCATAACAACAGAAAAGAAAAATTTGAAGTGAGAAGTTCACCTTAAGGAGCACGAGAGAGTAAATACGGATGTGTTTGCTCGATGAATTCTCTAGATTCCCAAGAACAATCCTTAGGATTTAAGGACCATTGAACTTTCACAAGCGGAACATCTTTATTACGAAGGCGTTTAACCTCCGTAGCAATGATGCGAATAGGATGTTGCTCATAAGTCAAATTAGGTGAAACCCCAATTTCTTCAATAACTTTGGGCTCAAGAATAGAATCGGAATCTCTAATGCATTTCCGTAGTTGAGAAACATGGAATACGTCATGAATAGCGGAAAATTGAGTCGGTAATAAAAGGCGATAAGCCACAGAACCAATGCGTTCGGTTATGGGAAATGGGCCAATATATCGAGGTGCTAATTTTCCCAATCGACTGAAACGCACAACACCCTTCATAGGTGAAACATGAATGAATACCAAATCTCCCACAGAAAATCCTAAATTCCTTCTTCGGTTATCGGCATAGGATTTTTGTCTACTTTGAGCTTCTTTTATCCTATGACGAATAAGGTCAATCTTTTCTATGGCATCACGAATAAAATCTTGACCTAAAACCAGCTTCTCACTGGCTTCAAGCTAACAAGAAGGAGATCGGCATGGCCTTTCGTAGAGTGCCTCAAAAGGTGCCATACCAATACTAGATTGGAAGCTATTATTATAAGAAAACTCAACAAGAGAAATACGATCTTCCCAACTTCCACCAAAATCAAGAACACATGCACGAAGAAGATCTTCAAGAGTTTGATTCACATGCTCTGTTTGTCCATTAGACTAAGAATGATAAGCGGTGCTAAACTTAAGCTTTGTTCCCAAAGCTTTTTGAAGACCTTTCCAAAATTCACTAGTAAACAATGGATCACGATCGCTAATAATAGAAGTAGGAACTCCATGCAATTTAGCAATTTCTTTAACATAGAGTTTGGCCAAAAGAGGCACTGTCCGATTGGACCGAACGGGAATAAAATGGGCGTATTTGGTAAGTCTATCTACAATCACCCATAAACTATGATGACCCGAACGAGAATGGGGAGGACCGTCAATAAAGTCCATGGAAATTTGATCCCACTTCCAAACGGGAATGTCTAAAGGTTGCAATAACCCACCAGGCCTTTGATGCCCGGCCTTAATGAGTTGGCAAGTCATGCAACGCTTAATGAAGTTAGCAATATCAGATTTCATTCCATCCCAATAATAAAGTCGTTTCATGTCCGCATACATTTTACTACTACCGGGATGAATGGTAAATATAGAACGATGTGAATCTTCTAAAATGTCTTTACGAAGATCACTAATATTTGGCATAATAAGTCTACCAAATTTTCGAATGCCTCCACGAGCATCGATTTCAAAGTCTTTCAGACCATCGATATTACTATCCCTAAAACTTTGGCTAAGATGAGCCATTTCGGGATCATGCTTTTGAGCTTCAAGAATGCGGTCTAAAAGAGATGGATGAGCCTTAAGGCTACATAAAACAAGAGATGAACACGAATCGGATTCACGATCTCGAATCTTGCAAGTGGAAAAAGTCTCGAGATCATTCCATTCGGGTATCATCATGGAAACAACCACTTGTTGCTTACGACTAAGGGCATCGGCAACATGATTTCCCTTTCCAGGAGTATAAAGAATATCAAGATCATAAGATGCAAGGAATTCAAGCCAACGTTGTTGATGCAAATTAAGTTCCTTTTGAGAAAATAAATACTTCAAAGATTTATGATCGGTGTAGAGAATAAATTTCTCTCCCAAAAGATAATGACGCCAAATTCTAAGGGCGAAAACAATGGCTGCAAGCTTTGAATCATGAGTGGCATATCTAGTCTTAGCAGACTTTAATTAATTGCCTAGAAGCATAAGCGATAACATGTTCCCTTTGCATGAGAACGGCTCCCAAATCAACACGACTAGCATCGGTATAAACAATCAAGTCTTGGTTCCCTTCGGCAATCACAAGAATAGGAGCATCGGAAAGGAGTTCTTTTAATTTCTGAAAAGCAGCTTCATATATGTCCAACCAAATGTACTTAACTCCCTTCTTTGTCAAACTAGTAAGAGGCATGGAAATTTTAAAAAAGTCTTTTATGAACCGACGGTAATAGCCTGCCAATCCAAACTACAAATTTCCGTCACACTCTCCGGTCTCTTCCAATTATGAATCGCCTCAATCTTTGAAGGATCCACGGAAATTCCAGATTCAGAAATAATATGTCCTAAGAATTTCACACGGGATTGCCAAAAGTGGCACTTAGAAAATTTTGGTTTCGATTGATTGCTCCTAAGGGTTTCCAACACAATTCGAAGCTGTTTTTCATGCTCTACCTCGGTTTTAGAATAAACAAGAATATCATCTATAAAGATGAGAACAAATCGATCGAGGAAGTCTTTGAAAATTCGGTTCATAAGGTCAACGAAATAAGCTGGAGCATTCGTTAAACCAAATGGCATAACAAGCCATTCATAAGATCCATAACGAGTACGGAACGATGTCAAAGGAATACTATCCTCTGCAATTCGAAGCTGATGAAAATCGGTTGCTAAGTCTAACTGTGAAAAGACTCTAGCACCGCAAAGTTGATCGAATAGATCATCAATCCGAGGTAAGGGATATTTATTCTTGATGGTGAGATCATTAAGCTTGTAGTAGTCAATGAAAAGCCTAAGTGTACCATCAGATTTCTTCACAAAAATAGCTGAAGCTCCCCAAGGAGAGGAACTAGGTCGAATAAACTGTTTCGCTTCCAATTCGGATAATTGTTTACGCATCTCCTCATTTTCCTTATTGGACATACGATAAGGAGGAAGAGTGATAGGTAGACCTCCAAGGATTAGATTAATTCTGAACTCAATTGCTTGCTTAGGTGGTAATCCTAAAACTGGCTCAAATTTATCGGGAAATTCACGAACAACGTGAATAGGGGAAATGACATCTTCCTCATCATCATTATCGTCATCATGTGGATTTAGAGAATATAAGGATGCCATCGAATTAGAATCTGAATCTTTAAGAACAATAGAAATCTGCTTAACAGATTGGGGATGTCGAAGATGGATAGTACTCTCGGGACATAGGATGTGGGCTTCATAACGATTAAGCCAATCCATTCCCAAAATCATTCTGAAACCTAAGTAACGCATAACATCCAAATCGGCACGAAAAGCATAATCACATAGAATAATTTCAACATCCTTACAAAATAAACTGAGTGTTGCGGATCCACCAACTGGATTCACAATTCTTAATGAAGTCATCAAGCCCATAACATTTGAAGACAAAGTAACAACAAGTTCTTTTGATATAAAAGAGTGAGATGCACCCGTATCAAAAAGAACTCGAATAGGATGATCACGAAATATAATAATGCCATCAAGGACAGGATGAGAAATACTTGACCAAGAGAAGTGTTACTAGGGGCTTTCACAACATTCAGCTTTCCCTCTTTCCTACTTTGAAGTATGGGACATGAAGATATAAGATGACCCGTACTTTTGCAATAGCGACAATAAAGGGGTTTCGAACACCTATTTGCATAACGGTCCTTAGAACCACAATTGTAGCATTGTCCACGACTAGAGGTAGGAGTCCTTACTATCGAAGTTGCTTGCTTCCCTTTTTATTGGGATTAGGGCTTTTGAACATAATAAAGGGATGCCTCTTCTTCTTGTTGTTGAAGTTCTTCTTGGCACCCACGACTTCAACATCACTCTCTTTATCGGCCTCTTCAAGTCGAAGAGCGATATCTACAAGCTGATCGAAAGGCACTTCTAGTTTCAGAAGTAAAGGCTTTTTGAGGTTCTTATTCAACCCATAGATAAACCTCTGATTTTTCTTCAATGGGGTATTAATATACTCGACCCCATATTTAAATAGGGATTCAAAAAATGCGACATAATCTGTCACAGAAGATTCACCTTGGATAAGGTCAATAAAATGTCGGGCTAAAGTTACTTTTTCAGCTTCTGGCACAAACTTCAACTCGAACCATTTCTGGAATTGCTCCCAAGTAAGATCCACTTCAACAATTTCCGAAATCAAAAGCTCATACCAATCTAATGCTCTCTCCTGGAGCATGCCAGAAGCCGCTTGGACTCGACATAGATCCACAAGATTCATGCGAGAAAAGATGCGGTCGCATGTTCTAAGCCAAGCTTGGACTTCTATAACGCTTTCGGAACCCTTGAATGGCCTTCCACCCAAATTGGTATAATCACTACACAAGCGTGCAAATCCGGATTTAGGATGAGTAGGCTTAGGAATGGGTCCGACAGCTTGTGCATTCTTTACAGGATCTAAAAGCTGTTGGGCAGACATGAATACGCCATCCTGAAGAGTAGCACTGGATTGACCGGCGCTGGGACGATCAGGTCTAACCATTTCTCTTCTTTAAGAAAGAAAGAAAGAAGAGGAAAAAGGTTATTCTTAGAATGAATATCAAACAAACTTGATTGATAAAACAAGGCATCATAAAAGAAAATAGGATAGAATGGGTCCTAAGACTCGAATTAAATCCTAAAGCACGATTTCTAAGAGAGACTTAGGACAATGATCCTTGCTAGATTATTCTACATTGTTCCGAAGTTTGACTCTGATACCAAGCTGTGACGCCCTACCTCTATACTCACACTAACCAAGGACACTACTGGGTAATGCCGTCAATTAGTACGAAGAATAAGGCTGTTGAGGAACGACCATCTGTGTAATTGCTTTGTGCGAGTACCGATATGTCAGATAGTATGTCATGCATTTCATTTCAAGAGGAAATCTGACATATCAAATACAAACTCAAAGCTACTACACAGTGGCTATGTGGCCTTCGGAAACAAATATAAAATAAGCATAACATAAATCAGTCACAGATATTCATATCACTAAGGCGGAAACAGATATGAATATAACACATAGAAGTGTACATCAAAGTAATGGTCATACAAGATCCACTACATCACAAAAGAATAGGTACAAGTGCTAGACAAAAGAATATGTATACATCAAGGAGTCTCTATCTCAAATGTATAAAAAAAAACTACTAAGCTAAAGTAGTTAGCCAAAAGTCAGAAGCTAGTCCCTGCTAAGAAGTCAAGTGGAAGCACCTGAAACACCTCGGTCTGACCCGAGTATTATTTAAAAAGAAAAATAATAAACAGATCAGTTTAGCTATAACTATTATACAAAAATGAGATAGGATAAGAGATATGACAAAAATATACGATAACAATAATGTCATACTGTGACAAGTATATATTTGATAACAATGAAAATCATACAATATCTCAAATCTCCTCAAATATCCAACAAGAATATCATATTCTTTAGCTTATTCACCAAATCTCAAATATTGGCAAAACATATCAATGCAAATCACAAAAATTGGTGAAACAAAAATTCTAGAAATCCAGAAAATACAAAGGGGGAGGCCTATCACAAACGGGAGCATGAAAACTCACTAACACGTGTATCACAAACGAGATGCTTTCCCATGGGTCGCTAACCCATAGAGCTGGTGCCATGACGTAGTACAGCGATACGCCCGAGGAACCTGAAACTCAAATAAGTCGGAACAACGACGTAGTACAGCGATACGCCCGATGAACCTGAAACTCAAATAAGCCGGAACAACGACGTAGTACAGCGATAAGCCCGATGAACATGAAACTCAAATAAGCCGGAACAACGACGTATTACAACGATACGCCCGATGAACCTGAAACTCAAATAAGCTGGAACAACGACGTAGTACAGCGATACGCCCGATGAACCGAACTCAATAAAACGGTTAAAAGACCATGGGTCGTTAGCCCATAAAAATGAGATGAAGCTCTACATAACGGGGTACAGTCCCCCACGCGGACAAAAGAGACCTCGCATATCACTAGTCTAAACCTCAAAATGATCGTCATAGATCAATAAGTGTAAAATACATCAAGCTAGTAAATAAATTAGTTTAGCTTCATATCCCATAACCATTGGCTTAACTTAAATATTTACGAACAAATTGTAGATTTCCACTTGAAAATTGTCACAAGATTTCAATTGAACAAGTCTGAGAATTAACCGACGAAGTAAACGCAAGCGTTTCATACCACTTGTTTTGCTGAGTCGTTTAATTGGATTTCTCATACGAATAAGGTAAAGGTTTGTATATACTAATAGAGTGGAAAACGGTTTTAAAAACAAGATTTGTATTAAAAGTAATGTTGAAATCATTTTTGTGAAAGAGTTTGAATATTTACTACTAGTATAAAAACCTTTGTATTTTAAAGTGACAAATCACAGAAATGATTGTAAAAACAATCTATCACCAAAATCCACATTCGACGACGTGAATTAAAACCATAAAAATCGATATCAAAACCATCAAATGGATATTCCCAAAAATCCAGAAAAGAAGTCATCAAAGTCGATAATAAATGACAACAACTAATCAGATCAACAAAAATCGATAAAAATTGGAAATCCACTCAAAAATAGGCAAAATTTCACAGGACCAGACATCTGGTTGGTTTGGCCAGACGTCTGACCCGGAGTTCTGGAAATTTTTATCCTTTTTATCCTTTTTCTTTTTATTTTCTGAAGCCTACCAGACGTCTGGTTGAGTTTTACCAGACGTCTGGTTGGGTTTTACCAGACGTCTAGTCCCGGGCTCTGGAATTTTCTTTTTATCTTTCGTTTTAAAACTTTTCCAGAAGCCCCTACCAGACGTTTGGATTTTTCAACCAGACGTCTGGTTGCCAGGACCTGGGCAGAATTTTCCTAGGCCAATGATGGCCAAATCGATTCGGAAGCGATCGGACGAGCGATGGAGGCTAGGGATTTATGCCAAGCGACAACCCAACCCTATAGGCTCTTCGATACATCCCAAATAACATGTCCAAACATCCATAGTAGGATTTTCATAAATTTTGACTTCCAAACAAAAAAAATTGGAAAATTCACCAAACCAATTCAAATCAAAAGCAATTGAACATGAAATAGATGTTAGGAATTCATACCTAACAACAATGAAAGCTATAGACATAGATGCGAATTCAAGAACTCACCTTTTAATTCAAAAACAACAATTGAGAAGCTCTAAAACAAGGCAAGACCAATTCCTCTTTACTACACCTCTAGAATCTTCAATCCATTGTCAAATGCAAAGTTTTTCCTAAGTTAGGTCATAGGAAAAATCAAGAATTGAAGAGGGATTGAGATGGAGAAGATGAAGAGGATGCTTACCTAAGCTTCTCCTTAATTTATAACTTGAATTTGAATTCCTAAGAAAACCTAAGGCTTAGGAATTTTAATTTCCTTTATTTTCCCCCATTTTTCCTTTTGCTTGAGAGTGTTAGGAAATTAGAAATGGAATGAATGAAGAGTGAGGTGGGAGCTATTAGGTAGAAGAGTTTGGGTTCTCTTGTTGGGTTAGTGGGCTAGAACCTAATCCAAAGCCCAAATGAAAATACCAAAATCCTAATCAACTCCAAACATATCGATGTTTATACTTAAACATGTTGTAAATGTCGTTTTAAACTCAATTGAAGTGATCTCGAGTCCAGATTCGACTGTTTACAAAAAGCCGCATTTTGGACTTTAATTCAACTAACGATGCTATATTTAAATAAAACATTTAAATATATAATCATAAAATATGCAGGTTGTTACACCGACCCTAGCTGAATTCCGGACAGCCTTTACCCCATGGTGTTTGACTTTGAAGTTCCCAATTGATAATGGTGTTGGAGTTGTACATGGAGATCAGGTAGCTGGACGTGCCTGCTATGTAGCTGAGCTGAGAGAGGCCTGGTGAAAAGAGAAAGTAAAGGGTGTGGGGAAGTATCTCGACATCCAGGATAGTGAAAATTGACAACCAGTGGCTGAGCCTTGGCTCGGGCACCACAGTCGGTTCTACAAAGATATAGATCCAAGGAATGATGAGGAGGAGCCCAAGGAAGCCAAGACTGCATCGGCCGAGCTAACGATTGACATCACGGTTAGCCACGACGACCCGTCATGGGTCTTAAAGATCGGATCACATCTTAGTTCCCTGATAATGAAAGAACTTGCTAGTTTTCTCCGAGCGAATCTTGATGTGTTCTCTTGGACTCATTCTGATATGTGTGGGATCTTGCCAGCTATTGTGAGCCACATATTAATATCGACCTGAGGCATGTCCCAGTGAAATAGAAAAGGCGTGGCATGGATTCGGAGAGATCTGCCTCCCTTATAAAGGTGGTGGATAGGCTTAAAAGCAATGCATTTATTCGCAACGTCCTCTACTTGAAATGGGTATCAAATCCCGTGCTTGTGAGAAAGGCAAATGGAAAATGGCAAATGTGTGTTGACTATTCGGATCTAAATAAGGCATGCCCTAAAGACAGCTTTCCCATTCCGAGGATCAATCAACTGGTGGACTCAACCACAGGACATGAGTTGCTATCTTTCATGGATGCGTACTTTGTATATAATCAAATCCCGATGCACATACCCAACCAAGAACACACCAATTTTATTACCGGCGTTGAATTATACTGCTATATGGTAATGCCATTCGGATTGAAGAATGCTGGAGCGACCTATCAACGCCTAGTTAACCGAATGTTTAAAGATCGGATTGGAAAGACGATGGAGGTATATGTGGATAATATGTTTATGAAGTCACAATGATTAAGCGACCGCATTAGATACTTAGATGAAATGTTCGATATCCTCCGACATTACAAAATGAAGGTCAATCCTCTAAATGTTCTTTTGGTGTTGCATCAGGAAAATTCTTGGGTTTCTTTGTCAATGATCGCGGAATCAATGCTAATCCTGAGAAGGTTCGAGCATTACAACATCCAAGTGCCAAAAGACTATCAAACAAGTACAAAGCCTAAATAGGAAGGTTGCTGCCCTAAACTGGTTTATTTCCAAAGCCACTATTAAATGTATTCCTTTCTTCAACCTAATAAGAAGAAGGAAGATGAACTTTGAATGGATACAGGAGTGTGAAGATGCATTCTAAGCTCCGGAGAACCACTTTGAGAGACCTACCATTTTGTCAAAGCCGGTGGATCACGAAGCCTTATATATCTACTTGGCCATGTCAGTTCACGCTATAAGTGCCGCATCACTTCGTAAGGAGAATCGAATCCAGAGAGCGGTCTATTATGTTAGCAAGCGATTAACAAGAGCTGAAAGGAACTATCCAAAGATAGATAAATTGGCGTGCTGCTTGTTGATTGTTTCATGAAAGTTCCGGCCCTATTTTCAGGCTCATCATGTCAACGTTTACACCGATCAGCCATTACGACAGGTCCTACGGCGACCTGAGACGTTTGGAAGTTTACTCAAGTGGAACATCGAGCCGAGCCAATTTGACATTACCTATCTCCCTTAGAGAGCCATCCAGGGATAGAAACTGGCGGACTTTGTAGCTAAGTTTACTCACAGGATAATCTTCTAGAGAGTAGTGTAGCCCCTACCATCCGATGGAAAATGTATACGGATGGAGGCTCCAACGATCATTGTTCTGGAGTCGGAGTCGTAATAGTAACTCCAGAGGATCGATCAGTTTGCCACGCTTTGAAGCTTAACTTCCTTGCAATGAATAATGAAGCTGAATATGAAGCTCTGACTCACTCTATACCTTATTCGAGTCCAAGAGCTATTTGATTGAATTTGAGTATTATGACATCACACACATTCCCTGGGATAAAAAAAGGCCGACTCATTGGCAAAGTTTTTTAGCACCGAGGATGCACAACAAATAGGTTTGGTTCCAGTCGAAGTACTAGACGCTCTGAGTATAGACCAGATGGAGATCGAATAGGTACTAGAAACAGAGCCTGAGAAGGAGTCATGGATGACTCTGATTAAAGCTTATTTCCTACGGGGAGTGCTTCCTAAATGAAGGAATGAAAGATGACAAATCCTCTACAAATCTTCACAATATCATTCAGGAAGGAGTCATGTATGGAAAGGGTTTTTACATCCCCTTGCTCCGTTGTATCGCTCATAATGAAATAAAACGAGTCTTAAGGGAAGTTCATAAAGGGGAATGTGGCGATCACCCTGGGAAGCAAATCCTAGCAAAGAAAATACTCCGTTATGGGTATTACTGGCCAATTGCCAACCAAGACACTGCTTATTATTCTAAGTGATGCGACAAGTGCCAAATGTATGCAAAAGTTCCGAGAGCTCCATCGATTGAAATTATACAAATGGTTAGTCTTTGATCGTTTGCAACATGGGGCATAGATATTATCGGTTCCTTGCCGATTTCTAAAGGTGGTGTGAATTACGTCATCGTAGTAGTTGATTACTTCACCAAATGGGCCAAAACAGAACCTTTAACTACGATCACGATGAAGAAGTTAATCAACTTCATTATCCAGACCATCATATGTCATTTTGGCCTTCCACTAACCATTATAACTGATAATGGAACCTAATTTGACAGCGCTGAATTCAAAGACTTCTACCATCGGCATCATATTGAAAAGAGATTTGCGGCAGTTGCTCACCCTCAAGCAAATGGGCAGGTTGAAGCTATGAACAAAATCATAAAGTCCATTTTGAAGAAACATTTGAAAAAGGCTAGAGGCAAGTGGGTTAATGAACACCCAACAACATTATTGGCTTATAGAACCACACACAAGTCAGTGACTGGCCATACTCCATTCGCCCTTGCTTACAGCTACGAAGCCATCATTATTATTGAACTCGAAGTCCCTTCTCATCGAGTGACCTACTACAACCTCTGTACGAATAGAGATCTCCTCTTAGAATCTCTAGACTTGGCAGATGAGAAGCGCGAAGAAGCTGATTTGAGGGTAGCTGCACATCAACACCGAGTCGCCCAACACTACAACACTAAAGTCTAACCTAGGACCTTTGAATTGGCAATCTCATCTTGGAATGGGTTTTTCCTATCCCGTCACACATGAGTCCTACTTGGGAAGGACCATACGTCATTAAATAGAGGCTTGGAGAAGGAACTTTCAAGCTAGTGACTATTTATGGTGTCACACACCCAAAAGCATGGAATAACGAGCATTTACGAAGCTATTTCACTTAATTTATCTTTTCTTTTAGTTGTATTTAGTTTCCGAATTTTCTTTAGAATTTGATTTTCCAAATATGTAATAAGACAAATTATGTCAGTTCTTTCCATTTGCCAATAAAGTTTGAAATTTCCTTCATACTTGTGATTGCTATAGCATTGCATATTAGTTATGATACCCGACTAACTAATATTAACATGTCCGATCAGGTTCTCAGAGTTTGGAGCTAGCCAATTACACAAGTTCACAGTTGGACTAAACAAAATGAACGTGGTCTGACTGTTCATTCGATGATTCTCACTCACAACCCGATGGGCGGAGTACCTAACGAAAAATGGATGTGACTTAACCATCTGATAATCAAATTAATCCCACCATGCGATGCGACATACATGAATCATAAAGAGATCGTAACACGTTCGATCGTTCTTCAAGTTAAACCCCGAGCTTGGGAGCAAATCAATCAATTAAGGAAAGTATAGTTCGACTATTTTTTGAAATAAGTCTAAGTCCCCAAAGTGTTGACTGGAGTATAGACACAAGTTGAGTATGATTCGACCACCCGCCAACAAACTCTTATCCCCAAAGTACAGATATGAGTATAAACAAATAGATGAGCGCGGTTCGACCACTCATTATTCCATAAACTCCAACCTGAAATCGACAGGAGGAGTATAAATTCGCTATGGATGGAATTCGACCATCGACTATCTAACTCCTCTAATCTGGGACCGAAGGTAGGAGTATAATCACTTAAGTCGCTGAATTCGAGAGCATAGCACTAAGCTCGAGCCCAGTGTTTGGTACAACTTGAGACCACAACAATATCGAGGTCTTAATTAAAATTAACAGATGATTATCCAAATCAATGAGCAACGAATTACAAGTAAATTGAAGCGGAAAGTAATTGCTCGATTATTCAAACAAAATTCACATAAGAGTTCAACAAAAAACTTTTATTTACATATTCAACTTGGAAGTCGTAGTACAAGTTTATCGAAAAATAGGGATCTTACCTGCACAAACACGACCAACAAAAAGAAAAATAGCTATATAAGCTATATACAAACCAATCTGACGTGATGGCTACTTCTTTTGCTTCTTCTCCCTTTTGAGTTTCTTGGGAGTGGACCCACTCAAGCCTCTACCTGTTCCTCTCTTCGGTCCCTTACCGCTGCTTTTACCACCTTTGGCAGGAGAGCTTTCAAATGTTGGAGGGAGTCCTTCAGGAACCGACTCACCAGGTGGAATGACTTGCGGTGAGATTAGGTTTTGCATCATCGATATCCACATCAACAGGCTTGGTTTTAGCTTTCTTCTTCAATAACTCCTCCCTCTCGATGCACTCCTTCAAGCTGAGCTCATAAGTGTGTTCAGAAGCACCCATGATCATAACATCATCAGATTCATCATGCAGCGGCTGATCACCGGCCCTTTCATCAGCCAGAGCTCCAATAACTTGAGCATCGGGCCCTGGAATGTCAGTAGCTGCTGGAATATATATCAGTAAGCATCGGTTGTTGCTTCATGGTGGCTCCACTTTTCGAAGTTTGATTGGGAGCCGGAAGACCTGAAGATTCATGGAAATAAGAGAATATGTTTAGAACTATTGGGCATGAAGAATGAAACCTCTCGAGTAATGGAGAATAGAGCAGGATACCTGCATCCGGCCGACTTTTGATTGTTGCCGAAGGGCTCCCTTCTTGAATAGGAGTCAGCGCCTTTTATTTATAATCGGGTCTATTCGATTCATAGCTTGGGTCTTGTCCTAGGCCAAGAGAAACTGATGTGCCGGCTAGTTGAAGTAAAGAGGGATCTTTGGGATCGGACCTTGAAGCTTTAGCGATGTCTTTTCCTTTGCCAGAAGGTGCCAAAATATCAAAGTATCTCAACCTTGCGGTGGCGAGATCTAAAGGTTCCACGTATAATTTCTCACACCAATTTCTCCTCATCAAAATCAGCTTTTCCAAGAGTCTTCTTCATATCGATGATATAGTCCCAAGCCTTACCAAGCGATTCGAGGTAACCCTCCCCTAGAAAGCTTAAGTCACGGTGGATAAGGACCTTGGCATTGTATTCAACAATCAAAGGATCAAACATGTCCTTAATCTCATTATGACCAGCCTCTTTAGCATCCTCCAACCGGGCCTCAATTTTCCCTCTAACTTCATAACACCCAACTTCCCTTGCCTCTTCCTTGAGGGCTTTGATTTGGGCGACCTGCTCGTCAAGTTTAATTTTCAACTTCTGAGCCTCAACAGCCTCTTCACAACACTTTTGAGATTCCTCTTGATCCTTAAGTTTTTCTTCCTTCTCTTTCTTAAGAAGCTCTTCAAGTTACTCAATGCGGCGGGCTAGAGCGTCTTTCTCTTTTTATAGTGTGTCCTTCTCCAGGGCAAGCACACCGTTGCGGCTAAGGGCAACGTCCAACTCCTTCTTGTGAGCCATTTCTAGACAACTAACCACTTTGGATGTTTCTTTAGCACTCTTCTCTACCGCGGCTTACGTCGTGGTTAACTCTGTGATGTCATCATCTTGATGTTTGATTATATGTTTATCATGGACCGCCTCTAGCTTAAGTCGATCGATTTCATATTTCCTTTCAGTAGACACCTCAAATATTTTCTCGGCTAAGTGCTGGAATGTTTCATGTTGCACAAAAACATTGTTGACGCATGTAAGCGGACTTGCTTTAATATTTCCCATGATTGTGTGGATAGAAGGAAGAAACTTTAATCCATCAAAGCAGATTTTTGGAAATTTGACCTTAAGTTTAGCCAACCATTCAGCTGTAGAGGCCTCAGGAGCTGTAGTAGTCAAAGCTAGATCATAAGTAACAATAAGACGTTTGTTCGACCAACAATCATGAGGCTGTCAAGACCTAGACAAATCCAAATGATGCTTGGGTGGCACAGCTGTTGGGGGAACTGAGAAGAGGTCCGATCGCCACTATATATAGGAGGGTAGGTTGAACTTCTTGGTGATGTGATGGCTGAGATTTTGACTTGTGCTTAGAGGATGAAGAATCCTATGAGTGATAGCTTCTTTCCTGGCTCTCACTCCTTTCTCGATACCTGCCCAAGTCCGGACCACGACTAGATCCATAATGTGAGCAGCCCCTCAAGCGACCATGAGAATGAGACATAGCATGTACAGACCAAACAAAAGCATATAAGTGACAATCAAATAAAAGATAGAAAAAAATCGTGTAGTAAAGTGCGCGTGATTGTGAGTGTCTTAGTGTCCTCCTAACGGACTAGTTACTGCGACCTTGCTCATAGGAGTGATTTCCATTTTGCTTGTGGAAGGAATGTCATCACTAGTCCTAATAGGAGAATTAAACCCCCCGACATTAATGTTGGGAAAGTAAAAAGTCTTGATGTCATCTGGAATTGGTAGACTTGAGAATCCTTCCATCGAACTTTCTAAAAGCTAAAAGGAAGATTCTTCTTTAATAGAGGTGATGGTGAACTTGGGCTTTTTAGCAGTCTTTCTTTTACAGAGTTTGTATGCGAGCTTTTTTCCTTTTCTTATCAGCGCATGAGATTGCATGGCTTGTGATGATTAGACCATAGGCCCGTTGCCCAAACCTACATCATCATTGCCAGGCTCATTGGCGTTACCACCTCTAATTTTTGCCTTCTTTGGCATCATCCTAAGCCTCCTCAACTAGGGGCACGACAGAGCTATCAGTGCCGCCTTCTTGTTCCACAACATTCCTTCGCGGTGCAATGCTTCCTGGAAGTCCAATGTTGCGACCCTCTTCAAGCAACCTGAAAAGAGATAACTACTCATCAGTTACGAGTGGTCTAATGTCCCTGTCTTCGATTGGGGTAGCACGAATTGCTGAAACCGCCCTTGAATAATTATCTTCAGGTCGTGGATGGACACTGTAAATTTTCAAAGTATTTGTTAGTTCAGGATACAACTTGGACTTAATAATATTAAAATAAAGTTAGAGAAACACTTACATCCTTCCAGCCATCTCCCCGCAAAGCCAGGTGTGCAATGAATGTTGAACCATTCGTGCTTAAAGACACTGAGCTTGTTTTAAGCACCTGTAAGAACTTGATAGTTGGGTGCAGGCTCGAGGAAAGTATAAGAAAGAATTCCCATCCATCCCTTAAAATTGTAGATGAACCTGTGTCTTCAGGAGATGATGGGCAGAACAGAACATCCAAAAATAACAAGAAGGTACCATGAAGGAAAGCGTAGCTATTCAGATGCAACTGAGCGTGTGCTTTCCTAGAAAATTTAGCATCTCCCGGATAAATGAATTAAAAGGCAGCACATATCTGGACCAATATATGAATTTATTACATGCCGCATACCCCTCCGGGGGCAAGTGCGCCCTGTCATTCCCTGAAGGGACTAGAACATCTCCAAACGGGGTTCCATGTTTAGAGCACAGCCTACGGAGAGCAGCCTCGCCAATTCTAGAAGCTAGGGAATCTACCGGGTCTAGAAATACAGCACCCTCTAAGGTGTCAGGGGCAGGATCTATCTCTTCCACAAGAAGGAATGGAACATCAGAGAAAAGGTCAACTAACGGACCGAGACTCTTCAGTTGCTTAGTTTGGTGTTCAAGAGAAAGTCTACCAGACACAGTCGTAGAGCTTAATTCAGCACTTGGGTTGTTATGCTATGAAGATTGACTGAAAGGCATTACGGCTAAATGCCCTAAACATTTGGAGCCCATATCAACTAAACTCGACAGATAATCAAGATTAGAGAAATTAACCTATCCCCCCGTGCTAAGTGTACTAGTGTGATGCAATGCAGAGACAAAAAATTTAGAATTAAAAGCAAAAACGTAGTGACAAGACTTCAGATTCTGACCAAAGTGACCGTCATTGCTAACTGTATTAACTGAAATTTAAATTTATCGATTGTGTAATCTTTGGGATCGACCATCGACATAACGAAGTGTGAAGTTCATTATTGAAGTCCATATGTTAAATTTTAATTTATATTCAAGTCCCAGAAACTTAGTCGTTCAATTTCAAATTCAAAGTTGGATATGCAAGTCCTTTTGTTCATTATAGTCATATGTTTAAGTTCATTAAGACGGGATTGATTCTGATTATTCATACAAGTTTACATGGGTTAGTTTGCTCAAGTGTACAAGCTCAATTCAAAGGCCTAAAATCGGCTAAGTCCCCACAGCCGACCCCTCTTACAAAGCCAACACAACTGATCCCTTAGCCAAACACTCCATCACCAATCCCTCCATCCCATTTATGAGTTGATCCCTACACATCGGTACACGACCGATCCCTCCTTGCTCCATAAACAACCGGTCCCTCTGTGCTTCAACTCCAATGTTTTCTCCAATCCCTACAAAGTTTGAAACCACCGATCCCTTCCTTCCCCCTTTAAACCATCAGTACGATCTCTCACTCCTTAACTTCTCCTCTCCTACCACCTCACCGAACCCTATATCGCTACCGTCCATCTCGTATCCTAATAATTCAACCATGCTCAAGACAAGCAGCATGACTTAGCCCATCATCCCATCATGAATCAAAGTTAAATGCAAATTGAAAACCTATCTAAATATATGAAATATGATTGTTACTCGAGAGGAGATGTTGGATTTCGATTCAAATCAAAGGTGGAGTGGTGATCTACAGCAGGAGAGGATGGTGGATCTAAAGATGGAGGAGGTGATTGGTTTGAAGTAGAGGGATCAGAGACAAAGTGGAAGGGGAGGGTTTGGAGGGAATGGTAGAAAGGAAATAGTTTATACATGGGGCTTGAGGGATCGGCCTGCCTTCCTCTTCTCTACAAAGCCAAAAATATTAAGTCCCCAACATAAAAAGGGATCAGATACGATCCCTCTTCTTAAGGAATCTAAGCCGATCCCTATGTACATATTAAAAAAAGAAGAAAGAAGAGAGGGATCGGTTAGAAAAATTCCAATCCCTATTATAAAAAAAGGAAGGGGGAAGAAGAGAGAAAGAAGGGGATCGGGTACGATCCCTACATGAAGAAATGAAAATTCCAATCCTATTTAAAAAACAATAAAACATAAATGCAGTGATATTGCATCTAATTCAACAAAAATTGGCGATGACCCATAAGCTTGCAAATGCATCCGGGAGCCAACGACAAGAATGTGTACTTGAACGTGCACGTGTATATCCTAAAAATTCAATTTTTGAAACCGATAGAAATTGAATCCTCACCTAAAGCTTTCAAAGACGAAACTGGATCAGATAGCCAAAGCTTACTAGCCCTGTAAAACCGGACACAGATAGCAACTGATGGAATACAATCTTGAATTTATACTATTGAAAATCGACCAAACATCATGATGATCAAAAAGAGATAAGACACTTCGGGAAAGTAATTCAATGGAAGGATAGCGACTATTCAGAAAACATGATGGATTTCTTTCCGGTGACTCTAACTTGCTTCGATTCAAAGCAAGTCATGTTCAACACAAGACGTACTTTAGAGGCAAAGTGTTATCCGACATTTTGACCTGGCTATATCCAAACTGATTAGACAAGTTAGACTCGACTGTCATCAAGGCTAGTAAGCCCAGAGCGATGATTACAGGGTCCATAAATCAAGTACATATGATAATATAAAGACATGATCGAATGGAATCAAGAAATATGCTATACAGAATGTTCTAAGTATGGAATATAGTCTAATCTAGAAAAGGGATCGGGTATGATCCCTCTCTACCAAAGGGAATGGATTACTTTAGCTAAATAAGTGCAACTCAATGAAAAATAATCGATATCTTAAAATCAAGAGGTCGGATACACATGAAACTTTAGGTACAAGATGTGGGGACCCTAGGGAGTATAGCGTAGGGATCAAATCCCAAAATAAACAAGTAAGAAAGATCGGCCTTCTTCCTTCCATGGGGATCGACCAGAATCAGGCAACATCATGCATTGCGACAATGATTGATCAATAACTCAAGTTCTACTAATCCAATTGGCATGAAACTTGGAGGCTAGGCATAATACAACATGGAGAAGCTCCCATAGGGATTGCAGCCCCCAACTCCTCCAAAATAGGGATCGACCTCGATCCCTATTTCTTAGGATTTGGGTCATGCGATCCCTCATGTTGGCCTCTATGATTCTTGAGATCCTTCTGCCGATTTTTCAGGGAGATATTTAACCGTTTTCCTCTATAAACATAGGCTTGATTATTCATTTTTGGGATCTTTACATTGCTTGTTGCTTTGTACTATTTTGTAACTAAGGATTCTAATCTGATCCCTATTGTACTCAGTTTACAAAGCGATTAATAAAGCTATCTCTTCAAAGTAGATGTAGGAAAACAACGTCGAACCACTATAAATTGTTGTGTCATTGTTACTAGCTTGTTTCTTATTACTTAACTATTATATTCTCTCTGTTTACATTTATTATTCTTTATTTATTCCTCTGCAAAATCTTTACTGGGTGGTTGTACCAATTTTTGGTGCAAACAGCTTCAAATTATTCAGGTGAGTTTCATGGACACACCACTATATCTAGTATGAATATCTAATGTTTATATGGTTGCAAATTTGATTTGTGATGATATTTGTTGATGTGCATGTGTGTTGAAAATTATGTGATTTTAAACCATCTTCACTATAAAATTCGTACTTCATTCATATAAATTTTAAAAATTTGAAATTTTTGATATATTGTTCAAGGCATGTTCCATTTCATTGAGTTTTGATGTGCTAAATATTTTTTTATAGCAGGCTTCATGGAAAATTTAGGCCAAAAACGCTGTTTGGTTGAAATTTGTAATAAATTGTACGAAATTTCAGAAAATCTAAAATTTGGATATGTTATTTTCAACTCAATTTCGAACAATCTGTAAAACTTTCATTTAAAAATATATTTTTTGTTCCCGTAAATAGTGGATTTACAGAGATGTTACTAAACAGGCTGAAGCAAATATGCTGAGGTCAAGAACATATTTTGGTTGAGGTGAGTTTTTCCACCCACTACTATATCTAATGTCTATGCATGTTATGAATGTACCCCATTTATTATCTGAATTTTTGGGTGAATTGGTTGTTTGGATTATTGGATTTGATTGTGTGATTAATGGTAGAATTTTGTGTATGTTGGATCGTTAAAATACAAAGGAGACGTTGTCCGAATACATTTTGATTTGTGTAGTTTACTTATATGTTATGTGTGCATTGCATGGATGGCCAGAGTTTAATATAATTTGACTTAGGCCACACAATGAAATTTATGTTGATGATTGGTTGTTATTTTTGCAGAATTTTGCTCCATGATTTATACTTTTGGATGCTTTATTGATTTTCTTAAAAGAATATTTGAAAGCTTTGGAAAATTGTTTAAGGGGTTTTAAAATTAGATTGAAGTATATTGATAAATAAGTAAAAGTGGTTGAAAAATAAAATGATTTATTGGAAATTTTTTTGGATATAAAAGTTCTTTTAAAATTGAAAATTGAGAATTTTCAATAGTATTGGAATGTATGGAATTTTTATAAGTATAAATGAAGGATTTTAATAATATTTTAAAAGGGAATTTCTTTTGTAAAGCATATACTTAATTGAAAGGATTTAAGAGTATGTTAAAAGGGGATTTTAAATATTCGATCTATTTTGAAGATAAGCCAAATTGTGGAATATTTAAATGGATTTTAAGAGCATAAAGTTAAAAACCCCTTTTTATTTATACAGTTAGATGTGAAAATGATTTATATGGATATTTGTATTAAATTCTACATAATGAGAATTTCGAGTAAATGATTTAGTAATACCAAGCAGTATGCGACGTTTGCTAATACTTTTTTGATTAGTCTCTTGACTCCTCTAACAGAATATTTGATTTGTATTGTGTTTTAATTCTATATAATGAGGATGTTGAATAAAATGATTAGCAATAATGGATGGTACGATAATATTTTTTCAGCTATTCGATTGACTCATATTATAGAATACTTGTTTTGGTGAGTATAGTTTACAAGCTTTTAGTAAACGTTCGAGTAATACTGAGCAGTATGGGATGCTCAAATGATACTTGTTCGGTTACTTTTGGTAAATAAATGTCATTTATATTCTGGAGATGGGTTAGGAACTTGTGATATCGTCTAGAGGTGACTCCATAGAGCTTAGTAGTCGAGAGTTCTATTACTCTCCAAGGGCTACAAATTGGTGTTACGTTGGAATATACAGATTCATCCTCCTAGGACTAACTAGCCAAGTTAAATTATTATTTACTATTAAGGCTAGTAGTCGAGGAATTATTATATTGTGACGCTCTCATTTGGGCATATGGATTCGAGCGTACTTATTATTACTCTCATTAGGACTCATCTAGTCAAGAGTATTCGTACACTCTCTAAGGACTAGCTAGTCGAGTATCATTATCTACTCTTAGGGTTAGTAGATGAGGATTTGTTATGTTGAGATGTTCTCATCAGGACTCGCATAGTCGAGAGTAGTTGTGGTCTCTCTCATTAGGACTCCTAAAGTCGAGAGTACTAGCTATTACTCTTATTAGAACTTATCAAGTTGAGAGTATTGTTGAGAATCTACGTTATAAGGTTCATGCCACTATGCGGAGCGTATTATTAGGACCCGCCAGATAGGCTAGTATCTATCCTAATGGTTCTGATTGTGGGGTCATGCCCCATATCCATGATGTCACCTTGTTGAGTTTATATGCTGAGAGTTATACTTTCATTAAAGCCATTTTGTAGACATACTTAAGGACCAACAATCCATTATCAAGGGCATGTAGGAATCGCAAACCTTGCTTAGTGTAGTATGACGGCGTGTTTATAACATGTAGATGTATATTGGTTTTGCGATTCTAGGGGTAACTAAGGGATTGTAGGAAATGGGGCTGCGGTCATTTGTGTTTCCTAGGGTAATGCTGTGGTATGTCAGTCTACTATCTAGATGACTTAGGTAGATCCATTATCTATGAGACATCTAATTTTATCACCTCATTAGAGATGATGACCATATAACACTAGAGACTGGTTGCATTATAGTCTATCATTTTATATAGCCTAGTCCGAGACAGTTGTGTTTTGTCCATCTATGACATTAATGACTTGTTGTGTGCTTGTCTGTTATTCTCTCATAAGAGCCTATGGTCGAGAGTTCTTTTTGTATGATTTGATGTTTCTATCTCCTAGGTACATTGATTCGAGAATTTATCCTCTCTAAGGAACGTGGGTCGAGATAAATAGTTTTGATACATTGAGTATTCGATTGATTTTGATGTTTATTAAGTTTGTGTTTCTTGATATCTTCGAGGGTCTAACAGTCGAAAGTTGCCACTTCTATTAGGACTATAGGTCGAGATAATTATTTGGATATTATTTTTGATATTTTTTATGAATTATTTTTTATTTGGGATTTTTGTTTCTTGCTATCTCTAAGGCCCAAGAGTCGGAAAACTTTACTTGCATTAGGACTATAAGTTGAGATAGTATTCCTGGATATGGTTTTCTATATTTTGTATGGATTATGTTATATTTAGATTCCATATTTATTGATTTATCTTCTATGGAAGTCAGAAGTTATTACTTTCATTAGAGCTATATGTCAAGATTGGTATGCCTTGTTATCGATGCTTTGATTGTTTATTTAGGATTATGCCTTTCTTGATTTATCTTTTAGGGCCTTATAGTCAGAAGTCTTCACACCCGTTAGGATTGTAGTCAAGATAGAGTTGTTATTATTTCTCGGGCTTTGTATGAATTGTGATTCACACTTTTATTGTGATTTTTGTGGACATGTGATGTGCTTGTCCATAGTATTTTTATGGTTTCAATGAGTTTGATTGTATCGCTCGATTGTGTACATCATGATTCTTATATGTTTATATGTGTTCCCTACGTGGTTATTGAGATGTGTTGCATGGTATATTATTATGATGCTTTTTTGAATATTATGTTATGTTGTGTACATGTTATGCTTTTCATTTACCATGCTTATTGTTATGTACTCACCTTGGATTTAAATATGGTCTAGCCCGTTTATTATTCATATAATGCTTGGGTCAGTCCGAGACATTTTCATATTCAAGGACGAGAGACCGATTTTGATTATTGAGCATAGTGGAGGCTAATTATGCATAATAATTGTATACCATTGTGTATTCTATAGTATCATGTATGTTTGTAGTTAGGATGTTTAATGGACTCATAGTTTGTGTATTCTTGAGATAGTGGGTGTTTGACTTATTTCTGTATCCCACTCTGACTGATGTATTATAGTACTCGATGTGTTATGACTCCATGTTCTTTACTATTACTTAAATATTTGTTGCTTAAATTGAGTGACATTTTGAGTATATATTTTTATGGTGGATATAAATGTTGTATTGGTATAAAAATTTAGTAAGAGATGTTGTTTTAAAAGATGCAGGAACAATACATTGGTTCAAACACTGCAAAAATAAAAAATGTCATGATATGTTAAAAACACTATGATAAGTTAAACATAATAATATAAATAATATGGAATTATTGAATTTTAAATTCTATGGGATAATTAACATGACAATAGAAAAATGCTCGGAAATAATTAATATGACAATGGAGAAATCACTTGGAAATATGTAACATGACGATGAATAAAATGTTGTTAAATCGTTAACATGACAAGTACTAAATGCTACAAAAACATATACACAACAACATAGAAAACGCTGTAAAATGTTAACTTTCAGCGGCGTTTCCTAAAGTGTTATGATATGGTAAGGAGCTATTACAGCTTGTCGTTACATAGCTCTCTTCAAAACTACGAAATGATTTCACAATGTTTTTAAAATGCTGTGAAATGTCTCTTATGTTGTAGTGATTTAGACTCAAACTTCAATAACTCAAGCATAGAAGAGCAAAGAAACAATGTTGTTACTCTAAATAAGATTCATTCTAACGATGCAGAAATGGTAACTGATATGAACCTCAACAATACTAACCTTGACATTGAAATAGCATCTGATGGTAATGCATACCCAACTGCCCATATCTTTCAGACTACCTCCTCTAGTACAAGCAATGAACAAGCTAAGAAAGGCTCAGATTCTTCACCAGAAGCTGCAATACACGTAAATTTTTTTTCAATAGAATTAGTGAAGGAACAAGGCTTGGTGGCAGCGGGTAAATTGAATAGATTTCAATTTTTTCCTATTTTGGATCTATTGGGCCTATGAAGTCTAAAGGGTTTGTTGGATCCAATCTAATCCATTTAAATAAAATCATTTTTATTTAATTTTCCTATTTAATTAATTGATGAATTTGATTAAAGATACATTATATAGTTTATTAAGATATCAATGCTCATGTCTGTACAACGTGCATGTGCAACATAGCATAGGGTGTACATGGTTTAAATGTATACATAGATAAATATCGGGATTTGCGTTCACTATGTACTTGGCTTTTACATTTATGTTAATTGCTTAAGAGAAGGATCTATAATATATTTTACACAAACACACACACACACACACATACAGATATATCCTTTCAAAAATATAAATTAATTTTTATTACAACCAAATTTTCCACAGCCTTAGAACGGGCTCGAACTGACGGAATGGACTTTAGAATGTTGAAGGAATGGCTCTAAAGACTTGGAGACAAGCTTAGAGTGGCAAAGGAGAAGACTCCAGAGAGTTGGCGTACAAAATACATCAAAGTGAGAGGTCGATACCAAACACTTTTTAAGTCGATACCGATCTATTTTTGTGCATTTCCATAGCTTTTGGACTTATGGACAGGGAGTGGTTGGCTAAAGTAATTGCCTTAGGGCCCATTTCTAAAGGATTAGGGTAACAACTCAAAAAAACTTTATAGGAAAAGACAAATACTAGACGTGTCGATACTTCTCGGCAATAACCTTATTTCTAAGACAGAAATGCTCGGAACCCGACGAATCGAAGCCAGAAGATAAAGTAAAGGAAGATGGCATGGTTTGAACTTAGTAAATTAGATCAGTACATACATAATTCATGTTGGTACTAATATGATTCTGAGCCACGGGCGACCTCATCTCCCCACCTACTTTCTTGGATATGGAGTTAGACCTGGTATTTCATGATCTGATAACTTCAGTAGGCGATTTTCCTATAAATAGAAGGCTGATAGCTACTTGGAGAGGACCTTTTTTTAGCACTTGAAAACTTTGCTACCTTCTTCTTCTCCAAACCTTCTTAAATTTAAGATATATTAGATTGTGGTAGGATTTGAGTTGTAATCCTTATATTCCAGAGATAAAACATAAGATAATAAAATTAAAGTGGAGCTAGGTCAGAGAATTTGTCGGACCTCTATAAAAATCTTGTTCTTCCTTTTATTTATTTTGATAGATCTACATTATTGGTGCTTTCATTTGATGTTGAAGGTGTTGTTTCAACCTTTAGCGCAACATTTTTGGTGCTTTCACTAAGAACGAGCTTGGATCTAAACTTTGGAAGGGATGAGGCCGACTGCTAGAGCGATCACCGAAGCAAGTCAACAAAAGCATAGGGGCAACCAAAAGTTGTCCTCAATTTCAAATCCGTCAGTCTACATGAACAGAGAGGAGATGGAAAGGACGATGAAACAAATGCAAAATGGGATGATGGTTTGATAGTAGGAAATGCTAGAGGGTTTTTTTAGAAGGATGGATCTGCAAGAGTAGCCAGAGCAATTGGAATTCAAAACTAATGCAGGAGCATCTGGGTTAGAACATAACAAGCTAGAACAAAGCTCCCCTAACCAGTTCATATTGATACTGATTAGAATCTGGTCGGCACCGATAATAATTTACAAAGGGGCATAGTGGATCTGAAGTTAGGACAAGCTAGGATACCGAGAACGGATGATACTGGAGCCAAAAATGCAGATCATAATATAGATGCACCACAATAGGAGTTGGAAGCAGAAGCTCACCGTGCAAATGGAGGGCATAATGAAGCTATGGATTGGAGACTTCCATTAGACGATAATGATCAATAGCTGAAATGATTAGGAGAATAGTGATAGGTGGATCTCTAGATCAGAGTTTGGAGGACATGAAATGAAATACATTTACTCCTAACACACAGTATGCAAGGAATCCACCCGATTTCAAGCTACCAATGCTGGAACTATATAATTGGAGAACATATCCAACCGTTCATCTAATGAGATACATCCAAAATATGGAGGTGTTGGTTGCTTCTGATGAGGTAATGGGATGACACTTCCATTTTACTCAACAGAGTTGGTTGCCATATGGTTCAGACAGCTAAATAATGGGTCCATAAGCATATGGGTTGGATTGGTAGACAGATTATTGAGATAGTTTAGAGTTCACATTTCTTGATCGAAGAATATAATGACGCTTTTGAGCATGAAGCAGAGGGCCGAAGAGACCCTAAGGAGTTATTTGACTAGATTTAATGCAACAAACTGCTAAGGTTCATAAGTTAGATCCATCAATAGTTCTAATGGCGGTAGTGTCTAGGTTTCGAATAAGACTGAATTCAAAGTCGCTTTGGAAATGGATCCACTAATAGATCTTACGAAGGTTTACCATGAGGTTAAGAGATATCTATGTCAGTATGAAGTTGAAGTCAAAAATGTTGAGGTTAATGTTGTGGATGACGGAGGACCGTCCAGAGCAGGATATAGTAATGATAAAGGAAAGCAAAAAGCTAATGAAAGCTTTGGAGGACCGAAGCGTCAAATGCGAAAACTGAAATTCTCTTTCTAAATGGATCTAATTGAAACCTCAGAGAAGATTTGGTTAGATGCTAAGGGGCAGGTCTCCTATTAGTGGCCAGATAAGTGAGAACCTACAAATCAGGAAAAAAGGTCTGAAAGGTTTTAACTTTTTCATGAGATGGACGGGCATGAAACTAATGAGTGCATACACCTTCATGATTTGACAGAAGAGAAAGTTTGGAACAACCGACTACAATAATATGTAAGGAAACAAACTGCAGTGGTGTAGCAGGAGCAACCACCATCTACGGCGAATGCATCAGGATACGACCGTGACTTTGGGTCGAGAATGACTATCTCATAATTGGGATGAATATGTGTCAGGTTCAATTTCTTCAATTTTCTTTTTTTCTTTGAATAAATTAGAAGACATTGCTCTCGGACCACTTACATGTGTAGAGGGCCTGATTGGCCTCTAGGCACAGTCTTAGTTGGATGTCTGGGAGTAATCATTAAAAGGATGGATGTTTAGAATGTTTGCTTGCTGCTTTGATTTGGATTTAGTAAATTAATATTTGATTTTGGAAACCATTTGAACATGATATTATATAAACTGATTAAACATGGTTTTCCTTACCGAAGAGATATGGTGATGAACCATAAGGTACAAGTCCCCTTGTAGGAGAGTGAGTGAATGGACTTGTAAAGAAAAGTCAGTCCCTTTACCTAAGAATGAGGGGATGAACTTGCTTAAACGTTAGGTCCCTTCGCCGGTGAGCGAGTGGATTGGACTTTACATGAATAAACGATCTGAAGAAATCATACCCTAGATTGGACATTAATAGTACAATCCGGAGAGATCAAACCTTAGACTAGACATTGATGATATAATCCAGAGAGATCAGACCCTAGATTAGACATTGACTTTGCAGTCCGGAGAAATCCAAACTTGACCTTAGGATTCGAACAACTTATACTTGATAATGATTATTTATTGATTAATGATGATGTTTGCCTCGATTCAGTTGGGCTTACTTATATGGGATGCTAGGCGATACTAGACGATTTATAAGTAACATTCCAATTGATGGCAATGCACTCCTATGATTAACCCCAAGATAAATAAATCCCAGGTGAACATGTAACGATATAGATATTGAGTGATGATAACTTAAACCCAAGCAAACACAGGATGGTTTTGATAATTATATATGATAACTTAACCATGGGCGAATAGGGGATGGTTTTGGAAATGATATCTGATATGATGACTCTGGGTGAACAAAGAATGATTACGATTTATGACTTGCACTTAAGCAAGAACTAAAGTCCTTAGCTATGATAGTCAGGAACAACCTTTGATTTGCAGGTGAATCCAAAGGAATCAGATGATTTTCCACGACTTGGATCAAGGGATAGTCGAAAAGCTCGACTACCAATGATTGGTTGCCCCTAATACCCGTTTGTGAGCAAAACACACCCTAAATTCATAAGGCGTACTTTGGGGGGCAAGTGTTACAGCCAAATTTACCATAACCTTATAACAGGCTCGAACAGATGGAATAGTGTGACGATCGGTCTTTTCGACCCTCAAAAGTCAACACTAATACATCTACGGTATTCATACGCCAAGTATTTGAGTGCCAGAAAGGCAGATTATAAGGGCAAAAGAAAAGACAGGACAGAATCTCACATCATGATGAGTAATATATAATATATACACGATCTTTATAAAAGAAAACTATAGTATACATACATCAATTAGAGTAAACTAACTTATCATCAGCCTGAACATCTATAACTGCCTGTCCATACAAATGCTAATAAATACAAAACAAGAAATGCAGTAGAAATAAAAGATACATGAATACGTGTTGGAGGCAACCAGCTCGTCTCCTAAAGCTCCAAAGAACCCATAACTAAATTTGGAAATATGTTTGGCCTGACCCGAGCATTATAAGAAATAACGCCAGGATCAGTCTAGTAAACTAGCGTGAGAAACACAAATCATATGGATTTTTAATGTTATAAAACCTATAAAAAATATAGGTATCTCATAAGACCACGCGCACATAAACACGAATGGGTTTTTACTTTATGATAACCAAACCATTTTATTAGAAAATCCAGTGATATTATAATAGTGTCTAGGGTTTAAAATAAATATCTGGAATGGTTTCCCCTAATTACTTTCAACAGTACTATTTTCTACAACTAAAACCATAAGGAATGTATTTAAAAATGAATTCCATTAATGACAAGGCACCAGGGTACCACCTGTCACAGTACATCTCTAGAAAATGTACCGAGGGCCACCCATGGACCCCCCGCAAACGCAGAGCTAGCTTACCCCTTGAACATGACATAGCTGGATTACATCATCCCCCGAGCACCGAGGCTACAAACATTGCACTTGACCCCACCCTTTCCATGTGCACCCATATCAAAATCCATAAATATCAATCCAGATCGAAGGAATAATGCTCCTAATTATAGGGAACCACATAGCTATGTTGCATCCCCTGATTTTAGTCATTACTGGGTTGTGAAGTTTCTAAGGCCATGATTACCTTTTCCTATTAGAAAATCCTATTTGGAATGCTAACACTGCCCATCAGGCAATAATGCAATGCCAACATTCATCAATATAAGTTGTTCAGAATATGAACAAATCGAAGGCACTACTTCTGCTACATCCATTTTGGAATCACCCTTAGGATTAGTAGCAAGTAGCCCTTGCACTTCAAAGAACTCCATCTTCGATCATTTTCAATCTTAAATTCAAATGCTTATGCCAGTTCAAAGTGGTTTTTGGATAACACATTCAACCACGGTCTCTTTGAACCGATAATCGATAGTTTCAAAACTGGCCAACATTTGATAGTTGGTTAATTAACCATTTAATAAACAATCAAGTCAGAGATTTAACTTCATATGGAAACTAAGCATAGTTAAGCACATAAGCAACCACTAAGCCTCTTTAATTAATCATTTCATTAATTAAAACCACTTTGTAAATACTAGTATCAAAACACTTTTATAAAGATATACATATGTATATTACTCATTCCCTATTCATTTATACTCTTTCAATGCTTGGAAAACTATCCATATATTTAACTCATCTGTATAAGTATATTCACAAAACATCGCACTTTCAAGACTTATAAAAATATCCATTTACTTATCTAATGGTATAAGTATATTCACAAAACATAACACTTTCAATATTTAGAAAAATATCCATATACTTATCTCGTCAGTATAAGTATATTCACAAAATCTTAAGAAAGATTTCACTTCCAAAACCATACTTACTTGGATTAAACAAATATCATTTAAAACATAGATAACAATAAACCTAAAACACTTTTGGTTTAAGTAAATGGATCATGTGGAAATTAGACCAAGTTTACTTACCTCCACTTTTCGATTTCAAACTTTTACTATCCTCCGATTAACAATGTAGTTGGCAAGCTAGTGTACTATCCTTGCCTCGACATACATTCTCAATTCTCAGGATAGGGACAAGTTTTCCTACCTCGGAATTTGGTGTTAAATATGAAAAGAATACTTTTCATACCACCATAATTTAAAATGATCATTTATAGAAATCAAACCTCATTTCGTTTTATAAAAATCCTTTTATAAGTCTCTTTCATATTTATATTACTCCTTTTATAAATCTCCAAATTTATTTATATTACTTCTTTTATAAATCTCCAAATTTATTTATAAACTCCTTTTATGGATCTCCTTTTTATTTATAAAACTCCTTTTATAAATCTTTTGATTTTAAATCTCATATACTTATCACCAATCTTCTATTTCAAGATAGGATTAAATACTTTTCATAAAACGATCATTCCCTATATCACTATAAATTCACAAATGTGATTTATTATTCCAGTTTATCAAAATGGCATCATTTCCCTTTTATAAATTATTATTTATAAATCCGTTCTTTTATTTATAAAATACCATTTATAAATCTCTATTTCCATACAACATTTTATATAAATCATTTCACAAATATTTGTTCCAAAATATTTCTATCTTCTTTAAAAACAGAATCACTTTATTATAAAAGATATATTCCCCGTTTTCTTTGTAAATAAACAGCCGTTATTATATTAACTTTTCTGTAAAATAAATAGTCTCCGGAATACTTTTAAAATGTTTCTTTATAAATTAGAAGAGACTATCAAAAAGGTTGAAGTACAATAGGGAAGTTTGAAAACAATTTCTAAACAAAATATCATCGAAAATTCCAAAAGTCACATTTAAAAATCATTCTCCGAATCCAAACCAATTTCAAATCCAAACAGCAGATAATAGTATTTTCAAAATACTATAATGAGCCCTAGAGCTACCATAGCACTTAACGAGTGTTTTCATAGATCTATGTCTAAAAGAGTTCAACTTTTTCAACATATCAAAGTCATATCAAATATGGCCAAGCTACCAAGTTTTGACATTCAACAAGTATATAACTGAAATTTAAAATCACAATGGCGAGGATTCTGGATCCCTTTATAAAATTCCCTGTATTTCATTTTATGTCATCCGTTTTACAAAACAGAAATTCAACCAAACTAAAACAATAATTCATTCAAGCATGCAAACAATAATTTATATCCATTATATATCATATAATTTCATCTAGAGGTGAGTTAACTCACCAAAACCCAGCCGATGCTTAGGCGTTCCAGCTCGATCTAAAATTGAACAACGTTCGATTTTAGCTCAAAATCCGACTTGCTCCAAACTTGTTGAAACCAAATATAGTATGTAGATAATACTCCTACGAACACAACGTAAAAGACCGCATCTCGATTGGACCTCGTATGCAAGTGATATTTCTTTTTTAAGTTTTGAATTTTAAAACTTTAATTAATTATTTAATTAAATTAATTAATCACCTTATCTCCACCTAATCACTTTCTTCCCCAAATTCATGCACGTCACTATGCACATACACACCCATAGCCGCACTCTTTCGATCACCGATTTCTCCCCATTTCTCGATGAAATCGCGTACCGACTATTCCTACGCATCATCAAGCATGCTCTCCACTCTAGTCCCCATCACTTGAAGCTCGGCTTCCTCCCTCTCAATGCGATCTAGTACCCACATAAGCGATAGTGAAGGATCACATTTTGCTATAACGGATCAGACCTTACCACTTCAACACCAAACCCCTCAGTTTCACAAGAGAAGCGCATCCCTACCCTCGCTTTGACCAAACTCCTCCTCAATCGCCATCGATTGCTAACTTTAGTGCGACTATGGTGATGTCAAGGTCCACCAACCGCCATCGCATGCGACCAAACTAGTATGGATTTGAAGCCCTTGCTCATATGAATCCAACTGATCCAAACTCGGCTCCTCTCATCGCTTCGAGCTCCAGAAAGAATTCATTTTGCTAGGCGGCTCACTTTCGTTTACCAGAAAAGAAAAAGGAAAAGAGGAAATGTGAAAGAGAAGTGAAATGGGAGTTTTATTTATAATAAAAATTATATTAAAATTCGTCCAACATTTCGAGCTCACACGATCACACAACATGTTTGATCGCCGCGAAACTCGTTGGCGCACAACAACTCATTATTTCGCTTCTTATGGCACTAGTTTCATCAAAATCCTGTATAGTGCTCCGGAATGATAGTTTCATGCATTTGAGACCTTTCTCGATAAAACGATTTTCGGTCCCACTATCAAAATTAATTCAAACTATTTATTTTTCTAAATATTTTTCTATAACAAGTTTACCGTTGTTTGCGCCAAAATTGGTCACAAACCCCGAATGTTGTGAAAGCACCAGTATATGAATATAAATCAACAATATTCACACACAAATCTCAAATCTAAGCAAACAGATTATCACAATTCAGAAATAATGAACAGAAACACGAGATTTATAGTGGTTCGGCGATCTTGCCTACGTCCACTCTGAAGTTGATGATTTTATTGATGTTTACTTGATGATTACAATTTCTTCTGAGATAGTACAACTGATTATCTGATTACAATCTGAATCTAAGGAAGCAGTGGTGTTCTGGAGTAAATCTGGCAGAATCTGGGCGCTCTTTAGTACTTAGAATTCTCCGACCCCTTTTCTGAATGACCAGGGGCTCTATTTATAGGTGTAGGAGGCTGATATTTCGCCTAAAATGAGGGGAGACCAGTTCTGGCACGTGAGGGGGCCCACATGCCCGCTCTTTGGAAATCCGGGCCCACTTTGGGATCGATTCGACCCTTGCTTCGAATCGATCAAGATTTGCTCCGATTGAGCTGAAATTTGGCATGGACATTCCTTAGGTTGCCAGTTAGCTCCTGTCCAAATTTCGTAGCATTTGGACTTGTAGATCTCAAGTTATGATCGATTCAAGTTTGCGTTTCTGGTTGATGTGCTTCGTTCGAATCGATCCCTTTCGACTCGATAGGGTCGAATCGATATGCTTGTATGTGAGGATGTTGACATGGCACGCATCTCTCGAGTCGATCCACTTTTCTCGCCGAGTTGATTGGGTCGAATCCACGTCCTTAGCTGCTTGTGACTTGGTCGATTCGAAGTAGTGGATTCGAAGTACATGGATTCGAACGTATGCTCGTTCGAATCAACCAAGCTATATCTTCCCTACTCGATTCGAAGCTACTCTTGCAAGATGGAATCGGAGCAAAGTCAGAGGATGGATTCGAAAGACTTCAACCTGAAGGAAACGAAGTGAGGTGGCATCATGGATTCGAAGTGGTTCATCTAAATGGATTCGAATGAATGTTTCTCGATGGATTCGAACGTAGACTCTGTGCCGAAGGATTCGAACGTTGAGGATGTTTTGATGGATTCGAAGGCTGAAGCACTTCTCATGGATTCGAAGCTTAGGGCATGCGCGGATGGATTCGAAGCACAGTGACTTGGTGGATTCGAACAGGATGGTTGTGGTGCTAGTGTGATGGACACGAACTTCATGGATTCGAACTTAGGGTAAATTTCTCCATCTTGAATCGATGATATCTTGAGCGTACGAGCTCGGATTGACTTGAGATTTGGAACGTTGACCCTCATGGCTTAGCTTGTCATGTCCTATCAATTTTGGCTCGATCCGGACTCGGACAAAATTCGTCGATATCCATGGTGAGCCTATGTATGACTGATCTCTAGGACGGACCGTCATTTGTTTTCTAGTCAACTTTTTGGTGTCACGGCCTTGCCAAAAGGCGGGATAACATTTGCCCCCCAAAACATGCCTTGCGATAGGAAGGTGTGTTTTGTAGTTCCATAAGTTGGATGTTCATATCCTGTTGATGACCTGTAAAGACATTGATAGTTTTATCTGACCTTAAATGACGACCGTTCGCGATCTAGCCATTTTGAGGTGGAATGCGACCGTTCGCGATCTAGTATTTTTTGTATGACCTTAAATGACGACCGTTCGTGATCTAGCCATTTGAGGTGGAATGCGACCGTTCGCGATCTAGCATTTCTATATGGCCCCAAATGACGACCGTTTGTGATCAAGCCATTTGAGGTGAGGGGTGCCGTTCGAGGCGAATTGTGACCGTTCATGGTCGAGTGACGTGGAAAGAGGAATGTGATCGTTCGCGATCGTGTGCCGTACGAGGCAAAAATGTGATCGTTCGCGATCGAATGTCGTATTAGGTGAATTGTGACCGTTCGTGGTCGAGCGCCGTTCGAGGCTAATGGTGACCGTTCGAGGTCGGGTGCCGTTCGTGGCGAAGTGTGATCGTTCGTGATCGAATTGTGACCGTTCGCGGTCGGGTGCCGTTCGAGGCGAATTGAGTGTGCCCGAGGAGGGACTTAGTATCATCCGTACCAGGTTTCACTTTCGGGTGAATTCCCGGATTGTTTGTTGTAATGGTTTATCGCCATCTTAGAGCATGCCTAGGGACCGTTCGTGATCCCGTACATGTGTAAGTGGCTTAGCCGTTATGAAATCACAAGTTGCATTTTTTCATTGAAAATAAGTCTTTAGCAGAAATGTTAAACAAAATCAAGTTCAAATATTCAAATCAAGATGAAACAAAAGCAAAGCAAGGATGTCGAAGTGTAAACTCCCACAACGATAGGGTTAATAGTCATTCAGAGCATGCCTATGGACCGCTCGTGATCTCGCATATGTGTAAATGACTTACCCGTGTTGGTGAGAGGTTTACGACTTGTCCATCGTTATTTTAACTAATTAATAATCATACGATGCCCCGGCTCGGGGGCACCCCTGGCTGATGTAGACGGCGGTTGCTCTGGCTCCACTGCTGGAGCTCGCCTTCTCACATACTGAAGTAGCATACCGTTCCTGATGTGCCCTTCCACCTCATCCTTCAGATGTCTACAGTCGTTAGTGTTATGACCATTCAGTTCGTGGAATAAGCAGTATCTGTCTGATTTCCTCTCGTCAACAGTGGGATCCCTTCGTATTGGCCTACGGTAGGGAACTTGCTCTCGTGTATCTTGGTAGATTCGCTCCAAACTCCCATTCAGCTCTGAATAAGTGGTGAATCGTGGCTCTCTTCGCAGTCGCTTTGACCTGTCACCATTGTCCTCAGCCTTTCGTTTTCCTTTATCCTTGCCTGAATCATTTTCGAGAGGCTTTTTGTCTTTAAGTGCATAAACTTCTATTCCCTCTCCTTCTTCTCTTTCAGCATTAGCGTCTTCCAATCGCAAAAACTTTTCTGCCTCGTGATAGAATTCCCCTATATCCATAGGCGGATCCTTAGTTAATGAATTTTTGAACTCTGTGCCGTCAGCTATTCCGGACACGGCTGCCATCATAACCATGGATGGATCTGGCCGATACACCGATGCTGCTGCCGCATTGAATCGCGTCAGGAAATTCCTCAAAGACTCTCCAGCTTTCTGTTTTAGCGTTGCCAAACTCATCACATTCTTGGGTCTTGAAATGTGAACCCTGAATTGCCTCATAAATTTCTCAATCAAATCGGTCCATGTCCCGATGGAGCCGCTCTCTAGTTGTCTGAACCATAAAGCTGCTATGTCTGTCAAATATAATGGGAAGCACCGGGCCATGACTTCCTGTGATGCCCCCAGCACTTCCATGTGCCTTATATACCTCGTTAGATGGACCGCAGGGTCTGTCCTCCCATCATACCTTTCTATTGTTGGCAGCTTGAATTCTGGTGGGTTCCTAGCCAACCTAATCGTAGGAGAAAAGGGACTCTTGTTCACGTCTTCAAGATCTTTGTTTACTAATCCACCTCTCATGGCTCGCCTGATCATCTCTGCCAACCTATCATTGTTTCCAAGCTGTAGTCCTCGTTCACTACCTTCGATCTGCCCCCCGAGTCCGTGTGAGCTTTCAGGTGTTTGCCCCCCTGATTGAGCGTTCATCCCTCTATTGCTGTCAGGTTGCTCGGATGTCCTTGTCTCTCTTCCCGTGTTCGGATCAACATGTCCTAAGTGTGTGCCCCCCAGCTCCGGCGCTGCGTTGGATGGTCCTGCTTCGTTCTGGGCCCCGGTTGTTCTTTGATTTTGCGCTCCAAGTTGCCCAATCTGTTGAAGCAAATTCTGGATCATTTCCTCCTGTCTCTTCATCATTGTCTCCATCTCTTCCCTAGTGATGAAAACTGAAGCTTGGTTTGCTCCTGAGGAAGCCTCTTGACTCCCTTCATGCTGACTTCGCTCTGGCCTCTGCCTTTTACTTGTTTGTCTTGTCATGATTCTTCGGATCTGAATCTCTTAGCCTTCTGATTCAACTTTCAAATGATAGAACTCCTTGAGTTCAGTTCTCAGTGAAAGCACCAAAGTGTTTGCGCCAAAATTGGTCACAAACCCCGAATGTTGTGAAAGCACCAGTATATGAATATAAATCAACAATATTCACACACAAATCTCAAATCTAAGCAAACAGAGTATCACAATTCAGAAATAATGAACAGAAACACGAGATTTATAGTGGTTCGGCGATCTTGCCTACGTCCACTCTGAAGTTGATGATTTTATTGATGTTTACTTGATGATTACAATTTCTTCTGAGATAGTACAACTGATTATCTGATTACAATCTGAATCTAAGGAAGCAGTGGTGTTCTGGAGTAAATCTGGCAGAATCTGGGCGCTCTTTAGTACTTAGAATTCTCCGACCCCTTTTCTGAATGACCAGGGGCTCTATTTATAGGTGTAGGAGGCTGATATTTCGCCTAAAATGAGGGGAGACCAGTTCTGGCACGTGAGGGGGCCCACATGCCCGCTCTTTGGAAATCCGGGCCCACTTTGGGATCGATTCGACCCTTGCTTCGAATCGATCAAGATTTGCTCCGATTGAGCTGAAATTTGGCATGGACATTCCTTAGGTTGCCAGTTAGCTCCTGTCCAAATTTCGTAGCATTTGGACTTGTAGATCTCAAGTTATGATCGATTCAAGTTTGCGTTTCTGGTTGATGTGCTTCGTTCGAATCGATCCCTTTCGACTCGATAGGGTCGAATCGATATGCTTGTATGTGAGGATGTTGACATGGCGCGCATCTCTCGAGTCGATCCACTTTTCTCGCCGAGTTGATTGGGTCGAATCCACGTCCTTAGCTGCTTGTGACTTGGTCGATTCGAAGTAGTGGATTCGAAGTACATGGATTCGAACGTATGCTCGTTCGAATCAACCAAGCTATATCTTCCCTACTCGATTCGAAGCTACTCTTGCAAGATGGAATCGGAGCAAAGTCAGAGGATGGATTCGAAAGACTTCAACCTGAAGGAAACGAAGTGAGGTGGCATCATGGATTCGAAGTGGTTCATCTAAATGGATTCGAATGAATGTTTCTCGATGGATTCGAACGTAGACTCTGTGCCGAAGGATTCGAACGTTGAGGATGTTTTGATGGATTCGAAGGCTGAAGCACTTCTCATGGATTCGAAGCTTAGGGCATGCGTGGATGGATTCGAAGCACAGTGACTTGGTGGATTCGAACAGGATGGTTGTGGTGCTAGTGTGATGGACACGAACTTCATGGATTCGAACTTAGGGTAAATTTCTCCATCTTGAATCGATGATATCTTGAGCGTACGAGCTCGGATTGACTTGAGATTTGGAACGTTGACCCTCATGGCTTAGCTTGTCATGTCCTATCAATTTTGGCTCGATCCGGACTCGGACAAAATTCGTCGATATCCATGGTGAGCCTATGTATGACTGATCTCTAGGACGGACCGTCATTTGTTTTCTAGTCAACTTTTTGGTGTCACGGCCTTGCCAAAAGGCGGGATAACAACCGTTATTGTTTATTAATCAAAAGGATTTTTAAACTTTTTAAATCAATTATTTAAATATTTAAAAGTAATTAAATATTCAAAAATCAAAACAATAAGATGCTGTGTCGTTGCATTCTTACCCCTTTAAAAGAATTTCATCCTCGAAATTTCCAAAGGAAGAAAATGTCTCCAAACCCTTAGGCTTTTTTTTAAAATCAATTAATTAAAATGAATTATTAAGCTTTTAAAGTCCCATTTGTTACGAAAATTTTTGGTAGCACCTCCTTTAGGCGTTCTAGGTCCGAAAAAATCACAATATCAAAATAAGTTCATATCTAGGACATCCCATATATGGGGACAACAGAACAACAATATACACTTATGTTAATACCTTATAGAGTGTGTATGACACACAAAAAGCACACCCGTTAAGCATAAACACGTACCATTTGTCAAGCAATCAAACTCTACTCATGAAACCAAAAGCAACGAGCTAGTGTTTGCTTCCATGTTCCTGAATCTCACTTATATAACCCAAATGAGAGTTAAACAAGACAAATGAAACAATAAAATAACCCATCCATCATATATTATGAATCTAAGCATGCTAAATCATATGTAGTAATCATCTCACATTAACATGGTATATTAAACCATGTAACTTGCATTTCTAATGTAAGAAGCATAAAACTACATTAAAACTCGTATGATGTACATATGTCATCTGTACGTAATGTCAAATCTGTTCACTCGCTCGATCATATAAACTTCTCTTCAAACTAGTATCGCTCACTCGACTTCCCTAGTGTGGACTTCAATCAGGTTCCTTTATTAAAAACCTCTATTCTCCTTAAATAGGCTTATACTATGATAGAAAACTCCAGAATGATATCAAGAATCAATATCAAGTGTTCTTCGTCAAGAATTGAGTGAAAAATCTTTGTTCAGATATGTAAATCACCTCGAAATTATATACTTGAATCTGGATCAAGAACTATCATGCGAATAAAATGATATACGTACTACTTACTTATTCATTCCATTGGTTTATTAACTACACCAATTATTTTTCATCCACATTTATTTACACCAATAGTATTTCATTTAATACTAAAATCATTTATGAACCATTTCATAACACATTACTTACATTTTTAAACATTCACGACTTAAGTTCATATTCAAAAATACTCCACTACATCCTAAGAGTATATATACAATATCATATTTTCTTTACTTAACCAAGATGTTCAACAAATTTAAAACTTATTTTAACTTACTATCTTTCCATTCTAGATTTACAAAACTCTACTTTTATATTTTCACACTTAGCTTCAAGTTCTCAACTAATTCGGAAATTTTCAACTGTCCAAAATCATTGAAAATTTAGTTTCATTTCAATAAATGAAAACTACCAGACAACATATTATAATGAGATGCCCAAACCAAACTAACCTGATGCATAGGATACATGCGTCCATAAAATAACTAACAGAAAACTTAAGAACTACACACCAGGTTTTATTTCAAATCATTTGAAATAATAACACTACTTATAACTTTAGTACATCAAATCATACTTTCAAGATTTTTAAATCAAGATATGTTTTACTATAACAATCCTATAACAAATTACTATGGTAGCGTTCTCCCACATAGAAACTCGAAAATGAATGCCAATGATATTGTACTTATCACCAGAATTATTCTTCAACGACAGAAGTGAGTTCAGTACTTTCTATAGCCTTTAAAATCCATTTAAAATATTTTTATTCATAAATACTTTCAAATAATACTTTATTATTTTCCCCAAAAATTTGAAAAATAATTTTTCAAAAACACCGGAATTTAAGTTCTCAAATTCTCAGCTTAATTCTTTTTGTTTATAAACCATATTTATAAACCATACTTATATAATTTCACTTCCTTATATAAAATCATTTCAAAATGCGTATCTCTGTTTCTATTATAATAAACAAATTTTATTAAAATTAAATTTTAACCCATATTATCATAGAATGCCTTATAGTCAAACCATGAAACTTAATTCACAAGGAATTCGTTTCGAAGTTCCCAAAATTTACTATATACCCAAAGCATGCAGTGATAAGGTAAAATGGCTCATAAACCGATCGAGCATAAATAATCAATCAACAAATAATAGTCAATGCTCCTAAACTGAACGAGCAAGACTAATCAAACAATAATCGACAATAATTGAATATCATCATTTTCTAACGAACAAACACATCATAAATAACTATAGCAATTTTTTAAAAATTATTCTTTTATATATAAAATATAATCCTAGATAAAATTATTTCATCTACCAAATTTCAAAAATAATACCATGTCGATTTGCCTTGTCCAAGTGTTTAGAAACCCCCTATCGATAACGTGGCATCCGATGTCTCGACTAGAATTCATAAACCACTCAACAGACTAATCAACATAATGTAAAACAATTTGATAGCACTAACAAATACGTGCTCTCATACACACACACACACTCAACTCACTCTAGGGTGTTACTAACTTTATCTCTAATGAGTTTACCCCACCAAGGCCTAGGTGTTCGCTCAACCTAAACCTGGCTCTGATACCACTTTTGTCGACTGGCCTTTTTGACCCTCAAAAGTCGACACCAATACATCCACATTATTCACGTGCCAAGCATCCGAGTGCTGGAAATATAGATTATTGGGGTAAAAGAAAAGAAAAGACAGGACATAATCTCACAGTATGACGAGTAATATATAATATACACACGATCTTTACAAAAGAAAACCTTAATATACATATATTAATCAGAGTAAACTAACATATCATCAACCTGGACAGTTATAACATTCTGTCCTTATGAATGCCGATAAATATAAAATAAGAAATGCAGCATAAATAAAAGATACGTGAATACGCCTTGGAGGCATCCAGTTCGTCTCCTGAAGCTCCAAAGCATCTATAACTAAATTGGGAAATATTCTCAGGCTGACTCGAGCATTATAAGAAAATAACACCCACAATCGTTTGGTGAACCAGCATGAGAAACACAAACCATATAGATTTTTAATGTTATAAAACCTTTCAAAAATAAAGGTATATCATAAGACCACACTGCACATAAACATGAATGAGTTTTTACCTTACAATAACCAAACCATTTTATTAGAAAGTCCTATGATATTATAATTATGTTTAGGTTTAAATAAATATATAATATATTTGGAATGGTTACCCATAATTACATTCAATAGTACTAGGTTTTATAACTAAAACCATAAGGAATGTATTAGATAATGGATTCCATCAATGACAAGTCACTGAGGTACCACCTGTCACAATACATCTCTAGAAAATCAATTGACGACCACGTATGGACCTCCCACAAACACAGAGTCGGCCAGCCCCTCGAACATGACATAGCCAGATTACATCATCCCTCGGGCACTGAGGTTGCAAACATTGCACCCGGCCCGACCCCTTTCCATGTGCACGCATACCAAAATCCAAAAATATCAATCTAGATCCGAGTAATGATGCCCCTAATGGTAGCAAACCACATAGCTATGTTGCATCCTCTGATTTTAGTCATTACTGGGTTGTGAGGCTTATGAGGCCACGATTACCTTTTCCTCTTAGCAAATCACACTTGAAATGCTAACAGTGCCCTCCAAGCAACAATACAATGCCAACATTCATCCATACAAGTTGTTCAGGATATGAACAAACCGAAGGCACTACTTCTACTACATCCATTTTGGAGTCACCCTCAGGACTAGTAGCAATTAACCCTTGTACTTCAAAGAACCTCGTCTTCAATCATCTTCAAGATGTCTCAAATTTAAACGTTTATGCCAGTTTGAAGTGGTTTCGGATAACATATCCGATCCCGATCTCTTCGAACCGACAATCGATAGTTTCAAAACAGGCTAAGATTTGATAATTGGTTATTTAACTATCAAATAAACAAACAATCAAGTCAGAGATTTAACTTCATACGGAAACCAAACATAGTTAAGCGCATAAGCAACCGCTAAACCTCTTTAATTAATCCTTTCATTAATTAAAACAACTTTGTAAATATTTGTATCAAAATACTTTTACAAAGGTATACATATCTATATTACTCATTCACTATTCATTTATACTCTTTCAATGCTTGGAAAACTATCCATATACTTGTTTCATCAATATAAGTATATTCACAAAACATCACACTTTTAATACTTAGGAAAAATATCCATATACTTATCTCATTTGTATAATTATATTCACAAAACATCACACTTTTAATTCTTAGAAAAATATCCATATACTTATCTCGTCGGTATAATTATACTCAAAAAATCTTAAGAAATATTTCACTTTCAAAACCATACTTATTTGGATTAACAAATGTCATTTAAAACATAGATAACAATAAGCCCAAAACACTTTTTGTGTAAGTAAATGGGTCATATGGAAATTAGACCAAATATACTTATCCCCACTTTTCAATTTCAAACCTGTACTATCTCTCGATTAACAATGTAGTCAGACAAGTTAGCGTACTATCCTTGCCTTGGCATACATTCTCAATTCTCAGGATAGGGACAAGTTTCCCTATCTCGGAATTTGGTGTTAAGTATGAAAAGAATACTTTTCATACCACCATAATTTAAAATGATCATTTATAGAACTCAAACCTCATTTCCTCTTATAAAGCTCCTTTTGTAAATCTCTTTTATATTTATAAAACTCCTTTTATAAATCTCCAAATTTATTTATATCAGTCCTGTTATAAATCTTCGAATTTATTTATAAAACTACTTTTATAAGTCTTTTTTCTATTTATAAAACTCTTTTTATAAATCTCTTGAATTTAAATATCATATACTTATCACTAATCTTCGATTTCAATATAGAATTAAATACTTTTCATAAAACGACCATTCTCTATATCACTATAAATTCACAAATGTGATTTATTTTTCCAATTTATCAAAATGATATCATTTTCCTTCAATAAATATTATTTATAAATCTATTCTTTATCTATAAAATACCATTTATAAATCCTTATTTCCATACATCATTTTATATAAATCATTTCCCAAATATTTATTCCAAAATATTTCTATCTTCTTTAAAAACAGTCACTTTATTATAAAAGATAAATTCCCTTTTTTTTATAAATAAACATCTGCTATTGTATTAATATTTCTGTAAAATAAATACTCCTATAAATACTTTTAAATCGTTTCCATATAAATTAGAAGAGACTATCAAAAAGGTTGAAGTATAGTAGAGAAGTTTGAAAATAATTTCTAGACAAAATACCATCGAAAATTCCAAAAGTCACATTTAAAAATCATTCTCCGAATCCAAACCAACTTTAAATCTAAACATCAAATAATAGTATTTCCAAAATACTATAATGAGGCATAGGGCTTCCATAACACTTAACGAGCGCTTCCACGGATCTATAACTAAAAGAGTTCAACATTTTCAACATATCAAAGTCATATCCAATATGGTCAAGCTACCAAGTTTTGACATTCAATAATTTGTACAACAAGAATATAATTGAAATTTAAAATCATAATAGCGAGGAATCTGGATCTCTCAAAAAAATTCCCTATATTACCTGTATTCCATTATATGTCATCTATTTTACAAAACAAGAATTCAACCAAACCAATTAATCATTCAAGCACCCTAATAATAATATACATCTATTATATATCATATAGTGTTCATCCAGAGGTGAGTTAACTCACTAAAATCCTAATAGACGCTTAGGCGTTTCGGCTCGATCTAAAATCGAACGACGTTCGATTTTAGCTCAAAATCCGACTTGCTCCGAACTTGATGAAACCAACTCTCGTATGTAGATAACACTGCACCTCATTTGCAAGAGACATTGATTTTATAAGATTTGAATTTTAAAACTTTAATTGATTACTTAATTAAATTAATTAATCACCTTATCGCCACCTAATTACTTTCTTCCCTAAATTCGTGCACATCACTATGCATATACACCCTTATAGCTACACTCCTTTCATCATTGATTTCTCCCCATTTCTCGACGAAATCGCATACCGATGATTCCTATGTGTCACACGACGTATGCTCTCCGCTTCGGTTCTCAACACTCAAAGCTTTGCATCCTACCTCTCGATGTGACCTGCTACGCCCATAAGCGACAGTGAAGTGTCGTGTTTTGCTATAGAGGATCAGATCTCACAACTTCAACGCTAAACCCCTCGGTTTCGTAAGAGAAGTGCATCCCCACCCTCTCCTTGACCCAACTCCTCCCTAATCGCCATTGATTGCTAACCTTAGTTCGGCCACGGTGATGTCGAGCTCCACCAACCACCACCGCACATGACTAAACAAGTAGGATTTAAAGCCCTTGCTCATACGAATCGAATAGATCCAAACTCGACTCCTCTTGTTGCTCCTAGCTCAGGAAAGAATTCATTTTGCTAGGCGGCTCACTTTCATTTACTAGAAAAGAAAAAGAAAAGAGGGAAAGAGTTAATGTGAAAGAGAAGTGAAAAGGGAGTTTTATTTATAATTTAATTTCTCTTATTAATCATCTAGCGTTTCGAGCTCGCACGATTACACAGAACGTCTGATTGCCACGAAACTAGTCGGTGCACAACAACTCATTATTTTGGTTGCGATGGCACTAGTTTTGTCAAAATCCGAGACAGTGCCCCAGAATGTTAATCTCATGCGTTCCGAGACTGTTTATCGATAAAATAATTTTTGGTCCCACTATCCTTATTAATTCAAACTATTTATTTTTCTAAATATTTTTCTATAATAATTTCACCATTATTATTTATTAATTAACAGGAGTTATTAAACTTTTAAAATGAATTATTTAAATACATACAATTAATTAAATATTCAAAAATCAAAATGATAAAATTCTAGGTCGTTACAAATGGAGTCCAGAATGTTAAAGGAATGGCTCCAGAGACTTGGAGACAAGCTTCGAACAACAAAGGAGAAGACTTCAAAGAGTTGGAGTACAAAATGCATCAATAAGAGGTCGATACCGAACACGTTTGAGTTCGATACCAATCTATCTTTGTGCGTTTCCAAAGCTTTTGGAATTATGGACATGCGGTGGTTAGCTAAAGCAATCGTCTTGGGGTCCATTTTTGAAGGATTAGTTGAAAAATTCCCAAAAGCTTTGCAGGAAAGGACAAATAATAGATGTGTAAGAACTTCTCGGCTACAAACTTATTTCTAAGACAAAAGCTCTCGGAACTTGAGGAATCGAAGCTAGAAGATGAAGTAAAGGAAGATGGCATGGTTTGCACTTGGTAAATCAGATTGGTACCGACATGATTCAAGTTGGTACTAATATGATTTTTAGCCATAGAGGACCTCATCTTTCCTTCTACTTTCTTGAATCTCGAGTTAGGCCTGGTATTTCATGATTCAGTGGCTTCGGTGGGTGATTTTCCTATAAATAGAAGGATGATGCTACTTGGAGAGAACATTTTGTGGCATATAGAAATTTTCTATCTTCTTCTTCTCTAAACCTTCTTAAATCTAGGATCTACTGGATTGTGGTCTGATTTGAGTTGTAATCTTTATATTTCAAAGATAAAATGTAAGATAATAAAATTAAAGTGAACGTAGGCCGGAGAATTTGCCGAACCATTATAGAAATCGTGTTCTTCCCTTTATTTATTTTGATAGATCTATATTGTTGGTGTTTTTATTTGATATTGGGGTATTGTGTCAACTTTTGGCACAACAATTTTATTAATACATAATTATGGCCATGGTTGAAGAGGAGTACAACCAAGGGTGTTAACAAAAAGTGAAGGCAACAAGTTTGAATTTATAGTGTGGTTTGGAACAAATATCTCCATAATTATCTCGTATCAATTCAAACCTCAAACCCCTCTTTCCTCCTCTTATTAGGCCGACCATATACCAAGTCTAAAATGGACAAAAATACCATTTAATCCCATAGTAATCCATATGATTTAAATCCATTTAAATTTACTTTGATTTCATATATCGACATATACATATATAACTTTATATACACACCCAATAAATAATAACACCCTGAAAATTTCTAGAGGCTACTTCATTTTACTAAATACACCCCATACAATGAATATAATAATAATAATTAATATTTCACAAATATTAATTAATTTAAAGCTATTATAATTAATTAAAACAAGCGGTGTTTTAGAGACTGAATAAATTCAATTGTTTGATTCACAACAATGAAGTTAGTCAACAGTTAATATTCGAACAATTCAAATATTAATGTTCACACTCCGCCTTAGCTAGTGGTGTGACAGTTTGACTTAATTCATCACTTACAAATCTCATCGGTAAAATCCAATTTTATAAGCTTTAAGCGGTATCGTTTAGTAATGATTATTTACATCAATTCTTCGTCAAAACTATATCACATTAGGACTTATGGAACTTGGTTAAGGTAAAAATTCCAATATTATCCACATTTAACTTTGTTAGTATATAAACAAAGTCTTTGGTTCAATAATAACATTGAATATTAATTGTATTACTTTGGCTATAGATTTTAATTTTGAGTTAACTACATTTGACCATGATACTAACCTCATACAACTGAAGAGATGAATTATTTGTTGAATAGTGTTTCACTTCCAATGCTTCAACTTGAATCCAACTATAGTCATTCGATGGATTCCATGCAACAATTTAACTATAATCAAAGTGGAGTTTCCACATTGAAGTTTAATAGTATTCTCAAGTCGAAAGAACTGTGTAATATAATCACTCGCGATTTCTTGCTTGACCTAGTTGTTATTAGTTAATAGGAAACTATTGGATGAGTTATTCCATTAGTTATCCAATAACTATCAGTGCGTAACCTCCTAGTGCCCCCCAAATGCCATAAGTAATACACTCCCCAACATTTGGAGAGCATTACACACTTTGGTCTCAACTGATGCATCGGTATCCTTTCTCAAAGCATCTTGATCAGGAACATTTAAAATATTATGTTATTCTATATTGTGTAATTTTCTCTTGATTACAACTCTTTGTAACAATTACCACATATCATATTATTTAATGATTTTTTAATTAATATACTTTGAATTAGTTACTTAATTAATTATATCACGATATAACAAAGTATATTCTGATAGAGTTAAAGGTATGCCTTAGGGCAACTATGTAATCTATTACATATGTATAACTTGATAACCAATCTTGTTCGAAATAAAAGGTGTTTTTTGTGTATTATATACTTAATATAATTTGTTATATATTAATTAATTTAATTAAAAGTATATTTAATATAAATCCACAAATGGTATATTTTGTGATAATGGATACAAAATGTTGTAACCGTGAGTAATTTATCACAATGAAAATAAATATACCATTTTTAATATTCCTATTCAAGATGTATCGAGATTGAATACCAATATATTCATTGAGATTAGAGTACATAATGCTCTCCAAATGTTGGATAGTGTATTACTTATGGCTACTAGGGCACTAAGTGTTTATGTACTGATAGTTATTGGATAACTATGGAATAACTCACTCGATAGTTTTCTGTTGGTTAATATAACTAAGGTCAAATAGAAAATATCGATGTGACAAATTTACACAGTTCTCTTGACTTGAGAATACTGTTGATCTTCGATGTTGAAGCTTCGCTTTGATTATAGCTAAATTGTGGCATGGTGTCCATCGAATGACTATAATTGGGTTGAGTGGAAGCATTGGAAGTGAAACACTATTCAAGAGAGGATTCGTCTCCATGGTTAAATGAGGTTAATATCACGGTCAGTTGAAGTCAACTCAAAGTCAAAGTCTCTGACTAGAGCGTTTAGGTTAATAATAAATGTTATTCTTGGACCAAGGACTTTTTATTTGGACTATAAAGTTGAATATGGACGACATTGGAAAATTTTCCATTACCTAATTCCATAAGTCTAAAGCGATATAGTTTTGACGAACAGGCTTGTTGCAAATAATTGTCACTAAAAGGTACCGCTTAAGTGTTTGTGAAATTTGATTTTACCGAAAAGACCTATTGTTGGAACCTCAATTTTCAGTGTTTTGATTGTGACAACTATATAAGTCAGTATTATTGTGTACTAACCATTTATGCTGGAGATTTATTGAAGATTTGGAATCATAAAGCTATGAAGTTTTTATATATCTATTTAGAGTCTATATATTATAGTAGAATTATGTTAAAATCTCTCCGATATGATATATACACCGACACATGCACAAAACCATGCTAATGCACACATCAGGCTTAAAACAGCCGGTTGAATGTCCCATTCAGACAGCTGACTACTGAAACAAATTATAAATTTTTATGCAGTTTCAACCAGCTGAATGGAGACTTTCAAACGTCTGAATCTATACTATATTATTATTAGTGAGTTGAATTTCAAGCTCACACAAGCCCCTTGAAATTTGGCAACCGAAAGGTCACGTTTATACTTTTTCTTTATCTTCCCCCGTTCCTCCAGACCCTAGCGCATAATATTTCTTTCTGTTTCGTTCCAGGCTCTCCATAATTCCTTATCCTCCTAAGTCCTAACCCTAGATAGCTTTCCATCTCCCGCTTTTGGTTGCCTTTTGAGATCATTTTATTATCATCACTATCCATGTCTTTGGGGTATGCCTTTAGTTTCCTCTTCCTATACGTTCCTTCTTCCTTACAATCTACTCATGGCACTGAAGCCCCACACTTGCCGACGATTCTTCAAATTTCACTCTCACCGAAACCAACCCGAAACCACTAATAATCTTTTGTTCGATTCCCATGCTAGGTCTGTGAAAATTAGGATTGAATATCGACCGAGGTGTAGGATTTCTGATAGAGAAACTAACAGCCATAATTATGCGATTATTTTGACTACAACCAATCGTCCGTTTTATATTTGGCAGATCCCGTACCCCTCTTTTTCGGTTGAACCAGCAGCGCCCTGGATTAAATTACTCGCTAAAACCCATCATTCGCAGAATTATCATCCCTGGAACCTAATCGCTGAAACCCTTCATTCGCTCTTCATCGATTTCATCGGCGCAGTAATCCTGCAATCGCAGAACCTCTATCTTGCCAAATGCCATCTTCGAATTTGGAAGCGGAGATGTAGGTTTGATTCCTTGAAATAATACGTTCTGTGCATTTTCCGTTAACTGTTTTGCTGTTTCAGTTTTATACGATTTCGTTGTTACTTTTATGTATTTTCTCGTGTTTATGTGCAATTGCTGTTTCCTTAGGATGCATATCATGTAGTGAATGACGAGACACAAAATATTGGAGGAATTTGAGAAAATGTTTCAGTTAGGATAACAAATTATTGCAGGATTGGCATCAACATGTAAGTGCATGTTTGGCAATTACTTATAAGTTGCTAAAACAATTTATGAGTTACTTATGAGTTTCTTGGTGTGAATGGTGGTAGCAATAACCAGGTGTATCAATATGGAATGATGTACTAAATAAGCATAACTATGATGTAACTTGGTTTTATGTTTGATTTCAGTAAATTATTGTTGCTAGATTCTTAGTATGTGAAGTCGCCAATAAAATGTTTAAATTGAAATATTAAAATGAATATTTTTATAGGAACCATTGACCTTTAAAATAAGTAGTTGATACCGTTTAAAAAAATTCAAACAACATTTTGCTTTTCAAAATTATTTTTGTTGGGTATTTCCAGTTCCCTAATTTATAATCTTTATGAACAGATTTGAAATTTCAAACAACAAGAGCAAATACTTCCCAAATATGTATATTTTGATAAGTGTAATACTACAAGATTATTTTTTTAATAAAGTAGACAGCTATGATTAAACCAGCTATTTTTTCTTAGCCATACTACTGATTTTTAATGCAAACTGGCTATATTAGGTAAAGTTTGCTGCAACACTCAATAAAATGGTCTGTAATATTCTATTTAGAATTCGCTTTTCTATTCAGATTACTGTGATAAGCTACAACTTATCGATACTCAAATTTACTTATTTTAGATATGATCAAGTGAAGACATTAGTGCAATAATTAGTAGAGTTTTTTTCCTAGGCTGCAAAAGTACAGGTTTTTATCTTTCAACTCAAATAGTCCTTCTCGATGGTAATAAATCTTTCGATCTAAATGAATTTTTTTGTTCACTAACCTCCAAAAACAAAGATAATAATAACCTTGGTTCTTTATCATCTATTATTATTAAGGGTTTTTAAAGAATCAATTTACTTTCGATTATGTCATTTTCTCTTATGTTTTTCGTTGATAACATATGTAATGTTTATAAAATTTAGGCATTCAAAGTTGCAGCTGCACAATAAAGTATGTGTTTATGACTGTATATTTACTGTTCTAATGACAAATTTTTTTTGCTCTACTATTCTAACTCATCACATTTTCAGCTTTTAGGGAAATTTTTTGGAAATTTAACTTAAATTAGAAAATAACTGCTCGAATGTATCTGCACCTATATGATTTATTTGACAATTATTCATAATGTGTCATTAGGTCCTCAATTTTGAGTGGGTAATGTACCAGGGTCGTTTTAATTGTTAAAATTAGGATTACAAATTTATGATTATCTGCTCATTCTTAAAAGAGATGCACCTTCCAATAAATCGATGCTAGTAGTTCAGTCATTTCACACTGTGCTTATCAGGAATTTACCAAACAAAGCAAAGTTATTTTGCATGGGAGTGTACTGTTTTAATTTTGATCAAGCTTTCTTTTCCGTTTACATACACGCTTTATGTTTCCCACCACTCAAAATATTATTAGTTTCATACTGCTTTATTGTATTGAGCATTTAACTTGAGTGTGTTTAAGCATCGAGTTTTCCCCAAACTATTATAAGTAATTTTAGTTTAAATTTTTTTTGTTTCTCTGTATATTAATTGGTTACTTCTCTTTAGGCGTAAACTTCTCGGTTTTTTTTGAAAAAAAATTCACTTTGATTTGTATACCATGTATTTATCAAAAAAAATTTGTTCTGTAAGTTCTTTGCATTTATCAAAATTTTAAAATTGCTTGAAAATTTAATGCATGTGAATTTACAAGTATTTACAATTTTATGGTGCAAAACTTGAAATAATTGTCCTTCTTGCCTTATGAAATCATGGTTATAATTTTTAAAGCCAGAGGTTTAAGCCTAAAACAGCAGTAGGCAATGGAACTAAAATCTTAGAAGTAGAAATAAAAAAACTTAAATTAGTTTGCAAGCACCGTATGTTTTTTTTAAAGCCGCGAAATTCAACAATGTAAATACAAACACAGCATAATTTGGAAGACAAACAAGACAAACACAGTATAATCATGATTTCAGTTCTAATCCTATTTTTTGCAATTAGGCTTCACTTCTATTTTAAGCTGTAAAATATAAAAGGTTTTTCGCTTTTAAAATTCGATTATATTTTTTTTTGTTCTTTTTTCATTCAAAATAAGTTTGTGTTTCTGACTATACAGTTATTGTTTTAATGACAAAGATATTTTTGCTCTATTGTTCTCAGTCATAAAAGTTTCAGCTTTTAGGGAAAAAAATTGAAAATTTAACTTAAATTATAAAATGACTTCTCAAATGTTTGTGCACGTATACGATTTCTTTGGCAGTTATTCATGCTATGTCATTATGTCCTCAATTTTTAGTGGATAATGTACCAGAGTTGTTTTTGCTGTTAATATTAGGATTATAAATTTTGCATTATCTGCTCATTCTCAAAATCCTCAATTTTTAGTGGATAACAAGTTTTTTGCTCTTAAAGTTCGATTTTTTTTTGTCTTTTTTCACTGAAAATAAGTGTCTCCTTCGATTTCAATTTTATTTTCATGAAAATGTAACTTCATTTGTTGTTTTATGTATTAAAAAAATGACAGCAGTTTGGTTATAAGTTGTGTCCCAGTTTGAGTTCGTTTTCAGAGCAGTTCCATGTTCTAAGTTCACCGGTATAAATAAATTTTAGATATTGGCAATAAAATCAGGGTACACTAAACATGACATTATGCTTACCATTTTCTACTGTGCATTTTATTATAGAACTATATTGTTGAGTATGTTATGAAACTTTAGACTTCTTGAATTTGAAACTTATTTGCACTGTAAAAACTTAAAGTACTAACTCTTTATGCTTGAATGGGTTACACGCTACAATGATTATGAATTCACATTTTTATCAACTGGCTTATAAGTATCAAAGCTACTTTTGGGGGCTTGGTCTCTTTGGATTTCAATGGTTAGTTCATTAATTCCATTTTTTTAAATCTAGAAATTAATATTTATTTTGAAATTTTTAACATTAGAAGATTGTTTATTGATTCATATTATTTACGTGATCTTGCAGTTGTTTTTTATATAGGGCGACACTTCAAACCTATCCCACATATCATCTTATAATCATGTGTACCTATACACACGCGCACACATAAATATGTACGCGCGTGTGTGTGTCAATCATAGAATTACATTCACATTATAATGTAAGTTGACACAAAATGGTTAATTCGGCAACAAATATCATACACTTGCAGATTTGGTCCTCAAAATGCCAAACATGTGGTATAAAATGCATAAGCATATTCTGCTGCTATATAAAAATTCGTAGTAAGCTCATTTAATTAGGCAGGGGAAGAATTATGCACACACTCTCCCTACTAATATTGGCTATCTACATTTTAAATTTGGGTTTCTTTGCAAATCTTTTTTTTTTTGCTTCCTATTTAAGGATACTTATTTGGACAAATAGACATGGTTGTGCCTTTCCCTACATCATTAAAAATAGTAGCACTAAGAATGCAAAAGCTTTAACATCAAAAGAGGATGAACTTTGAAGTAAAGATTGATTTGATATTTTAAACAGCTATAATTATCAAAATAAATCGTATAATACATGGTGACAGGGTTTGTTAAACGAAACCATGTGTGTTGCTCGGGTTTCTTCTGTTGATTGAATCGTGGGTAATTTGTATTTCTACATTTTTTTCTTCATGGGTAATTTTTATTTCTACGTTTATTCTTTATGTTTGGACTTTAAGAGTTGTGTCGAAGAACGATGTTGCAAGGAAAAATTAGTTAATTCATTGTATAAATATGTTTTAGAAACTGAATATACAAGTTTAGAACATTTTGTTAAGTATATGCTAGCATGTTACATATGGTGCGAACAGGTCTTATATGTACAATGCAAAAGCATAATGCTAAAGACATTTTACAGATTCCTACCAAACTTAAGTTGATATAAAATTTTGTCATCTTTAGGTTCTCAATAAATGAACTATGCATCAAGTGCCAAACGTTGTTTTCTACATGACTAACAAAAATTGTTTTGTAAATGATTAGATAATGTGGTCTATTATCATTTCATCCAAATGAATAATTTACTACAGGATCAATAAATCAAATAATTCATATTTTACCACTAACTGTCAGCAGACTCATGTTTTCAAGTCGAATAATAAAGTGAACAGATCATCTGCAAAGAGTTTATGCATTGAACCATGTATGCAAAGTATGTGTTTAAATTATTGTTGTGCTAAAGCATCAAATCCCAAGATTTCTTTAGCTTTATACAGTATCTAGAAGTGTTATCTAATATTATGAACTTGAAATGCAATGTATAAATCATTTTCATCTTAGTTCTACAAAGAATTGTAGAGGTATATGTTTATATTTTAGTTCTTCATTCAACTCCAACAATAAACAGATTTTCACATTTGATCAACTTTTCACAATCTAATCATTAAAGGTTGGTCTTCATGTTATTATTTCAGTGAAGTGCATCCAAATCACTTTATGTTTATTCCATGCATACATCAATTTCATTTTGTAACTAAGTTTATTTCAAACAAACGATTAAGTGGTCATTTCAGATTGCTTTTAGGAGCATGGTAGATTGCAAAATTTATTTTGTTGCATGGACCAAAACAAAATGTTTTAAAAAGAGTTAGGTAGTAAAAAATATTGATTGGAACTTTTAAAAATATTTGCTAAAAATAAAATAAATGAATTGGTCAAGTCAATTATCCTCACATTATCATGTTGCAGCCTTCAACAAAGAACCTAAAAGTCTACAGCTGCACATACTACACTGTAAGCAACTCTATATCGCCCTTTTCAACCTTTACTACTGCCGCAAAAGAAATTTAACAAGCTTTAATTTCGATATAAGTATCATCTTCATTACAAAATACATTCATAATTCTATATAAAACTGGTAGTGCTGCTGCATTGTTCCGCTATTTATAAGTTATATATACCTGGAACTAACAACATCATTTTTTGTTGTAGGTGCAAACATGTGTAACATGAACCACGTGGACAGGTGGAATAAGGCTCACAAATAGGAATCAAATATAGTTGACACTGCTGCCTCTTAATAATTTAAATTTTATTTTCAGTCATTGTCATGTTTTAATAATCAATAAACAACCATGTTAAAACACTGTCTTGACTGATTATTTAATTGTTACTTCCAAACTTTAGTTTGCTTGGCTGTTTCTTCAACACGTTTTAAGGGTTGTTGTTTCTATTAATCATAATTTAATATATTTACAGTTATATGTGTCATGTTCCACTATGCAAGGACATTTTTTTGAATTAACCGACAACGAATATATTTACAGCTTATGACAATCAACATGGTTCCTACATACCTTACCCATGTTTCACTTCCCCAAATTTTATTTCACATCCGATTTTTGATTTCTGACTGCAAATTAGGCATTATCTATTACAAAATTCAACACTGTTATGCATGTGTACACTACACTTTATTCCCTCCACGCCGAACTTTATTTAATATTATAGTTGTGCCTACTATATTCCATTGTCATTGTTTACAAGGACCTATTTAATCCGAACTACCACCCTCTTACCCATTGTGATATGCCACGGAAATACAAAAATGGTACATAGGTTGCCAACAAAGTATGAATACTAACATGCCTTTATTTTACAAGTTTCAAATGGTGAATAGGTGTAATGCTACATTGCTGCTCAAAGTTTACTACAGTTGAAAAATGAAAAATAAATTTCTTAAAGTGCTTTTCAACTATTTCTAAATTAATATTTTAATACAACTACTTTGACCAACCCGTGTGCGAAGCACGGGTTCACACTAGTTAGACTTAAATTAGCCTATTTTCTTACTGCATAGAATTTAAATCGATTTAGATGTCTGAATTGAAAATTTCAAACGGCTGATTATCGATAACGGCTATTTTCCTGAAGGGATGCTTCTCTTCAACAAAGAGAAACATCTTCTAATTTAAGGGTTGCATCCATTCCTTTTCATCGCTCGTTTTCATCAAAGATTGCAACTCTTAAAACTATAAATATAGAGTATATAATCCAACAAACATTTTACTACAACTGATTATTAGTTTTCTTGATTGCTTAACTCTAATTCTCTTTTTACCATTTGCACTCAAAATACATACAATCTCTGATCGTTGATCACTCTATCTTCCACATTCTTCAAGCATATTACACTATATATCATAAAGGAGAAGATTATAGGAAGATTGTACTTTATTGACGTATCAGTGCTATTTAAAGAGCATATTACAGTCAGATACTTTTGTTTATTTGTAAAATAGTCCTATTCGGTTGCTTAGGTGGTAGAAGTCATATTCGGTTGCTTATGTGGTAGAAGTCCTGTTCGGTTGCTCAGGCGGTGTAAACCTATTCCTCCGGGTTAAGTGAGGGTCGCTAGTTTAATTCCAAAAGGAGTCTGGGACTGGACGCAGAACGGGAAGTTCGAACCAGTATAAAAATCTCTGGTGTCATTTACTTTACTGCTTTATTTATTTACTTACTTATTTTATATTCTGCACAAGTAGTTTATAAATACATCCATATTACACGATCCTATAGTAGTAACTTTCATTTTGTATTGGTGCAAGGTCATCTTATAACCGTAAAATAGTTATCTGATATTTTAATATGGAAAACAACACTAGCACAAGTTTTCTTAAAGGTCAATCTACTGCATGACCACCACTATTTAATGGATTAAACTTTAACTATTGGGCTACTAGGATGAGAATTTATATACAAGCTAATAGCTATGAAACCTGGAATATTACTCAAACTGAATATCACATTCCTACCACTGAATATTCATAATGGTCTAACACAGAAAACTAGATGCTACTGCAAATGCTAAAGCCATGAATATGTTATATTGTGCATTAGACAAAAACGAGTTTAATAGAGTGAGCATGTGTAAAATAGCTTATGAAATTTGGCGTAAACTTAAAATTACACATGAAGGTACTAACAAATTAAAGCAGAGTAAAATTTCTATGCTCAAGAATCAGTTCCAGAATTTAAAAATGAGGCAAAATGAAACAATAAATGAAATGTATTCTAGATTTCAAGACATATATCACTCTCTCTTAGGATTAGGAGAAAAATATACTAACTTTGATATTGTTTCGAAAATCCTCAACTCCTTAACGGATGAGTAAGAACGAAAGGTCTTAGCAATCGAAGAAGCTAACAACATTTCAACCATTAAACCAGAGTAGTTGATAGGAAATCTAATGTCTTATGAAGTTAATCTCCAGGCTAAACGAGTACAGATGCAAGATAAGAAGAATATAGCATTCCAAGCAGAAAAGGATGAATCAGATTCAGATGAAGAAGATATGGCGTTCATTGCTAAAAATTTCAAAAAGTTTTTGAAATTCAAAAAGAGCAAAAAATTCACAAACAACAAAAACAGCTCCAACAACAATAACAACAACAACAACAAACCATCATCTTTTGCATTAGAATGTTATGAGTGTCACAAGAAAGGTCACATCAAGAAAGACTGTCCTGATCGAAAGAGGGTCAAATTTAAGCACAAGAAAGACAGATTCAAAAGGAAAGCTTTCTTTGTCACTTGGGACGATTCAGAATCATCTTCATCATCAAACAGTGACTCAGACAGCGATTCTGAACAAGCCAATGTCTATTTTATGGCCACAAATGACGACGTAAGTGATCTAACTTTTGATGATTTATTGGAAATAAACTTTCAATTATTTGACAAGCTAAGAAACATCAAAAGAATGTATAAAGAAACTCTAGAAAAATTAAATAGGATTGAAATTGAGGTAGACATGTTAAGAGATGAGAAACAAATTTTGGAAGAACTTGAAACTACTCAAGAATCTTATTCTAATACGACATCTCAACTCTCTATGTTAAGTCAAGAAATAGAAACTCAAAAGGAAAAGAATGATGCTCTTTTAGTTGAAAATCATGATCTTAAAGCTAATAATAAAATATTGGAATTAGATATTTCTAGTCTTAAAACAAAATTAGATGATATTATTAGAAATGTCTCTAATTTTAACAAAAGTGGGGAAAACCTTTCTAAAATTATAGAAAATTCTCAAACAGTTTCAAATAAAAGAGGACAAGGGTATAAGCAAGCTTCTAACGTTATTCCAAAGAAAAAGGATTCTTTATATAACAATTTTAAAAGGAATAATAATACAATTGAAAAATCTATTTCAAAAGTTGCAAATTATTCTAAATCAATTCAAATTTGGGTTCCTAAAACAAATAATTCTTTGATTAGAAACAAATATATAAAATCTTTTATAGAAATTGTTCACAAAAATAAAAAATTTATTTTTAAAAGGAATTCTGAACCCTCTTGGGTTTGGTTTCCTAAGACCTAACTTTTTAGGACCCAAATAAAAAAAAGTGGGTACCAATGTTAATTCTATATTTTGCAGGTACCACTAAAAAGGAGAGGAAAATGGATATTGGATAGTGGTTGCTCGAAACACATGACAGGAAACAAAGAGATTCTAACAAACATTACCTACTCAGATGGAGGTTCTGTCACTTTTGGAGACAATTCAAAAGGTTATATCATCGGCAAAGGCGATTTGAGCAATAACGGTATATCTAATTTACCTCTTATTACAAATGTTTTACTAGTTAAAAATCTAAAACACAATTTACTTAGCATCAGCCAACTGTGTGACAAAAGATTCAATATATCTTTTTCTAAAAATAAGTGTAGCATTTTTTATCAAAATAAAAATCTTATTTTTGAAGGTTTTAGAGATAAAAATATATACGTATTGAATATGAATATAAATCACAATACTAACATGTGTTTAATAGCCAAAGAAAATGATCCTTGGTTATGGCACTAAAGATTGTGTCATATCAATATCAAAGCTATAAACAAATTATCTAAAAATGAATTAGTAAAAAGTTTAAAAAATATGAATTTTAAAGTAAACAATATTCATGATGCTTGTCAATTAGGAAAATTATCAAAATCATCTTTTAAGTCAAAGAAAAATATTTCTACTATAAAACCACTTGAACTTTTGCATCTAGATCTTTTTGGCCCAACTCAAGTTCAATCCATAAACCATAGCAAATATGTGCTTGTTATAGTAGATGATTTTCAAGATATACTTGGACTATTTGTCTAAAAAATAAAAGTGACACCTTCGAAAATTTCAAAATCTTTGCTAAAAGAATTCAAAATCTTAAAAATTTTAAAATTAAAAACATTAAAAGCGACCATGGAGGTGAATTCAAAAATGAAGCTTTTGAACATTTTTGTAATAAAAAGTGGATTCACCATAATTTTTCCTTTCCTAGAACACCACAACAAAATGGAGTTGTAGAAAAAACTTACAAGAATGTGTAAGAACTTTATTAAATGAAAGCACATTACCAAAACATTTTTGGGCGGAAGCTGTAGCAAATGCCTGTTATATTCTGAATCGTGTTTCCATCCGACCACTAACGAAACACACTCCATATGAACTGTTTCATGAAAGAAAACCAAATATTTCATATTTTAAAGTTTTTGGTTCAAAATGTTTTATTATACACACAAAAGATCAGCTTGGAAAATTTGATCCAAAATCCGATGAAGGAATTTTCATAAGATATTCGGAACGAAGTAAGGCTTATCGAATTTTTAATAAAAGAACTAAAACAATCGAAGAAACACATCATGTTTTTTTCGACGATAATTTTATCTTTCATAAAAATCTTGAAGATGATGAGATAATGACCAAGACGGTTAATCGAAATAACTTTGAAGATGATGAAAACATTATTCAAGATGAAAACATTATTCAAGATCTCCTCCAAGGATTTTATGAGATCATCCAGTAGAAAATGTCATAGGAGAAATTAATTCACATGTCAGAACTAGAAATCAACTTAATCAAATGAGTCATGTGGCATTCCTTTCTAACATCGAACCTAAAAATGCTAAAGAAGCCTTTACTGATGACTATTGGATTATAGCTATGCAAGAAGTGCTAAACCAATTTGAACGAAATGAAGTTTGGGAATTAATTCCTAGACCAAGTGATCAAACAGTCATCGGTACTAAGTGGGGCTTCAAAAATAAAGCTGATGAACAAGGAAATATAACTAGGAATAAAGCTAGATTAGTTGCACAAGGATATAATCAAGAAGAAGGGATTGACTATGAAGAAACGTTTGCTCCAGTCGCACGACTAGAAGCAATTCGTATCTTGCTGGCCTTTGCATGTTTTCATAATTTTAAACTTTATCAAATGGATGTTAAAAGTGCATTTTAAAATGGATATATAAAAGAAAATGTTATTGTTGAAGGACCTCCTCTATTTTCACATGAAACATTTCCAGACCATGTCTATCTTAGGAAAGCTTTATACGGTCTAAAACAAGCACCCCGTGCTTGGTACGAACGTCTTAAAAACTATCTTATAGACTCCGGTTTTGAAATTAGAAAGGTTGATCAAACTCTTTTTATTAAACGTACCAAAAAAGATATTTTAATTATTCAAATTTATATTGATGATATTATTATTGGTTCTACAAATGATAAGTTATGTCAGGATTTTTCAAATATAATGACCAAAGAATTGGAAATGTCACATATGGGAGAACTATCATATTTTCTTGGATTACAAATTAAACAATTAGATAATGGAATTTTCATTAACCAAGAAAAATACTGTAATAATCTGATGAAACGCTTTGGTATGGAAAATACTTCTTCCAAACCAACTCCAATGAGTACAACAATACATCTCGATCGAGATGAAGATGGCAAAAGTGTTGACCAGAAATTATATCTAAGTATGATTGGATCATTACTTTATTTAACATCAAGTAGACCTGACATAATGCTGAGTGTTTAGTTATGTGCTCGTTTTCAAGCAAATCCCAAAGAATCACACTTACGAGCGGTGAAACGTATATTGCGCTATCTAAACAAAACCAAAGATTTCAGACTTTTTTATCCTAAAGAATGACTTTTCGAGCTAGTATCATATAGTGAGTGTAACAATCCTGGTTTTCGAGATTACCTGTAAATATTAAATTATAACGGTAGTAATGATTTAATATTGTGAATTAAAATAAAATTGGAGATTTTAAATTGCTTATTTTGAATAAACAATGAATTTTGGGAAATAAAATGTGAAAATAAAGTTTAAAAGCTTTATTTTATTTTTTTGGGTTAATAATAAATGGAAAATAATTTTTATTTAGAGAAAATGCAATAATTTTATTAATTATTGCCAATTACTTCTTTTACAATTTTTAAACGAAGTATTTGATTTTTAAAGGTTGTTTATTTAAATAAAAAGGTGAAATTTGGTTTAAAAATGAGTTTTGGTTATAAAATTAAGTTTGAAATGCTTTGTCATATTTTTATAAGCAAGAAAATAATTTTTGTAGAATTTTTGAAGTTAAAAATAAGGATTTATGCATTTATTTGTGTAAATTGTGTATTTTTGTAAAATAAGGGTTTTTGATAATAAAAATGTTTTAAAAACTAAAATTATCTTTTATATGGTGGAAAATGTTTTATTTTATAAGTATGTAAGTTTACATAATTTTCTTGTATAAAAATTGGAAGAAAAATGCATTTTATTTTATAATATTGTAATATGTGTGTACATTTGATTTAGGTGAATTAATTCTTTTGGCTAAATGGTTTTCTTTTAATTTAAAGTCCATTTGGCCCATTAGCACTTAACAAATAATTGAGGAGGAGGAAAAACAGGTTCCTGTACGTTCATTTTTACTACTCCTTCTTCCTCTTTCCAGAAAATAGAAACACAGTAACCCACTTCTCAAAATTTCAATTTCAAGCTCATTTCTCCAAATCAATTTAACAAACTGAAATCTTTTGCAAACTAGAGTATAATCTAAAGGTTCTTGAAGGCCAAAATCTAGTTCAAGCTTCAATCTTTCAGAATATAATCCAAGTTTTTGGTCTCCAAAACAAGGTAAGTTGCTGCTCACATAATGCTAGCTGAAGCAAAATATTCAAAATGCCAAAAATTGTTGTAAAATAGCTTTAATATTTGATTTTCTGTTGATATTTTCGTTTCTGTGAAAACTGTTTTGGGTTGTCTCTTTGCATGCTAATATCTTCCAATTCCAACAACGAAATGCTGCCGGATTTTCTTCAGTTGATAGTCCATGTGTTGTGGTATAAGTGTGCAAAATTTCATACAAAAACTCTTTCGTTTGATACCTAAAAACTTTGCTGCAAAATCAATGCACAGCCTGGAAATCACCTGTACACATTTTGTTGTGTTGCTGCAAACATGGCCTGAGTTCATGTTTGGGATAGCGTAACTTTTACATTTTCAGTCGGAATTCATTGATTCCTTTTTGGTTTGAAAGTTGAAGTTTTCTACTATATGCATACCAATTGTCAGCTTAATCTGAGGTCGGTTGGTCCTTTGTTTTATGCCTGAAATGTGAACCCGATATGGTTTTCAAGCCTGGGGACATTTTTGTTTTTTGAACTGTTGCAAACATGGCCTGAGTCTATGTTTGAGACAGTGTAACCTTTTCATTTTCTGTCGGAATTCATTGATTCCTTTTTTTTGAAAGACGAAGTTTTCTAGTGTGTGCCTACCAATTTTCAACTCAATATGAGGTCATTTATTCCTCTGTTTCAGGCCTGTAAGTTGAATCAAAGATGGTTTTCAGGCCTGGGCACATTTTTGTTTTTGAACTGTTGCAAACATGGCCTGAGTCCATGTTTAAGACAGCTTAACTTTTCCATTTCCAGTCGGAATTCATTGATTCTTTTTTTGTTTGAAAGCTGAAGTTTTCTACTATAAGCACACTAATTTTTAGTTCAATCAGAAGTCATTTGGCCACCTATTTCATTCGAAAGTTGAACCCAAAGATGATTTCAGACCTTGGTATTATTTTGCCTATGCATTTTTATGTTCTTTTTCCGTTCGACTTTTGATTTTTACTTCATGTTTTTGTGATATTTCTGAAATGTTTTGAGGGCTATGATGCCTATCAATATGCTAGCCAAGTTTTGATGAATTTTAAATTCAAATTTGAATTGAATTTGAATGACGGTTTTGAGTGATTTCTTTGATTTCGAGCACGGATTTTTCTAAACAATTTTGAAATAATTTTTAAAATTTATGGGCATTTTAAAATAATCATTATATGATATTTTAAAAGTATTTTCAAGTGTAAAATCTATTTATTCTCTATAATAAGGGAAATTTTCAAATAGGGTTTTCAAATTGATTTCGAGAATTGGATTTCAAAGCTTGTTTTCCAAAGTAAATTATTTTATATATAAATTACACGTTTTTGCACATTTTGAGCGAATGAGAAGGAGAATTAAACGGTTTGGTAAAACACGAAGTATGGGACACGTGCGTTTATCTTATCGGTTAATTCCCGACTTGTCCGTTTGATCGTTTTGACCTTCGAGTCAAGTTTACCGATGAGATGAGGTAAACTTTTTTACTGCTTTGAGTGTGAAATTTACTAGCGGTTAGTAAACCGTTTAGTGCGAACGTGTGGTATGGGACACACGTTAACACTGTTCGGGTGCCTATCCGAGAGTTTGTGACACATTTGCCATTGTGGCGTGCCAGTATTGGACCTTCGGGTCATTGCTATTGCAGCGTAATTGTCTTCGAGACGTTTGCCATTACGGCGTATTTTCCATTGCGGTGTATTTGTTATTGTGAGTTTTGCCTTCGGGTGAGGTACCTATTTGAGATAACAGTAATCGGAAAGGCTTTGGCCACATGCACATGCTAAACTTTTGAGATGATTTCTTTGACTATTTTCCCCAGTGTATCGCCCAATTCTGGAATTGGTCCTTTGAACCATTCGATATACATGTGTGGCAATTACCTTTTGGGAATTTGAGCTCTTGGGAGTTCTATTTTGTTGAGATTCATATTGCCTACACTGGCGTTATTGAGATTTGCCTTTTGGCGTTTACTTGAGATTTATTCTCCTCTTTGGAGATATATTTGCCTTATGGCGTGTTTGAGATGGTATCTCTTTGTGCATATTTTGGGCTGCCGATTTGTCGGGTTTATTTTTTTTTTCCTCCTAAACCATATTTGATGTATTATGAATGCCGATGATATGAAGCTCGCTACTTTTAGCATTTTATGGGTTGTACTATCTCTTTTGAGATTATATGTTGAGTAGTGATACCCTTCATCACATGAAGTAACTATACACTTTAAATTGTCCCTTCTCATTTAGGAATATTATCACTTTATCCTTATGCACTTATTATCGCTTATCCTTGTAAACTGATTCGTTTAGCTAGATTGACCCGTGTATTTTATACTCGGGTCAGACCGAGGTGTTTTAGGTTAGGTACATTTGGACTTATCCTATTCTGCTTCCGCATGGACTATTCTGCTAGCTCTTTTTGTTATAGCTTTTTGTGTAGTCCTTTATGGTTGCTACTCTGATATGTATATGCTATTGACTCGCTTGTATATTTTGATTGCTATACCACTTGACATGTATCATTTTGTATACTCTATGGTGTATCTGTATATGTATATATATGCGATGATCTACTATTCTGTGATGTGTTTTGCATTCGAGTTGTTGTATTTTGTTCTGATAGATCCTATAGCCACCTATGGCTTTGTATTAAGTATTTATTGGATATGTTGATTCACTTGAGATAGATAAAAAATTTATATATAAGGCATTATCGACGTATTCAATAGATATTTAAGACAAGGCTATAGATGGTCGCTCTTATTCAGCCCTATTCTCTGCATTAGCAGACAGTATTACCCAGTAATACTCTTTGTTAATGTGGGTCTCGGGTTGGGGCATCACAGCTTGGTATCAGAGCAGAGTTCAGAATAAAATATGATAAACATAGAACATAAGCACATATTACGGTACATCTAAGTGTAATACAACTGTTACGAATTCCTTAATCATCGTGTCTTTGACCTTTTCTTGTCCTTTGGGGTAGATAGAAGTTTGGGAATACATCTAAGAATGCATTTTAATTCCGTAGTATTCCTTATTGAATTAATGGTATCTACCCTACGATTAATCTTTATCTATCTTAACTTTCAGCTAATGGCTAGAAGAGGTAGATTACGACGCTCAGATGTTGGGAAATCTAGCGGCTTGCATCCGGACAGCGTTTATATGTCTGTCGATCAGTTTATGGAGTTATTTAGGAGCACTCAGCCTCCAGCTCCTACTCGAGCATCTCCTCCGCGCAAGTCTGTCTTTGCGCGCTTGTGCAGTGATTTCTCTCATCTCGAAGGAAAACCGTTCAAAGGCTACGAGTTCGTTCTTGAGGTCCAAGCTTGGATTCGTACGTGCAAGCACATCTTCCTCGCATGGATCTTTCTGACCACGATAGAGTTCTCGTAGCGTCTAGCATATTGCAAGAGTGTCCCCTTGATTGGTACGAGCTTCTCCTTGCCGAGCTCGATGAGTCTACTCTTTCTTGGACTCGGTTTTGGGAACGATTCGATCTCAAGTTCATTCCTGAATCTGAGAAAGCTTTATTCACTACAAGAAAATGATATATTAATAGCAAGTAGGGATTGCATGGAAACTTGACTTGCTATGGTTAAGTAGTTAGTGGTTATCTAGGTTAAAAGATAGCATGTTTTAACGCAATTATTAATCTAAGAGAAATTAATTTGGCGGTCCAATTGTGTTTCCCCCTTCCTTATTTTTCTGTGCCGCCAAATTCCCTCTTTTCACATTCACTTCCATTATCGACCTCTTCACTCACGATTCTCCTCTTCACTTTCTTTAATAACAAATCCTTCTTTAATCTAAAAGCTCTGCAACCCTCTCTTCCTCAAGGCTCAATCCGAGCAATTTCGACCGATTCTTCAAGGCAGCTTAAGCATGATTCCGCAATAACCAAGCTCGACTTCGCGATTCTTTAAGGTAGCTGAAGCACGTTTCGCCAACCAAGCTCGATTTCAACTTCGCGATTCGTTAACCAAGCTAAAGCATGATTCTTAAAGGCAGTTGAAGTGCGATTTCAACTTTGCGAACTTGGCTTTAGGTATATTTTTCGAAGCTTAAGCACGATTACACAAAATTTCTCTTGTTTTCGTTAGCACAAACCACCAATACGTGAACTATTTTACATGAATTTGTTGTATTAAGTGGCACTAGTAGCTCTTTTTGGTTTATAAAAATGCTGTGAGTTTGTATTACATGAATACATGTGAACTGTTTTACAAACTACCAATGAATGCTGCTTTACATGAACTGTTTTACATGAACGGTGTGAGCACAAACCACCAATACATGGACTGTTTTACATGAATTTGTTCTTTTATATGAATTTGTATCGCATGTGCTGTGAGTTTAAGTAGTGTTTTTAATGTACTATAACACTACAATTGACAAGTATACTCCTTCGAATTCCCTTAACCCAATTAAATCTAGTGACATTTCTGTTATAAAAATGCTAAACACAATAATTTGTTGTGTAATTTACATAGACTCATTTAGCTCTTTAGTTTATATCTGCTTGGTAACTTGCTTGACTTTTGGTGTAAAGCTTTGTTAGGGATGTGAATGCTCTTAAAGTTATGTTTTGTTGTACCTGTTCAATATTTTACATTGTTATACATGTTTTAACTTTTTACTCTTTTTCTCCATGGTTATTTAAACTTTTATTTGAAATTTATAAATATGAGATAGTTACGTATGTCTAATTTTAATGTTCTTATAAGAAAAATACTTGTACAAATGGATAAGTAAATCAAACCCTTATTTTTGAAAAACAAAAAATAAAAGCTAACATGCATTTTTCACCTAGAAAGTGCAAGTTAATTGTGCTTTTTGAAATTTTCTTTTTCATTCTATTTAATTTGGTAATGGGAAAAAAATTGTAAAATTAGCATTTACATCATTTAAAACGAGTCATGTTCAGATTTTATACAACTAGTTTAAAACATTGTAAACAAGTTCACTGTAGTTTATTTCAAACGTTGTGTTTGTATGTTACCGCTGTTGATTCAGCTCTAGCAGCAACAATGTTTGCTAATGCTGGAACTTAGATGATGACATGAAAATTTGGTAGTTTATTGAATTGTTGTTCTATGAGTTATTTATGTTTTAATTATAACTATTGTTTTTTCCTTTCTTTTTGCTAATAGTTGCATTTTCCTGCCATGCTTAGGCAAGTTAATTTGATATTGTGTATGTAGCTTCTTTAGTTTGGGTTGTTCTTTAGTATTGTTGATATTTTAGTATAGTAAATTGTTTACTGATGCTGGCATATGGATTGCAAAAACTGATATCTCCCCACCATCACCACCCAACACGAACACCTTCCCACCGCTATTACATAAAGGGAAATGAAAACATATTAGATTTGTACATTGATGGGAAAACAATTTTGTAATTTATGGTTACTTTTCCTTCTTTGTCAGTTAAATTAATCATCATGATAAGCTATATATCCAAGGAAGGGGTGGGGTAGGGTGTAAGTGGAGACATATTCAGAAGATATTTTTTGTATTCTTAAATTATAAGCATTTTTATATATGATATGAACTTCTTGATAATTGATAGTTGCTACTTGATTCTATATTTTTTTTTAAAAAAAAGGTAAATTTTATTGATGCCTCAAGGACCGAAACAAACTTACAAAGTCTTGATACAAAAAGACAAAGACATGAAGCCTAACCGGCAAAAGTAAAACATATATCCCTCAGAAAGCTAAAAGGTAGGCTCTACTTCAAAACTCATCCTCGAAAGCTCAGAGACAAATAATCATGTTGGATCCACTTTCCAGTTTTGAAGGATACTTCTCTCCAGCTCTGTCGCACAGGTAAAAAGCTTTCCTTTAATTCTTTTTACAAGAATCCTAACATCTTGTTCAATTGCAAACTGAATCTGGTGATGGTTCTTAGCAGTTTTCTGGAAGACTCGTCGATTCCTTTCTTTCCAGAGATGATAAACAGTAGTTGTGAGGCAAATAAGCTGCAGTTGGGTCAACAAATCTTCTTTCTTGCGGGAACTCAGGTATATTAATTCATCTTCTAGAGAAGAAGTTGCATGCAAGACTTGATTTTTATTCTTAATTTGACTTAAAACACGAGTAGAGTATTCGCATTCAAAAAAAAGATGTTTGTGAGATTCAGGGTGGGAATTACATAGTTGACAGTTGAGGTTGACTTCCATACCCCATCTGGCAAGTCTGTCAGCCGTGGGGAGTCTTAGATTAATGGCTTTGAACGTCGTGAACGCCATCTTTGGGTTGTTAGATCGAGACCATATAGGATCAGCCCAAAATCTGATAGTATGCTTAGTACGGAGAGCTTCCCAAGCACTGTTAGTAGTAAAAATACCATCTTTAGTGTAGTTCCAGGTCCAAGTATCATTAGATTCAGAAGAGTAGATAGGAACAAACTTAACATCCTCAGCAATAACATGGAGGCCTTTCTGATCCGGAATCCATTTATTATGCTGAATAATGGATGCTACAAGATCATCATACTCACCAATACATGAAACCGTACCCCAGCCATATTTGGCAGCAAGGGAATGACCATTTATCCAAGGGTCCCTCCAGAGATAAGTATCCCTACCATTTGCTATTTTCCTTGAGATGCAAGTTTTCAAAATGTCTCTGCTCCTTAAAATGCATTTCCAAACCCCAGATGAGTTAATATCCTCATGCATAGTCCAAAAACTCCCTTTTAAATATCTACTCCTCATCCACCTAGCCCAGAGAGTGTTAGAGGTAATAATTTTCCAACCATGTTTAACTTGATATGTCTTCCGTAGGTCTTTCAGGTTGACAAGTCCAACTCCTCCTTCAGATTTTGGTCTGGAAAGTATATCATAACTAACTTTATGTAATCCCCCCCTCCAAATGAAATTAGCACAAGCTGAATTAATTTTCTCAATTGAGCTGTCAGGGATGTGAAAAGTTTGAAGCCAGAATCTAACTTTAGCAGTAATAACTGTATGAACCAATTCAATTCGACCAGCAAATGAGAGTAATTTAGAACTCCAGCCATTAAGTTTGTCTCTGATCTTTCCAACTAGTTCACCACATTCTCTGTCAGTAATGACATTAGTTGAGAGAGGGACCCCAAGATACTTGACAGGAAGTAAACCCTCCTTAATTTGCAAAATCTCCAAAATTGCTGTTTTGGAAGTACTATATTTGCTAAAATAGCATTTGGACTTTGTAGTATTTAACTCTAGACCCACATATAAATGCATTTGCTTGAAAATATGAGTTAAACACTGAGCAGCAGTTGGGGTGGCTCTTACAGCAATAATCAAATCATCAGCATATATCAAATGATTGACAATAGGATCAAGTTTAAAAAGAGGTTGAACCAATGAGTTATTATAAGCTAATTCCATTTGTAATGAGAAATATTCCATGGCAACTGTAAATAGGTAGGGGGATAGGGGGTCACCTTGTCTTAAACCCCTATTACTAGTTATGTAACCTTTAGGTGTACCATTAATGATAATGGAATATATGGGGGTAGAGATGCATTCCTCAATAAGATTAATCAGTGAAGTAGGGAATTCCATACATTGTAAAACATGAATGATAAAATGTCTGTTAATTTTGTCATAGGCCTTATGAAGATCAATTTTTAGACACATCTTATCAGCTCCAGGTTTATTGAATTTCCTAATCAGTTCATGAGCTAGTAATGAATTCTCAGAAATGTGTCTACCTTTAATGAAAGCAGATTGACATTCAGATATTAGGTCAGGGAGAACCTTTGTAAGTCTATTACATATCACCTTACTGAGAATCTTATACAGCACATTACAACAAACAATTGGCCTAAAGTCTTCAATCCTTGAAGGACTTTCCACCTTTGGTATTAGAGTGATAAATGTGTGGTTTAGTTCATGAAGAATTTTACCAGTATTAAATGATTCCTGAATAGCTTCTAACAAGTGGTTTTTCAGGTGATGCCAATGGAGTTGATAGAATTTAGAGTTCCACCCATCTGGCCCTGGGGAGGAATCAGTATGAATCGAGAATACAGCAGCTCTTACTTCCTCTTCAGTGACTGTCTCTTGCAGCATCTGCCTGCCCACATCAGTTACAATTGCCCTGCAATTAATTTGAGGTAATGTTATCTTATTTTCACCATTATATAAATTTGTGAAATAAGAAATGGCTCCCTGTTCAAATTGAGCAATATCAGTAGCTAATTCCCCTTGATCATTCATTGAATTAATAAGAGCATTACAGTTCCTCCTGAAAGACATCTTAGCATAAAAAAATTTAGTACAGTCATCCCCTTGAGTTAGCCATTTTTCCTTAGCCATCTGTTTTGCTTGTATAGCCTGTAAATGAAAGGCCTCTTTGAGTTGCTCCTGAGTAGAGAAATAATTAGAGAGTAGATTATCATTTAGGGGGTCTGCATCGAGGAGAGTCTGCATCTTTTCACACCTCTGTTGAAGTTGACTTATAGTGTCTTGAGTTTTTGTTCTATCTCTATGCCAACTTTTTAGTTTAATCTTTAGCTCCTTTAACATCATAACCATGGAGAACCAACTATTACCATCAGTTTTAGGGATTAACTTGAAATCAACAACATCAGCATAACCTTCAATTAAGTGCCAGTGATTACCATATCTGAAAGGCTTTCCTTTAGTAAAATTCATATGTTGATTAAATTGAATATATAAAGGAGAGTGGTCACTTGTTGAACTCGGGAGAACAGAGATTTTCAAGTTAGGGATATTGGATAAAATTTTATCATTAATAAGCACTCTATCAAGTCTACATGCAATTCTTTTTACTTCACCACTAAACCAAGTAAATTTCAGGCCCGAGTGGATTGCTTCAGCAAGGCCAGCTGCTACAATACATTTATTGAATTCCTCCGTTTGGGATAGTCTAAGGGTACTTCCTCCTCTTTTTTCATTTGTTTTTAGAACTTCATTGAAATCTCCCATGACCATCCAGTTATGACTAATATGCTTGGAAGTGTGTATTAAATATGACCATAATTGTCTACGATGAGAAGCCCAATTATGTGCATAAACAAAAGTGCATATGAAACTCAAACCACCCACATTTGTACAGTTAACAGTAATGAATTGTTCAGCTTTATCTTTAATAGAAAGGTCCCATATGGATTTATGCCAAGTGATGAGGATACGACCTTTAGAAGAAGCCGAATTATTGTCTATCCATCCCCAATCATCACCAAATAGTGTAGCAAACAGATTAATATTATGATCCCCCATCTTATTTTCAAGAAAGGCAATTATAGTAGGGTTAAATTTATTTCTAAGTTTGAAGAGGTCTAATCTTCTAACGTCCCCATTTAGACCCCTAACATTCCAGCAAATAATAGACATTAAGAGTGTCGAGATTGGCTCCTCGTAACACGAGCCAATGTGTTTCTTCCTTTCCCTTTTTTATCTGTATTGGTATTAAATTGTTCCATATATTTTGGGTTTTCTTTGGTAAACTGCTCAGATAAATAATTTTCCTCTTCTGAGTTTATGGATTCAACTTCTAAGTCAATTCCCAACTGATTTATTTCCTGAATGTTGTTAGGTGTATCATCATTCTCCAAATGAGATGGGGTTTGGACAGCATGTGGGGCTTCATGCTGCACCACACTATTTGCAGGGGACTTATCTTGTTGAACCGCAGGATGCTCAATACCAGCCTTTGGAGGGGAATCAAACTTGGATTGATCATGTTGAGGTGAATGTGCAGCAACAGCTGCTGAGCACTCAGGGGAATCCTCAGCCGCACCAGCATTACTCAGCACTGTTTCATTCAGACGGGCAAGCTTATCCAATGGAAACTCATTCTGTTGCTCAAGATTATGAAATGGAGAACGATTTTTCTGCTTTGTTGAATCATTCTGTTCCTCCAGAATGGAATGACTTCTCTCAGGAGTGGGACTTCCAGTACTAACACAAGCTTCTGAATTGTTTTGTTGTACATCTATGTGAATATGGTCTAGGTTATTTTTTGGTACTGAGCTGCTAGGGTTAAAGTCTGTACCCTGGTCATCAGTATGCTCAGGTAGTGTAGTGGTAGTATTAGTATGTCCTGATGTTGAAGCTTTGGGGATCCACTTTTGTGTAGTTGGGTTTGGACATTGTGTATCACTGTGACCAAAACAACTGCAAGTCTTACATAGAGGTGGGATAAACTCATATTCCACCTCTTGCTCGTAAACACGACCTTTGTTATCTTTTGCTCTGATTATTTTGAGAAAAGTGGCATCAGCTGTTACCTCTATTAATACTCTTGCAAATTTTAGGCGTTTAACTTTTCTAGTAAACTCATCAATGTCCAACGGTTTACCAATAATGCTAGCAAGTTTACTAATGCCCCTAGCATTCCACAAAGATAGGTGTAAATTATTTAATCTCACCCAGATAGGATAAGTGTCTAACATGTCTCTTTCAAATTGAAAATTAGCGTCCCATTTTTTCATAAAAATAAGTCTGCTGTCCATAAACCAGGGACCCCCATTTAGAATTCTGTCAAAGTCAGTTTGATTTTCAAATTTTACCAAGAAGAAACCATTATCCCTAGAATAAATTTCCCAAGATCCTCCAGGCTTCCAGACTCTTTTAATGTAAGCATTGAAATGCACATAGTAAGGTCGTTTACCCGTTAGATAGATAAATATTGAGTTATTCCACATCTCATTTGATAACTGGTAATCCAGATCATCTATATTAGCAAAGTTACCTGAGTTATCAATTGCCGGCTGATGAAAAGTAATATCATCTTTGATCGTAACCTGTTTGTCGAATAGATCTGACCAAGATCTAATACCCTGAGCCTTATTCAGTTTAAAAAGAGATGCAGTGGTTTTAGGGTTAGACCAAGGATTAGAAGCCGATTGTTTTTGCTTCCCACGACGGCGAACTTCCTGCCAACCCTCCCGATCTTCATCATCGGTAGCAGCTGTAGGAGAAGTAGGTGCGGCGGCGGCCATGGATCGCACACTATATAGGATGAAAAGTTTTTGGGTTTGATTCTATATTATTGATGGTTAGTAAGATTAATTTCAATTTGATTTCAGTTCGATGGTCATAATAATGGTAGTTATTGACTTGTTTATTACAGTTCCGTCTATAATTATATAAAATTTAGAAGGGGTAATCTGAAGTTTTAGTTTCTCATTCAGTTGTATTTTAATTTGGTTTCAAGTCATCCCTAAATGAAATATAAAACAATGTATATGTAACTTATTCTCACAAGAAAATGATACTTTATGGACCTTCCTCACTTACTTTTTTAATTTCAATGGTTTATTGAATTTTTATAGATAACTAGTACATATTTGAAATTCACTACTTTCTAGTACTTTTCATAAATATATATCCTTGATTATTGACCTTTTGTTTTAGCAAAGATTTTTTTGCAAGTTATGAATCTTTTGGATTTTTTTAATTGTTACTGGGTTTAAACTTTTCTACTTTGTTAAACTTTAATGTGAAAATGTAATAGAAAATTATGAGTTTATGATCTAAGTCATGGTAAAGAATTAGATAGAAGGTCAACCGATTGGTCGAAGATGTTTGAACCTCTAACTTTAACCTATTATGGTAACTTTACAGTCCTGATCACCAATCACCAAGAAATGAGACCACTATAAGAAAATTCAACTAATTAAATTGAAAACGAGTGGCAAAAGATATATGTAAAAGATAAAATTGGAAAGCTAATGTAATTTCATTAACTGAATTGGGAAGTTTTCTTCATTAACAAAGAATATATACTTAAAACTGCATACGCCAGGATCATATGCCAGTACACCGAAGCAATACATAACCGCTGGAAGCATTTAATACTAACTTCATACACTGAAGCAATTCATAAGGTTCTCACTGCAAGTACAGCATAGCCTAACTTGTATATTGTCTAACAGCTGTTTTTGAATCAGTTCAAACTAACAATATAGGCATTCTGACACTAGTTAACTTATATACAACTGCGACATTTTCTTGAATTTCATTTCAACCACAAATTTTGGAAGACTGTAACCTATTTAGACATAAATTACAGATGGTACTGTACAGACTTGCAGTTATGGTGACTAAAGACACATTTAATTTTGGAGAAACAAGTCGTGCAATAACGTATACCTTAATTTCTTTTTGCACCTTTCACTTAAACCATTGATCTCTTCTTTTTGTTTTGATTTGTCTATAAATAGATTCAAGCATCAATGGGTTAGTTTGCTCACCTGGAAGTTGATTAAGCAAAGAAGTTTTGTTTGGAAATTTAAAAACTAGAAGTTGCTTTGATTCTGGAAACTTGGTTTTGAACTTTTGATCAGTAGCTTTGAAACTGACATTTGGTTTTGATCTGATCTGAAACCTGAAACTGAAACTTGAATCTGTACTTATGCTTTGTTTTGGTATGCTACACTCAATTTGTGTACTTATGTTTAATTTTTATCACAAATGTTTATGTTTAATTCTTCATGTATGAAATATTATGGATATATATATATATATTTTGTGATTTGGCTTATGACTCAATTTGTGTACTTATGTTAATGTGATGAATGTGGTTTTTTGAGTTATAATATATAAGTAGAATTGAAAATTGTTAAGCTTTGAATGTTATGGCAGCAAAAAATGTGCAATAGAATTTTTTTATAGCGTTCTAACTGTGCAATAAAAAGAAAAATTGTTCAGCTTTGTTATACTATAGCATCATGTTAGTGCTATATAAAATATTTTGCAAAGAGTAAATAGTTTTCATAGCAATAAGACGGTGCTATAATAGATAGTAATGAATTTTCTATAGCATTTCAATGTGTCATAAAAGGTTGACACGATGATTCCATAGCGCGTTCAAATGCTATAATAATATAGCATGTCAACATATTTATAGCAACTAAAATGCGTCATAAAAAGTTCTATAGCACGTTTCATAATGCTATAGAAAAGCAGTTGCACCAATATGGCCTATTTTAGATGGCAAGAAAAATATATTTTCCAGTGCAAGTATGACACGCTATAGTATCTACCAGACTTTTTACAACATGTTGATCTATGGCGATTACAGAATCGCTATAGAAAGTTTTTATAGCGGTTTTTACACTCTATAAAAAGTCCTTTTTGTTGTAGTGTATTGGCCTGTCGCTTCCTCGAGTTGAAGCAAGGGAAGTCCTTCGTCTCTGATTATGTTTCATTATTCGAGGCCTTATCTAAGTATGGTCTTTAATACATTAGCACTCCATATAAGAAGAATTTGAAGTTTGTCTCTGGTCTTAAGAAGTATTTGAAGAAGTCTTTGATGCTCCAGCTCAAGCTTTCTTTCGAGGAATTGGTTTACTTGGCGCTTCATCTCAAAGCCGTCGAGAAGGAGTGCGAGAGTGGTGACGAGGTTGAGGTTCGCAAGAACCCTAATAAGAAGAAGTTCCCATTTCATAAGCCAAAGTTTTTCCCTTCCAAGAAGAAGAAGCCCATTGGATCTGGTCCTAGTTCTCAGCCTAGTGGAACACCTCCTACTCAGAAGGGATGTTTCAATTGTGGTTCTCCTGAACACATGATTCGTGATTGTCCTAAGCATCTCTTATGTCATTATTGCAAGAAGGAAGGCCATCGTCTTGCCAATTGTCCCATTACTCTTAGTAATACCCAGTCTAACAAGCTGAATGTAGTGGATGCTTCTGGAGAGTCTTCTCAGCGCAGAGGTACATCTCCTTCTATCCTTGAAGGCTCTATTTTATTCAATGATCGTTCTATTCGAGTTCTCTTCGATAAGGGTGCGTCGCATTCATTCGTATCGAAAGAGCTCATTGATGTTATTTCTTTGGATGTTTCATGTCTTGTTACTTCATTAAGGATTGCGAATCATATCGGGGGATCCGCAACCCTTAGCATGCTTTATGAAGATGTTGAGATTGCTTTATGTGGATTTTCTTTTCGTGCAAATCTGCACGTTATTTCTTATTTGGGTTTTGATATGATTTTGGGTATGGACTGGCTAGTGCGATATGATGCCAGGATTATTTGTTCTAAGAGAGTTTTTGTAACGACCCGTATTTTTACGGATCGAATGATTGTAACTGGTGTTATTAGGACGTTAGTGTTGTTGATTCGTTCAGAATTTAGGTCGACTAGAGCTTGAGTCGTATAGAAGTTAGGTCGTTAGGTGATTCAGTGAGTGGTGGTTATCTCTCACACGGATCCAAAGGAGTATATCGGATTGGTGGCTTGATTATGTGTTAAAATAGTGATTTCCATGCATTTTCATAAACTTAAGTGTAGATCTATTGTTCATGATGATTTGACACCCATTTTACTACATGTTAATCTATGCAAGTTCATTCATCAAGTTGTAGAGATATTTCTCATGATTCATGCTTGTTAGATTTAGACTCTTTATTTACAAGATTGCCATTATTGTTATAATTGTTTATTAGATCATGTTTGAATGCTTGATTACTTGGATTAATGATTGACTTGATTGATTGTTATAAATTAGTTGATTGATGATTTAATTTGGACAAGTTGGTTGAAGATGATTCAAAAGCTAAGGGAAAAGCTCTTGAATAAAAAAAGCTGCTCGTGGTATGTGACGTGGATGATAAAGCTTATATGAATATATTTGATGATGATGTTGAGATGAGGCTTTGCTATGATGAGATGAAGTGAGGCATGGTGTGAGATAGCCTTGGTTAAATCCAGATGGGATCATTCCAAGCATGTTGGTAACTCGGTGAAAGGGTTCGAGTTTGAGGATAATGGTTGGCTCGAGAGGCGCTTGAGCTAGTATGAGGATAGTCGTCGAGGAGGATGACTAGAAGGCTGAGATTTCATCGTTGTTGAAGGTTCTAGCAGGCTCAAAGCAAGAGTACGCTGGGCAGATTCGATAGTCCCAAAAGACTATAGTTGGTGGTCGAGTACTCTGGGCAGATTCGATAGTCCTAGGCACGGGCTGCGACGACGTGCGGAGTTATGTCTAGAACCGTGGTTTCCATTAGCCCTTGACGGACGGCTGAAAGAATGTGCCGGTCATTCAATTAACGGTGGTATCGAAGCAATGATAACAGTGATAGCCAGAGTCATGGATGTTTGGTTGTATCGTCATTCGGTCTCAAGAGCAATATTTTCTGGGTGCTTATCTGATCTTGGTTTAGGCCTTGGGGGTTTGCACATGGAAATCATTGACCTTGACTCGAGTGATAATTGCTTTACTTTAAATGTTTGCTTTGCTATGTTTACTTCTGCTTAGTGTGTCTGGGGGCTATCACTATAGAAAGAGGTAGAGTGGGAGGGTTGGATTCCTATTCCTTTTACCTTTATGCTCTTTTGGTATGTTGTTAGTTAATTTACCGCTCACTAAGACTATTGTCTGACTCAAGGTTTTATGTTTAACTCTTATTACCTTGGACTGTTCATCCATTTTGGGATGGGCAGACTAGGTAGCAGGTGACAGGTGCTGTTCTTAGTTACCGACGATGTTGATGACGAAGACGAGCTGGAGGCTTGCATATTATATTCTTACTATATGTACTGGATGTTCCGCTGCTTGTATAATTCTCTAAGTGATATGTAGTGAGGCTTGATGTATTGACTATTCAGATGTTTGTATTCAACTATTATGAAGCTTAATTGATGAGATTCTATTTTGTGAAGCTTCACTATATATATTCTCTATTGTATTTTATCTATGCACTGTGAGTAATACGATAGATTCTGCTGTTTTAACTTAACCTTGGTGATCGTCCATGGCTGCCTGGCACACCTTACAGCGCACTATTTCTATGTTCAGTGCAGGGGTCATGGGCGGGCATCACATTTGGTATCAGAGCTTTGGTTAATCGATTTTACCCAACGCTCGCTGACGTAACTACGTATGAGAGACGTAATTGTATTTTGATGGATGATTACTATATATAATATAGTAGCTTAGAAGGATTTGAACCCCTTATGCAGTTGTTCTCAAGGTGTATTAATCATTTCTTTTTATAGATATTAAGAATGAGTCGAAGAGGGAGACCAGCTGCCAGGGAAGGTCGTGCTACTGAGGGGGCTACTGATTATGCTGCTATGTTCGAGGCTATGATGACTTCGATCATGAGGAGGATGCCAGCTCCGGGGCCAGTAGTTGATGTTGGAATTCAAGTTCAAACTCCAAGACCGGTGGATTTTGCTAAGCTGTGTAAAGACTATACTGCTCTTGGAGGGAAGGTTTTCTTGGGAACAGAGTCAACCATTGAAATCCAGAGATGGATAGATGCTTGTAGAAGAATCTTTGGTGATTTGGGAATCGAGGATGCAACTAAAAGGAAGCTCGCATCAAGACAGCTTCAAGGAAGAGCTTCTGATTGGTGGAACTCTATCACCATTGATACTCCGGAGGAAGAAATTACTTTGGTGCAATTCCAAGCCAGATTTGAAGCTAAGTTCATTTCTATAGCTTAGAAATATGTTCTGTTCAAGAAGTTTGTGGAGCTCAAGCAAGGTGGAAGACCAGTTCTTGAGTATGTTTCTGAGTTTGAAGCTTTGTCCAAGTATGCTCGGTCGTATATTGAATCTCCTTATCAGAAGAACGAGAAGTTTGTGACAGGCTTGGACAGTTATCTTGGGAGGCAGTTGGTGGATCATTTGGACGATCCATTTGAGAAGCTTGTGGAGAAAGCTCTCAGGCACGAAAATCTGTTTCCTAGAGAAGGATCTGTTGTTGCTGTGACCAAGGAGGAGTCTAAACCACATCAGGGTGGAAACAAGAAGAGGAAGCAGCAGCAACAAAAGGGTAAGGACGGCCAGAAGAAGCCGAAGGGCGAAGTGACCTGCTACAATTGTCAGCAGAAGGGCCATTTCTCCAGAGATTGCAAGAATCCAAAGGTGCGGGTGAAGTGCCACAACTGTGACAAGCCGGGGCATATTAAGAAGAATTGTCCAGTACCGCGGAAGGACAAGCAGATTGTGCAAGCTTATGCTTTGGGGGCTGTTCCATCATCTTCAAAAGCTCCTACCGTTGAAGAGAAAGGAAAGAGTGTGGTGGTTCAAGGTACTCTTTCCATATGTGGTGTTCCAGTTAGAGTGTTATTCGATACTGGGGCGTCGCATTCTTTTGTTTGTAATGAACTTGTAGGCCGGTTGGGTTTAGAACCGGATATCGTTGATAGGCCATTGATTGTGACTAATCCAGTTGGGGGTTCATCTTGTTTGTGTATGCTATGCCGTGGTCTGATTGTATCGAGTCATGATGCTCTTTTGTTTATGATTGTTTTGTTCTGAACTTTGCGGGGTTCGGAATGATTTTGGATATGGACTGGCTTAGGAAGTATGCGGCAAAGGTTGATTGTGAAAGATTAGAGGTGACGGTCGAGAATGTGGAAGGGCGAAAGGTTGTGATACGATGTAAGCATGAGGAAGGTGTCTTCATGAGCTTCATGTATTCGCTGGTTGTTCCATGGGATGGACTGTCATCGGTGCCAATCGCTAATGGATTTGAGGATGTCTTTGATGAGGTCAAAGGGTTACCGCCGCATAGAGAGATCGAGTTTCGTATCGATTTGGTTGAAAGAGCCAGACCTGTTGTGATGCCTCTTAGGCAGATGGCGCCTAGGGAATAGCAAGAGTTGAAGGTGCAAGTTGATGATCTTTTACAGAAAGGATTCATTCGGCGTAGTGTATCCGAATGGGGTGCACCAGTTGTGTTTGTAACCAAAGCGGATGGATCGTTGAGGTTGTGTGTGGATTATCGTGAGCTGAATAAAGTGACTAAGAAGAACAAGTATCCATTGCCGAGAATAGACGACTTGTTTGATCAGCTTCACGAAGCCAAGGTGTTTTCTCAGATGGATTTGGCAATGGGATTTCACCAGTTAAGAGTGGCAAAGGATAGTGTGCCGAAGACTGCTTTCAGGACACCATCCGGTTTCTTTGAGTGGCTGGTAATGCCGTTTGGATTGACCAATGCGCCAGCATATTTTGTGGATCTTATGAATAGAGTGTTCAGAGATCAGTTGAACAAGTTCGTACTAGTGTTCGTGGATGATATTTTGATTTATTCCAGAACTGAAGAAGAGCACAAGACGCACTTGCGTATTGTTTTGGGAATCTTACGGAAACATCAGCTAAAGGCTAAGTTTTCAAAGTGTCACTTCTGGAAGAGTGAAGTGAGGTTCTTAGGCCATATTATCTCTGGAAATGGAATAGCGGTTGATCCCGCTAAGGTGGCAGCAATCCAGGATTGGGGTAGACCTAAGAATGCATCTAATGTGAGAAGTTTTCTTGGATTAGCAGGATACTATCGTCGATTTATCAAAGACTTTTCCAAGGTAGCTGCACCATTAACCGGATTGACGAAAAAGAACCAAGTATTCAGATGGGATACTAAGTGTGAGCAAGCTTTCAGAATCCTGAAAGAGCGATTGACAAGTGCCCCTGTTTTGACTATTCCAAGTGGAAATGATGAGATGGTGGTTTACACCGATGTGGTACTGGACTTGGAGCAGTGCTGATGCAGAAGGGTAAAGTTGTTGCGTATGCAAGTCGACAACTGAAGCCACATGAAAGGAATTATCCGACTCATGATTTGGAGTTGGCAGCGATTGTATTTGCTCTGAAGATGTGGAGACATTATCTATTGGGAGTTCGATTCGAGTTGTTTACAGATCATAAGTCGTTGAAGTATCTTTTCTCCCAAAAGGATTTGAATCTTAGACAGCAACGATGGCTAGAGTTTTTGGCATCATATGATTTTGGTATAGCCTATACTCCGGGAAAGGGTAACGCAGTAGCAGATGCGTTAAGTCGAAGACATGCAGGATTGGTAGCCATGTTTTCCGAATGGAAGAGTCTCGAGTATTTAGCTGGATTTGACTTCAAGCCCAAATGTGAATTGGAACCTGAGATGTTGGCAAACTTATCGATAAGACCTACTCTTGTGGAAAGAATTGGCGAGAGCCAAAAGCGAGACGATAAGCTTGTCAAGATCATCCGTGATTTGGAATCTGGATTGGACCCAGAAAAGGATAAAGGATTCGAGGTCGATCGAGAGGGTTGGCTTCGGAAGCAAGGACTACTAGTTGTTCCCGATATAGATGAATTGAGAAATGAAGTTCTGAAGGAAAGTCATCACTCGAAGCTGACAATTCATCCAGGTGGAAATAAGATGTATCGGGATATGAAGAGAACCTATTACTGGGAAGGTATGAAGAAGGATGTTGGAAATTTTATTTCCAAGTGCATGAACTGTCAGTTGGTAAAAGCCGAACAGAAGAAGCCAAGTGGATTGCTTCAGCCATTAGAAGTTCCTACATGGAAGTGGGAGCAAATATCGATGGATTTTATCGATGGACTACCTAGAACAAGAGCGGGAAATGAAGGGATTTGGGTCATCGTAGATCGTTTGACTAAGAGTGCAAGATTCATTCCTGTTCGATCAACCAGGACTGCATCAAAGTTGGCTGAGCTGTATGTTAAGTGGATAGTTCGATTCCATGGTATTCCGAAGAGTATAGTGAGCGATCGAGACCCATTGTTCACTAGTGGATTTTGGAAGAGCTTTCAGGAAGTTCTGGGAACCGAGTTGTGTTTGAGTATAGCTTATCATCCCCAAACAGATGGTCAGACTGAGAGAGTCAACCGAGTTTTAGAAGATCTCCTTAGAGCTTGTGTTTTAGATTTCGGAGGATCATGGGAAGATCACCTTCATTTGGTGGAATTTTCGTATAATAACAGTTACCAGTCAAGCATTGGTATGGCACCGTATGAGGCGTTGTATGGAAGATCGTGTAACTCTCCGACATGTTGGTTAGAAACAGGAGAAAAGCTGATACTTGGGCCAGAAATGATTCGACAGACTTCAGATTGCATAGAAATCATTCAACAACGAATGAAGACAGCCCAAGACCGTCAGAAAAGTTATGCCGATAAGCGTCGTAAGGATTTGGAATTCGACATAGGTGATATGGTTTTTGTGAAGGTTTCTCCACTAAAGAATGTTATTCGATTCGGAAAGAAAGGAAAATTGACTCCGAGATTTGTTGGACCATTCCCGATCATCGAGCGAATTGGAAAGCTCACCTATAAATTGAAGTTACCAGAAAAGATGTCGGGTGTGCATAATGTTTTTCATGTATCGTATCTACGGAAGTATGTGCATGACTCGAATACAGTAGTTTCTGCAGATAGCTGTGAAGATTTTGAGATTGATCCAGTCGATAAGAGACCTCGTAAGCCGCTTCGTGTTGTGGAAACTGACACGAAACAGCTTAGGAGGAAGGTAGTTAGGTTGCTCAAGATACAATGGAGTGATGATGTTAACGACTGTACATGGGAGGTGGTAGAGAGGATGAAGGCAGCTCATCCTGAACTCTTCAAGGTATGGCCATAAGGTGTCGTGTCATCTCACGACATTGTAACTTGTTCTAGTTTTAGAATTCTGCATGCTAGGCTAGTAATTGGACGCATGGTTTGTTGATTGCTATGGATGGTAGGCATGCAAAATAGTTTTTGATTGCTCTTGTTTATTTGGAATTTCGGGGGCGAAATTCCTAAGGGGGAGAGAATGTAATGACCCGTATTTTTACGGATCGAATGATTGTAACCGGTGTTATTAGGACGTTAGTGTTGTTGATTCGTTCAGAATTTAGGTCGACTAGAGCTTGAGTCGTATAGAAGTTAGGTCGTTCAGAGATAAGCTGTGTTGTAGCTTAAGTCGTGTGGTAGCTTAGGTCGTGGAGCGACTTAAGAGATAGAAGAGACCTAAGGAGTTTGGTCGTGTTGGAGCTTAGGTCGTGAAGGAGGTTAGGTCGTGGAGCGACTTAAGGGGTAGACGACTTAAGGGGTAGACGACTTAAGAGTTTGGAGCGACCTATAGGAAGTTAGCGACTTAAGAGAGTTGGCGACTTAAGGGTTAGCGGCATAGGAGTAGCGACTTAGGAGACTGGGCGAGTTAACGACCTAAGAAAGTTAGGTCGTGGACGAGTTAAGGATAGGTCGTTGGGTCATTAGGTCATGTACTTGTGTTGTCACTAAGTCGCGCATGCGTTAAGTCGTATCCTAGTTAAGTTGTTAGGTCGCGTGTGTGTTAGGTTGTGACCTCTGTTAAGTCGTTGGGTCGTAAGTCATTGAGTCGTAATTCGTTAAGTCGTCCAAACGACTTAGGTAGAAATGCGGCAGTGTGTTGAGTCGTTAAGTTGTATCCCGTTGAGTCCTGGTTCGTGCGCGCGTGTGTTATGGCTTAAGTCGTAGGACCTGCTAAGTCGTAGGTCGAAGGGGATGGATAAGTCGTAGGGTTTGTTAGGTCGTAAGTCGGAGGAGATAAGTCGTGGACGACTTAAGGGGACGGACGACCTAAGGATTCAGCCTATAAATACGGGGTTTTTCTTCACTTTTTGGGATCCGGATTTTGAAGCGACGAAGTCCTTCCATTTTGAGAGCTTGAGAACTACACTTCTTCACTTCTTTTCTCCACTCTAATCTTGTGATTCCTTCCATCCAAATCGAAGATCAAATCGAAGATCCAAGAGCTTAGATTGAAGATCTTCAACCATCGAAGAGAGATTTCATCGTTTGAAGCGGAATTTTGGTGGATCAAGTTAGATCCTTCGCTGTCCAGATCTGAAGTGTGTTGCTTTTGCAGTGTTTAGGTGATTTGGTGAGTGGTGGTTATCTCTCACACAGATCCAAAGGAGTATATCGGATTGGTGGCTTGATTATGTGTTAAAATAGTGATTTCCATGCATTTTCATAAACTTAAGTGTAGATCTATTATTCATGATGATTTGACACCCATTTTACTACATGTTAATCTATGCAAGTTCATTCATCAAGTTGTAGAGATATTTCTCATGATTCATGCTTGTTAGATTTAGACTCTTTATTTACAAGATTGCCATTATTGTTATAATTGTTTATTAGATCATGTTTGAATGCTTGATTACTTGGATTAATGATTGACTTGATTGATTGTTATAAATTAGTTGATTGATGATTTGATTTGGACAAGTTGGTTGAAGATGATTCAAAAGCTAAGGGAAAGGCTCTTGAATAAGATAAGCTGCTCGTGGCATGTGACGTGGATGATAAAGCTCATATGAATAGATTTGATGATGATGTTGAGATGAGGCTTTGCTATGATGAGATGAAGCGAGGCATGGTGTGAGATAGCCTTGGTTAAATCCAGACGGGATCATTCCAAGCATGTTGGTAACTCGGTGAAATGGTTCGAGTTTGAGGATAATGGTTGGCTCGAGAGGCGCTTGAGCTAGTATGAGGATAGTCGTCGAGGAGGATGACTAGAAGGCTAAGATTTCATCGTTGTTGAAGGTTCTAGCAGGCTCAAAGCAAGAGTACGCTGGGCAGATTCGATAGTCCCAAAAGACTACAGTTGGTGGTCGAGTACTCTAGGAAGATTCGATAGTCCTAGGCACGGGCTGCGACGACGTGCAGAGTTATGTCTAGAACCGGGGTTTCCATTAGCCCTTGACGGACGGTTGAAAGAATGTGCCGGTCATTCAATTAACGGTGGTATCGAAGCAATGATAACAGTGATAGCCAGGGTCATGGATGTTTGGTTGTATCGTCATTCGGTCTCAAGAGCAATATTTTCTGGGTGCTTATCTGATCTTGGTTTAGGCCTTGGGGGTTTGCACTTGGAAAACATTGACCTTGACTCGAGTGATAATTTCTTTACTTTAAATGTTTGCTTTGCTATGTTTACTTCTGCTTAGTGTGTCTGGGGGCTATCACTGTTGAAAGAGGTGGAGTGGGAGGGTTGGATTCCTATTCCTTTTACCTTTATGCTCTTTTGGTATGTTGTTAGTTAATTTACCGCTCACTAAGACTATTGTCTGACTCAAGGTTTTATGTTTAACTCTTATTACCTTGGGCTGTTCATCCATTTTGGGATGGGCAGACTAGGTAGCAGGTGACAGGTGTTGTTCTTAGTTATCGACGATGTTGATGACGAAGACGAGCTGGAGGCTTGCATATTATATTCTTACTATATGTACTGGATGTTCCGCTGCTTGTATAATTCTCTGAGTGATATGTAGTGAGGCTTGATGTATTGACTATTCAGATGTTTGTATTCAACTATTATGAAGCTTAATTGATGAGATTCTATTTTGTGAAGCTTCGCTATATATATTCTCTATTGTATTTTATCCATGCGCTGTGAGTAATACGATAGATTCTGCTGTTTTAACTTAACCTTGGTGATCATCCATGGCTGCCTGGCACACCTTACAGCGCACTATTTCTATGTTCAGTGCAGGGGTCATGGGTGGGCGTCACAGTTTTATATCTTCGACATCTAGATTCGTCTGCTCTGTTATCACTTGTTCTTCGGAATGTGGAAAATTCCAAAGTGGCTTTATATGACTAGACTCACGAGATGATGATGATATATCTCGTATACCTGTTGTTTGTGATTTCTCTGATGTATTTGAGCCTGTTTTGGGTTTGCCACCCAAGCGGGCGATCGAGTTCCACACTGATCTCATTCCGGGAACACAGCCAGTTAGTCTTCCTCCCACGAGGATGTCTACAAAGGAAAATGAGGAACTCAAGAAGCAACTTTTAGAGCTTGAGTCCAAGCAGTTGATTCAATCCAGTTTTTCACCGTGAGGTGCCACGGTCGTCTTCGTGAAGAAGTCCGATGGAACTCTTAGGCTTTGCATCGACTATCGCAAGCTTAACGAGTTGACCATCAAGAATAGGTATCCGTTGCCTAGGATCGATTATATGTTCGATCAATTGAGTGGTGCTAAGGTCTTCTCTCAGCTCGACCTTGCCACTGGTTTTCATCAGCTCCGAGTTGCGGAAGATAGCATTCCTCTTACAGCTTTCCGCACTCGATATGGATCTTACGAGTGGCTCGTTATGCCATTTGGTTTGATGAACGCTCCTTCTTTCTTTTTCGATCTTATGAATCAGGTATTCCGGAAATATCTCGATAAGTTCGTCCTTGTGTTCATCGACGACATTCTTGTTTATTCGAGGTCTGAAGCCGAGCATGCTAATCACTTGAGAATTGCCTTGAGTACTCTTCATCACCATCAGCTTAAAGCCAAATTCTCCAAGTGCAATTTTTGGGAGAATAAGGTTAAGTTCTTAGGCCACGTTATTTCTTCCGAAGGCATTTCGGTCGATCCCTCGAAGATCGAAGCCATCCAGAATTGGAAGAGGCCTGAGAATGTTCATGAGATTCGCAGCTTCCTTGGATTTGCGGGTTACTACCGCCGATTCATTAAGGATTTTTCCCGCATTGTGCTTCCTCTTACCAGCCTTACTCAGAAAGGCATTCGATTTATTTGGTACGACAAGTGTGAAGCTTCTTTTCAGCAGTTGAAGGAGCTTCTCACTAATGCACCTATTTTTGTGGTTTTCAAAGGGAATCAAGGTCTTGTTGTTCACACCGATGCTATTCGTTGTGGCCTCGGTGCCGTGCTTATGCAGAAGGATCGGGTAGTTGCTTATGCTTCTAGGCAACTGCGACCGAATGAAGTTCGCTATGCCACTCATGACCTCGATTTAGCCGCCATTGTCTTCGCCTTGAAGATTTGGCACCATTACCTATTAGGCGAGCACTTCATTCTCTATACCGATCAAAAGTCCTTGAAATATATGTTCTCCCAAAAGGAGCTCGAGTTCCTTGCCTCCTATGATATCGATATCTAGTATACCCCTGGATAGGGTAATTGTGTTGTTGATGCGCTTAGTCGCAAACATTCGGCTGTCATTTCTATGATGCTAGCCGAGTGGGATGTTCTTGAGACCTTATCTCTTTGTGATATTCATGATCGAGCTCCATCTTCTGATTCGCCTATTCTATTATTCAGTTTGGAAGCTCGACCCAGCTTATTGGATCGTACTGCCGATGCTCGTGAGTCTGAGTCCCGTGATGAGGAGTTGAGGGATTTCAGCATTGATTCTCGTGGGTGTCTTCGTAAGAAGAACCGTCTAGTCGTGCTTTCTGATTCTGCAATTAGGCAGGACATTCTCGATGATTGTCACCGTTCTAAGTATACCATCCGTCCCAACAGTAGTAAGATGTATGCCGATATGAGTCGCCTTTATTATTGGGAAGGCATGAAGCATGATGTGGCAAGTTATGTGAGTAATTGCATGACTTGTCAACTCATCAAAGCCGAGCATCAGCACCCTTTTGGTCTCCTCCAGCCTCTAGAGATTCCATTATGTAAATGGGATCAGATTTTCATGGATTTTATTGACGGCCTACCACGTTCGAAGTCGGGCCATCCTAGCATTTGGGTTATTGTTGATCGCCTCACCAAATCATCTCATTTCATTCCTATTAAGTCTAATAGGAGTGCTTCTCATTTGGCCAAGTTATATATTAAGGAAATCGTGAGACTTCACGGTATTCCTAGTTCGATTATTTGTGACCGTGATCCGCTTTTCACGAGTCATTTCTGGCAGAGTCTTCAGCAAGCTTTGGGAACAAAGCTTAATTTCAGCACAATATATCATCCACAGTCTGATGGACAGGCTGAACGGGTGAATCGTATCTTAGAGGATCTTCTTCGTGCTTGCATTCTGGATTTCGGTGGTAGTTGGGAGGACCACCTCCCTCTTGTGGAGTTCTCCTACAACAATAGTTTTTAGTCTAGTATCGATATGACTCCTTTCGAAGCCCTTTATGGAAGGCCATGTCGATCACCCTTCATGTTGGTTGGAATCCGGGAAGAAGCTTATTCTAGCCCCCGATTTTGTTCGTGATTCTTCTGAGAAGATTATTCTTATTCGGCAGAGAATGAAAGAGGCACAAAGCCGCCAGTAATCCTACGTGGACAACCATAGGAAGCCTTTTGAGTTCTCTATTGGTGATCTCGTCTTTATTCGTGTTTCTCCTTTGAAGGGGGTTATGCATTTTAGTATGACTGGGAAATTGGCTCCTCGCTTTATAGGACCATTTCCTATTAATGAACGTATTGGCCCTGTGGCTTATGGAGTTTGACTTCCAGCTCATCTATTTGGCATTCACGACGTGTTTCACGTCTCTCAGCTTCGGAAGTGTCTTCGAGAGTTGGATTCTATTATCGATCCTCCTGATTTGCAAGAGCATGAGATCTCACCAGACTTATCTATTATGCAGCAGCCTATTCGCGTACTTGCTTCGGAGGTGAGACGCCTTCGAAACAAGGACGAGCCGCTCATTAAAGTTCAATGGTCTGCTAATCCCAATGACTGCACTTGGGAAACCAAAGAGTTTATCGAGCGATCCTACCCTGGTTTTCTTTCTTCGCATAGTGATGGTGAGAATCTTTTTATCTCAAGCTTATTTCTTTTCTTATGATTGATGAAATTAATAAGTTGAATACAAAATCTTCTCTAGAAATTGCGTGGACGCAATTTTGTTAAGGGGGGGAGTCTATAACAACCCTGGTTTTGGAGATTACCTGTAAATATTAAATTATAACGGTAGTTATGATTTAATATTGTGAATTAAAATAAAATTGGAGATTTTAAATTGCTTATTTGGAATAAACAATGAATTTTAGGAAATAAAATGTGAAAATAAAGTTTAAAAGCTTTATTATATTTGTTTGGGTCAATAATAAATGGAAAATGATTTTTATTTAGAGAAAATGCAATAATTTTATTAATTATTGCCAATTACTTCTTTTTAAAATTTTAAAGGAAGTATTTGATTTTTAAAGGTTGTTTATTTAAATAAAAAGGTGAAATTTGGTTTAAAAATGAGTTTTGGTTATAAAATTAAGTTTGAAATGGTTTGTCATATTTTTATATGCAAGAAAATAATTTTTGTAGAATTTATGAAGTTAAAATAAGGATTTATGCATTTATTTGTCTAAATTGTGTATTTTTGTAAAATAAGGGTTTTTAATAATAAAAATGTTTTACAAACTAAAATTATCTTTTATATGGTGGAAAATGTTTTATTTTATAAGTATGTAAGTTTACATATTTTTCTTGTATAAAAATTGGAAGAAAAATGCATTTTATTTTATAATATAGTGTAATATGTGTGTACATTTGATTTAGGTGAATTAATTCTTTTGGCTAAATGGTTTTCTTTTAATTTTAAGTCCATTTGGCCTATTAGCACTTACCAAATAATTGAGAAGAAGGAAAAACAGGTTCCTATACGTTCATTTTTACAACTCCTTTTTCCTCTTTCCAGAAAATAGAAACACAGTAACCCACTTCTCAAAATTTCAATTTCAAGCTCATTTCTCCAAATCAATTTAACAAATTGAAATCTTTTGCAAACTAGAGCATAATCTAAAGGTTTATGAAGGCCAAAATCTAGCTCAAGCTTCAATCTTTCAGCATATAATCCAAGTTTTTGATCATCAAAACAAGGTGAGTTGCTGCTCACATAATGCTAGCTGAAGCAAAAGCTTCAAAATGCCAAAAATTGTTGTAAAATAGCTTTAATATTTGATTTTCTGTTGATATTTTCGTTTCTATGAAAACTGTTTTGGGTTGTCTCTTTGCATGCTAATATCTTCCAATTCCGGCAACGAAATGCTACCGGATTTTTTTCAGTTGATAGTTCATGTGTTATAGTATAAGTGTGCAAAATTTCATAGCAAAACTCTTTCGTTTGATACCTGAAACTTTGCTGCAAAATCTATGCACAGCTTGGAAATCACCTGTACACATTTTGTTGTGTTGCTGCAAACATAGCCTGAGTACATGTTTAAGACAGCGTAACTTTTACATTTCCAGTCGAAATTCATTGATTCGTTCTTTGTTTGAAAGCTGATGTTTTCTACGACATGCATTCCAATTTTCAGTTTAATCCAAGGTCGTTTGTTCCTCTGTTATATGCCTGAAAGTTGAACCCGAGATGATTTTCAAGCCTGGGTACATTTGTTTTTTGAAATGTTGCAAACATGGCCTGAGTCCATGTTTGAGACAGTGTAACTTTTTCATTTCCAGTCGGAATTTATTGATTCTTTTTTTGTTTAAAAGACGAAGTTTTCTAGTGTTTTCATACCAATTTTTAGCTCAATTTGAGGTCATTTAATCCTCTGTTTCAGGCCTGTAATTTGAACCCAAGATGATTTTCAGGCCTGGGCACATTTGCTTTTGAACTGTTGCAAACATGGCTTGATTTCATATTTGAGACAGCGTAACTTTTCCATTTCCCGTCGGAATTCATTGATTCTTCTTTTGTTTGAAAGCTGAAGTTTACTTCTATGAGCATAATAATTTTTAGTTCAATCAGAAGTAGTTTAGCCACTTGTTTCATGTCTGAAATTTGAACCCAGAGAAGATTTCAGACCTGGGTATTATTTTGCCTATGCATTTTTATGTTCTTTTTCCATCCGACTTTTGATTTTACTTCATGTTTTTGTGATATTTCTGAAATTTTTTAAGGGCTATAATGCCTATCAATATGATAGCCAAGTTTTGATCAATTTGAAATTCAAATTTGAATTGAATTTGAATTGAATTTGAATGACAGTTTTGAGTGATTTCTTTGTTTTCGAGCACGGATTTTTCCAAAAAATTTTGAAATAATTTTTAAAATTTATGGGCATTTCAAAATAATCATTATATGATATTTTTAAAGTATTTTCAAGTGTTAAATCTATTTATTCTCTATAATAAGGGAAATTTTCAAGCAGGGTTTTCAAATTGATTTCGAGAATTGGTTTTCAAAGCTTGTTTTCCAAAGTAAATTATTATATATATAAATTACACGTTTTTGCACATTTCGAGCGCATGAGAAGGAGAATTAAACGGTTTGGTTAAACATGTGGTATGGGACACGTGCGTTTATCTTATCGGTTAATTCCCGACTTGTTTGTTTGATAGTTTTGACCTTCGAGTGGAGTTTACCGATGAGATGAGGTAACTTTTTTACTGCTTTGAGTGTGAAATTTACTAGCGGTTAGTAAACCGTTTAGTGCAAACATGTGGTATGGGACACACGTTAATACTGTTCGGGATCCTATCCGAGAGTCCGTGACACATTTGCCATTGCGGCGTACCAGTACTGACCTTCGGATCATTGCCATTGCGGTGTAATTGTCTTCGAGACATTTGCCATTGCGGCGTTTGCCATTGCAGCGTATTTGCCATTGCGGCATATTTGTCATTGTGACGTTTTGCCTTCGGGCGAGGTACCTATTTGAGATAACAGTACTAGGCAAGGCTTCGGCCACATGCACGTGCTAAACTTTTGAGATGATTTCTTTGACTAATTTCCCCTGTGTATCGCCCCTTTTTGGAATTGGTCCTTTGAACCATTCGATATACATGTGTGGCGATTACCTTTCGGGAATTTGAACTCTTGGGAGTTCGATTTTTTTTAGATTCGTATTGCCTACACTGGCGTTTTTAAGATTTTCCTTTTGGCGTTTACTTGAGATTTTATTCTCCTCTTTAGAGATATATTTGCCTTATGGCGTGTTTGAGATGGGATCTCTTTGTGCATATTTTGGACTGCCGATTTGGAGGGTTTAGTTTTTTTTCCCCCTAAACCATATTTGATGTATTATGAATGCCGATGATATGAGGCTCGCTACTTTTAGCATTTTATGGGTTGTGCTATCTCTTTTGAGATTATATGTTGTGTAGTGATACCCTTCATCACATGAAGTAACTATACACTTTAAATTGTCCCTTCTCACTTGGGAATATTATCACTTTATCCTCATGCTCTTATTGTCGCTTATCCTTGTAAACTGATTTGTTTAGCTAGACTGACCCGTGTATTTTATACTCGGGTCAGACCTAGGTGTTTTAGGTTAGGTACATTTGGACTTAGCCTATTCTTCTTCCGCATGGACTATTCTGCTAGCTCCTTTTGTTATAGCTTTTTGCGCGGTCCTTTTTGGTTGCTACTCTGATATGTATATTCTATTGACTCGCTTGTATATTGTGGTTGCTATACCACTTGACATGTATCATTTTGTATACTCTGTGATGTATCTGTATATGTATATATATGTGATGATCTACTGTTCTGTGATGTGTTTTGCATTCAAGTTGTTGTATTTTATTCTGATAGATCCTATAGCCACCTATGGCTTTATATTAAGTATTTATTGGATATGTCGATCCACTTGAGATAGAGGAAAAAATATATATATGGCATTGTCGACATATTCAATAGATATTTAAGACAAGGCTATAGATGGTCGCTCCTATTCAGCCCTATTCTCTGCATATTACCCAGTAATAGTCTTTGTTAATGTGGGTCTCGGGGTAGGGCGTCATAGTGACGCTGACTTTGGAGGATGTCGAACGGATCGAAAAAGTATGAGCGGGACTTGTCACTTCATTGGACAATCCTTAGTCTCCTGGTTTAGCAAGAAACAAAATTGTGTTTCACTATCGGCATGTGAAGCGGAGTACATTTATGCTGCTTTGGCATGTGCTCAAGTCATCTACATGCAACAAACACTTCAAGATTTTGGAGTAAATTTATCCAATTCACCTATTTTTTGTGATAACACGAGTGCTATAAACATATCTAAAAATCCTATCAATCATTAACGAACAAAACATATTGACATTCGTCACCATTTTCTTCGTGATAGTATTGAAAAAGATATAGTCAGATTAGAATTTGTATCTTCTTAAAACCAGTTGGCTGATATATTTACAGAACCTCTAAATGAAAATATTTTTATAAAATGAAGAAGACAATTTGGAATTTTATCTTTAAAATATTTGTGATCTTTGAATTTCAATTTTTTTAAAATTTTTCAAATTTGTTGAAATTTTTTTTTTTTTAAAATTTGGAGTTGCTGGAACCTGAACTCTGATGATGTTGTGGCTATTCCGTGCTTTATTTAATTATTTTTTGTTTTCTTTTTGATGGTATCTCTATTTTTTACGTATCTCTACTTTTTGTCGATGACAAAGGGGGAGAAATTTGTTAAAAAATTGTGCATATAGACAGGGGGAGTTTCAGACAAGTACCATGTAAACTATTTATAGTATATACACTTATGAAGTTGTCATCATCAGAAAAGGGGAGAATGTTAGAACCTCAATTTTCAGTGTTTTGATTGTGACAACTATATAAGTCAATATTCTTGTAATTTTGTGCACTAACTATTTATGCAGGAGATTATTGAAGATTTGGATTCACAAAGCTATGAATTTGTTATATATCTATTTAGAGTCTGTATATTATAGTAGAATTATGTTAAAATCTCTCTGATATGATATATACACTGACACATGGACAAAACCATGCTAATGCACATAGCAGGCTTAAAACAGCCAGCTGAATGTCTCCATTCAGACGGCTAGCCGCTGAAACAAATTATAAATTTTTATGCAGTTTCAGCCGGCTGAATGGAGACATTCAAACAGCTGAATTAGACCTAAATTTGCCTATTTTCTTGCTGCATCGAATTTAAATCGATCCAGATGTCTGAATTGAAAATTTCAGATGGATGATAATCGATAACGACTATTTTCCTGAAGGGATGCTTCTCTTCAACAAAGAGAAACATCTTCTAATTTAAGGTTTGCATCCATTCCATTTCATCGCTCCTTTTCTTCAAAGATTGCAACTCTTAAAACTATATAAATAGAGTCTAGAACCAACAAATATTTTACTACAACTGATTATTAGTTTTCTTGATTCCTTAACTCTAATTCTCTATTTACCATTTGCACTCAAAATACATACAATCTTTGATCGTTGATCACTCTATCTTCCACATTCTTCAAGCACATTACACTATATATCATAAAGGAGAAGATTATAGGAAGATTGTACTTTATTGACTTATCAGTGCTATTTAAAGAGCATATTATAGTCAGATACTTTTGTTTATTTGTAAAGAAGTCATGTTCGGTTGCTCATGTAGTAGAAGTCCTATTCGGTTTCTTAGGCGGTAGAAGTCATGTTCGGTTGCTCAGGCGGTGTAAACCTATTCTTCCAGGTTAAGTGAGGGTCACTAGTTTAATTCCAGAAGGAGTCTGGGACTGCACGTAGAACGGGAAGTTCGAACCAGTATAAAAATCTCTAGTGTCATTTACTTTACTGCTTTATTTATTTACTTACTTATTCTATATTCCGCACAAGTAGTTTATTAATACATCCATATTACAAGATCCTATAGCAGTAGCTTTCACCTATAAGCGATAAATTCAGTGAAACTGTCACACCACTAGCTAAGGTGACGTGTAAACATTGATATTTGAACTGTTTAATATTAATCGCTAACTAAATTCACACCTCGGAGTCGCACAACTGCATTTGTGATTCCTTCGAAAACCGCATGATTTAATTAATTTGTAATATGTTGTAAATTGATTAAATTAATCAATATTTATGAAATACTAATTAATGTTAATTTATTTGGTGTTTTGAATGTTGTTGGTAATTATTTAAATGCATGTATAAAAATTATGTTTGCATATATCGATATCGGTATAATTTTAAACATGGTTTAAATAATAAAATAAGTACATAAAATTTTTCTTCTTTTGTTTGTAAAATTTACACATTAAGAATGTGCTTGGACTTACCATATAATAGTGAGATAAGGAAATTAATTAATTGAATTGATTGAAAATTAAAAAGAAATTAAAGATGCAAGCTTTGATAAGAGAATGGGAAAGGTTCCTTTAATTCTATTAAAAAAACCTCATCATTTTGATTTCTTTCAAAACAGAACGTAACATTTTCTTCCACTTCTCTATCATTCATTCATAGCTAAAACTTGTTCTAAAAAAACATCGAAACAAATTCAAATCAACACCAAATTAAATTAAAGAAAGGTGGTTCATCCTTCTCATGCAAGATGGGATGGTAGTTTATTTGAAATCTAAGGAGAAGTCACAAATCAAGGTATGATGAAGGGCAAGGTTTATCGGATAAGTTTATAACTCATTCGTGATGTTTAAAATATTTTTCTTACATATATGTAAATTGTAGCCACTTATTAAAATCAGTTTTAAAATTATTCTATGTATTGTGATTGGCTGTGAATTCTATTTGTGTATTATTTTGGATGTTGATGATTTAATTGGATCTGTAATAATTAATTGTTTTGCAATTGATTTTTTAAATCCTTTTATAATTTCTTAATAATTTGACTAAAATAATAATTTATGTTTAATTTCATTTAAGATCTGAAACAAATCGTCCTTTTGGTTCCCTATTGTATGTTGTTGTATATCTTCTTTAATTTAATAAATTACTCTTTTTATCACACACATTCTTTTTATCATGGATCAAATTTTAATAGATTGAATTATAAAATTATGTATGTGTATATCACATGTGTGTCTGTGTATGTATATATAGATTAATCAAGTCTTCTTCATACCTTGAAATTGTAAGCCTATATTACACTAAATTTTAATTGGTTGATCTGTTTCTAATTAATTCTTTTTTATATTTCAAAATTAAATTTTAGTTCATTACATATATGTTTATACCTAAGTAAAAACTTATGTTTCGGATCCAATTATATCATTAGGGTCAATAAATTAATGAGATTTGAAATATCATATGGTATTAATTAATTGTTTAATTGGTGATTGCACAAGGGCTAAAGTAGAATTAAAGTTGATTATTTCCCTTTTTCACTTAGATTTGATTAGATTTAATTGCAACATAAATATCTTTCCATCTTTACTATTCTAATTTACTCCTACATTAATGGTCTCTTTATGTGAATTATTGTCATATATTTTATTTAGGTACATGTAAAGTATAAGTGGCAACAAAGATTTTATATATATATAAATATATATATATATATATGTGTGTGTGTAAACTATATATATGTAGTACTATCAATATATGTATACAAATCATATACATATATTGTAGTATATTCAAACATAAGTATATACTTAGGCGTTTATATTCCCGATATGCATGCCAGAATGTAGCATGTATATGTAAATACATATGTATACACACACAATAGGTATGAATCCCAATTTCTCGACGTACACACACACATATATATATATATATACACACACACATGTTTATATTAGTTCATTTATGTTGTCACATATATAACAACCATAGGGCATTATATAAAATATAGATACTAATGTTTTATCAAATTATATAGTATATAGTGCAAGATATTAGACAGGTGTTGATTAAGAAGATTGTACAGTATCAAGAGTAGATTCAAAATGCTGATATAGAGTTTAAAGAGTTGGAGAATGAAGATTCATGAGTATTGAAGAGTTTAAGATTTCTAGATATTCCAGATAAGTTATAGAGTCATAGAATTTATGTTAAAACCTTGATAGCACTTTCCTAATCTCTCTCCTTCTCTAATTTTGTTTTAAATTGTTTTAATATATTCTGGTTTTAAAATAATCCTTTCAAAACATTTCTTAAAATGGTTTTCAATCCCTTATACTTATAAATATATTATTTTAGTGTTTTAAAGTTTATATATATATATATTAATTTTTTTATGCTTTAATAAGTTATAATTATATTGATTATATATATATGTTGTTGACATTATATTACAATTTTCAAAAAATTTATATAAAGTTTTATTATGATTAAAATATGTATAAACTATTTTACAGTAGAACGAGTTTTCAAAATAATGTTTTAAAGTATTTTCAATTTTTAAAAAGAGTATGTCGACATACTTTATGTATGTATGTCGACATAGTAGCCGATTTTTTCAAAATTTAAATTTCAAAAGAAGTTTCTTTTCGTCGTATCTCTTTAGGAATGGATATGACCATTGTTCCTCTATAAATACCGGACTTCCAAATGAATTTTTGATCATCATTTTCTTATTCATCTCTCCTCCTTCCACTCTCTCGTTTTCTAAATCAAAATATACCTTAACTCTGCCGAAATTCAACCAGAATCAAATTCAATCATCACTAATTTGGTTCTCCTTCATCTACTATCTGATTTCTCTCATCTCTCTCACTCAAACCAAGATCAAAGTGCTATTCAAGAGTTATAGGACCAATTGTAATCAAGGTCGAAGATCTGAGTCTATAAAACTCTCTCAAATCATACTGTTATACTTGTGTGTAACGACCCGCTATTTTGAACCATTCAAGTCGACAATAAACCACACATGTTAGACTTGAATTGCTCAAAATAACAGATTGTTATTTATATTTGGTGGAACTTAGCATATACAGTAAATAAATCAATCACAGAATCACAAACACAGAGTAATTCAACAATACGCAGCAGAATAGGTAAATAGTAGTTAATGAAGCTACTACAGAAACAACAGAGTCCAAGATAAAAGACAACAGAAGTCCAAATACACAGAAGTCTCTAATACATAAGCAAATAACAAGTCTTAACAGAAATAACTAAATGACTGAAATAACAGAATAATTGAAAACCTGAATAGATAAGATAGATCTCCAAGCCAAGCTCCAAAAGGTGAGTCTCAAATGCTGTAATACTCAGGTCGACCCGAGCATAAAGCAAAACACAAAACACTCAAGTCAGGATTAACAATCTTATGCAAGTAAATCAACTCAAGTGAAATGTCCAAATGAAATGCAATAACTTAAAGAATGTTTGGGATTTCCATCCTTTAAGGATTCCTGGAACTATCTACATACATAATACAATAAGCTATATAAATAATGTCTACAGTAAAGTAAAATATAAAAGTAGTGTTAAGGCGTTACCCATATCCCCCTTAAGATATTTTTATATAAATGTTGTAGTCTATACAGTACTGTAAACTCCACAGCAAACTGGTGGGCTAGCAGGGAGCACTCCATAGGTACGACACAAACCGAACTCGTAGCGGGCGCGATCAGGATAAATATGACAAGGCACAGGAGGCAATGCCCAGGGTAGGATACTATCGTTTTGCGGATCCGGACTGGTGGTAACACGTAGCAGCTACTACCGCCCACCTCAAGACACACTCCCAAATCAAATCAAAGGGTGGCCACCAAATCAATCACAAAGTAATAATATGGTATCGAAGAAATGTGCCCGATAGGGGGAGCAACCCCACTTGGCCTGGCATGGCTCATGTTTTAGTCATTTTAATTATGACCCAAAGGTCAAGGCTATCCATCATCGTTCTCTTACTTTATTCCAGTAGCGTTTGCCAAACCATCCTACTTCATTTTGGATTCTCCACCATGTGCACAGTTGTTAAAGTGGTTTTCGGTATTGGCAGAGAGTATGACAATATCTGATCCCGGTCTCTTTAACAACCAAATGCTTATTTCACATCAGTTGGTTCTTTTACATTTCCAAAACCGATTCATAATTTATATCAAAATATCATATTCACTTCAAAATCATATCACATTCAAAATCATATTCACTTCAAAATCATATCACTTTCGAAATCATATTCACTTCCGAAATCATATTCACTTCCGAAATCATATTCATTTTAAAAATCATAACCACAAAATAGGTTAAACCATCATATCAAAATATTCGCATTTTAAATCAATTAAATCTAAATCATAACAGTTCCAACTTTAAACATTTTGAATATTGAAAGTAGTACATATGTTGGAATAGTTATACATTAAAAGTAGTTTATATTTTAAAAATAGGTTATAGATTGAAATAGTTTATATATTAGAAATACTTTATATATTAAAATAGGTTATAGATTGAAATAGTATATATAATAGAAATAGTTTATATATTAAAATAGGTTATATATTAAAATAAATATATTAATTTAAATATTTTAAACATAATATATTTTATTTTTATTAAATTTTATTAAATTAGATCTTATATTATGAAAAACAGTAAATAAAGTTATAAGTAAAACCTTAAAATTTACATTTTAAAAAATATAACTTATAAATGTAGAATTCTTAAAACATATAATTTTAAAATCTAAATTTTACATATATGTTATAAAATAAAATCTTTATATTAAATTTAAAAAAATTCATTTTCCTTTTTTTTCAAACACATCTTTCTAAAATTTCAAAAATCACTTTTTAAAAAACAGACCAACGGTGTCCGTATATAGTTTTCTATCCTAGGGTCAAGTGATACAGATATTTATCATTTCAATCTGCAATAATTTAAAATTTACGGGTATTTATCATGTCAATCTGCAATCCCAAATTTCCAAAATCAATAAAAAATCACTTGGGTTTATCATTTCAACCTATAACTATTTTTCCCTATTTTTAAGATCATTCGGGTATGCATCATTTCAACCCACAGGGAATTCCTAAAACTAAGGGAACTTGCAGCATGATTTACATAAAATAAATAACATAACAAAAAGTCATACATAACAATTTACATAAGATGGCACATAACTTACATAATGAATCACATAACATAACATATTACTTACATAACCAATTACATACAATAACACATAATTACATACAAACTACATAATATAGCATATACGCATATTTAACATGGAAGGTGACATAAGATTCCTACCGTAACATAACCCAATATGCAACCATTTTTAACATAGCAATTTAGATGATTTCCAACATAACACATATATGCATATAAATTTTATTCTTTTTTTCTTTCTTTTTTTTCCTTTTCTTTTTTTTTCTTTTCTTTTTTCATTTCACACATAAATTTCACATAACATACTAATGACAATTTCCATCACAAAAGTGTCAACCTTTAAATCAATATAACATTTCCCTTTTTTTTCTTTTCAACATAGCAATTTAATATTAACATCATGAAGCATATTAATAACCATATCATAACATCTATTTTTTTATAAATAAACAACATAATATCAATAACAATAACCATGTCAAAATAATATGGGAACATAGGTGAACATACGTCATATCAAATCATAACCAAACTACACAAAATTTCTTAACTATTGCAACATTTCAATAACATATCAATTGATATTCATTCACTTAGCATAATATTATAAATTGTGAGTGAATAGCTCACCTTTCGAGGCTAGGAAATATTTGAACAAAGCTATGAATTTGAATCTTAATTCCAAAGCAAAGCAAGCTAGAATCAATGGATTTCATAAATAAAATATGCAAGTTTTTTTTTTACGAAATAGAAGAGAAAAGAGACAAAGAGGGCTCGGCCTAGGGTAGGAAATAGGCTCGGCTATAGGGTTTTTGAGAGGGTTTGGGTGCGACCTAGGTGGGTTAAGGTGGAGGAGTGGTTGTAGCTAAGGCTAAGGAGGAGATGGTGGTTGAATTGGTGGAGTTGTGGTGAGGTGGGACTCGGCTATGGCTAGGAGAAGACGGGTAGGGTTTTGGCATTGGGTGGTGATTGGTGGCCGAAATAAGGAGGAGGAGATGAGGGCTTTGATGGTGGAAGAGAGGGCGGCATAAGGAGGAGGAAGGAAGGATTGAAGGAGAGGAGGAAAGAGTTTTGATTTGTGAGGTTTTGCAGATTTGAGATCTAGAACTCTTTGTAAATTTGGAGAGGAAGAAAGAAGTGTGTTGAGAAAGGTTTTTGAAGAGAAAATTATGTACGTACAATTTAGTCAGAAAGAAACAAATGGTCGTAGGCATAGGAATAGACACAAGACTCTTGGTATGGTTAGAGTCTCTTAGTTAACTAAGGCCCATTAGACCAAACAAACCCATTAGGACTTAGCCAAATTTCACAACTAAACACTACAAACTTATGTCAGTTTTTCATAGAAATTCAAATATTTATAGCAATAGAAATTTGATTTTGACGGAACGAAAGTGGTGAGAAGATCAGAATTCAATCTAGTATCATATAAAAAGAATGAAATTTTAAAATTCAAATTTAAAATTTTCAACCAAAAGTCAAACTTTGACTAAGTTTGACCAAAATTTGAAATTTTCGAAAATTTTCTATTTTATCGAATTTGGAAAAATATATTACTCAATATTCCAAAATTTGTTCTTTAATTTTAACCTTTAAATTTTATTTAAAATCAAATAATAATATATTTTAAAATTGACTGAATTGAACCTTCATTTTATTAACATTGGTTTGTCTTCATCCAAAGTTTCATTTTATTCAATTCAACATATGTTGCATATTCTTGACTGAATCAATTACCATTTGTTTCTCTTTACCTTAATTAAAATATTTAATTCTAATTAATTCAATATTGAATTTCCAATTGAATGTTGGTTACACACTAATCGTTTTATTTTCATTAAATAATTCAAACAAAGTTTTATCCTTTTATTTCTATTTACATGTTCTTTATATTACATCAAATTTCTCTTTCAATTAAAAAATATCTTTCTATTATTACGTCCATTAATTACAATTAATGTTCTCTTTCCTTTTATTTGAATGATTTCAATTACATTTAATTCCATTGATTACAAAATAAATTCCAAAGTGGATTAATCAATAGGATGAGGAATAAATCAATTATTATAACTTAGTAATTTATATCTATTAATTTATTGTTTACACAAGGAGTATAAATCTACTTACCAAATATTTGATTTCTTATTGTATGCTAACATATTTAGAATATTGTTTATCCCATTCTTTAGTTTCATTTATTGTTATTGTTGATTGAAATTGCATTAATACGGTTGTCAATTACATTCAATCAATATTATTAAATTATATTCTAATAGGTGTTACCACCTTCCATTTCATTAAAGATGAGTTGTTTTAGAATTTTATCTAAGATCATGTTTTATATTCTAACAAATATTATTATTATTATTATTATTATTATTATTATTATTATTATTATTAGTATTTACAATAAAAATTGAAAATTCTTTATTTCTAACCATATTCTATTCAACAATTATAATTAATATTTTTAAAATTTGTTCGAATTTATGAGTCGTTACATTGTGAGTTTGATTGTAGCCCATAAAATCAACTGGGTGTGCTTAGTAGTCCGTAAATCTAGTGGGTATGCTTGTAGCCCAAAAATAAAGCGACTCTACCCAGAGGTCGGGATTCTAAAGGGTGTGTCTTGTAACCTTAAAATCGAGAATGTATTTGCATTTATTAGTTGAAAAGAAATCCATACAAGGAATTGTGCGGGACTGGATATAGGGTAACTCCAAACTAGTATAAAATCCTGTTGTGTTCTTTCTTTTTACTTTTACTGCATTTACTTTTATCTGCACTATGATTCTATGATTATTTCTGTTATTGTTAATTACATCATTCCAAGTAGAATCTCAAAGAACATGAAAAATATTCATATAATCCATTAAATACTATTCACCTCCCCTCCAGTGCTAATTTAGCCTTAAGATCCATATTCCGCCAACTCACAATTAGAATGTATGTTAATGCATTCTTAAAAACATTTAATTGAAATGTTAACATGTTTATTTACCAAATTATCAATCTAATCAGAGAGAGAGAAATGAAAGGTTTCTCTCTCCATTAATGTTGTTTACTCCCTTAATTAATTGCATAAGTATTTAGAAGGAAACAAAAGGCTTCCTTTCTAAAATTAATTTCAATCAGTAACTATTATATAGTTTGGTGTATTTGATACACTCATTCATTTAATTTTATATCAAATTCAAATTATTTAAAACACCTTTTAGAATTTATTAACAACTGTTTAGACTTCATAGGCCCAATAGGTCCAAAAACGATTTTTTTAGAAATTTACCCTTTAACTCCGCTGCCTGGCCCAGTTCCAACAATGGTGTCATAGCCCAATAGCCCATGTAGTCTAAATTAGTCGTATTAGGGCTAACCAATAAAGCTTGCCCATTTAGTACGATATCAAAAAGGTAATGTCTAGGATTGAAATTGGGTAACCAAGTACCATGTCCTACCTGGTTACAGGCCTGGTCTAAAAGGTGAAATGTGCCCAAAGGTCGCCCCTAATTGAAAAGGCCCGATTTGAATTGAGTCTTGGGCTAATTTTCAAAATAGTTTTGAAAAGTAAGACAAGATTTTAAATTTAAAAGTTAAAAAAATATAAAAACATGTTTATTATAAAAGGTTATAATATAACATAAATTTTCAAAATGTTTAAAAAGGTAATGAAATTTTCAAAATGTTTGAAAATATTTAAATATTAATTTCAAAATGTAAAAATTATTAATAAGATTAATAAAATAAATTAATTAAATAAGTTAATTAATTAATACTTATGTGTGTTTTATATATATATATATTGATATATGTTATGTTATTTTAAAGTGTTTAAGATAACATAAGTATACATGTATGTATATAAAATATTTTTTCGAAATTAATATAATTTAATTAAAATTATTTAATTAAATAAATTAATTAAAGGTTAATTAATTAAATAAATAAATTATGGGTTAGTTAGTTTAATAAAATACACATAAGATATATGTGTCATACTATAAAGGTTATAACGTGTGTGTGTATGATATATAAGTATTAATATAAAGGTTATAATATATACTATAAAGGTTATAGTAGACATGTCCAATATAAAAGTTGTATTAGAATATTAATATAAAATTAATTAAGTAGTTAAATAATTAAAATTAATTAAATAAGATTTAATTAATATAATATTATACATAATACTATTATACAAGAAATATGAAATATAAAAGATATATAATAAAAAAATTTAGATGATATGAATGCATAAACTAAAGGTGGAACATTAAAGAAACCCAAACAGACTTAAGTGATAAATACATACGTAAATGGATATATAATGTGATTTCTGATTTGTCCGACACTTGAATCATGAGGGTATTTCATAAGAAATACATTATTCAAGAAGTTGATATCACTCAATATAATATATTGAAGGTTATTAATCTTCAATAGAATATTATCCTCTACCATATAAATATATATATATATATATTAATAAATTACTTGCATACTCCTTAGTTGTTGACCAAACTCAAGCTAGGCATGTTAGGCATAGTATTATTAATATATTGAATAGACGAGGTAAGATAACTATATGTATTTGTTGAGCAAACTCAAGGCACATATACTATACTTAAGCCGTTGTGGTATGGTAGGTATGAGTGAATACACTCTTTTGATTTGTTAAGCAAACTCAACGTCAAAATGAGATTAGGACAAGGAACCATAGGTTAGGAGTTATATGTTATACAACCGATAAGGAGTGATCCATCGTTTGTGGGGCTATGATTTGTTGAGCAAACTCAAGGTCAGATCCCAAAACAGACGAATCATAACACCCATTGGTAAAGTCGAAAGACTTGTATGATTCATTTTAGGGTTTAGAGAAACATAAAATGCTAGTGTGGACTTATTAGAAAAATAAAATGATATTCATTGAAAAATTTGTGCATTTAATACAATTGACAAAACGTTTGTCATTTAAAATATACAAATTGAAATGAATTAAAGATTGACAAATAGAAATATAATATATATATATATATATGTACTTACTATTAAATACCTCTTGCATGTTAATGTTTCCTACACCCATGAAAGTGCCTAGTTTTACAACTACTTAATACGTTCGTAATTTGGTCGCTCACATATATATTTGGTCGAGAGCGTGCATTGCATTTTATGAGTTTCGAACTCAAGAGCAATACAAGACTATGGATATATTTCATCCATATACTATCATATATAAGTGTTATATGGTGAGCGGTCACAGTTCGTAACGTACGATACTTCGATGAAATTAGTTCACTTGAAGCAAACAAATAAACCGTACTATGAGATTGAGTATTTAATTTGATTGATTATGATAAAGATCGTATTGTGTTAAATGTAACGCTAGACCAAACTACAAGATAGATCTAAGAGCTCGATCGTGGAAATGCCAGTTTGATCAGTTTATGTAAAGTACAAAATATTTCATAACCTTAAATGTTAAGGACGATCAAGTGCACTTTTAAAAGAGTTCATTATGAAGTTGTAGTAAGGGAATTCTTTTGAATGGTTCGATCATTTAGAAAGAAAAACGAATGCACAAGTGTAGATGTGATTTAAGGTATAGTAGGATAAGTCATTTCTGCTTCAAAAAGAAACATCAAAAACGATAATTGTAATAATAATAATAATTGATACTTTACCTTAGAGTAAGAAATAAGATTTCTATTTTGAAATATATTTTTATATAGAAAATTGTTTTCTTTGAGATTTATTTCTTTGAGTTCAAAACATTTGACCAAAGAACTCTCCCTTTTAAGCTAGTCTTAGTATATGAAATAAATAATCAACGTTAAGTGAATAATGGACCTCCAAATTTAGTATGCTATTTTAGTAATGGCGAAAATAGTGTGAGCATGCCATATAACACTTATTGATTGCATTAAGTTACAAAAATTGTTTTCATAGAACATATCGAATGTTATTTATGAAATAATGACTATTTTTCGGTGTTAACTGAAAAATAGACATAGTTATATTTCAATGTGAATATTATGAATATTCGTTATGAAAGAAAACTATAATGTGGTATTTGTTTTCATGAAAAAATGATGCATTGGAAAACATCGAAGTATCTAAAATTATTTGCAATTATTTTGGAATTATAGACTAAGCTGTAGTGTAACAACCCGGATTTAGAGTTTACCTTTCAATATTAAATTATAATGTTAATTATGATTTAATATTGTAATTGAATAAAAATTGGTGAAAGTAAATGAATTTGGGAAATAATTGTTGAAAATAAAGCATAAAGCTTTATTTTAATGGTTTGGGTGATAATAAATGTGAGAATAATTTTATTTGAGTGAAAGTGCAATAATTTTGTTAATTATTGCTTTGTGGCTTCTTTTAATAATTTTTAAAAGAAGTATTCTTTTTTAATAAGTATTTGATGAAATTAAAAGAGAAAATGTGACTAAAAATAAGTTTTGGGTGTAAATGATATTTGCAACTGAACTAGAACATTATTATTAGTATGAAAATGTAATTTGTTGAATTTTAAAAGTGATAAACATGTTATATTACAATTAAATGGATATAAAGTGCAATTTGTTTAAAATAAAAGAAATTGAGAATAAAAGTGTTTAAAAAGTGTAAATTATCATTTTAAATGATAGAAAATTTAAAATTTAATGAGTTCATGAATTTACACTAATTATTTGGTTCATAAGTATGTAGAAAATGGAATTTGTAAATATATATGTACACAAGTGTGTACATAAGAGATTAAAACATGGTTTAATTTTCACTTAGGCTAATTAAATTTCTCTAATTGGTTAATTTAGGCCCAAAGCCTGTTTAGTGCGTTTGAGAAATGAGAAACTTTTGACTGTACGTTCATTACAGCATCTTCTTCCTCAAACACCAGAGAAACAAAATTGGCAGCCAGTAATTAACAAATCTCCACAAACATTCACCAAACTTCAATTTTATTCAACAAAATTAAGTCTTTTTGCAAGATTAAGAGCTAGAGAAGGTATACAACTCTGAATATTATTGGTTTCATCACTAAACTCTTTTACAGTAATTTTTTTCTTCTTATTTTCACTGTTGTTTCTCCTTGCATGTCTCTCTTATAGTTTTAGCAGGTGTTTCTAGCCCCAATTCGAGCTAAAAGTTGCTGCCTTGCTTGGAAATCTTTTGGTATTTCAGTAAGTAGCAAAAGGTGAGAACAATATCTCACAAATACTAGCTAAATCGTCTGAAAAATTGCTTGAATCTGCTGCTTTTATAAGAGTTTATTCGCTGTATACACAATTTTCGTTTCTGGCCTGAAGTGCCAACTTTGGCTGCCATAACTTTCATCTCCGGCAACGAAATACTGCCGGATCTTTTTTTAGTCAAGTTTATATGTTGAACTTTGTTTCTGCAAAATTTGGTTGAGAAATATTGTCATTTGAGTGTTCAAAACTTTGCTGCAAAATCAACTCAATCACAGATTTTTGCCTGTAGTTGTTTTTTGTGTTGCTGCAAACATGGCCTGAGTCCATGTTTGAGACAACATAACTCATTCATTTCTTACTGGAATTCAATGATTTTTTTTTTGAAAGATGAAGTTTTCTAGTATATGCACACAAATTTTCAGCCTGGAAATTGAACCCAAGATGGTTTCAGGCCTGTACATTTTGGTTTTTGAACTGTTGCAAACATGGCCTGAGTCCATGTTTGAGACAGCATAAATCATTCGTTTCAAATTGGATTTGAGTGATTCTATTAGCAAATTGAAGTAGCAGTGTTGAGTTACATTCCTGCAAATTTTCATGACAATCTGGATTCGTTTGCTATTTCGAAAATGCTGTCGAACTTGTACTCGCAGCTTGCTGTAATTCGGTGTTTAAAACCTTGTTTTGGTCCAACTTTGAAACGACACAGATTCTTCGTTTCAAATCGGATTTGGGTGATTCTTTTTGTTGATTGAAGTAGGAGTGTTGAATTACATTCCTGCAAATTTTCATGACAATCTGGTTTAGTTTGCTATTTCGAAAATGCTGTCGAACTTGTACTCGCAGCTTGCTGTAATTCAGTGTTTAAAACCTTGTTTTGGTCCAAATTTGAAACGATGTAGATTCTTCATTTCAAATCAGATTTGAATGATTTTTTTTGAAAATTGAAGTAGGAATGTTGAACTACATTCTTGCAAAATTTCATGTCATTTTGACACAGTTAACTTAATCGAATCTGCTGTCGAATATTGAGTCGCAGCTTGTTTTAAACGGATAATACTTGGTGTAATTTCCGTTATTTCAATGTTTTCTTGATATTTCTTTCTGGATTTCATACACAAGTATTATAATGTGTTTTACAAATGTTTTTCAAATAAATGGGTTTTTGAAATTATTATTATATATTATATTTTATATAAAAATTATATACTCTATAATAAGAGAATTTCAAAGGCAATTTCTAAAGCGGTTTCGAAACGTTCCTAAAACTCGTTTTCTTCAACTTAATTTCTATATAAAACACGCAATTTTGCACTTAATTCCTAAAATGAAGAGGGAGGAGAATTAAATGATTAGATAAAACGCTAGCTATGAACACGTGCGTTTATCTTTTCAGTTAATTCCCAATCTATTTGTTTGATCGTTTTGACCTTCGGGTCTGGTTTACCGATGATATAAGGTAAACTTTATACTGCTTTGAGTGTGGAATCGACTAAAGGTTAGTAAACCATTTAGTGCGAACGTGTGGTATGACACATTGCCAGTTAGTGGTGTCCAGTACTGGGCCTCCAGACCTTCGCCACTACGGTTTGTTGCCTTCGAGTTTGTGCCTTCGGGTTTATTGCCTTCGGGTTTGTGCCTTCGGGTTTGTTGCCTTCGAGTTTGTTGCCCTATAGTATCGCTTTTAGAGTTGGTCCTTCATCATCGCTCGAGAGATACTTGGGTTTGTCGCCTTCGGGCTTGTGGATCCTTGTTTATACAGTACTGAGCACGTGCATCCTTTGTTTCTTTTATATTTATATTTCCCTAGAGTATCGCCTTTCGGGGTAGGTCCTTTGAACCACATGACATATAGCGATTACCTTGTGAAAACTTGTGTTACCTTTATTGGTATTTTTTATTTGCCTTTTTGGCTTGATTTGGGATATTTATATCCTTTGTTTATTTGAGTTTCCGATGATATGAGGCTTGTTATGATTCATCTTTTGTTAAATGATCGAGTTATCTCTTTTAGAGATATTTGTGGTACTTTATGACCTTGCATGTTCATTATCATTTAGCTTATCTAACTGATTGTTTTAGCTAGACTGACCCGTGTATTTTATACTCGGGTCAGACCGAGGTGTTTCAAGTTAGGTACATTTGGACTTAGCCTATTCTGCTTCCGCATGGACTATTCTGCTAGCTCTTTTTGTTATAGCTTTTTGTGTAGTCCTTTTTGGTTGTAACTCTGTTATGTATATTCTTTTGACTCGCCTGTATATTGTGGTTGCTACACCACTTGACATGTATCATTTTGTATACTCTGTGATGTATCTGTATATGCGTATATGTATATGATGATCTACTGTTATGTGATGTGTTTTACATTTGAGTTGTTATATTTTGTTCTGTTAGATCTTGTAGCCATTATACTTTTGTATTAAATATCTATTGGATATGTCGATCCACATGAAAAAAAATATGCTACATTTATCGATGCATTCAGTAGATAGTTAAGACAAGGCTATAGATGGTCGCTCCTATCCAGCTCTATTCTCCGATTAGCAGACGGTATTATCTTTTAATACTCTTTGATAATGTGGGTCTCGGAGTGGGGCGTCACATGTAGTTTCGAGAAATAATTTTTATTATATGATTATGAATCACGTGATACTGGTAATTATATCTCAAATAATTAAGGACCATGCACCCATTTAGTGGGAGCATCATAAGAGTTGATGAATCTTCGATTAATACATATAGATGTATACAATCGTAAGTTTATTATTACCAAAATGGTTCCATGTACTTCATCATATTCACCAATTAATTATCATATACATGGACATTGTTATCCTGCATTTTGGTCAAAGCCGGAATACCAAACAAATTGACAAGAAAGGATGGATATCAGGATTGGGGTTCACTTGGAAACAAGGCTGCAATGGATATCGTCAAAATTTGGCCGAGCTCCGATCAGGACGGAATCGATTGGAGATGATGATGAGGACTAGGAGAGGCTACGTTTCAAGTTTCAAGTTAATCGGAGTTTGTACGGAGGAGATACGATCGATACAAGGTAGGAAGAAGGTACTGTTCGAACCCATCATTTCCATACCCACACCTCACTTCGAATCCATCACATTCGACTCCAACAAATTCGACTCCATCTGCCTCGTACCCATCAGAGCGGACCCTATGGAACAAGCTTTAGTTCGAATCCGTAGGTGTCACTATACTTCGAATTGGTCCTGAGCCTCGCTTCGAATCCATCAGGACTAGGCCATGGTTCGTATCCATCTAACGCAAGCCTCTGCGTCGAATCGATTAGAACGGATCACACTTCGAATCCATCGAAGCCAGTACTTACTTTGAATCCATCGAGGAGAGATCCTTCGAATCGATATAAGTTGTAGAAGCTTCGACTCCATTTGGAAACTATTTTCGAATCCACTAAGTCCAGGCAGCGAAAATGATGGAGTCGACCCAGTAAAACCCGGAGGAAAAGCTGGATCAACCCAAGAAGTGCACGCGCCACATCACCGTTTGCACGCACCAACCATCGAGTCGACCCTATCGATTCGAAGGGGTCGATTCGAACCACTTATGTTCACCGGAAACATAACCTTGAATCGATCATAACCCAAGATCTATAAGTCCAAATGTTATGAAATTTTCACAGTCGCTTACTGGCAACCTAAGGAATGTTCATGCCAAATTTCATCTCAATCGGAGCAAAACTTGATCGATTCGAAGAAAGGGTCGAATCGATCCCAAAGTGGGCCCGGATTTCCAGAAAGCGGGCATGTGGGCCCCCTGACGTACTGGAACTGGTCTTCCTTCAATTTAGGCGAAATACCAGCCTCCTACACCTATAAATAGGGCCCCTGGTCATTCAGAAAAGGGGTCGGACAATTTTGAGAGCTAAAGAGCGCCCAGATTCTGCCAGATTTACTCTAGATCACCACCGCTTCCTTGGATTCAGATTTAGCTCATAAAATCTGTTGTACTACGCGATAAGAAATTGTAATCTTCAAGCATCGAGCAATAAAAAGATAAAAACCTTGAAGTGGACGTAGGCTGGAGATAGCCGAACCACTATAAATTGTGTGTCACTGTTCATTATTTCTGGATTATTGTTTGTTGCTTGCTTAGATCTGATATTTGTGTTTGAATATTGCTGATTTGTATTCATACGCTGGTGCTTTCACTACACTTGGGGTTTGTGACCATTTTTGGCGCAAACACTTTGGTGCTTTCACTGAGAAGAACTAGCACCCGCTACACCAGATTCAAAGTTTAGATTCGAAAGTTTGAAGGATTCAGATTGACTCTACAATGACTCGACAAACAAGTAGGAGACAAAGAGCTGAGAGAAGCCAACAAGGAGGAAGTCAAGAGGCATCCTTCGGAGCTGGAGAAGGGCAAGCTCCGATTTACATTACCAGAGATGAAATGGAAGCTATGGCAAATTCATTACATGAGAGGTTGTTGAAGAGTCAACAGGATATGATGCAGACTTTCTTCGAGCAGATGAGAGCTGCAGGAACACAGAACCTTGGACCAACTATAGCGACTGCAAATGTGGAACAAGGAACTAGGGTTGCGGAACCCAATGGAGGACAGAATACAGAACCGGAAGGCAATCAACAAGGACTTGGAGGCAGGCCCGTAGGATCCAACGCAGAAGGACCTTTGGAAGGAGTTCAGCAGGCTAGAGCCAATGCTGCGGCTAATGAGCCACATGAAGAATATGTGCCGGAGTTCCCTCGGGAGCATGGGGGGCAACCCCTAACAGGTAACTCTGGATTAGTGGAAATCATCAGGAAGACTATGCGTGGAGGTTTGACCAACCGAGATTTGGAAGGAGTGAACAAGAGTCCGTTCGCTCGGGAAATCAGGATAGCTCAAAATCCACCTAAGTTCAAGTTACCTAGCGTGGAAGCATATAATGGCAAGGCTGATCCAACTGATCATTTGATGAGATACACTAGACACATGGAAGTGCTGGGGGCATCAGATGAAGTAATGGCTCGATGTTTTCCTTTATATTTAACGGACATAGCTGCAATGTGGTTTAGGCAGTTGGAAGAAGGAACTATCAGGACTTGGAGGGAATTGGTGGATAAGTTTTTGGGACAGTTTCAGGTTCATATCAAGAGGCCGAAGAACATGATGATGCTGACATCGGTGAAACAAAGGACGGATGAATCACTTAGGGATTTTCTAACTCGATTCAATGCGGCAGTTGCTTCGGTGGATCGGCCGGATCCATCAATGGTTTTGATGGCAGCAGTGTCGGGAGTCAGAGAGGATTCAGATTTCAAGGTATCTTTAGTACGAGACCCACCACTGGATCTTGGGGAATTCTTTCATGAAGCTGAAAGGTTCCTTCGGCAAGAAGATGCATGTATGGACTTAAAGCTAAAGGAAGTGAATGTGACCACGGGTGGAGGACCATCCGACGGAAGCTCGGATAAAGATAAGGGAAAAAGGAAGCTGGACGAAAATTCTGAAAAAGCTAGGAAGCGATGGAAGGATCCAAAGTTTTCCACATACGCAGAATTGAATGAGACGCTGGAGCGGATTTACTTGGAAACTCGGAATCGCCTTCCTTACCGAAGGCCGGCTAGAAGAGAACCATCCGAACGGGAAAGGGCATCAGGAAGGCACTGTGTCTTCCACGATCTGGACGGGCATGATACCAACAGCTGCAGGCACTTAAAGGACATAATTGAGGAGCATGTGAGAAGCGGGCAATTAAGGCAGTATGTTGGGGCTCGGAATGCAGCGGTGGAGCAGGAACAACCACCGCCCACCTCAAGCCATGATGGCATGAGGCCAAGGAATGATGGTCGATTGATTATCAATTGACCAGGATAATATGAAATAAGTAACAAACCATTGGCGAGCAACCAAGTCATTTACACATGTATGGGGACGGAGATAGCCCCTAGGCATGCTTTGAATGATGATAAACCGCAAAGCCATGGTTTGCGAAATCTATCTTTTTTTTTTTAGATTAGACACTTGGTTTTCTTGTTTGGTTTTTGGGGTTTGGATTGAACTCCTGATTTTGCTTGTTTTTCTAGTTTTTGCATTCATTCGGATGATTGTTCTCCGTTTTGGATGATGATTTTGATTTCTGGTATGGATTTCTGGCTTTCCGATTTGATTTGGATTTTGGATTGGATTCTGATTAGATTCTTTTTGGTTTTTGATAAACGATCGTCAGGTGTGGATTACACCTGGCAAGGGGTGAGTCCTTTTGCTCGAACGCGGTAAATTGACTCATTTAGGTCGTCGAGTATGGACTATGCTCGGCAAGGGTCCGGAGTGACCAGGATTCAGCCTAGGACTTAGGCCCCCTATTATCGATTATTGTTTCAGGTCGTCGAGTATGGACTATGCTCGACAAGGGTCCGGAGAGACCAGGATTCGGCCTAGGACTTAGGCCTTGTATTATCAATTATCATTTTCAGGTCATTGAGTATGGACTATGCTCAACAAGGGTCCGGAGTGACCAGGATTCGGCTTAGGACTTAAGCCATGGCATTACTTATGTCCAGGGACACTGGACCATGGTCGTCAGGTGTGGATTGCGCTTGGCAAGAACCCGGAGAGGTTAGCTCAACGTCCAGGGACACTGGACCACGGTCGTCAGGTGTGGATTGCGCTTGGCAAGAACCCGGAGAGGTTAGCTTAACGTCCAGGGACACTGGACCACGGTCGTCAGGTGTGGATTGCGCTTGGCAAGAGCCCAGAGAGGTTATGGATTTGGATATCGACCCGGAGAGGTCCTGGATTCGGTTATTGGCTATTGGATAAGGATGGATTAGGATTCGGTCGTCAGGTTCAAATGGATATGGATTTGTCTAAGGCTTTGGTTATTGGGTTTGGAGTTGGGCATCGACTCTGAGCAGTCAAGGATGATGCACTTGGATGATGTGGCTATGGACTTTGGATATCGGATACGGAACTATTCAAAACACGCTTTCTTATCACAAGGCATGTTTTGGGGGGCAAATGTTATCCCGCATTTTGGTCAAAGCCGAAATACCAAACAAATCGACAAGAAAGGATGGATATCAGGATTGGGGTTCACCTGGAAACAAGGCTGCAATGGATATCGTCAAAATTTGGCCGAGCTCCGATCAGGATGGAATCGATTGGAGATGATGACGACGACTAGGAGAGGCTACGTTTCAAGTTTCAGGTTAATCGGAGTTTGTACGGAGGAGATACGATCGATACAAGGTAGGAAGAAGGTACTGTTCGAATCCATCATTTCCATACCCACACCTCACTTCGAATCCATCACATTCGACCCCAACAAATTCGACTCCATCTGCCTCATACCCATCAGAGCGGACCCTATGGAACAAGCTTTAGTTCGAATCCATAGGTGTCACTATACTTCGAATTGGTCCTGAGCCTCGCTTCGAATCCATCAGGATGAGGCCATGGTTCATATCCATCTAACGCAAGCCTCTGCCTCGAATCGATTAGAACGGATCACACTTCGAATCCATCGAAGCCAGTACTTACTTCGAATCCATCGAGGAGAGATCCTTCGAATCAATATAAGTTGTAGAAGCTTCGACTCCATTTGGAAACTATTTTCGAATCCACTAAGTCCAGGCAGCGAAAATGATGGAGTCGACCCAGTAAAACCCGGAGGAAAAGCTGGATCAACCCAAGAAGTGCGCGCGCCACATCACCGTTTGCACGCACCAACCATCGAGTCGACCCTATCGATTCGAAGGGGTCGATTCGAACCACTTATGTTCACCGGAAACGTAACCTTGAATCGATCATAACCCAAGATCTATAACTCCAAATGCTATGAAATTTTCACAGTAGCTTACTGGCAACCTAAGGAATGTTCATGCCAAATTTCATCTCAATCGGAGCAAAACTTGATCGATTCGAAGCAAGGGTCGAATCGATCCCAAAGTGGGCCCGGATTTCCAGAAAGCGGGCATGTGGGCCCCCTGACGTACTGGAACTGGTCTTCCTTCAATTTAGGCGAAATACCAGCCTCCTACACCTATAAATAGGGCCCCTGGTCATTCAGAAAAGGGGTCGGACAATTTTGAGAGCTAAAGAGCGCCCAGATTCTGCCAGATTTACTCCAGATCACCACCGCTTCCTTGGATTCAGATTTAGCTCATAAAATCTGTTGTACTACGCGATAAGAAATTGTAATCTTCAAGCATCGAGCAATAAAAAGATAAAAACCTTGAAGTGGACGTAGGCCGGAGATAGCCGAACCACTATAAATTGTGTGTCACTGTTCATTATTTCTGGATTATTGTTTGTTGCTTGCTTAGATCTGATATTTGTGTTTGAATATTGCTGATTTGTATTCATACGCTGGTGCTTTCACTACACTTGGGGTTTGTGACCATTTTTGGCGCAAACAGACATGTGTATATGATACACATGTAAGTCTATGAAAAGCTCACATAATATAAAACAGAAGTAAATAATATCACATACGGTAGAAATGATTCGATTTGATCGAACATGTAAATATATGAGAAAGAGTTCCAATTGTGCCTAAAATGAATAAAGATCCAGTCTGAAGAGTCATCCTCCTTATAATACATAATGATGTGTTGATAAGGATTAATCAAACTTTATTGGACAAAGGGGATTAAATAATGAGTGAAGTTGAGTTTAATTCTATCTATAAGGTGTATACTTAAAACTAGTGCACAAGGTTAAGATTAATATCATCTAAAGAATAGTTTACAAAATCATACAAGATAAAGGTTTATAGGGAACCCCATCATGTCCTAGGCCAAGGAGTTGGTGGCTTGTGCGAATCAAAAAACTGCACATAATAATTGTATGTAAGGGATCTTATATGAGTCGTCTCAAGAGAATTTTGGGAACGATGGTTATTAGATGATTAATTTATGCTATGAACATAAATATATTGTGAACTAATGAAAAATTATTTTTATGTATGGAAATTCATAAAATGTTTATGAATGTCCGCTCTATTGCATTGAGGAACAATTGTTGTTTCAAGAAATACCAACTTCATAGCGAAGGAATTTCTTTAAGAAATTATTAGTATATATAAAATAAATTTGGATACAATCCAAGGATAAAACTGATTACAAGGGATGAAATGAAATTGATCGAACCTAAATTAACACAACACATTAGAATGTCTAATGAGTATTCTTATATATTAAAGAGAAACTGTAAGTTTCTTATCAATGTCAAGAATAAATAATCCCAGTTTGTTTAATTAAACTATTGAGAGTATTGAATCTATGGTATGGTACGATGTGCACATCCGAAATAGATTCCAAGTATATTATCAAAATATGATTTTAATAGTCGTACCCGAAGGAATATGATCCATTGGCCGCAAATGTGTCTTTAAGAGAAAGAAAAATGCAGTTGTAATATAGAGAGCCACATTGATAAGAATAACATCATTAATTCAATTACTGAAATTAGTGTAACAGATTCACCATTCAATATACTCGAGTTGGTTCGGATTTTACTCACAAAATTATCGAATAATATGACTTTGTGTATTGGTACATATGTGTTGAAACAGAAAATTCTAAATAATGATTTAGAGGAAACCATTTACACATAATAATTAAAGTGTCTCGAAGTCAGTGGAAGTGATATTGAGTTTGTGAGTTTTTGGATAAATAACGAGAACAGATACCAAAGTATCACTCTGAAAAGCATCAACATTGAACAAGTGTTTTGATGGAAATATAAAATAGTTTGATCATTAATCAAAATGAATAGGAAGCATGTGTTCATAAGAAGGAGCGTTAAAAGGCACATTGATATTTCTAAACTATAAGTAAACAACACGTTGCTGATTTTTAACGATGTACTTATGTTAAAATTAGTCTTAGTAGTTTTAATACTCGGCGTTGGATTTATAAATAATGTCTTTTATAGTAAGTATAAAAGATATTGTGAATGTCCCAAACGATATGCAAGTACACCTTATTAGAATTTTTAATACAGAACATGTAAGATGGATTCCTTTTGTATTGGAAAAAGGAATTATCATAAATGTTATGTTGTCTACGATATTATGATTTGTTTATGTATTTGATACATAAAGCAAATATCAAATCCAAATTGATATCAATAAATGGTTGTTTGAAGAGTTCTCATGTATTTATGATATGTTATAGATTTGTTTACTGAAATAACAAACTCCTTATGAAGGTGTGTTCGGACTTAAACTTTCATAAGTGATATTGAGTATAATATGTCAATAATAAATTCATTTAAGTTGGAAATGTTCCAAATGAAAAGCTATGACGGATTAAATGAAAAAGACTAAGTACATCACCTTGAATAGCACTGCAATAAAAGCAATGTATATAAATTTATGTGCATAAATATAACTGAGCGGAGGGTGATTCCAAATGTTGGGAATCCTATAACATTATTATATGATAACAGTGTCACGACATGGTTTATAACAGAATTTAGAGCTCACTAGAAATCAAGAGACATACTCCAAATTATTCCACGTGATAAAGGTAGTTGATCAGCATCAGAGAGAGTTGATTGACCGAGTAGAAAATTGAAACGTAATAGCATACCCGCTCACTAAGGGACTGACCCAATTGGATTTGAGAAAACTGATTGGAGAAGTTGGAATAAGATTCCATAATTGACCCAAATACAAATGGGAGATTGATAGAGTTAGAGGTATTCCCTGGGGCAATTATGTAATTTGTTAAATATATCTAACTCGATAACCAATCTTGTTCGAAATAAAAGGTGTTTTTAATTCTATTATATATCTGATATAATGTGTTATAGATTAATTAATTTGATTAGAAGTATATTTAATAGAAAATCCATAAATGTTTTGTGATAATAGCTACAAAGTGTTGTAACCGCGAGTAATTTATCACAATGAAAATAAATATAACATTTTAAATATTTCTAGTCAAGATGTATCGAGACCGGATATCGATATATCCGTTGAAACTAGAGTATGTAACACTCTCAAATGTTGGACAGTGTATTACTCATGGCTGCTTGGGGCACCAAGGGGTTACGTACTAATAGTTATTGGATAACTATGGAATGACTCACTCAATAATTATCTAGGTCAAGAAAAAATATCGATGTCACTAATTTACACGGTTCTATCAACTTGATAATACTGTTGATCTTCAATGTGGAAGTTCCAATTTGATTATAGTTAAATCCTAGCATAGCGCCCATCGAACGACTATAGTTTGGTTGGGTGGAAGTATTGAAAGTGACACACTATTCAAGAGAGGATTCTTCTCCTCGGTTATATGAGGTTAGTATCACAATCAGCTGAAATCAACTCAAAGTCAAAGTCTCTAGCCAGAGCATTTCAGGTAATAATAAATGTTATTATTGAACCAAGGATTTTGTATATGGACTATAAAGTTGAATATAGGCGATATTGGAATTTTGACCATTACCAAATTCCATAAGTCCAAACTGATATAGTTTGGACAAAAAAATTGGTGTAGATAATTATCACTAAAAGCTACCGGTTAAGTGTTTATGAAATTTGATTTTACCAAAAAGACTTGTAAGCGATGAATTCAACCAAACTATCACACCACTAGCTAAGGTAACGTCTGAACATTGATATTTGAATTGTTCCATATTAATTGTCGACTGAATTCACACCTCTGAGTCGTACAACCGCATTTGTGATTTCTCCGAAAACCACACGATTTGATTAATTTGTAAAATATTGTAAATTGATTAAAGTAATTCATAATTATGAAATATTAATTATTATTAATTTATTTGTTGTTTCAGATGTTGTTGGTAATTATTTAAATGCATGTATAAAAGTTATATTTGCATATATCGGTATAATTTTAGACATGGTTTAAATAATAAAATAACCACATAAAAGATTTTCTTCTTTTATTTGGAAAATTTGCACATTAAGAATGTGCTTAGACAAACCACATAATGGTGAGAGGAGGAAATCAATTAATCGAACTGATTGAATATTAAAAAGGAATTTAACAAGGAAGTTTTGATAAGAGAATGAGAAAGGTTCTTTTAATTCTATCAAAAAAAATCTCCTCATTTTGATTTCTTTAAAAACATAACGTAACTTTTCCTTCCCCTTCTCTATCATTTATTCATGGTCGAAACTTCTTCCAAAAAATACATCAAAACAAATTCAAATCAACATCAAATTAAATTAAAGAAAGGTGGTTCATCCTTCTCTTGCAAGGTGAGATGCTGATTTATTGGAAATCTAAGGAAAAGTCACAAATCAAGGTGTGTTGAAGGGCAAGGTTTATCAGGTAAGTTTATAATTCATTCATGATATTTAAAATAATTTTTTACATATATGTAAATTGTAGCCACTTATTAAAATCAATTTTAAAATTATTCTATGATTGTGATTGACTGTAAATTCTATTTGTATATGGTTTGATGTTGATGATTTAATTGGATGTGAAATAATTTATTAACCTGGAATTGATTTGTTAAATCCTTTTGCAGTTGCTTAATAATTTGCCTAACCAAATAATTTATGTTTTGTTTCATTTAAGATCTGAAACATATCCTCCTTTTTGTTTTCCTGTTGTATGTTGTTGTACATCTTCTTTGTTTTAATAAATTACTCTTGTTGTTACACTCATTCTTTTTTATCATGGATCAAATTTTGATAGATTGAATTATAAAATTATGTGTATATATAAAACATGTGTGTCTGTATGTGTATATATATAAATTAATCAATTCTTCTTCATACCTTGAAATTGTAAACCTATATTAAACTAAATTTCAATTGATTAAATTTTATTCTAATCAATTCAGTTTTATGTTTCAAAATTAAATTTTAGTTCATTACATATGTTTATACCTAAATAAAAACTTATGTTTCAGATCCAATTATATCATTAGGTTAATAAATTAATTAGGTTTGAAATCTCATATGGTATTAAATTAATTGTTTAATCGGTGATGGCAAAAGGGGTAAAGTAGAATTACACTTGATTATTTCCTTTTTCACATAGATTTAATCAGATTTATTTGCAACATAAATTACTTTTCCATCTTCAATCTTCTAATTTACTCTTACATTGGTTGTCTCTTTATATGAATTATTTTCAAACCATTTATTTATGTAAATGTAAAATATAAGTGGCAACAAGATTACATATATGTGTGTATATATATATGTCTAAACTATATATATGTGGTACCGTCAATATGTGTATAAACATATACATATATTGTAGTATACTCAAACATATGTATATACTTAGGCATTTATATTCCCGATATGCGTACGAGAATGTAACATGTATATGTAAGCGCGCGCGTGCACACACACAATAGACATGAATCCCAATATCTAGATGTACATATATACACACACACACATGTTTATATTAGTTCATTTACGTTGTCATATATTTTAATGTATGTTAATGCATTCTTAAAAACATTTAATTGAAATGTTAACTTATTTATTTAACAAGTTATCAATCTAATAAAAGAGAGAAATGAAAGGTTTCTCTTTCTCCAATTAATGTTGTTTATTCCCTTAATTAATTGCACAAGTACTAAGAAGAAAACAAAAGGTTTCCTTCTTAAAATTAATTTCAGTTGGTAACTGCTATATACATGGGTGTATTTGATACACTCATTTATTTAATTTTATATCAAATTCAAAATTCTTTCAAACTAATCAAATAAAATAAAGGATTTTATTTAAAACACCTTTTAGAATGGATCTAACATCTCTTTAGACTTCATAGGCCCAATAAATCCAAAAAGGAAATTTTTTGAAATTTACTCTTTAACTCCACCGCGGTCTGGCCCAGTTCTAACATATACTAAAAATCAAATACCTTTAATTTGAACAAGATTGGTTATCAAGTTAGATGTATGTAACAATGACATAATTGCCCATAGGGTATACCCCTAACTCTATCAACCTTCCACTTTCATTTGGGGTCAATTATAGAATCTCATTTCCATATCTTCGATTGGTTTTTCGCAAAACTGATCTGGTTAGTCCCTTAGCGGATAGATCTGATATATTGTCTTTACTATCTATTATGCCAATCAACTATCTTCGAAATTGATGAACTACCTTTATCATGTGGAACTTTTTAAAGTATGTTTCTTGACTTCTATGAGCTTTAGGTTCTTCCATGATATGTATCTAGACATTGTTATCATATAGCAATGACATGGGATTCTCAACATTTTGAATCACTCCTAGCTCGGTCATAAATTTATGTACTTATACACACATACCCTCACAATTTTTCTATCGCGGCGTTACTCATGGCGATATTCTTAGCCTTTTGGTCAAATCATCCACTACTTATTATTTGGAACATTTCCAACTTAATGTTCTTAACTTAAGACTGAACATGATTTAGGATTGACGTACTATGCTCGATATCATTTATGAAGTTCGAGTTCGAGTACTCCGTCATAAGGAGTTCGTTGTTTCTATAACTATTCTCCAGTATTTCATAAATACTCGAGAACACTCTAAACTACTATATAATGATCTTAATTTGGATTTGATGCCCACTCAATGTACCAATACATACATGAAATGTGATATAGTAGACTACATGATATATATTAAGTCTTTTTGCCAATACATATGGAATCCATCTCATATCTCCACATTAAACATTTTAATATGTTTATATATCGTATGGGACCATCCAAACATCTTTTCATACGGATTATAGAAGATTTCATTTTCAAATCCAATATTAAGAATTAAATAACCAAACTAAAATGATTCTAACACGAGTACATCATCAACAATCATAAGTTTATTTTTTTACTTAGAGTTTTAGAAATATTTTAGTACCTTTACAGTTCTTTCTTATAGACACACATGCTTCTTTTGCATTTTGATCGAAAATCGGACTATTTGATATTTTTCCCAAAATACTTGTCAACTCTGATGTTTATCGAACGATCCTTTCATATTAGTTCATGGATCATATCCGGAACTCACAAACTCAATATTGTTCCCATTTACTTCGAGACATTTTGGTTGTTATGTGCAAACAGTATATTCTAAATCATTATTTAGAATTTCTATTTCAATATATATGTACCAAAATACAAAATCATAATATGCAATAATTTTGCGAGTAAAATTCAAATTTACTATGGCATACTAAGTGATGAATTTGTTACGTTAATTTCAGCAATTAAAATTCACATTGTATACTTATCAACATTTCTTACTATATTCCAACCGCAATCAGTGTCTTCTCGAAGAAAAATTTCCGACCAATGGATCATATCCCTTCGGGTACAACTATCAATATCATATTTTGATATTATACTTGGAATCTATTCCAGAATTTCGCATCATGCCATATAGCAGAGTCAATACTCTTAGTGGCTTATTGAAAGTTGAGGATATTGTATTTTCTCGACATTGATAAGAAACTCACAATTTCTCTTTAATGTGCGAGAATTCTTGTTAGACATTCTAATGTGTTGTGTCCGTTTGGGCTTGGCTAATTTCATTTCATCCTTCGTAATAAGTTTTGTCTTTGGATCGTATCCAAGTCCATTTTACTACTAATAATTTATAAAAGAAATTCCTTCATCACAAAGTTGTCATTTCTTGAAACAATAATTGTTTCTCAATGCAATGGAATGGGTATTCGTAAACATTTTATAAATTACTCATGTAAAAAATTAACTTAATTTTGAGTTTACAATAATTATGTTCATAACATAAGTTGATCCATCAATATTGGTTGGTTCTAAAATCCTTTTGGCGGTTTGCACAAGATCCTTCATGAATAAGTATTACGTGCAGCCTCTCGACTCACACAACCTGCCAACTCCTTGACCTAGCATATACAGGGGTTTGTTATCAACTCTTATCTTGCATGATCTTGTAACTATGACTTAGATGAAATTAATTTTAACCTTTTGTACTATTCTTAAGTGCATGACCTTTTACAAAGAATTTAATTCAACTTCACTCATTATTAATTGTACTTTATCAACAAAGTTCGATTATACCTTATCGATATATCATTATATATTAGAGAGGAATTAATTTTGAGATTGAATATATGTTTATCTTTAGGTACATTTGGAACTCCTTTACAAATAGTATACTCACTTATTTGATCAAATCGAATCCTTAATTTCTTTTTGAATGTTATGCTATTTACTTTTGTTTAATATTCTATGAGCTTACCATAGACATATTACATGTGTATCAAATACACTTGTTCATGTCTATGATAATTCATTGGTGAATTTAATGAAGTATGAGGAACCGCTTTGGCTTCATTAGACTTACGATTGCATACATACATACATACATACATACACACATATATATAAATCTAAAGAGTTTACCTACTCTTATGTCACTTCCACTAAATGGATGGCTTGCCCTTAATCATTTGAGACATTATTCACATGTACCATTTGATTTATAATCATATAATCGAAGAATTATTTCTTAAATTATGACTTAGTCCATTATTCAAAATAACAATAAAAATTTCATCTACTTCTGTATTTTTTAACGCATTACTTTTTTTATGAAAATAAATATTTTATTATAGTTTTATATTACAATGAATATTCATTATATTCATTTGAAATTAAACTATGTCTATTGTCAATCAATATTGAAAATAGTAATTATTTCATAACTAATGTTTGTTATATTTACGAAAACATTTTTTGTAAATGTTTAAACCAAAAAGTGGCACAACACCGAAGAAATTAAGTAGAGAATGAAAATGAAGAAATGTAAATGAAAAATGAGTAAAAAAAGACACCAAACATTTATAGCGGTTCGGCCAACTATTGCTTATGTCCACTTGAGATTTCTATTGATTATATTGTTGTTTTGCAAGTACAGTTCTTATGGATCGGCACCACTCTACGGTGATTACAAGAAATGTATAATAATTGCAAGGAAGTAAAAGGATCACTGAAAATGAGCCCCTAGCCTCCTATTTATAGTTGTAGGTCATCGAGAAATGCTTAAACACGATCTCCACCACATTCCCCACTATCTGGCAGTGGTTATCCTTAAGAAGATATGGACAGATTAGCAAAAGTAATGGATCGGTACCGATCTGTAAGATCTTCTTATGGATCAGTTTCGATGCTTTGTGATGTGGTGACTCGGTGTTAGATTCGTGATTCCATCTTGTTTGCATTGTTATAAATTTGTTTCTGGAGTGATAAGATTGATCGGTGGAGGAATGGTGTTGCTGGTTTGAAGTGCTCGATGAGATCGATAGAGAACTGCATGTGATCGATCCAATGGGACTTGAAATAGGTTTACCGGCATCAATACTTGTGAATAGGAGGAAGTTGGAGTGATTTTGGTGGAGTTCTATGGATCGGTACTGATCCATGGGGAAGGATCGGTATCGATCCGTCATTAGGATGATCTTGCTCTGGCATTTTTAGGATGGTCTTGGTTCTACCTAGCAATCTTAGTCGTACTTGGTTTCTAGACCCTACGGCTACCTATTCGGGCCTCTTTCCTTGATAGCTTTCAAGTTCGATTCATCAAGTCCATTCAAATATTGCCGGGTCAAAAGGCTGGATAAGACTTGGCCCCAATGTACATCTTATTTCGAACATGATGTGATTTGAATCGAGACAAGTCAAGATTGCTATATCGGAGTTAAATTTGTGCTTTGGACAATGTTATTCTTCCTTTGGACCATTTCGATGAAGTGTTACGCCTCTAGCTATTTCTTGTGATGCTTTATAAGCATTTGGCATTATAATACTAGAGCGTTCTCTATGTCATTCTAAGCTTAGTAATTTTGAACTGGTTCCATTTCTGGGCTATTCAGTTTTGAATATGCTTTCCTTCGATTCCAGTTATTGAATGTCGACCATGCACATACACATGTATATACATGCACATTTTTATAGAGTCCTCTGGGTATATGCACATACATGTTTATACACATAAAGTTCATTATCATTTTTTGTTCGCTTTTTTTACTACGGTTGGGTACCAATCCATAGGCATGGTCAATACCGATCCAGCCCTTAAGACGTGGCTAGTTTATAGCCGAAAGAGTAGGTTTCAGGGCTACTTAACCCAATCTAGCCCTTCTCTTAATTTACAACTATTGCTTGCCTCAACTTAATTTACCTCGACCAATCGTTCCAAGCCCGATCCAACACTCCAACCTGAATCGATCATTTGCTTAATTTCCCCTTCAATCTCAGGGTTGGGTTAATAGTGAAGAACCACCAAAAATCAATCCAAGGGGATGGATCAGTACCAACCCAACCCTTAATGGATTTTGGTTCTTGATTTGTTTTCCAGTCTTGCAATGTTTGACATATTCGAGTTTTTCCAAACACTATCGCCCAAGCCCCAAGATAATATGAGTGCACGGAAGATGATATGAAGCCCATTGGGACGGTCAACGATGATGCTCACTTTGGATAACATTCGGATTTTTAAATGAATTGTTGCACAATATCGAAGACTAACACTGCATGACACTGCAGAACACTGTAACTTGTACCGGATTTCACTGGGTTCTCACTTTAGCATGAGGGCATAACTTTTAATCTACCTAATATAACTTGTATGTTGAGGTTTGATAGTTATCGGCCATAGACGTTCTGAGCGTCTCTTCACTCAAGCTTCAGGCCCATCAGATCTTAGATATGCCGAATTAGATACTGAGTCAAACTCGAGTATGGTTCCATCTACATGGAAACTCTAGCATAGCCTATACTCCAACCCGAGAATCCATAAGTAGGTCACCCTCTCAAGAAGTTCCAGTAGAGCCTGTAGAAGGCCCATCAGTCAAAGATGCTCCCGACACACAATGTTGTTATATTAGATGATCCGGTAAATTCTGTATCATCTAAAATTAAGGAGAGACCACTAAGGAGGATCTGCAAGAAACATAGTATCATGTTTAAGGACGTGTTAGTTCCTATGTGCCATTTAAGGGCACATCATCTTCCAGACGAGTACACAGCATGTAACAAATACATGTGCTTGGCAGGATATGCTCCACTATTCAGCCAGTTTATCCGACGGGTCCTACATTTTATGAGGCTGGCTCCAGCTCAGCTCCATCCAAATAGTTACGCATTCCTTCATAGTCTGTTCATCCTATTCGCTAGTCATTTCAACCGAGTCCCAAGCAATCAAGAGATTCGATACTTATTCAGCTTCAAGCACCATAAGGAAAATCCTTCCCTCATTTTCTTAGAGCCATGCGGGGGTTACTAAATCGTGGTCGGCACCTGGAATAAATTGAGCTATTTCAAAGATGAATTATTTTTTGTTCGCTGTCCTCTTAGATTTGCACATTGATGGTTGTTTGCACATGAGCTTCACTTCTTCCTTTTCACATAAGTCCATGTTCATAGTTTTGCCACCACTGAACGTCGTCTTCATTCTTTGCTGATGTACCACGTAGGCCTAACAATGCAGCCTTGGCAGAGACTCTCCGACAGCTTTGTGAAATACTAGAGGTAGAGAGAGGCTAAGACACTGCTTAGTGACGAAAATCTACGAGCCTATAACTTGATGGACCCATATCGTAATGTTGGTCTTGCTCCAAAATCCAATGATAGTGATGAGGATGATACTTCATCCAGAGACAATGAAGACCATTCATCGGTGCCCCCAAATTAAAGTCTGGTTACCAAGACTGAAGGAGCAGAAGAATACTTTGAGGAAGGTGAAGGTGACAGAGCAGACCGTAATGACGATGATGAGGGCCATGACCCATCCGTTAATGAGGATGAGGATGACCAACAACCTCTTCAAAGAAGAAGTCACAAGATTAGAATTGCCACAAGGCAGACTTCAATCGTGCCTCCATTAGCTACAGTCGCATTTGAAACTCTTGTGGATCCCTTTGAGGATATATATGCTAGTCTGTGGCCAATTTCGAGCAATATTCCTTCACACTTCTTGGTGTTCCAATCAATCATCGAAGTCTGCTACTTCCAATTTCTCTCAACATAGAGTTGGTAAAATGCTAGCCTATGAACAGCCTGTTGTAGAAGTGGAGCAGCCAGTCTCGTCCCGTTAGATAGCTAAATCACAATGTCGCTTCCCAAAAATCTATTTTAAAGGCTGAAAGTTTGTTCCCAATATGAAAGATATTCCTCCAAGGGTGAAAGACCACACAGTGGCATATGTAGGTGACTTGTATGATCAGTATTACATTTGGAGGAGGTTGGTTGAGCAGATCTCTAAATATGCCGAGTGTAACGACCCCGAATTTCATATAAATTTAAATTGATAATTTAAAGAATTTTTGAATAAAATTTGTGAAATAAAACGGTAGATAGATTGCGAGTTTCCCCGAGTTGAATAAATTTGTGTTAACCGATTTAATTTAAATATTATATAAATATTATATATGTGTGAATATATATGTATTTGGGCATATACGAGTAAATTTGAAATTTATATATATATTTACATTGGTTTGGATTTAAATTGTAAATAAATGGTTTAAAAATAAATGGTAATAATAAATATTAGAATTTATGGTTAATAATGGTTTGAGTTTACAAAGTAAAATATTGGAAAATAACTTTCAAATCACAATTTAAATGGAAAATAAGAAAACATAGCACTAAGAAATGAAGACTTTCCAGCCTAATACAAAGCTTGCATTAATATAAAAACTGATGGTTCGAATGCATGCAGACCTAAAAACTAAAAGAATCAAATACAAAGTAAACATGTAATATGTTGTAGCTTGTAAGTGAAGACTCAGGCAAGTAAAAATATAAAATATGTGTAAATTGAAAACATAAAGTACAACAACATTTAATGCTCTCATTTCCTTTAGCAAACAAAATCTGTTCGAGTTGTATGAAATGTGATTTCAGCCTCCAAAAACATGAAAATCTCTGGCATAGGGTACAAACCCATATTTTTCTCTTGTACAAACAATATTTATCACCTGTACAAGATATCATCACCCAGTATCCATGTTTCTTATATATCAAGCCTCTCTTCATTTTCAGTTCGTCCATTGGAACTGAGAAAATATGAAGTAATACCATTTAAAACTCACACAAAATTCAACTCAAACAAACGATACGAATCAAAGCAAACCAAAGATCAAAGGAAGGATTTTAAATTGCCAGTTTTTCAAAGCTCTGTTTCATTTCTTCAAAACACTGTGAGCAAATATTTTTTTTTGACCTCTTTGTTTCTTTTACCTGTGAGTAAACATAATATCAAATTTTATGTTAGATTATGATCTGTGGGTGATTTATGTTAATATGGTTTGGATTCTTTCTTTAACACTATGGATATAAAATTATTTTGACAATACAGAGATAGGTTTCTTCTCTGTTCATAGTTTTAGGATGAAACCAACATTGAAAAATTCGATTCCTCTATTTCCAATCACTTTCAAGCTTTGTTGTTTAAAGTAAAAAGGTGTAATTAGGAAAGAACTTTGTTCTAAAAACACTTTCAAGAAGAATAAGAATATACAGTATGTAAAAATGTGGTTTTTACAGAGGAAATTCAAATTTTGAATAAATGTGAATGTCACGATTTAGTGATTCAATTACATAATATGAACTGGTATTAGGAGATAGGATTTTTAAAACAAGTATGATGATTTTTAGTTGTGCGTTAAAGGTGCAGCTTCGAGGTGAACCAAAAATGCTTCTTTGTCAATTCCTGATGATTAAACAAATCTTGGACGTTAAAATTTGTTTTGAAGCTAGCTTAATGGTTTACGAAGTCGGGAAAAATGTTAGAAAAAATTTCTATTGCGTGAATTTGGGGGACGAAGTAAATTTAGGGTTTTGTGGGATGTTTTGGTGGTTGAGGTTCACGGGGTAATGGCGAAGTGATAAATGGATCGGAGGTCACCGCGACTGGGGGGATCGCTTCATGGATGGTAGGAGATGTTATGGCCGGAGGGGCGTAGTTCCTGATCATCTTGATCGTCATGGCGATTGTGTTTTGTCATGGGTTTATGGTTCTGGATGGAGCTAGAAGCTCGATTTTCGAGTTCGAGATACATGGGTGCATTGGGTCGTTCGAATCGATGCGGGGGATCGTGGGAGAAGCTCTGTTCAGTTCGTCGTCGCTCGGCGATGGGAATTATGGTTGTGCACGTGTACGTGCATCAATGGTATCCGTGGATTTCTCATTTTGGGGAAGACGAGGTGTTAATCAGGTGCGACTCGGAGATAAGCTCGGGTTGGACGTGGGGTAGCTCGAGTTATAACTCGAAGCAAGGATTGAATGGCTCGGGTATTTTAAGTATTTGACTCGAAGTAATAAGGGGGAGGCTCGGGTCGAAGTTTGTTCAAAGTTAAACCTGTAACCATTTAACAGTTTTTTAAAATTTTTGTTTTAAATTAAAATCAAAGTTAAACCAAGTCCTAACCAAAGTTTAATAATGAATTCAAGTTTGTTTTGAAAAAAAAAAAGGGAGTTTCATAATTTAAATTGATTTAAATAAGTTTTAAGTGTTAAAATAATGTTTTAAACATGGAGTTTAAAAAGGATTTTAAAATTGTTTAAACTTTGTTAAAGATAAAATGATACCAATGATGAATTAAAGAATAAGTAATTAAATGTTGTAATTAATAATTTAAGTGTCTAATTTATTTGTAATTAAGAATTGTAAATAATAATTTATTTCAAAGATGGTTAATTTAAAATGTTTAATAAGTTAAGTGAATTAATCAAAGGATAACGGAATAATTAAAGATTAATTATTTAATTAATTAAAAGTTGATTGATTAATTAAATAAATGATTAAAGGACAATAAATCAAATGATTTGAAACCAAGTAATGTTAATTAACCATGATTGATGACCCACCTGATTTAAATTAATCGGGTAATGAAAATTAATCCTACTTATGGATGTTTGGATTCTATTGAATGATTTGAATTGTTGATATCCCTGATATATGATGCTTTGTGATACATCCTGATTTGTGATTGTGATGCTTTGTGATATAAATTACTTTGTGCTGAGATGTAATTTCTATTCTGTGATATATTACCATGTGAATATGAAACCCTTGACCCGTAAACGACATTTGGAATTTCGATGCGACAGGGAGTCGGATTCCAGTTGGATATCCGAAACCCACATCGAAGTGTAATAATGAATCTTTGTGACTGATAAATTTATTTTATCTATGAATCTGTGAATGAAGATAAGCGTTATCGATTTTACCGCTTATCGATATTGATATATCTGTGATGATTGATGATGTTGCACTATTGTGTAAAACCCCTGGACTACACCTTTACACACACAAATATGGATTTCACGTGGAAATCGGTTAAGTCATAGATGATGTAAATTCAATGTTTTGAAATTGAATTTTTAATTTCAATTGATTTTGAAATTAGAAATTTGGGTTTAAAGTGAAAAGCTTTTGAAATGGAATTTCAAAGATAAAAGTTATTTCGAATAACTTAATCGAGTTTTGGAAATTTAAATAATTTGATTTAAATTTGAATTCGAGTTGAAATTGAATTCTATGATTTGGAACTAGGGATTAAAAATGTTGTACAAGTTATATACGGGTTAAACCATTTTAAAATTATTGATTTGGGAATTTGAATTTAAATTCAAGGGTTTTAACTCGTGTGAATATACCTGGATTTTTCCGAAACGAAAACTACTTGTTTTCAAATAATAATAGCTTTCATTTTAAGAAAGGATTTCCAAATTGTGTTGAAAGAATTTCAAGTTCGAAATGGAATTGAAATGTTTTGAAATTTATGAAATGAGTCTTTGATTCAAAGACCGAACGAGTAATCCAACTTGAAATGGAATTGTTTTAAAAGCTATAAGTTAAATCTTGATTTAAAGATTTAACGATTTAACCAAATTGAAATGGAAATCGATTTGAAAATCTATGAATGAATCTTTGTGAATGGGGTTAACTTTGTGAATTAAATCTTTTGTTTAAAAGATTAAAAGTGTGGAAATTGTTTAAACCAGTGAAGGTTTTTGAAATGAATCTTTTTGTTTAAAAGATTGGAAATGGTAATTTGTTTTACCATTCGAATGAAAAGTTTTTAGCTTTAAGCTGTGATTTAACTGAGACCCCAGTATCCATATGATTTTCAATTTGCGCTCGTTATTCGGTTTAGCCGGGAGAGGACCTTTGTGTCATATATCCCATTCCGAATAGTGATACGACGATATGGATAACATTTGAAGACCGATGGTGAAGACCGGGTATTTGCGAGAGCGATATGATGACCTATCGATTTTCTCTACATCATGGCTCCGGTATAGAGATTCCCTAAGTGATGGGAAGTCCGATCGAGATTGTGAATACCCGGATGTGCAAGGGCTTCTTCGGAAGTGCCTTCGGTTCTGTTCGAACCCGGAACAGACTTGTATGGATGTGTGTCTGACATTACACTTTGAGATGTAAAGCTGGTTTCTATCAAATACATTTCTATTGGTGGCGGAGAATTTATTCTCTTAGCTTAACACCCTTCTCTGAGACGTACGAGCTCAGAGGTTATGTAATTGATGGTTACTAGTGATACATTCCCAATTTGGTAATGTGGCATACGAAGTGCTGCTGATCATTTGTTGATCGAAGCGTGGCTTTGTGAAAAAGCGTGGCTTTGTGGACGAGACTTCGTCGAGCCTCACAACCCGGTAATGGTCGAAACAGGAATGTTGCGACAAAGGTTTGTAGGGGTAGCGCCCCTAGGGTATGTCATTTCCTTCTGGATAAAGGGTGGTATCATGGTATGGAGCCCAGATACTTACTCATGTGGATACACTTTATTTATTATGTGTGATGTTGGTTATCGAGCGCTCGGATAAAGGTCGGTAACGACCGGGGGATGACATGACTCGTGTGTTAGTTACCTAGTTACAGCTGTACAGCGTGAGGTAGCGTCAGTGTGTTAGTTACCTAGTTACAGCTGTACAGCGTGAGGTAGCGTCGGCCTTTTGTTTGCAGAGATCCGGTTAGGATCCGGGGCGTCTTTCCAGAGGCGTTTCTATTTCGGTAAGGAAGTTCCTTAGCCTGATCATTTGTTGGAAATCCAAAGAAACAATACGAACCCTGTACGGTTTTAGTTGTATTACCTGCTATGGAATGTGGCGGTAACCTGTTATGGAACATGGTAGCTATAGTAGGCATACGATGAAATGTTGTATGCTGGCTAAGATTGATATTATATTTTTGAAATATTTTCACACTATGCACTAGTAATAATATCAAAGGAGTTTTGTTTGCGTAGTAAGCATGTTTGACTATCATAAGGAGAAATCTCCTCCAATTCTGCGATTGCATTGTGTGTGTGGCGGGAGGCCTTATGGTAGTTTCATTTTCGAAAAGCATTGCGGATTTCAATGTTTAAAAGCCTTTTGTGTTGTTTAAAGATAAACTGTTTTTGTTGCTCACACCAGTCCCATGACTGATCCGGAGTTTATTGTTCCCTTCCTAAACTCTGGGTGCCCACTATTTTCCACACGGGCAGTCTAGAGTTGGGTTTTCTCAGATATTCAGGTTTGGTAGATTATCTGGAGCTAGTCAGTTCTTGGAGTTCATGGATTGACGTTGCTTATCTTGGAGCACTCTATTGGAGATATTCTATCCGCTGCTGTTGTTATCGTTTTCTTTTCCGCTGCTATTTCTTGTATCATATCTCTGATGTATATTGATATCTGTTGTATCATTCTGTTGTATCATATTGTATCAGATTTTGTATCTGTCATTGTATCAATGTTATGTAATTGATATATTCTTTTTCCACTGTGTTGTATACTTAATGTTGTTATAGCTCCGGCGAATCGGATTTGAACGGTCGAATCTGCGGCATTCTAGTACAATGTGAAGTACGGATGTTGATTTTCGATCGCGAAAAATTCGAGTCGTTACACCGAGAGTGAGAAGACTAAGGTTGTAGGAGTGCGACTTACAGCGAGTCACAATAATGAGACCATCGCCCACCTTGACGAAGAGGTTTAAGAGCTAAAGAGGGCAAAGGTGGATGCCGATCAAAAAGCCAAGTACTTAAACATGATGATTGAGCAGGAAAGAAAAAAACCATTTAAGCCAAGTTGAGTCTGTTAATTACAAGAATCATGAGCTGACTAAAGAGGAAGAGGATTTGAAGGCACAACTCGTAACGGAGAAGAAAGAGAAGGATGAAGCCCTTCAAATAGCTCATGACTATTATAAGGAACTACTTGATGCTCATAAGCAGAGAGACAATGCATTGGATAAGGCTAAGAAAGTGGATGAGTTGGTGGCAGCCGTGGTGAAGCGAGTCAAAGACATATTCAAGCCACTCATCTCCAATTACAACGCCAATGCACTTAAGTCCAAAGATTTGGCATAGCTTGGCGAATGTTATCCCCAAGCTCGAGTGTGGGCATGGAAGCAGATTTTGTGGGAAGAGCAACAACATTTGGAAGGAGGTGAAGTAAATCTGCCGGAGCTGGAGAGTGAGATTCTAAATCCGGATGAAATTGAAGCACTCAGAGTAGATGAGCTAGTCTTATATCCGGAGTTGCCTTCCACGATTCAAAAAGATCAAGCTGAGGGCTCCAACACTACTCCCCAAGATCTCACTACAGGCCTTACTTTAGGGCCTTTAGCTGCATACATCGCTTTGTCTGTCCCTTCGTACAATCTAAATGCTCCATAGATACAAAAGAATGTTGTCTCCCATTCAAGAAGGGACTTTAGATGCCATAACCAGCTGAACAAAGAATCTATCTGGCGAAGGTATATCATTGACCTCACCCATATTTGAGAGAGCTCACATGACACCGATCGATGTAGCTAATCTCTCCTTTCATCTTTCTCAAATTTCAGGTTAGCCTTCGATTTCTAGTCTCTAGATGGAGGCCTCCCAATCAGACAACAAGTGATAATGACCTACGCAACGGTCGTAACTATTTTTGGGATGACTTCAAGCATTCCAGTTGGTAATACTCTAGGCTATGACATGCAAATAATTCATGTCTTGAAAGAGGATGGACCTGGTGACTTCCAAGGTACGAATACAAATGATGATGTTCAGATCACCGGATCGATTGACCTTGCTTAAATGCATTCAATGAGCAAACTTCTTGAACAAAAGCTCAATGAGATTAAGCAAGTGCCGATCGACTTCATACCTCCTCCTCTATCTATAGCTTTGCCAAGTGAGACCATTTTCGTTTCGGTCATGCTAATTATGCCCGAAAGCACTCAAAATGTGTCTACAGCTTCATTGCATAGCTCGCCTTTGAAGGGCAAAGGAAGCAGACGAAGGTTAAGGAAGAAACCAATGGGGTTTGACACACCATCTTCTGTAGAAGAGAAAAAAAAAGAGAAACCCAAAAATTGATCGTCTGTCTCTTTTACGTTTCTGTTTTCATAGTTGTGGGACCTGTTTTGCCTTTTGTTTCCAGGCCGGATTCGTGCGGGTTCGGCCCAAGCTTTTGCTTTCAGTTTAAATGTTAATAATACTTGTACTCTTCTTCCAAGTCTTATTTTGACTTTGAATAATAAATTTTTTGTTTTATTCAAATCTTGTGTGAATTTTCCTCAATATTTTGAAAAATGCACTTTGTATTCAATGTGTTTGCGATCCACTTCTCATTGTCGTCGTTGGACTAAGTTATTAGTCCATTCCATTATTTAGGTGGGTAAGAAACAATTATTAGAGCATCTATTTATACATGCTTGCACATGACCATGTTTGACTCTAAAACTTAATCGAATTCCGATTGCTTAAAGAAATAACTTAAACATTCCTTTTGAGGACGTTTTAAGTGCGATCGCACCTAACTCTAGGCGCCAATCGAAGTAATTCTTCTTTAAATGGTAATTATAACATCTTCCTCTGGGATGCGTATTTTGACCGCACCAAACTCTGGGCATCGGTTGGATTAACCACTTAAGATAGTGGTTTAAACATCCTCATCCAGGATATTGGTCTTCGAACGTGCCTAACTCCGGATGTTGATCGATGTTTTTAAGAGATCCCCTATCTCCGAGAATGGACCTTTTGTCTTGCCTACTCTGAGCAAGGTATGGATGCTTTGCAAACTCCAAGCATGAGCTGTAGAGATAAACTGTCTTGTTCAGCCTTTGAATGTTTATACTCATGCCCCTAAGTCATGGGTTAGAGGAGTTATTGGGTATCTATCTCTGGATACCATAGTGTAGTTGAGATTTGCGTGTTCGATCATAGACTGTGGAGCTTGGTTGGCACCTTTCTTTGGGTCCCTACGCACCAGCATTTTGCACATCCAAGGTCATTTAAATTTAACATTGTTCAAAGTGTAAAGTCAAGTATAAACAGATTTATGAACTCCGGAACTCATTTCTTTTATAAACACTAGAAATGATAGATTCTGTTTGATTGCAAGCTTTGATTAAATATGTACAAATTTGCATTCAAGTGAAATAATGTCGCAAGTGTTCGCTATTCTATGCCCGCGGAGTGAGATCATGTCCACAGTTGCTAGCTTGAACGTGCCATCTCCAAGCCTTTGTTCAATTACATACAGACCTTCCCAACTTAGGCCCAAGTTTCTAGGGCCTTTGGAAGATTTTTTTAAGAATGAGATCGCCAATCTCAAAGGTCTGAACTCTGATGATGGTGTTGTAGTATCGGGTGACTCAGTTCTGGTGTGCAGCTGCTCTCAAGTCAGCTTCATCATGCTTCTCATCGATCATATCAAGAGACTCCAGTTGGAATTCCTCATTCATCCATGGATTATCGTGAGTCACTCGATAAGAAGGTACTTTGAGTTCAACTGGGATCATAGCCCCTTATCCATAAGCTAGGTTGATCAGAGAGTGGCGATCGTGGACTTATGGGTCGTTTGATAAGCCCAAAGTGCTAACGAAAGTTCATCAACCCACTTGCCCTTAGCCTTCTCTAATCACTTCTTAAGAATGGACTTGATAATCTTTCACTTCTTTGACCTGTCCATTAACCTGAGGGTGTGCCACCACTGCAAATGTCTTGTCGATGCGGTGCCTATGACAGAAATCTTTGAAGTTAGCGCTGTCAAATTTTGTCCCATTATTGGAAATAACCGTTGCAGAACCCCATAACAATAAATGATGTTTCTAACAATGAAGTTGATTACTCTCTTTAAGGTAATTGTGGCTAATGGCTCTGCCTCGGCCCATTTTGCATAGTAATCAACAGTGATGATGGCGTACATTGTGCCACCTTTATATATTAGCAACACACCAATGATATCGATTCCCCAGACTGCAAATAACCAAGGATTGACCATTTGAGTAATCTTTATTAATGAGGCTTTTGGAATCTTAGCGAATCTCTGGTACTTGTCGCACTTTCTAATGTAATCAGCTATGTCTCGATTGATAGTTGGCTTGAAATACCCATAACGAAGGATCTTCTTCGCTAGGGTTTGCCCTCCCCCGGTGTATTCACTACAGGCCCCTTCATGTACTTCTCTTAAGACTCACTTGGCCTCAACGTTGGCTACACACGAAAGCATAGAAACTGAGAATCCTTTACTGTAAAGTACTCCCTCTTGCATGATGAATCTTGAACCTTTATGAGGGAGTTAACGTCATTCGTTTTTCCTATCAGGTTGGATTCCTCTCTATAGATAATCCTTTATCGGAGTCATCCATGACTCCTTTTCACACTCGGCCTCCAAGATCTAATCGACGTTCACCTGGTTGATGCTTGGAGCCGATAGCACTTCCACCGGGACTAGGCCAATGAGCTGCTCCTCTCCAAAACTGGCTAACTTAGCCAGCGAGTTGGCCTTCACATTTTCCTCTATGGGAATATTCGTTATGGTGTAATATTCGATATCACTAAGCAACTCAAGGGCACTATTGAGATAAGAAGTTAGCCTCGCTCCTTTCGGTTGAAACTCTTTCCTCACTTGACATACCACTAGCTGGGAATCATAGAAGATATGCATAGTTTTAACTCCTAGCTCGTTGGCAATTTTGATTCATGTGATCAAGGTCTCATACTCAACTTCATTGTTCGCTGTAAATCAAGTTTCAGAGCAAAAAAAATCAAATATTCCTCAGTAGTCACTAGCACAACTCTAATACTAGAACAACGTTCGTTAGACTATAACGACCCACCTTTTCAACCCTTGAAAGTTGGCACTTAGTACATCCACGGTATTCAAATGGCGAGCATCCAAGTGTCGGAGAGGCATTTTGTTAGGGTAAAAGAAAACGAACAGGGGAAACAGAATCTCATAGCGAAACGACAACATATAATATAACAAAGAGAGTAAAAGCTGTCACTCTAAGATACAAGGTATATTAGAGTAAAAAACAAACCTTGTCGGCCTGGATAGTTATAACTTCTTGACCTTACAATTGCTGATGTGTATATATAATAATATAGCGGAAATAAAAAATACTATGGTAGGTGAACATCCAGCTTTACTCCATGAGCTCCATGTCCCACCAACGATAACCTGGAAAAAACTCGGTCTGACCTGAGCATTATAATAAAAAAACACCGGATCAATCTAGAAAACCAGCATGAGGAAACTCCTCAAATATGGTGAATATATAATACTTCTATGAGACCATGCCACTGAACACAGAATGGGTTTTAACTTACAAGAACAACATCCATACATGAAAGAATGGAAACAAATTAGAACAAAATCCAAACTTGAAAAAATGGGCATAAACAAGATCAAAATCCAAACTTAAAGAATAGACATAAACAATTAAACATCAAGAAGAGCTCTGGGCACTTCTCAATGCAATTAAGAAAATAATTCAAAGGTTTGAATCAAAAACTAGAAAAGAAAATTTTTCCAACAATGACTAGGAGGGTGCACTCCCCTTAGTGAAAGTATACCTCTAGAAAATATACTTGAGAGGATCATTTACTCTGTGACTCTTTCGGACACATCCAAGCTGGACCCCGTCAACCTTATCGAGAATCCGAGTATTTCACATCTCCACGCGCATACCATCGAATCCAATCTAGAGTAGATGTGAAGATACCCTAATAGGAGCGAACCCACATAGCTTAGCTTCCATTTGTGCTTTAGTCTTAGTAATTTACTAATTAATCCACATATTAATTAACTTTAAAAATAATCCTTTTATTTTGAAGGCACAGAATAGTGATTTATTCTGCTCGATAAATGTCCAAAATAATCTATTCAGTTTACTTGTAGTCGAATGGTGTTTTATTCTGCTAAATAGATATCACAAACAAAGTATAACTTATTTAACTATGTTAAACGTAATTAGATTAAATCACTATAATTTTATCATTAATTTATACTTTATTAAAACAATCAACTATCATCCAAGCATTCAATAATAATTTATAGCAACACATATATCATATAGTTTATTTAGAGGTTAGTAAACTTACCAAAATTCTAGTTGACGCTTTCGTGTTCCGGTCTGATCTAAAATCGAATGGCGTTCGATTTCAGCTCAAAATTCTTCTAGCTCCAAATTCAACAGATCCAACTCCAATGCGTAGATAACATTGATATGAGTCCAACGCAAAAGTCCACGACCAAACCTGACCTCGTATGGAATAGTTATTCAATTTATAAGTTTTGGATAAATTATATTAACTAAATTAACATAACTAATTAACTTAATCACCTCATTAGTTTTAAATTCTTCTTCTCTCCAAAAAAACCTTCTTCCCACATTGATATGTATGTGTGCACGACGTGCACAAACCAACCCCGGCACGAAGCTATGCTCCATGATTCTTTAATCCGACTTCGCCATTGAACTCCACATCCAAATCTCCACTTCCCCGACACCACCTCGACCAGCTTGCATGCTCCTCAAGAATCATGAACTGACACTATTCACATGCAAATCCTAAATGACGCGTTCCGCAATTGACGGCCAGAAGTGACGAAACTTGGTAGGGAGGTGCATTATGGCATGAGAAATGCAATGACGACCTTCGATTATACCATCGACGCCTAAATCACACTAGATTCGAAACCCTAGTTTATGCTGCAAAAGTGGATCCTCTAAAATCTCAACCGCAACCTACTAACGACACATAGATTTATAGATTTAATCAATACGAGTTCAAATATTCTTGTTTTGCATTTTTTTAGTTGGGTGGATTATTTGATATTGATTTTTAAAGATGGTGGCTTACTTTATTTACTTACAGGGAAAGTGAAAATGGACAAAAATAAAAGAGAGGGAAGAAAAAGAAAAGTCAAGAATGTTGAAAAGTATATGGGTTGAAGTTTGGTTTATTTACCCATTTCCGGCACTTCGCTGCACAGTATTTCGTTAGCGTACGAGTCAGGAATGACAAGATAAAAATATAATCACGCATAAAAATACAACACGATCTCAAAACAACAATAAAATACACTGGTTATCTTATTCTATAAAATTTTAAAAATACTATCGTTTGCCGAAATATACGCCAAACGAAAATTTAAATACTTTCCAAATTAAAATTATGGAAAAATCTTATAAATTCATTTAAAAACATATCATCAAAAATCAAGTCATTTTATTAACAATTGATTTTCTTGTTACTTATTCGAACCATTTATTATTGTAAACTAATTTACAAAATGAGTTCACCGTTAATATTTATTAATTAAACGGAGTTAAATAAGGTTGTTAAATCCATTTAATTAATATTTAATTCACAATTCAAATATTTAATCAATCCCTATATTTGAATATAAGACATTTATATTTTGAAAACCAATTATTTAAATATTTAAAATTAATTAAATATTTAATATCTAAACGATAAAATTCTAGGATGTTACATTCTCCCCCCTTAAAAGAATTTCGTCCCTAAAATTCCCAAAGGAAGAAAATTTCCTCTCCCGCTTAGGCTTTTAAAAACTCTCATTAATTAAAATGAGTTATCAAACTTTTAAAGTCCGTTATGTTACAGAAAATTTTGGTAACACCTCCTTTGCATGGCTAGATCTGTAAAAACTACAACTCACCACAACCGACCCAAATCAATAAAGAAAATAAAAGCCAAGTGGCCTCCCATTTCTGGGCATAAAACCATCAATCACCAATTTCTAAATCTACTAGTTACCTCTTTTGTGTTTGATATTTATTTTTGCAAGTAACTTATTATCTCGATGCTAACGCAGGTGCACACGAAATCAAATAGTAATCTCTTACTTCCTTGTACCTTTCTTGTATTTACAAAATCCAAAAGGGATCATGCTGACATAAGAGCAATACACTAGCTATTTTTATTACAAGCACAAGCAACATCAAAAATATAACAACCATATGTAGCAAAAGTATAGAGAATATTCTATAATAAAATACTAAGCATTCAATCATTTAAAAGATAATTTAGAACAAATGCCTAGGATTTTATATTCAAAATATATTTTCAAATTCCTCCAAAGAGAAATAAATCAAAACCAAAATCAATTATGACAAGGAGGGGGCTTCTCCTACTAAGCATGGTATAACTCTAGAATCAAAACAACATGGAGCATCCAGTGGTATTCCGGTTCGTCCTAAAATAATAACTAGAGTAAACAAATATACTCGGCGAGTCTTCCAAATTGGAAAACTCCCAATTGCCACACTTTAGTCACAATCAAAAATATTTAAAAACCACTTCACAAAAAATCCCTTCAAATATCCTGAAATAATATTACTTTCCTAAAGTTTCCAAATAATATAACTATTATTTCTTTTGCAAATTCTTTCGAAATCACTTTTTCAAAAGCACCGGGATAGAAGTCCTAATGAACAACAGCTTAAGAATACTTTATTTATAAATTCAAGCTTTATAAATCATAGTATATATAATCACACTATCAATCAAATCAAATTCCATAAAGGATGAACTAACATTTAACATTGTTTTAAAATGTTAAATGACTATCAAACAAGATTTAGAATTTTTCTTAGGTTCATAACTCTCTAGATCGTCCAAGGATATAGATAATTTCCTAAGCGTACCATTACGCTCATTAGTCTTTGGTTATTTCTTAGAAGATTATCTAAGCAACCTTAAAACAAAATTGAAAGTCACTCCTAAACTTCCCTAAGTCATAAAAGATAGCCTATAAATATACTTAAGCCTATATTATATACATAAATCATTCATAAGCTATATCTGATCCAACCACTTACTTAGATACATAAACTTTGCTTTCAAACTAATATCGCTCACTCAACCTCCCTAGTGCATACTCCGATTAGGTTCCTTGATTAGAAACCTCCATTCTCCATAATAGACATATACTATGATAAAAAACCACAGTATCATATCAAGAATCTGAATCAAGTGTTCGCTGATAAGAATCAAGTGAGAAATCCTTTTTCGGACTGGTGTTAATCACCCCGAAGTTATGTATTTGAATCTTAGATCAATAACTGTGCGAATAAAATGATCTACATATAACTTACATACTTAATCTTATTGGTTTCTTAACTACACCAATATTTTCTACATCACTTTCATTTTCATTTATAGTATTTCATTCAAAAATAAAATTATTTATGAATTGTTCCATAAATTTTCACTTAAGTTTATGAACATTTTAAGACACATCTTTATAAAACATTAAATTAAAAACTTACTCCACTTTTATTCACTTGTATAATACTCTTCAACATCCTAAGAGTATAAACAAAATGTTAAATTTTATTTTATTTATTTTTATTTTCAAAATTCAAATGGAGGCCCAAACAAAATAGGGGTCTTAAAACTTAGTCGACCACTTCGACCTCTTAACCCACCACGTCTGATAAGTAGCATAGAAGAGTAGGACACGGGTATCCAAACTCAATCTCAGAGTCTACTTTCCTTAGACATCCCGAAGGTAAAGATATTTATTAATCGGTCCAATAACACTAAATTGTTATGAGATTAGATGTTTAAACAAAAACCATGATTTTAATAAAATAGAGTCTATGAAAACCATCCAATCTAATTTAGTCCATTTAAAAACTTGAGTTAAATTATCTTTTTTCCATCAAAGAGTTCAAAATTTCATTTATCTAATCATTAATTTATCAAAATACCTTTTTATTTTAAATCAATTTCCTTTAAGGAAACTTAAGAACTAAATATCCAGTTTTTATTTCAAAAGCCCTTTTTGAATTCATACAACATATATTTCTACATATAAAATAACTTCTACAGTTTATTCATTAACACACCCTTTGGGTCCATTTGGATGCGAACTCATCTCATTCGAACAATGATAAAGAGAATAATTTACTAAGTGCACTACAACGTTCGCCTAAGCAACATTCGATCGTCACTTAGAAGGTTATTCAGATTACCACAAAGCTAATCGAGATGTTTCCCCTGAGCTATCCAAAGAAAATGTATCTTTATTAAAAATTCTCTTTAAAATATTTAGACTTATAAATACTTTCAAGAAATCCCACTATTACTTTTCCTAAAATCCTTTTGAAATTATTTCAAGCACTACCGGGATTTAAATTCTCAATACTCTTTATAAATTATATGAATCGTTTTATATGCCATACTCATATAAAATGTAACTTTCTAAAATCATCTTATATTATAATAACTTTCCTTTATTATAATAAACTTTTCACAAATATTTATCCTCCAAATGTCTTATCTTCCCATTTAGATTATATTAAACAACTTTATTAAAAGATGACTTTTAACCTAACATTATTATCGAACATCTTATAATCAAACTATGAAACTCAATTTACAAGGATTTCATTTTAATGTACTTACACTTATCAAAACAATAAATGCCCATAAAATGGTCGAGCTTAGATCAACAATCAACAAACAATAGTTACTGCTCCTAAACTATCCGAGCATGACCAATCAAACAATAATGATAATAAAGAGATATTATCATTAAGAAACAAACACACCTTGAATAACTATATAAATTTGAAAATTATTCCTTTTAAATATAAAATGTATAATCCTAGGTAAAATATTACATTTACCAAATTTTCAAAAATCACTATAGTGTCTGTTTACCATGTTCAAGAGTTTAAAAATCCCTATTGACACCGGGGTGTCCTACGTCTCGACAAGAATTCATAAACCACTCAATAGACCAATTAACACAATATGTTTTTATAGCAATAACAAGTTCACTATCATATATATAATACTATCAACTCATTCTAGAGTTTCACTTACTCTATCTCAAATGAGTTTACTACACCAAAACCAAGGTTCTCGCTTAACCTTCAAGTCTGATACCTGATGTAACGACCCGTCCTTTCGACCCTTGAAAATCAGCAATTAATACATCCATTGTATTCAAATGTCGAGCATACAAGTATCAGAGAGGCAGATTGTTAGGGTAAAAATAGAAGGAAAAAGAAAACGAACGAGGGAAACAGAATTTCATAGCGGAACAACAACATATAATATAACAAAGACAGTAAAAGTTGTCTCTCGAAGATACAAGGTATATCAAAGTTAAAAACAAACCTCATTAGCATGGATAGTAATAACCTAATGGCCTTACAATTGCTAATGGGTATATATAATAATAAAGTGGAAATAAAAATACTACGATAGGTGAACATCTAGCTCTACTCCATCAGCTTCATGTCCCACTAACGACAACCTAGAAAAAACTCGGTCTGACCAAGCATTATAATAAAATAACACTCGGATCAGTCTGGAAAACCAGTGTGAGAAAACTGAAGAAATATGGTGAACATATAATACTACTGTAAGACCACGCCGCTAAATACGGAATAGGTTTCACCTCACAAGAACAACATCCATACATGAAAGAATGGAAACAAATTAGAACAAAACCCACATTTGAAAGAATGGGCATAAGCAAAATCAAAATTCAAAATTAAAGAATGGACATAAATAATTAAACATTGAGAAGAGCTTTAGGCACTTTTCAATGCAATTAAGAAAATAATTCAAAGGTTTGAATCAAAAATGAGGAAATAGAAATTTTACAACAACGAATAGAAGAGCACACCCCCTTACCGAAAGTATACCTCTAGAAAATATACTTGAGAGGGTCATTTACTCTGTGTCTTTCTCGGACATATCCAAGATGGACCCCGCCGACCTTGCTGAGAATTCGAGTATTTCACATCTCCGCGTGCATACCACCAAATATAATCTAGAGTAGACATAAAGACACCCTAATGGGAGCAACCCCACATAGCTTGGCTTCCACCCACGCTTTGGTTTTAGTCATTTCCAACAAAGGATATCAATACTCAAAATGAGCACAAATCATCTTAAATCGACGAACACGAAGAATATAGCAGAATCAATAGTGAATAAATCAACTATCGTGAATAACAAAATGATCGTATATGGAAATTATATCTTACCCTTACCACCACTAGTCGATTTTAAACTTGTACTATCCTTCAGTTAACAATGAAGCCTGACAAGTTGGGGCATTGCTGCCTCTCATAACTTATTTCGACGTACATTCTTATCTTTCGATATAAAGAAGAGTTTCCATACCTCGATGTTTAGTGTTAAGTATATGCCTAAATCCATTCCATATAAGTGATATCGTTTATGGAAATCAAATTACTTATCCTTTCCATAATCAAATCAAACTTTTAGATGTTTAAAAACTGAACTTATACTTGGCTTTCACATCACAAACATTTATAAAACGCATTTTAAAACACTCTTTAAAAATATTCTTTTTAAAGATCAAATTTATATTTCTAAGTGACTTAAAAGAAAGGTAAAAAACAAATGTCATTTAAACATCGTTTACTACAAATCCAATTTACACTTAGCTTTATTTTAAACATTCCTTTTTAAAGATTTTTCTTATTTATAAACTATCATTTATAACTCTAAAAACAATGTTTATTATCCTAGAAGATAGTAAAAATATCTTTATGAATTTTAAATAATGTTAATCATCCCAAAAGATAATTGATATAACTCTTTTATCAATTTGAAACCACATTAATTATCATGAAAGAAGGTTAATCAAATTTACAATCTTTTTATATATTTTAAAACAACATTAATTATCCCAAAAGAAAAGTAATAAAATTCATAATCTTTTTATAAATTTAAAACAATCACTAATTATTTAGAAAGAAAATTAATCAAATTTTTAATCTATTTATAAATTTAAAACAACATTAATTAACCTAGAAGATAATTAATCAAATTTATAACTCCTTTTATGAATTTTAAACAACATTATCCTTTATTTCAAAATCCTTAAAAATACTTTAAAATACGGTTTAAACAACTTTCAAAGTGAAAAAGCGCAACTAAACATTTATTTTGTAAAAATATAAGTACAAGTTTAACACACACAAAAGTTCTAGTGGTCCAGTGGTTAAGACATAGTGGAGTTGCTACATTGTGTTGTAGTGGCACCGGTTCGATACCCAGCGGCCACAATAATGAGACATAGTGCACGGCCACTTATAAAACCGGCTTAACCAAAGGCTATGGAATACAAAGTATCCATGGCCCCAAAGTTTAATTCATATATGCATGATAGAAAGTTTTTTCATGCCGTCTGCTCCCATCCCTGCTGTTCCCATCCATCCATGTTCCTTCTCCGTCCTTCATTGTACCACCCGCTACTGTTCCAACATCTCATGTTCTGTCATCCCCTGTTCCTCCTCAGTCTGTTCTTTCTCCCTCCACCGTGTCTATCACCCATCCCATCATTGACTGTTCTCCTAACCCAGTTTCTTGTGCGAAGCAAAAACCTCCTCCATACCCGCCAGACCCTCCTCCTTTGATCCTATCATCCCGTTCCTCTCTGTTAGGTATTCCTCTTGTCTCTCCTCCAAACGCCTCTCCTCTCTCACCTCCTCTTGCTGAGCCATCTCGTTCCTAACCTGTTTTCAGTCAACAAGCTTGGACTTCTTTATTTAAACGCAAGCCTCTCAACATGGGGAAGTACAAGCTTGTTGACTTTGTTCCATCCTTCTTCGGTGATGTGTTTGACTTGGTAGACGACATAGTTCAGGCTGGGTCCTCTGTTTGGAATGATTACTTGGTGGGTTTTTTCCTTGATAAACCCTTGTCTTACTCTTCTGTAGTAGCTAAGTTGAAGAATATCTGGAAACTCAAAGGTTCTGTGCAAGTTAAATCAGATGGAGTTATTTTTCTTTTCCTGTTGTCGTCTGAAGAAGATAAAAGCAAAATTTTACTTGGCGACCCCATCATTATGAATAATAAAGTATTTATCATTAGACTATATGATGCTGCTGTTAGCAATGTCTGTGGTTCTGTTCCCTCAGTGCCTGTGTGGGTTCAACTTCGCAATATTCCTCTTTTGCCTGGTCTCACCTTGGCATTAACTGGATCAGTAGCCGAATAGGTAAACTCCTCTGTATGGATGAAAGGACGGAGAGACTTGAAAGATTGGAATTTGCGAAATGCATGATTGAAATCAAGCCTGATAAGGAGTTGCCTAATGATTTCCTTATTGGCCTGGCTGATGGAGGTGTTCAACGTATATTTGTTGAGTATTTATGGAAACCTCACATTTGCATTCAGTGCAACTCCTTCGGGCATGTTAAGGAATCGTGTGACAAGAAGGTTGAAACTGTTACTCCTGTGTATGGCAAGGAGATAGGAAATAAGCAAAAGGAAAAGCTTTCAAAAATCAAAGAAAAGTCTAACAAGCAAGTTCAAATATGGCAAAGGGTGGGGTATAACAGGAAAAAGATGGGAATGAATAGGATTTTCAGAGGGGAGACCAGTAAGGAAAATTCTCAAGCTAGGGAAAAAGAAAGTGCGAGAACAATTGGAAAGAAGGTAGAAGAGCTAAAGGAAAATATAGAAATAAACAAAGGAAATGAAGTGGAAGCTGATAGGGAAGAAAATCAAAAACATAATGTGGAGTATGTATTGGATATTGACAGACCAGAGGTTGTTACTGAGCTCCTTCCAATGGCAGATACAGGTTTCAAGTTACCGATGTGTAACAGTTTTGATATTCTTCAAATAGAGGATGGTCAAAAAGGTAATGATAATGCTCAAATGCTTGAAAATAATAAAATGGAAATGGAGCATCCACAAGAGGCTATCTTCCCATCGGTTGATAACTTGCTAACATCAGCAGATAAAGCTACATCTGGTTTAAATTGTACTATTACAACTCTTCCTGTATTTGAAGTTTGTATTCTCGAAGCACCAGTTTGTATACCACTGTCTTCGGGTGTAACACAAAGCAGTGGGTATACCACTAATGTTCCAAATTCTTCACGTCCTCCGTCTGCTAACCCGGGATTCGATCTTTGAACACCAAGCCTTTCATCCCTCTTGTCACAGTTAATCCAACTATTATCAACCAGCAAAACTGCTCTTCTTCTCAACAGCCTACAACAAATTCAGATTCTTACGTGCACAATGTGCACGAGCACGAGTGTCTTGTCCCCGCTCCTCCGGCTGTTATCAATAATTCTGTCAACCCTCCTCAAACCATATCTCCAACATCTAATTTTAGTATTCTGAACAATGCCACTGCTAATTTTTCAACACTTCACACTTCCCCCCAAAAAATCTCTTCTGCGCTAATTAGTATCCCACAGTCAGCTTTTTCTTCCCCTCAGATACAAAAATCAAGACAAGTGAAAATTCTATCTCCCTCTCCTCTCAACTCCAGTGCCTCGAATATGGTCCTTCGAAGCAAGAAAACAATCACCCCGTTTGAAAATTCGTTTGCTCAATGATGCAAACCATTGGAGCATGGAATGTCAGAGGGGCGCACCATGAAACCAAACTATCCCAATGCAAAAACTTGATATCTCAGCATAACCTTTGTATGTTAGCCATTCTTGAAACTAAGCTAAATCTGGCCCACTCTATCAAAGCTGCTAAATATATTAACCCAGGGTGGGAAGTCATTCACAACCTTGACGAGGCGCCTTACGGTAGAATTCTCATTGTTTTCGACCCAACCGTTATCCTCCTGTCCAAAGTTTTCGCTAATTCTCAAATCGTTCACTGCCTTCCTAAAAATCTCATCACCTCGAATACCTTTTACATTTCTGTTGTCTATGCATCTAATAATAAAGCTGCTAGAAATTCTTTTCTCCACGACCTTCCAGCGCTTCGACAAGATTCTCACCCATGGATCATTTTTGGTGACTTTAACTACTGTAACAAGCTTGCTGACAGATTGGGTGGCAATCCGTTGTCTCTTAATGAAATACAACCTTTGCGATCTACAGTTATTGATTCTAACTTAATTGATATTAAGACTACTGGTATGAGATTCTCTTGGAACAACAAACGTCGGCACGGTTGTAGGACCTACTCTAAGATCGACCATGCTTATTGTAACCACCTAGCCCTCTCTAAATGGCCTACCTTATATAACCACCTTCCTCCTCCTCTCCTTTCCGACCACTCTCCCCAAATTATTCATCTCAGGGATGATGGCATCAAAAGCAAATCAAGTTTCAAATTTTTTAATACATGGGTTAATGAACCTGATTTTTTTGACACTATTAAATAAGTCAAGGAGAAACCTGTTTTTGGTAACCCTATGTCTATTTTGCAGGTCAAATTGAAAAATACAAAGCTGGCTCTCAAACTTTGGTCTAGGAACAGATTTGGTGATGGAAGTAAACAAAGTACTTATTGGAAGAATAAATTAGAAGCGATTCAAATTGACATGCACGATGATCCCCACAATACTACTATTAGTGCTATGGAGATGTATATATCAAATCAGTACTATGCTGCTCTTTCCAGTGAGATTTCTATGCTGAATCAAAAAGCTAGACTTAAATGGAGAATTGACGGTGACAGGAACAGTGCTTTCTTCCATGCTAACTTAAAGGCGAAGCATTCCAGAAAAAATATTGTACCATTCTTGATGTTGATGGTAATGTTAAGAATACTAAACAAGGTGTGGAGGAGGCCTTCTTAAATCATTTCACCAATCTTCTCAACGACGACTCTGGCTTTGTTCCTGCAGTCAACCTCATTGACCCCTCATCCCTTCCAAAGCTGTCTGTCGAAGAACATGCCTCCTTGAAACTTGCGGTTACGGATGATGAGATCAGGGCGGCGATGTTTTCTCTTGCTAGGAAGTCGGCGGGTGGTCCAGATGGTTTTAATGCGAACTTCTATTTTGTTTGTTGGGACATTGTCAAATTGGATGTTTTGCGTGCGGTGAAGAATTTTTTCAAAAATTCCAAACTAATTCCTTCTTTCAACAACACTAACATTGCTTTGATTCCTAAAGTCAACGATCCTAACTCAGTTTCATCCTTCAGGCCTATCTCGTGCTATAATTCAATATACAAGTGCATCTCCAAAATCATAGCGACTAGGATGAAATCTGTCATGAATAACATTATTTCTTCTAATCAAGCTGCTTTTCTGCCAGGGAGAAACATCCTTGATAATGTCTTACTAGCTCATGAGCTTCTGAATGGATACAATAACAAGATCTCCTCTCCAAAAGCGATGCTGAAATTGGACATCATGAAGGCTTTCGACATGCTTCGGTGGGAAGCCATTGTTAGAGTAATGCAGTGTATGAATTTTCCTGCTTCCTTCATTGCTTGGATAAGTGAGTGTCTCTCCACTGTTCGATTCTCGATCAACATTAATGGTTCCAGTGTGGGTTTCTTCGGGACTGCGCATGGCATTCGTCAGGGGGACCCAATATCGCTGTATTTATTCATTCTCATAATGGAACTCCTAACTCAACTGTTTAAGGTTAAGTCTTCTTCAGGGCTGATCAAACCCCACCCTAGATGCGCTAACCCGGAGATTCTATCTTTGATGTTCGCGGACGACCTTGTTATTTTTTGTTCTCCGGACACCTCTACTATGATTGCTATCATGGATACTCTTCAATTTTTTCATGCTATTACTGGCTTATCTGTCAATCTCCTCAAATCTGAAATGATGACATCAGGCCTCTCTTCTTCTCAAAAAAATTCTATTCGTTCTATAACTGGTTTACACATCAGTAATTCCACTGTTTCTTATCTTGGGCTTCCCCTAACTTTCGCCAAAATCACTGTCAACCAATGTTTGCCCCTGTATGAAAAGATAATATCTAGACTTGAGTCATGGTCGAGCAATCTGTTGAGCCAAGCTGGTAGAGTTACGCTAACTAAATCTATAATCTTCTCCATACAAGTTTATTGGGCTAGAACGTATATATTGCCTCAGAAACTTATCAACTTGATTCGTTCTGCTTGCATGAGATTCATTTGGACAGGGAATACTGTGGGCCGTTTTCTTGCCCCTATCAGTTTCAAGAAATTAGAAAAACCTATTGCTTTTGGTGGCCTTGGTATTATTAACATGCTCCACTGGAATAAGTCTGCTATGGCTCGTCTCATCTACGACTACATTACTGCCAAAAATAATATATGGGTTTCATGGTCCAAGGTTCATGTGCTTCAGGGAGGCAACTTTTGGAACATGACTACCTCTTCAAAGATCAGCTGGACGTGGAGATCCATTTTCAAGCTTAAGAATGCTATTCTTCCTCTCGTTCGATACACAATAAATCATAGCAATGTTGTTAGTTTTTGGGACGATCCTTGGATTGACAGTGGAGTAATATTGAGGAGAGTTCTTTCTTATGCCGAGTTGGTGCAAACTGGTGTGAGACAGGAAGTGACAGTACAGAGTTTCATCCATGGCAATTCCTTGCGTCTTCCTAGGACTTCCAACTTTAGAATTCAGCAATTTTGGAACTTGGGGGCTAAGTGTGAAGTTACTAATGATAGGGGGGCTATGTCCAGTGGGGAAGTAATGCAACTAGCTTCAGTATCAAAGAAACTTACTCTTTCCTTTCTGGGGAGGTTGGAGAGAAATACAAATGGAGGAGGCGAATATGGCGAAGGGATAATGTTCAGACTGATAATTTACTTCACTGTAAAGTGATAAATAGGGCCTTTAATACTAAAGTTAAGTTAATAACCAGAGGTGTTCCTGTTGATGCTTGCTGTTTTTTCTGCCAGCAATCTCCTGAATTGGTTGAACATTTGTTTTTTGAATGCGCGTATTTGAATGCCATTTGGAAGACTTGGATTATGAGAATTGGTAGAAGGTGGGAAGGAGCTGACAATGTTATGCAGTGGAAATATATCTATGATAACACTGGTGGTAAAAGTGACTCGAATAGACTTTTCTTATACGTCGTTAAAAGATTCATGAAAGTGGTCTGGGATGAAAGGAATTGTCGCATCTTTCGACCAGATAAAAGCTTAACGCCAGATCTTTTCGAGAGGCATTTGAAGTAGGAAATTAGACGTGATATATGCCACGTCTCCTTTGCTTTTGATCCTAGTATCTTCTGCTAGGCTTTCCCTCTCTTTCTTATGCTTATGTGTTGTGTTTTCTTTGTGTTTCCCCAGTGTTTGTTGCACTCTGTTTTTCTCTTGTAACTCTACAAGTTTTGACTTGTACTTCTTTCTCTTTCGAGTGTAGCAATAATATGGTAGGGGTCCATTTAACCCCGTCGGCTTTGCCAAAAAAACACACACAAAAGTTTAAGCAGATGATATTTCATAAGTGATGGTATAGCGATAATCGCTATAATGACACTTACACAAATCAAACAGTAGGTCATAAATACTTCAACCAAACATTAATATAAGCAACATAAGAATATAAGTAAGATGCATATAATCAGTAAATTAATAATCGTGAGAAACCTATACGGTCTCTCTACAAAAGTCCCCTGCAAAATAAGAATTATTTATGCAATCCATTTTTCAAGCGGAAATTCAAATCCAAAAAAACAATCAAACAATAATAACAAACATATTATTATCAACAATTAGCAATCAATAGCTAACTTATCATTTATTAATTAATCCATATATTAATTAACTTCAAAAATAATCTTCTTAATTTGTAAGCATAGAACAGTGATTTATTCTACTCGACGGATGTCCAAAATAATCTATTCAATCTAATTATAACCGAACAGTGTTTCATTCTACTAAATAGATATCACAAATGAAGTGTAACTAATTTAACTACGTTAAACGTGTTTGCACCAAAAGTTGGCACAAACACCTAAATTTTGTAGAGAAATAAATGAAGAAATTTAAATGAAAACAGAGGAAACAAGCAATTAAATAACAGAAAATAAGCAATAACAAGAATACAACTATTTATAGTGGTTCGGCGTTGAAAGCCTACATCCACTTTGGAGAATTAACTTTATTAATGACTTTGAACCCTGAATACAATAGGGATCGGATCGGAGTGTGTGAGTGCAATGGTGTACAAAGAAAACAACAGCGTAAAGATCCCTCAAATGAACCATGAAGCCTATATTTATACGGGGAGATGGCTGAATATCTTCCTGAAAAATTGCCAATGGAATCTACAAATGCAAATGAGGTCACATAAGTAATCGCCTGGCCCAAATCCCAAGGAATAGAGATCGGCCCCAATCCCTCTCAACGGCCAAGCGGGGTCTCGCGATCCCTCTGATGGTTCCCCCTTCATGTTAACTCCATGTCACCAAAATTGTTTGTGCATTTGACTTATGGACTACGAGATATTGACCAATCTCCATTGAGTTGAACTGCTAAGATGATACGATCTGATACATTGCATAGAGATAGGGATCATATCCGATCACTTGCCTACTTGAGACTATAATCCATACTTAGATGTTCTGTATGGTTCATCTCTTAGTTTTACTTGATCGCTGCTTCATATTGTTACCTGTGCTTGATCTTTAGACCCCACGATCATCTCTTTGGACTACTGGCCTTGATGATAGTCGAGTCTAACTTGTCCATTAGTCTAAATATAGCTAGGCCAAAAGTTCAGATAATTTCCTCCCAAAGTACGTCCTGTTTTGGACATGACGTGCTTTGAACCGACGTAAGTTAGAGTCCCTAGAAGAATTCCATTCAGTTTCCTGGACAGTCGTTATCCTTCCGTAGAGTTGTCTCTCCAAAGATTTGTAATCTTTCTCTGTTTGTCGTGACTCTTGGTCGATATTTGCTAGTATAAACATTGGATTGCAATGTGTAGACAATAGTCCATCCTCGGTTCCATCGAGTTAATCAATTGAGCTAATAGGACTTGGTTGTTTGAACTGGATTCTTCCTCTGAGAATTTCGGGTGAGAATTCATCCATTGTTTATCGAATAAAGAAATCAAGTGTTGAGTGTTTACACATGCACGTTCATTCATGTACACATTTTTGTCATTGGCTCCCGAACATGCTCTTACGCTCATGGGTCATTGCCAAAATTCATCAAAATCAAATGCAATTGGATTGCAATTGTTTATTGTTTAATATATAGGGGTTCGCTGCAAATCCCCTAGGTAGGGCGATCAGTACCGACCCCTTTGTGTTTGAGGACTTAGCAAATTTATGGCTATATTGAAGCAGGTCGAACCCATATGTAAGCTAAACACTTAGCTTATTTTTTCACTTCACCTGTTTCATTTGGTTATTTCTTTTGCAATCGATCCCTTTAAATCCTATACAACCTCCATTACAACCCCTTGAACTTGATATTTTCTCCCAAATTCTCTCTGATCCCTTTAATATCCTATATGAATCAAACCTCCACCTTACTAGAAGCCTCCACTCTAAATCAAGTTTCCTTCTTTCCAGCAATTGAACTTTGGACTCCAACGCGCACCTGAATCGCCTTCATTATCCCCACTTCGATTCATCTTTTGGTCCTCGTTTGCATTTTTTTGCATACATAGGTGGGTTTGAATTCATTATAAATGATTTGAAGTGAGATGTTATGACGAGACAGTGGATTCATGTTCTTAGTTGTGGGGAAGTGGGCTAGTATCGATTTGAAGAAGATGAAGTGGGATGGCGAAGTCCAAAGGATCGGTGTGGAGACGTGATGGAGGGTGATCAGTAATCGAGGGGTCGGTTTCGATTATGGATTGGAGAGTACAATGTGAAGAAGTGATGAAGTAACAAGGGGTTCAGTTGACATAGGGTTCGGTGCTGAAATGTGGGATCGGTTGTGATATGGATCGGTATAGGAATAGCGGAGGGTTCGGTGTTGCAGCATTAGGTGGAGGGATTGGTTACGATCCCTTATGTGAAGGGACTTAGGCATTTTTAGCTTGATGTGAACACACCCGAACCCGCTCGTACGAACGAACCCGATCCTTAGTAGCATGAGCATAGAAACCAAACTTGGACATGAATAGTTGTATATTAATATTAGCCTTGAACATGATACTTCGACTTGAGTATGCTTGCATATACACTTGAACTTGAACATGTGTAACATATGAACTTGAACATGTATAACATATGAACTTGAATATGATGTAACATATGCCTTGAACAGATTTGGATGCTCATACTTACTTGAATGCAAATACTGAACTGTCGATAACTGATCTCGGAGCTTAGATAAAATCCATAACCATCGCATGAAAGTCGGTTGGGATGGTCAGCAAAGACGGTCACTCCAGTCGAATCCTAGGGTCTCGTCACTGCTATCATTTTAATTCTAAACTGTTTATCACTGCATTGCATAAAATTGCACCACACCGCATTAGTTTACGCTTAGCATGATGGGACAGGTTAATTTTTCTAATGATGATTATCTACTAAGTTTAATAGTTATGAGTTCCAAAAGCTCAGAGTGCTTAGGCGCTATGGCCATTGAACAGACTTCTCTATATGACAATTCTGATGCCGAATCCAGCTCAGCAACTATATCTGCCCAAAACACTCCAGCTTACCGATCTGAACCACCTAAGAGTTCCCACCAAGTACTAGAAATTCCACAAAGTCCTGAAGCAGAAGATAAGCCAGCTCCTCACACTTTAGAAGATGTTGTACTCTTGGAAGATCCGGCAAACTCTATAGCTTCGAAAGTCAACGAGGCTTCTCTTTAGAGAATTTGCATTAAGTACGGGATTCCATATGATGATGTATTAGTTCCTTCTCACCATGATAAAGCTCATTTACGTCCAGAGGGATGGACTACCTACAATAAGTTCATGTGTTGGGCATGATGCATTCCACCCTTTAATCCGTTCATCTGGCAAATGTTATATTATTTAAGACTGGCGCCGGCTTAGCTGCATCCGAACAATTATGCTTTCCTACATGGTACATATATGATATTCCTGGAAATCTTGCACCGTGAGCCAACTTCAGAAGACATCAGGTTCATCTATAATCTCAAGCGACGAAGGGGAAGCCTCTCGTACACCTTCCTCGAGGCGGCGCCTAACTGCCAGGTCGTAACCGGCGCTTGGAACAAACTTAATGCCTTTAAGAATGAGTAGTTCTATATGCGTTGCCCATTTGGTTTTGAGGGAGGTGGCTAGAAGGATGCAAATGTCACTTCAAATTTAGCTCTGAGTGCTTTTATTCAAGTCGTATCTTGAACTAAGCAGTTATTCTAAAAATTATAGGTAGTCACCCATGGCCCAACAATAGTCGTTACTTAGAAACGGTTTTAGCGCCCAGGGATTCTCCTGCAAAAGATAGAGATATTAAGTTTCTCATTACCGACGAGCACCTTGTCACCTTTGGCCTAGTAGATGAGGGTCATAGCATCGGGCTACCTAGGAACATTGAGGATCATACTATCGAAGGAGGAGTTGCCGCTGGGCAAAGAAGTGACAATGCCGATCTTACCGTGCCTCCATTCGAGGAGGCACCGGATGCCACTGTAGAAGGCGAAGCAAGGGATGATGATGATGAACCTGGTCATGGTGATGCGGGTTCTAGCCATGAACATGTGGTCGGATCCTCACAAAGCACACAACCCCCTGCACCTAAGGCAAAAAAAGAAAGAAAATTGTCTACAAGCTTCAGAAAGGCCAAGTTGCCAAGCAGCCCAGCTGTCTGTCACTCCTCAAGTTGCTCTAGAACAGTCTACTTCTCAGCCCCAGATAGAAAACATATTTGAGGGAGTATCGGATATTCCGATTCCAGATCATGTTGAGACTTACAACTTTGCCATTATGAGCATTAGGGGTTTGATTCTCGTATTAGAATTAGTGCTGATATTCCTCCCAACATTGGGGGAGAGGCTACTCCGGTCAACAAGGCTCCCATATCAGGTCCGTTAACGATTTTGGAAATTATTTGGAAATTGTTGCTCTGAAATTCTCTTTATTATAGAGAATACATATATACATAAATAGCTTTAAAAATAATTATAAATTTTTGTAAAACATTTATTTTGAAAGCTTTTCCACTTTAAAAATCATTCCGAAAACGGTTTAGAAAACACGTGCACAGAAACAGCAAAAATCGATGAAAATTCAATAAAATTAACATACGATAAAACCCAAGTGAAACTGTCAATTCGTAGTGCGAATCGATGTTAATGTCGGCTTTTCTATTAGTAGGAGTTAGCCTTTTAGAACCATCTCAAAAAAATGCTCGAAATCATCGAATCCAAAAATAATTCAACGGAAAATGCCCAAACTGGCAAAACAAGGGGGGACACCAGGACACTTACATCCACACACACTCCACAGCACTACATTGCACTTGTCACATGCCCTTTAATGCTGAAATTTAGCTCATTTTCATTTTCCTTATAGGACTTATGGGGAAAGAGAAACATATGTTCCATTCTTTGCTAAATATAGTGCGCCAGACTCAAAGGCCTCGGTCGGGCTCGTATCACCAGAGTAGCAGTCATGAACACTACCCCATTAACCATTCTAGCCGAGATCAAGACTATCGTTATAGGGGTGATAGGGACCACTCTTTGCATGATTCTGCTTCTAAGCATCGATCCAAATCTAGGTACCCTCCTCCAAAAGGTCCAGACAGGCAGCCGAATCGGCACGACGATGTCCCTCCGACCGTCATTTCACGAGGTACACCCTTTGCTTCAGTCCCTACACAACCTATTGTATCATCATATTCTGAGTGATCTTCTGACCACAAACAACACAGTGGTTCCATGGCTCCTCAGCACAGGCCGGGCAAAGAGAGTGTCATTACTCAAGTCGTTACTGAAGATAGATAACAATTCCCATATGTTTGCTTCAATAGGTTTATGTTTGTGCCCAACCTAAAGAGTGTTCCTGAGAAGGTCCAACAAATGACCATTGACTGTGTGGCTGATATTCACAATCAGTACAACGAATGGATGAGAGCGACGGAGAGGATCTCCAAAGTCTCCAGAGAGAGGCGGTAGGAAATTGAAAAGCTGAACCGCCAAGAAGCTTAAAGCAAACGGATCATTTCCACTCTTGATGCCGAGTTAGATGCCTTAAGGAGATCTCAAGCAGAGGTGGAAAAAGGAGCCGAAGAAGCCACCAAAGCACTCAAAGCGGAGAAATCGAGACACTTGATTGAGATCGAGCATTTGCACCATTGAAATCATAAGCTGGTGATCGAGAGAGATACCGCCTAAAGAAGTGCAGTCGAATTAAAGATTAACCTTGAACATGAGAAAAGAGAAAGAAAAAGCACAGAAAATTGATCAGGAGGCTTGTGATGAACTAGTTATTATTAGACTTGAGTAGGACGTAGCCGTTGAGAAGGCTAGAGATATTGATGCACTCATAAAGAGAGAAGTAGAGGCTCCAAAGAAACAAACCAGGGAGGAGGTTATGGATGAATTGGATCCATTGCTTATCTCTTATAATCCTAATGTCTTGAAGTTCAAAAATTTACAATGGCTCTAGGGTGACTACCCCTACCATCTTGCCCGTGCTTGGAAATAGATAGTTGAAGATGAGAAAAGAGATATTGGGGCTGATGAGATTGATCTGATGCAGTTGGAAAACGAAGTCTTGAGGGACGATGAACCTAGAATTTTGCATGAGGTCCTACTCCTAATCCAAGAGGAAGCTGTAACAGCTTCCCAATAAGAGATAGGAAAGGGTTCCGGATCCATGCAACATGACACTATGGCTGATCAAACTCCAAGGACACAAGCTTATCCTAGCTCCAATGTGGACTCTTCTACCAACACTGGTTATAACCTAGATGAACCGTTGCTTCAGAAATTCATCGGCCTCTCTCTCATCCTAAAAGGAGCATCCAGTGGTGCTCCGGCTCACGAGGAAGTTCCAACTAAAGATGGTATTTCGTTGACCTCCCCCATTTTTCAAAAAGTCAATGTATCCCCCGGTCTACATTTCTAACCCCCTCTCGTTGTATTTCTTTAGCTTTAGAACCCCCGCTCGCTTCACTCCCTTCCCAGGGCTCTCAATTAGGACCACAAACCCAGCGATGGAGTCTGTAACCTTAATGACTTTGGCAATAATTCATAATGCAGCGACCCGTATTTTTAACAATCAAATATTTAAATAGTTTATTTAGATATTTAATTGTTAATTAATAAAGGCTCGAAAATGGGATTTTTTGCATAAGACTGAATCAAGACCCGAGACCACTTCCGTTGAGTTTGGATTGATGTTGCGAATTGGAATGAGTATAAGGATCAAAATTTGCATTCCAGGGCACAGTCTCAAATGGTGATGAGATTAGTACTGTTGGATCCGGAAAAATAAAGTGATGCATGCAAACTAGTTTCGTGACGATCGGACGCGTCATGTGATCGTACGGACTCGAAACGTATAGCCATTTATTTGAAAAATCAAATAAATGGAATATAATAATATAATAGATATCCAAATCTTCTTTGCCCCAAATTATCATTCACTATTCATGCTTGGAGATAAATTTCCATGGCCACTTCTTTATCTTTCCATTCAAAAATCTAGATCCAGAGATTTTCTCCAATAAAAATAACCATGTTTGATTCATTGAGATCGTATTGATGTGGACTTCGATTCTATACCCTCAATTTGATGTGCAACACGTCATGGCCGAGATCGATTGTTCACCATGGATCTTGGCTTTTCATTTCATGGATCTTGAGGCTGGCTTGGGTGAATTAAAGATTGTAGTCACATTTCCCTCGACGTTTGGCACCTCGCCACATCACTTACCTGAGCTTAGATCGTTGTGGATGAATCATGACAACCAGAAGACCATAAATAGGGCATCAGGTCGCGATTGTATATGGATGATCGGGCTTTATTTTTTCGAGTGCAGATTCAAGAGATCGTGTACGGGGTTCATCGGCGAAGACAGATCTCGATTTCATTGACTTGAGGCCGAGAAATCGAGGAAGAGGGGAAGCGGATATGCATAGTTTCGCGCACGTATAGACGATTGAGAGAGGGAGGAAGAAAGATCGGCGACCTAATGAGGTAATTAGTTATTTGATTAATTAATTAATTATCTTGTTAATCTCGAATCGTATTTGATCCATATCTTTTGCATACGAGGTCGATTTTGAATGCGGTTTCTTGCGTTGCACTTATGATGGCGAGATCTACATTTTGACACTAGTTTGGATAGATTTGGCTGAGGTGAGTGATATTGTCTCCCACTTTACTATGGTTGATTGTTTAGTATTATATTGACGCTCGGGAATGACTTTTGGTTTTTAAACATGATATTATTATCATACAGCAGCTATATTTTTATAAAATAATATATAATTATTTTAAATTGATTTATAAAGAATATCATGTATTTTCCATCGTCGTGCCACCGTTAATGAATTATTAGATTAAATCTATTATTGATGTTATTTTCCCACATTAATTGATATGGATGGATTATTTATGTTGTTATGTATATTGTTTTGGATGGATGTATGGTTGTTTGGATGTATGGATGTTTGGATGTATGTTTGATTGTTTGGCTTGTTTGCTATTTGGCTATTTTGGTTGAAATCGCCAATTAGTGGTGATTTTATTTTAGGTAGCATCTTGTACGTTGGAGTTCCACACACGCCGAAATCTAATGAATGAGATGGGCTGTAGAATAGGGTTTAGGATATGTGTCAATGGATCTGAGATTTAGAGTGGATGCCGGGTGTTTCCGTTTGGTCTGTACTTAACCTTTTGGTTAAGTACAAGACCAAGGTGGATGGTATTGACCATAGTAGAGTGGTCAATGTCCATCAGTGTTGTCGATTGGTGATTTGGCCGATATGTGGCTTGGACATTGATGAGATATCATGGTGCATGACATGATAGTTTGTTCGTGCGACCGGTTTAAAGATTGGATGTTATTACCCTATGACGAGTGATATTGATGGTGAGGCAGTGATGTGGTGCTTCGACCTGGTGATTTTGATGGTGAGGCAGGGATGTGATGCTTCGACCTGGTAGTCTGATATGGCGGATAGTGACTCGATGATGTATGGAGTTGGCTCCAGGATGATAGTATCAGGACTGTATGGATCATGCTGAACCTCGGGCTTTGGATGGCATGATAGTAAGGTTCTTCGATCGAGAGCTCAAGCGGAAAGCAAGATTGAGGATGGCAGCTCAAATTGGAGTGAGGCTGCGGATGGTGGACTGGGTTGAGTGTTAGGGCTCGTGCCAGAAACTACAGTGAGCCGGTAGGGTTCGAATCCATATCGAGTGAGTAGGGCTCGATGGATGTGTTTGTGCCTAGGGATCGTTGATGACTCAGAGTGTTTTCTATTGTGTTCGGAGCAGGGGTACTATATGTGGATGATACCTGAGGGCTGGTAGCGATGGTCGTATATCTTGGACCGCCCGAGGGGGTCTAGTGTCAGAAGGTATTAACGTACTGTAGGAGAAAACCGTGTAGGGTTTTGGACCTAAAAGTATGGCAGAGCACAACAAAGAACAGGGATTTCCACTAGTCCTTGACAGTTGCAGAGGGTCATATGAGTCATCATATATCTAGCACATTGGGTGACAATTAGTATTGTTTGATGGATGCTATGTTTGTTATGGTTGCTCACTAGTCACCTATCAACATAGGGATGTCACACTATGTAGGTATTGTGTTAGGGATACCTAGACACCCTGACTTGACTTAGTGTGGAGTAGTTATGGATGGAGATGCCTGTATACCTGAAGTTTACTTAGTATGGAGTAGGGGCTATAGGTGGAGATACCTAGGCACCTTGACAGATACTGATTATGGTATACCCTTTTTACGATGTTATAGAGTTGCATATTACTTATATTTATGTGCTGACTCTATGGTTGCAGGGACAGGTTCAGGTATGGTTTATATACCCTCTGTTCAGTATATTATCGAGTTTTATAGTATTTTGAGATTTGATATCGCTTACACCAGACTATTGTCTGACCCAAGGTTTTATGCTTCACTTCTTATAGTCTTGGGTACTCTTAAATGAGTAGATTGAGAGCAGGTGGATGATTATGGAGTTCTATAGGTGGACCGACACGAAGTGACGGTTATCTATACTTATATATGCATTTGTTATTATATTTCCGCTATGTGACACTGTGGAGCCTTGACAATGTTGATTTGCTATTATGAGACAATGTACTAGTTGAGTTTACTTTCCCATTGTATAAAATCTATTATGGTGTTGTATAAATTTGCTGATCTTTATTCAGATGATTATTTCACATTGTTATTATTGTCTCTATTGTTTTATACCTGTATTGATTATTATATTTACTCTGATGCGATGTGAGATATGCGATAGGTAATTTGGTTAGTTGATGCTTCCTTTTTCTTCTTTTTCAATTCTTTTCTCTTCTATTTCATTTTATTTCTTTTTCATTGCTTTGACTACCATTCTGCACTGTAGGTGTAAAAGTGGTCATTAAATTTGGTATCAGAGCAAAGGTTACCCGATTAACCTTAGTTGATACCGCGATCTAGTAGAGAAAGGATAGGAGTTGTCGCCTTAGACGGGATCTGCAGAGTGTATATATACGAGAGAGTTCATTGTTATATATTTTGGTTTTCATAACTATATAGTAGTATATATAGTATATGAGTTGGGTGCACACATGAGCACTATTGATGCAGTTTTCTTTGTAAGAGACGGATCATCCTTATTATAGAATACGAATGATCTGGCATAGAAGAAAAACTGATATATGCTATACCTTTAGAGTTGAGTATTGGGAAGGATTTGGGTCGCTATCCCTGATTGATAGGATATGTTCGTAGAGTTAGTGCAGATCATTTCCTGGATGCGCAGTTTGCTCTGGATGGTTATGGTGCTCAAGTGCAATTGGCCAGAGTCGACTTTACTAAGTAGTACATAGACCATGAGAGTCTAGGAGGTAGGTCGTTCCTTCGAATGGAGTCGGCTATTGAGAGAAAAGTTTGGTTGGTTGCTTGCGGAAGGATCTTCAATGACTTGGAGTTAGATGATGCTTGAGGTAGAAGCTAGTCTCGGGATGACTCTAAGGACGGACGATGAGCTAGTGGAGTGTTTTTGTGGCTTTGATTCTCGTGGGTCGATTTCCTTGAGACTAGTTCATAGTTCACTTCGAAGAAGATTTGTCTCGACTTTTCTGAAGTCGAGGATGGTTAGAGAGTTCACCGATTTGAAATACGGCGATATGACTGTGTTGGCATATGTGGTTGGATTAGATATGATATCGAGGTACTGTCTATTCTTGTTGATACTCCACATAGAAAGGATTGAAGTTTATCATTGGGTAGAGAGATCATCTTGGGGGTCGATTGATTCATTACATTGATGATGGCTTCAAGAGGATGATCGCGAAATACCCAGTATTGAAGAGTTATCCCATACTAGTTGAGTAGGGATAGATTGAGAAGCATATGTATTGATTGCCTTTCCAGTTTCATCGATTGTTCCATCAATGAAATTTGAAGGGAAATGGCATGACTATTTGAGATATGCTTTCCACATAAGGTGGTTCCATACGTGTTTTATTTGACGTCGAGGTTTCATATTCCTTAATTTCTAGATCCGATGGTTAGATATTGGGGTAGAGACTCGAGATAATTACTGATTTTTGATCATGACAAACCTAGTTAGGGGCTCAACCAACCTATATATGGTTTGTGGAGACCTTGCCCTTTGATTCATGGTTGTTTGTTTGTTAGGCATTGATTGTGTGGGGTTTTGTTGGGTTGGTATTATAGTTTAAGAATGGGCTGGCTGAAGGGGAAACATAATAGTGGTGGACTAAGAGAGGCCGTCGATGACGATCGGGGTTGTGGAGGAGCGAATGGTAGTAATTGGCTGCCAGTAGAGGAGCCTTATATATTCTCTCGATATTCCACATGGTAGGATGTCATCTGTGCCTGTAGCTGGAGAGTATCCGAACATACTCGAGGAGATGACCGGATTAACACCATATAGGATAGAGTTCTGTATCGATCTGGTCAGAGGAGTTGGACCAGTAGTTATGCCTTTAAGGCAAAGGGTGTCCAAAGAGCTTACGAGATTAGAGGTCTGAGCAAATGACATGTTTAGGTGATAGTTCATCCATGGGTGTATATTTTGGGTAGGATGCACTTGTTGTGTTCATCGGTAGGATGAATGGCTCTTTGGAGTTGTTTGTTGGTTGTTGTGGGTTAGATGAGATGACGAACATGTTCGTACTCCCATTTGTTGATGACTTGTTCGATCGACTTTATAGCATGAGGATGTTCTCTTAGCTGGACCCTGCGATGAGGTTGCACCAACTGAGAGTAATTTTGGCGAGCGTGCCGATTATAGTGTTTCACAAACTACCTTGATTTTAGGTTGGTTATGCCGTTCGGGTTAACCAATGTATCGACATATGTTGTGGATCTCATGGACCGTGATGAGAGTGGTCACTTGAGTAGGTTGTGCTTGTGTTCGTTGATGATACTTTCGTCTACCCATGGACAGAAGAGGAGCACAAGACCCGATTAGTGACGTGATTTTGATGGTATCACTCCTGAAGGAGGGGAGTGAGAAGCTTGGGTCATGTTGTTTCAAAGTAGGATAATGCTCTCGATCCTTTAGTTAAGGTAGCCCAGAATCTGGATAGACCCAAGATAGCAATATCGTTGACCTATTATATGGGAGAGGATCAGAATTTTATTTGAGACGTGAGGTGTGGACATGCGTTGGTGAGTCTGACCGAGAGGTTGACGAGTACATTGATGGTACTCATTCCGAGCGGGAATGAAGAGATGATAGTACACACTTGCTTGTGGTACTTAACTAGGTATGGTAGTGATGTCAAGAGGTAATATCCAACTCTTGGTTCGGAGTTGGAGGCTATAGAGTTCGCTTTGGGGATATGGATGTATTGTCTATTAGGAGAGGAGTTTGAGCTGTTCAGTGATTCCATGTCATTGTAGTATCTCTTCTCTGAGAGGATCTTGACCTTCGCCTGTAGCAATGGTTATAATTCTTAACCTCCTATGGTTTTCACATTTCCTAGACATTTTAAGGGAAATGTGGTGGTTGGTATTCGATTGGAAGACGTACTAGTTTGGAATCGATATTCCTGGAGTGGGTATTGCCCGAGCTTATCATTAGTTGAGCTTTGGTCGAGTGTGATGGCTAGTTTGACCATCAGACCTACTTTGATTTAGCCGATTGGAACTAGTCAGAGGTGTTAAACTAGACTAGTGAGATCGTAGCTAAATTAAAAGAGTGAGTAGTTTTTGGAGAGATGATGCAGTGCAGAACCAACCGAGGCTGTTGGTTCCATAAAGATTGTTTGTTTCGAGTAGTGGGAATAAATGTTTTAGGACTGCATCGATGGATTGTCGATGACTAAGGATAGAGAGATAACATTTGAGTCATAGTCGATTGGCTGACAGATGATGCTAAATTTGTATTCCTTAAGTCCAATAGTACGACATCCCTTTTGTTGTGTTGTTTGAGGTGTGGTTGGTGTGATTCTATTATGTGCCAAGAACATTGTAAGTGGCCAGGACTCGTTCTTCGATAATGGGTTTCGGAAGAACTTAGAAGAGGCATTTGGATTTGGCACTACATGGATTAGATAATATCGAGACTGAACCATAGACATGGAGACCTCATAAGCCTATTCGTGCCGGTAGATGTGATACAAATCAGCTTAGAAGGAGGTCGAAGGAGTAGTAGGGTTCAGTGAATAAAAGCAAAGGCGATAGGGTAAGGTAGACTGTAGGGAGCATGAGGACCGTTAGTCCGAAGCTTTTTAGATGGTGGGATTTTTTTTTATCGTCAGCTTTTATTATGGATATCATATTGGATGTTTATACTAGATGGTTTAGTATTCCGCATGATAGGATAGGCCTGGATGTTACTTTTAAATGTTAGATCTTATATATGCATGTTTGATTTGATTATTAGCATTTGAGATGATAATTTATGTTTGTATGGTTGTTTGGCATGCGGGATAGTTATTGTTTGGTATAGCATTCTTGTTTGATGATTGCTATAGATGGTCTAGCATAGTTAAAGATATGAGTTGTATACATATCTTTGTTCTAGTAGAGTTTTTCGGACATAGCCGTCCAAAGGAGGTTCTGCCAAATTTTTTCAGAATCTGACAGATTTTTAAGGGTCGATGGGTTAGGAGATAATCTCTTTGCTTTGTGATTTTGGGGAAGAAATTCTTTAAGGAGGGGAGAATGTAACGACCCGTATTTTTAACGATCGAATATTTAAATAGTTTATTTAGATATTTAATTGTTAATTAAATGAAGGTTCAAAATGTGATTTTTCACATACGACCGAATCAGGACTCGAGACCACTTCCATTGAGTTCAGATTGATGTTGCTAATTGGAATGATGCTTCCTTTTTCTTATTTTTCCATTCTTTTCTCTTCTATTTCTTCATCTTATTTCTTTTTCTTTCATTTGACTGCCGTTCTACACCGTAGGTGTAGGGCGGTCGTTACACATAACATCCGGATGAGGAAGTTATGAACTTTGAAGAGCGCTTTGCGGATGCTTTGTTGAAGGAAGGAGGTGATTTGAATCAAAGGACTCATGTTGGTGTTGACGTTTTTATTACCAGGGTTTCCCATGCCTCATCGGCTCCCTCCATGCATGAGAATGAGCAAAAACTAGAGACGGATGTTATTCTTGCAACAAAGATCAAACAAGAAAAGCTGAAAGTCATTCCTCCTCCTATATCTATAGTTTTCCTCGGGGAGACCATTTTTTTCCCCATTCATACCTCTCCACCTGAGGCGTTGGGAATTTTTGGGCAGTGCCCTTTTCAAGCATCCCAGTTTTCACTCCTCAACCTGGAAGTGCCCAGGGCACATCTGCTGGATCAACCCAGAGCACTCCACTTAAGGGTAAAGGGAGTGGTAGGAGAAGAGCAAAAATAAAAGGAGAGAGTTCGAGCGAGATTTATCCTGATTCCAAGAAGAAGAAATAGAAGTTGTCAAAGAAAAAGTAACTATGGGTTTGCACTTCTTTATAGCTCAAAACAACAACAGTGGTCTCCCTCCTTTTTTAGCTTGTTGGACAAAAACTTGTACTTAGCTTCCATGATTAGCATGTAAATAAAAGTTCTTTTGTTTTTTTTCAACTTTTGTGTAAATTTGTTTAAGTGTTCGAGCTATTACGTTTTTCATTCAATGTACTTGTAATTCGTTGCTTATTGTTTAAGTTGTAATGTCATTGGGTCGCCTGTCATTCCGAGCATCAACCCGATAATTCCACCTTTAAGCCTCCTCTCAGACGTGGCCCTAAGTCATTTGAATTTTAAGGCATTATCCACAATGCTACGCCGTCGTGTTCAGAGAAGCAATTATACTCCTACCCTAGTCTCGGGTTGGCAGAGTTAGCTTGTGGACGGTAGGACCTCATCCATGATGAGTTTATAACCCACCTGTCGGATTTAGGTTATACTTAGAGAATGAATGGTTGAGCCGCACTCATTCGTATGTTTATACTCTTACTCACACTCATGCCCGTTTGATACTTATACTTTTGCCAGTCAGATCATGGACGAGAGTTAATAGGCGAACGGTCGAGTCACGTTCACTTTGTTTAATTCGATTGTGGACCCAGGAACTTGGCTGGCGCCAAACTTTGGATACTTGTTAGTTTATATTAGGCATATGTAAACCCAACTTGGTCACTCATTTATTATATCATGCACAAACAGTTCATAGATGTGGAAGAAATCTCAAATTCTATTGCCAACTGAAAAGAAGCGACAAAATCTATCTTATTACATAGCTTTGAGCTGAAATGCAAAAGTAAATGCTGATGAAATAAAATTGAATGAAACGAAACTAAGTGAAATAGCATCGTAGATGCTCGCTATTCCATGCTCTTGGAAGTGCAATACCATCGACGGTTGTTAGTTTGAAAGTTCCATCTCCAATTTTTTGGCCGATGACATATGGTCCGTCCCATTTCGGACCCATGTGAACAGGGATAGGAAAAACCCGTTTCAAGAAAAGATCGCCAATGTCAAAGGTCCTAGTTTGGACTTTAGTATTATAGTATCGGGCAACCAGATGTCGATATGCAGCTGCCCTCAAATCAGCTTCTTCGCGGTTCTCATCGACCATGTCTTGAGACTCCAAAAGGAGATCTCGGTTAATTCTGGGGTCATAGTAAGTCACTCGATGAGAAGGTACTTCAAGTTCTACAAGAATCATGGCCTTGGAGCCGTATGCAAGGCTGAACGGAGTATGGCCAGTCGCGGACTTGTGGGTGGTTCATGTGCCTATAATGCTAATGGGAGTTCATCGGCCCATTTGCCTCCAACATTTTCCAAACACTTCTTTAGAATGGACTTTATGATTTTAATAACATCTTTGACTTGTCCATTAGCTTGAGAGTACGCAACTGCTGCAAAAAAATTCACAATGTGATACTGGTGGCAGAAGTCTTTAAATTCTGAACTGTTGAATTAGGTCATGTTATCAATTATGATTGTCGAGGGAGACCAAAGTGATAGATGATATTTCGAACAACAAAGTTGATTACTTTCTTCGTTGTGATCATGGCCAAAGGTTTAGCCTTAGCCCATTTAGTGAAGTAATCAACTGCCATAATGGCGTACTTCGCGCTAGCTTTAGAAATTAGCAAGAAGCCGAGGATGTCAATGTCCCAAATTGCAAATGGTCATAGACTGACCATTTGGTAATTTCCATCGGTGGGGATCTCAGAATTTTTACAAATGTCTGGCACTTGTTACATCGCATGGGATAATCAGCTGCGTCCCGATTAACAGTTGGCCAGTAATACCCATGGTGGAGTATTTTCTTAGCTAAATTTGCCCCCTAATGTGATCACCGCATTCTCCTTCATAGACTTCTCATAATACTCGATTGATTTCATCGTGGGCGATACACCGAAGTAGGGGTATGGAGAAACCCTTCCTAAACCTAATTCCTTCTTGAATGATATAGCGTAAAGCTTTGCAGAGGATCTATCATTTTTCATTACTCCGTTCGAGAAGGATTTCCTGTTGTAGATAGTCTTTAATAGGAGTCGTCCACGACTCATTTTCTGGCTCCATCTCTAGGACCCATTCGATCTTTATCTGGCCAATGCTTGGACCATTAAGTACTTCAACTGGGACCAAGCCCATTAACTATGCATCCCCGAAACTGGCCAGCTTGGCCAACGAGTCAGCTCTCTCCTTCCGTTCCTAGGAATGTGTATAATGGTGTAGTACTCAAAGTCGGTTAATATCTCTTGGACCCTATCGAGATAAGGAGCAAGTCGCTGCCCCTTGACATGATAATCTCCCCTGACTTGGCATACTTCTTACTGGGAATCACAAAAGATTTGTAAAGTTTTCACTCCCAATTCTCTGGTAAGTTTGAGTCCGCCAATCAAGGCTTTATACTCAACTTTGCTATCTATTGCAGGGAAGTCAAGTTTCAAGGCGTAGCAGATTGATCGTTCCTTAGGAGTCACTAACAGGACTTCAGTGCCAGAACACGATCATTGGATGCTCCATTTGTATACATCTTCCATTGGACAGTCGGATCTCCGCTGCTCTCCGTAGAGTCATCTAGCGCAGTAAATTCAGCTATGAAGTCCACCAATTCCTATCCTTCAATAACTCTCCAAGGAAGGCAAGTGATATCAAACTGGCTCAATTCAATGTTCAACTTGAGCAACCTTCTAGACGTCTCGGGTCACTATCGGACTTATCGTAATGGCTGGTTAGTGTAGATGTTGATGGGGTGAGCATGGAAGTAAGGACGGAGTTTTCGCAACATAATCAACAAGTAGTACGCGAGCTTTTCCAGCTTCAGGTAGTTTCTCTTAGCACTTGTCAATTGCTTGCTAACATAATATACTAGCCTCTGGATCCAATTTACTTCGCGTGTACCGACAATGCTAAATAGATGTATAAGTCTTCATGATTTTGCGGCTTAGATAGAATGGGTTGTCTCTCTAAGTGATCTACCAAAGCTTGAAATGCATCAATGCAGTCCTGCATCCATTCAAAGTTTCTCTTACCTCTCCTAATTAAATCTAAGAAAGGAATACACTTGTTGGTGGCCCTGGAGATGAATCTGCTTAAGGCAGCGACCTTCCCATTAAGGCTCTATACCTGCTTAATCATTTTCAACATTTGGATGTTTCGAATTGCTTGAATCTTCTTAGGATTTACCTTGATTCCATGAGAGTTAACAATGAAACCCAGAAATTTCCCTTACGCAATGCCAAAAGAGGATTTTAAGAATTGAGATTCATTCCATATTTTCAAAGAACACCGAGCATCTCTAGCAAGTCATCAATGTGGTGTCATGACTTCCGAGCATATCATCCATATATACTTCCATCGATCATCTGATCTGGTCTTTGAAAATCTGGTTGATCAGTCTCTAGTGGGTAGATCTAGTGTTCTTTAGTCCAAACGGCATCACAACATAGCAATACAGTCCCAGAACGGTAATGAAACTAGTGTGCTCCTAGTCAGGGACGTGCATCAGGATTTGGTTGTATCTAGAGTACGCGTCCATAGATGAAAGTAATTCATGTCCAGCAGTCGAGTCTACCAACTAGTCGATCTTTGGAAGTGGAAAGCTATCCTTGGGGCATGTCTTGTTTAGGTCTGAATAGTCAACACATGCCCGCCACTTCCCATTTGCTTTTCTCACGATAACAGGATTACACCCGCTTCGGGTAGAGGACATCGTGGATAAAGCCATTGCTTTTGAGTCAATCTATCTCCTTTTTAAGGGCAACAGATCTCTTCGAATCCATGTCATGTCGCATTTGTTTCATTGGGACATGCCTCGAGTGGATAATCAATGCATAGCTCACAATGGTCGGCGAGATCCCACAAATGTCAGAATGGGTCCAAGCAAACATATCAAGATTTTCTTGGAGAAAACCAACTAACTCCTTCATAATTGCTGGGCTTAGCTGTGATCTGTGATTTTCAGGACCCGCGATGGGTCATCATGACTAACCGTGATATCGATTATTAGCTCAGCGGGTGCAGCCTTGGATCCTTTGGGCTCTTCTTCTTCTTCGCCTCTTGGATCTATATCTTTATAGAACCGACTATGGTGGCCGAGCTAAGACCCGGACGCTGGTTGCTAAGCTTCATTGGTTTTTATGCAAAGAGACTTCTCCATACCTTTACGTTTCTCCCTTCACTGAGCATCCCTCAACTCAGCCACATAACAGGCATATCCAATCGCCTGGTCTCCATAAACAACTCGCACATAGTTGTTTGTTAGGAATTTTAGTGTCAAGCACCAAGGGGCAAGAGCTGCCCTAAATTCAACAAGGGATGGTCGGCCCAAAAAAGCATTGTATGGAGATTCCACATCCAATACAACAAATGGCAGCATCCGCATTCTCTTACAGTTGCCATCCCCTAACTCTACCAGTAGCTCGACATAGCCTACTGCTTCAGCAGCGACACCGTTAAAGCCATGGATGCGGGCTTTGCACGATTCCAGGTCTTTGGCTTCCATTCTCATCTAGTCGTAAGCCCTCTTGAAAATAATGTTTACAGAACTGCCACAATCAATCAAAATCTTTCTCACTAAGGCGGGTCGATCATGGCCGGGATCACCATCAATTCGATCGTAGGGGCTTCTATCTGCATCTCTACTTCGAAATACTATTTCGCCCGCCATAGTACGTTGTTGCTTGGCCGGAGCACCGTCCTCCATGTTTGAACAACGTTCAAAATCAACATTCCTGACCGCGTTTGCATAACGCTCCATTTCATGCCATCTTCTGTCGGCTGGATGCGATCCTCCAACAATGTTATTAATATCTAGTCTTCCTCTAGCCTGCCTAGGTTACTCGGCACTATGTGGAGCTTGTCCTCAATTAGGGTTGGATATTCCCTGCCCGTCGTCCTGCGGGGCTTTAACAAACTATTGCAACTTTCTCTCACGAATTTACTTCTCAACTATATCATACAAGTGATGACACCCGCCCATATTATGGCCATAGGTTTCATGGAACCTATAGTACTTCCCTGTCTGTTTCTGCTTCTCCGTCGACTCTTTCGAAGGCCATTTTTGGCACTACAAGTACTAAAAGTCAATAGATAGATGTTCTATAACGGCGTGTTCAAAGGTGTGTATGTGTCGTACTTAGGGATCCTTGGCTTCCCTCTTCCAGAATCCCGTCTCCGGTCATGGTTTCTGTCACCACCATTTCTCTGCTCATTCGGTTTATTATGAACATTAATCTGAACCTTTCTAGAACTATCACCAGACTGTTTTACTACTACATTATTTTGTACTCCTTAGCACTTGGGCCTACAACATCCCTCTTTCTTGTTCGTTTTTCCTCCTCCTTTCTTAGAATCTAAGCCGCTTTTGAAAGAAACGGTCTAATGTGGAAGGAGGCTTTCCTACCAACCAATCACCAAATTCAGAATCGGGGTCGACTCCCCTAGTCAGTGCCATGAGTATTGGATCATCATTCGGATTACTGACTTCTGTAATAACTATATTGAACCTTTCTAGGTAATCTTTAAGCGACTCCCCCGGTGCTTGAACCAAGTTGGAGAAAGACATAATGTCTTTGGGGCGAGGTGCATGCATGCGAAACTGCTCTAAAAACTTTTTTGCTAATGCATCAAACGAAGAAATAGAGGGTGGTGGTAACTTAGTGAACCACATGGTCATGACTCCTTCTAGAAAAATAGGGAAACAACTGCATTTGAGTGCATCAGGGGCTCTAGCGGAGTCCATAAGCCACTCGTAGCTCATAAAATGCTGCCTAGGGTTCGTTTTTCCTGTGTAAGCAGGCATCAAAGGCATATTAAACCTTCATAGATAATCTGCATATGGAATGTTATCGGTGAACGGAGTATGGCCCCTGGATAGTCCCTAGTCATCATTGGTTAAGCCCTGACTTTCTTTCACAAGTTGGCTCACCATGGCTCTTAAGTCCAATGTTTGCAAAGTTGGTGCCAAGTGATTCCACCTCACATGAATGTCCCGGTCCATGTCTACGGCCAGTACTACGTTGCCTTAGCTCCACTTGATCCATCTCTTGAGCTGTGGTCCTACCATCATCTCTCAGTTGTGGTTCAACTACATTCACCGGAGCTCCAGTACCCTAATCAATTACAGCACCTTCGGAGAAGACCCCTCCAGTTGATTGGCAATTCTCTTCAAGGAAGGAGGGATTGGCATCGATCCCTTTGGAGGGATCGGGCCCGATCAGTGCCGTCACTTGTAATGGGCTGCTTGGTTCTGTCCCGGCGTCCCAATGTTTTATGCTTCAGTTTTGTGGCACCTAGCTCTATGGTAGTCATTAGATGAAGAGGAGTTTTCCGATCCTGAATATGGTATACACTCACTCCTTGTTTTCCAACGCTGATCCCTCAACTGCTTCATCAAATCAATGTTAGCTTAGATCTGTTGGTTGAGCTGTTGATGGCTATCCATCAAATCCTTCATCAGGACTTCAAAATCATCTCTGATGATGGTATTAGTAGAATAATGGGGATTGGCAGGAGCTGGTTGTACCATTTGATCAACCTGTTGAACACTAGTGTCATCGTTTCCTTCAACAGGAGCATGGAAAGTAGACTTAGTTCCCTCAGCCATTTCTATAAGCTTCCTTCTAATTCTTTTCTAAATCCGAGTCGAAACGGAAACTTTGTAAGTAGAAATCTAGAAATTATCTCATGGATAATGGAATCCACTAGTAGATGATTAGATCCAATCAAGCTGTGAACCGAGTTCTTAGTGAAAGTACCAAAATGATTGCAAAAAAATTTGGCTCAAACACCCAGTAGAGATTTTATAGATAAATAAATGGAGAAATCTAAATCAAAACAGTGGAAACAAGAAATTAAATAATAGAAAATAAGCAATAACAAGAACACAATGATTTATAGTGGCTCAGAGTTGAAAGCCTATGTCCACTTTGGAGAAATAACTTTATAAATGACTTTGAATCCTTAGTACAATAGTGATCGGATCGAAGTCCATGAGTACAATGGAGTACAAAGAAAATAGCAGCGTAAAGATCCCTTAGATGAACTATGAAGCCTGTATTTATAGGGGGAGATGGTGAATATCTTCCTGAAAAATCGCCAACGGAATCTCCAGATGCAGACATGGTCACATGAGCAATCGTCTGGCGAAAATATTAAGGAATAGGGATCGGCTCTGATCCCTCTCAACGGTCAAATGGGCTCTCGCGGTCCTTCTGGTGGGTCCCCCTTAATGTTAACTCCATGTTACCAAAAGTGTTTATGCATTTGACTTATGGAATTTTAGATATCGACTAATCTCCGTTGAGTTGAACTGCTAAGCTAATGTGATCCGATCCATTGCATAGAGGTAGGGATCGTACCCGATCCCTTGCCTATTTGAGACTACAATCCATACTTAGAATGTTCTATAGGGTTCATCTCTTGATTTTGCTTGATCATTTCATATTATTGTCTGTGCTTGATCTTTGGACCCCACGATCATCTCTTTGGGCTACTGGCCTTAATAATAATCGAGTTTAACTTGTCCAATTAGTCTGAATATAGCTGGGCCAAAAGATCGGATAACAAAACGTAATTAAATTAAATCGCTATAATTTTTACATTAATTTATACTTCATTAAAACTATCAACTATCATCCAAGCATTCAACAATAATCTATAGCAACACAGATATATCATACAGTTTATTTAGAGGTGAGTAAACTCACCAAAATTCCAGTTGATGCTTTTGCATTCCAGTTTGATCTAGCTAAAACTTCTACTAGCTCCAAATTCAACAAATCCAACTCTGATTCGTAGATAATATCGATATGAGTCCAACACAAAAGTCCACGACCAAATCCGAACTCGTAAGGAATAGTTATTCAGTTTATAAGTTTTGGATAAATTATATTAATTAATTAACATAATTACTTAACTTAATCACCTCATTAGTTTTAAATTCTTCTTACTCCCAAAATAACCTTCTTCCACATTGACCTGTATGTGTGCACGATGTGCATGAACCAACCTCGACATGGAGCTACGCTCCACGATTCTTCAATCCGACTTTGCCGTTGAATTCCTCATCCAAATCTCCACCTCCCCGACACCAACACGACCAGCTCACACACTCCTCAAGATTTATTACTGGACACTGTTCATATGCAAACCCTAAATGATGCCTTCTATAATCAGTGGCCAGAGGTGATGAAACTTGGTGGGGAGGTGCACCATGACATGAGAATTGCCATGATGATCTTGGATTCCACCATCGACAATTAAATCACCCTAGATTCAAAACCCTAGTTCATGCTGGAAATGTAGATCATCCAAAACCTCAACCGCAGCCAACCGACGAAATATTGATTTATAAATCTAGTCAATACGAGTTCAAAGGTTCTATTTTAAATTTTTTCGTTGACTGGATTATTTGATATTGATTTTTAAAGATGGTGGCTTACTTTCATTGCTTACAGGGAAGATGAAATGGACAAAAATAAAAGAGAGGGAAGAAAGTAAATGTCAAGAATGTTGAAAAGTATTTGGATTGAAGTTCACTTTATTTAAAATTTCCAAAACTTCGCTCCACGGCATTTTGTTCGCGTACGAGCCGTGAATGACAAAACAAAAATACGATCGTGTACAAAAATGTGACACGATCTCAAAACCATAATAAAATACACTGATTATCTTACTTTGTAAAATTTTAAAAATAACATCATTTGCCGAAATATACATCAAACAAAAATTTAAATATTTTCCAAATTAAAAATTATGGAAAAATCCTATAAATTCATTTAAAAACACGTCATCAAAAATCAAATCGTTTTATTTACAATTGATTTTCCTGTTATTTATTCAACCCATTTATTATTGTAATTAAATTTACAAAAAGAGTTCACTGTTAATATTTGTTTACTAAAAGGAGTTAAATAAGTTTATTAAATCCATTTAATTAATATTTAATTCACAATTCAAATATTTAATCGATCCCTATATTTGAACATAAGTTATTTTATTTTGAAAACCAATTATTTAAATATTAAAAAATTAATTAAATATTCAAAATCCAAATGATAAAATTCTAGGATGTTACATAGACGCACTATCTGTGTACTTCTTCTGTCTGGCATTCTACTCTCTACCACTCTCCGAAGTGTCATCTCATGCAGTGTATAAAGCGATAAAATCCACCAAAGCTTGGTCCTGGATAGCCCTCCAAGGGTGATATGTTATGTCATACTGGCTCAATTCAATGTTCTATTTCAACAGCCTTTCAGAAGTCTCGGGTCATTGTAGGACCTGTCTCAAAGTCTGGTCGGTCAGAACTTTTATCGGATAAGCCTAAAAGTTGAGGCGGAGCTTCCTCGAAGCGATTAACAGGCGTTATGCAAGCTTCTCCAAGTTTGGATAGTTTCTTTTTGCTCCTATTAATTTCTTACTGATGTAGTACACCAACCTCTGGATTTGGGACTCCTCACGCACGAGTGCGGCGCTCAAAGCGTGCACCAACATTGCTAGATAAATAAATAAGTCCTCATCCTCCAGCGGCTTCGACAGAATGGGGGTCTATCTATGTGATCCACTAGATCCTAGAATGCGCCTATGCGTTCCTGCATCCAAGCAAAATTCCTTTTCCCCTTCTTAATCACATCAAAGAAAGGGATGCATTTATTAGTGGCTTTGGAGATGAATTGACTGAGGGCGGCGACCTTCCCATTCAAGGTCTGGATCTCTTTGATCGTTTTTAGGGCTTTAATGTTTCTCATTGCTTTGATCTTTTCCAGATTGGCTTCGATTCCATGGGATTTCACGATGAAGCCTAAGAATTTCCCTGACGCAACGCCGAGTGAACTTTTTAAAGGGTTAAGCTTCATCTCGTAATTTCGGAGAACGCTAAACATCTTCGCCAAGTCATTAATGTCGTTCCTCAACCATTGTAACTTAATGTGGTTCCTCAAACATTGTGACTTCATGAACATATCATCCATGTAGACCTCCATCGGGCGTCCAATCTGATCTTTAAACATCTTATTCACTAACCTCGTGTAAGTCGCTCTAGCGTTCCTTAATCCAAAGGGCATGACGAGATAGAAGTATAGTTTCGGGTCGGCAATGAAGCTGGTGTGTTCCTAATCCTAGACGTGCATCGAAATTTGATTATATCTGCAGTATGCATCCATGAAAGAGAGTAGTTCATGTTCGACCATCGAGTCTATTAGCTGATCAATCCTCGGGAGTAGGAAGCTATCTTTCAGGCATGCCTTATTCAAGTTAGAATAGTCGATGGATATCCTCCACTTCCCATTGGCTTTTTTCACTAGGATTAGATTAGATACCCACTTCGGGTATAAGGCGTCATGGATGAAGCCGTTGTCTTTCAACTTCTCCACTTCTTTTTCATAGGAATGCATTTAGGGTTTACATTCAATGCATGGCTCGCAATCTCTGACGATATTCCACACATGTCTAAGTGAGTCTAGGCGAACATATCTAGGTTTGCTTGGAGAAAACCAACGAACTCCGTCATCCTCATGCCAAGCTGTGATCTGACTTTCAGGACCCATGTAGGATCATCCTGAATGATCAAGATGTTAACCGTCAACTCAGCTAGAGCCGCTATCACATCCTCCGGCTCTTTTCTTGGATCCATATACTTATGGAACCGACTGTGCTACCCGAGCCAAGGTTCAAGCAGTGGTTACTATGCGTCCAAAGCCTTGATGCAGAGAGTCCCCTTCATACCTTTTCCTTTCTCCCTTCACTTTGCCTCTTTCAGCTCAATGACATAATAATCCTGGCCAGGTCTCTGATCACCTTACACTATTCCCACACCATTCTCTGTTGGCAACTTCATCGTTCAGCACCAAGGAGCTATGGTCGCTTGAAATTCAGCAAGGGTAAGTCGGCCCATGAAGGCATAATAAGCAGAATAAATATCCAATAGAAAAAAGATACGACCCACACTCTCTTGCGGTCGCCCTATCCAAGCACCATCGATAGATCCATACATCTTACCGGCTCAATATTAGTCCTGTTAAATCCCTGAATCCAAAATTTACACGGCTTTAAGTCCTTGCCCTCTAGAAGCATCTGATCGTAGGCTTTCTTAAACAAAATGTTGACTGCACTCCCACAGTCAACCAGCACCTTCCTTATAATTGTAGGGACAATCATGGCCGATATCACTAGCGAATCAATAGTAAGGGTCTTCACCCCATCAGTATGTCAATTTCTGAAAACAATATCATCTGCCATAGTTCTGAGTTGTTCTGTTGGAGCACTGTCTTTAACAACTAAACAACTCTCATTTACTGCATGCTTTAAAACACCCATATATCGTTCCATCTCGTTCCAGCTCTTCTCAGCTGGATGCGGTCCGTCGATAATGGTATTAACACTAGACATTTCTCAAGCCACACGGGCTCACCAATACCCGATCTGGCTTGCCCTTACTAGGGATTTGATGTTCCTTGCCCGCTATCCTGAGGGCTTGCACAAAGTGTTGCAACTTCTCGCAAATCAACTCTTTGATCACATCATGCAGATGCCTCCATTCTTTAGTGTTGTGACAATGCATCTCATGAACTCTACAAATTTTGCCAGACTTTTTCCCCTTTCAGTCAATTCCCTCGGAGTCGGCTTCCTATACAGTTCCTGGCCTTGAGTTACCAAGTATATGTTTTTAATAGAGTTATTCAATGGAGTATAGTTTTCATACTTTGGGATTCTAGGACATCTTGAATCTGATTTCTTATCTTTAGCTCCATTGTTTTTCTTGCTTCGTCCATCACTTCTATTTTCCACATTGACATCGAAATTGTCGAAATTCCCTCCGGAATGCTTCACAACAACATTACTTTGTATCACCTCTACCGATTGACCAACATCGGTCTTTCTGGCGGTTGTCCTTGCCTCTTCCAAATGCAAAAACCGAGTCGTCTTTCTACAAAACACGTCCATTGTCGGTGGGGGTTTCATCTTCAACCAACTCCCAAAATCAATCTCAGGATGGATCCCTCTAATTAATGTCATTAACACAATATCTTCTTGAGCGTTGCTCACTTCAGTCACTACGGTATTGAACCTATGCAAGAACTCTTTCGATGATTCTTCTACTCCTTGGAAGAGATTGGACAATGACATGCCGTCCTTCGGATGGGTAATGTGCATATAGAATTGTTCAATGAACTTCTACACCAATTGCTTGAAAGACGATATGGATCTCGGTGGCAGGCGGGTAAACCATATTGTTAGCATTCCCTCTAAGAAAATGCGGAAACAAAGACATCATATAGCATCAATAGCTCTGGCGAAATCCATATGCCAATCGTACTTCATCGGATGTTGCCTCGGAACCGTCTTCCCATTATAAAACGGCATCGTTGGAATCACAAATTTCCTTGGGTATTCCTCGCATAGAATTTCTTCCGTAAAAGGATTTTGGCTTGGGGAGAAACCCCAATCATCATTGGTTCGATGTTGGCTCTCACTTATAAGTCTTTTTACCATTTCAGTTAGACCCAGCTTAGGTGGATCTACTAAATGATGGTAATCGTGATCCGCTCCATGTGTTTGGTCTGGCAAACGCACTTGATTGGTTTCATAATACATGGGTTCCTTTGACTCTGGGAGAACTATTCATGTAGCAATTTAGTATAAATAGTCTCTTCGCGGTGGATCCATAGTGGCCACCTGATCTCCAACATTTTGGTAATCCACAGCACGACCATAAGCCAAACCAGCACCATCACTCGGATGTCGACCACCCGAACCAAGGTCAGATGGTTCGATACTGATCCCTCTTGATGGATCGGTACCGATCCATAGACCTTTTGTGCAGTTTGGCCCCGGGCTTTGTTTCAACTTTCCAGTTTCTATCCTAAGCCTCTTCTGCTTTTTGTCCCTCTGCCTTTGCTCCGATGACAATGAACTATCAGATTCTGAACTAGAAGGTGTCAAGTTCTTCATACTTCTCCTGCAGTTGTTAGTCAGCTGATTCAACGAATGCAAGCTCTGTTGCATTTGCTAATTTAACTCATTGTGGCTTTCCTAGAGCTTGTCTTCTATTTGCTTCACCATGCGGTCCATCTCAACCCTGGTAATCACATTCATTGGGTTCTGAACTTTAGTAGCGGTTGGATATGCAACCTCCTCAATATGTTGGAAATCGGCGTTCTCAACATCCTCAGCGGCCCTTGAAGTGGTGGATCAATCTCTTCTAGGGGCCATGGTAGAAAGCAACTTCTAGAAATTTGAGTAGTTTAAAATAACAAAAACAAAGGAAACTAGATCTATCTCTTGGATTTAGGTAATCCAATAGTAGATGATGGATTTAAATGGACTGAGAATCATGCTTTCATTGAAAGCACGAAAATGTTTGAATAAAAATGGCACAAACATAGAAGAAATAAAGTAGAGAAAGAAAATGAAGAATGTAAATGAAAAATGAGTAAAAACAAGACACCAAACATTTATAGTGGTTCGACCAACTATTCCCCATGTCCACTTGAGATTTCTATTGATTATATTGATGTTTTGCAAGTACAGTTATTATGGATCGGTACCACTCCATGGGTGATTACAAAGAAATGTATAATAATTTCAAGGAAGCAAAATGAACTCTGAAAATGAACCCATAGCGCCCTATTTATAGTTGTAGGTCACCGGGAAATGCTCAAACACGATCTCCACCAGCTTCCCCACTATTTGGCAGTGGTTATCCTTGAGATGACATGGCCAGTTTTCAGCAAAAGCTATGGATCTACCCGATCCCTAAGATCTTCTTATGGATCAATTTTGATGCTTTTTGATGTGGTGACTAGGTGTTAGCTTCATGATTTCCATCTTGTTTGCATTGTTATAAATTTGTTTCTGAAGTAATAAGATGGGTCAGTGGAGGAATGGAGTAGCTGGTTTGAAGTGCTTAAGGAAAACGATAGAGAACTGCATGCGATCGATCCAATGAGACTTGGAATAGTTTCTAGCATCAATACTTGTGAATAGGAGGAAGTTGGAGTAATTTGGTAGAGTTCTATTGTAACGACCCGTATTTTTAATGATAAGATATTTAAATAAATGATTTAAATATTAATCATTAATTAATTGAAGCTCCCAAAAATATGATTTTTCGCATACGATCGAACCAAGACTGAGGTCAATTATGTCGAGTACGGATTGATGTTGCAAATTAAAATGAGTATTGGCATCACTATATTTGGAGATCGTATAATCTGATGACTGAAACATTCTCGAAATGCGCGAAATTATCATCCTGGAGCGTTGTCTCGAATAGCGATGAAATTTATACCCTTGGGATTGGAAAAATAAGGTGGTGTACGCAGACGAGTTTCGTCGCAATCGGATGCGTCGTATGATCGCACAAGCTAGAATCGTACAATGATTTATTTGAGAATTCAAATAAATAATAACATAACAATCACCTAAACCCTATCAAAACCCTCTCTCTCCATACCCGTTTACTGTTACATTGTTGTAGAGTGAAAACATGGCCGCCACTTCCTAATCCACTTCAAAAATCTAAATTGGTCTATTCGCTCAACTAAAAATAAGAAAAACGACTCTGTTGAGCTCGTATCGAAGAGAGCTTCGCATCCATGTAGGATTTGAAGAGTGCAACATTGGTTGGGGAGATGGCCATGCATTCGACGTCGACTAGGGTTCCACTTTGTTGTTGATTAAAGGCGAGACAAGCCGGGATGTTTGTGGTGTTGGATTCCACTTCGCAAAGTGCACCTTTCCCCAAAGTTTGGAGTTCCATGGTGCATCATGGAAAAATGCATCAATATAGGAGGAAAGTTCGGCTACCGGGTCGCATTATAGTATAGGAGATCGAGTTCTACAATTTTGGGTCCGGGGCAAAGAGGTTGCGTAGTGGAGCGCGTAGGTGAAATCCGTTAGTTGTTTCGTCGACAGATGAATGAGAAATCAGGGAATGAGTTTTTGGATATGGGTTTGGATGCATAGACATGTATGGGTGCACGAGATAAGGGATTTGGAGAAGATAATTAATAAGGTTAATTAGTTATTTGTTAATTAATTAAGTTAATTAATTGTTTGTTTAATCCGAAATCTTATATAATTCATATCTTTTGCGTACGAGGTCCGTTTTGGACATCGTTTCTTGCGTTGCGCTCGTGATGGAGAAATCTATGACTTGGCATCGGCTTGGTCAGTTTTTGTTAAGGTGAGTGATATTGTCTCTCACCGTACTATGATTGTTAATATAGTATTAAAACGACATTTGAGATTATTTCTAAATTTACAATGTGATTTCTAAAATATTTAAACCAACATATTATTTTATAAAAGAATTTAAAAGTGTTTTAAAATGGTTTTAAATTAAATATCACATTTTTCCTAGTAACACACTATTTTCACGATATTACTAGACTTTGGCTACTTTTGATATGAATCCCTTATTGGTTGATATAGATGCATTATACATGTTGTACATATACTATATTGGATATATATATATACACATATGCTAGTTGGTTGTACGTATGCTTGTTTTAGTTGAAAACACTGATTTAGTGGTGGTGCAACGTTATGGAATATTCCCCACATTAGGGTTTCGTGTCCATTAACCAGAAACCCAAACAAACGAGATAAGTTATAGAAGAATACTGGGATACGTACCGACTGACCTGAAGATGGAATACGATGGACTGGGACGGACTTTGGACTTTAGGATGGACGTCGGACATTTTCATTTGGTTTGTACTTATCCACTTTAGGTTAAGTACAGGACCAGAATGGTTCGTATTAACCAATATAGAGTGGTTAGTGTCTATTACTATTAATGATGGCGGATTTGGCCGATCTTTGGCATGGACGGTGAGGAGGTTTCGAGAAGAGTGCTACGATAGTTTATTCATGCGGCTAACTCTGGGTCTTGATGTTATTGCTCTATGACGAGGGGTTTTGATGATCGCAATAATATGACCTTTCGACATGGTAGTTTCAGGACTTCAAATGGTAGCTTGTTGGGGCATGGAGTTAGGTTCCGAGGTTGACACTTTCAGGACTTCGGATGGCAGATCGTTGGTGCATGGAGTTAGGTTTCGAGGTTGGAGGCTTGATGTAAAAAGGAGTCGTGATGTTTTTTCACATGAGCTAGTTCTTTGAAGGTGATCCATGGATAGAATGTTGAATGTTCTATCATGGAAATGGATGAAGAAATGAAGAGCTTGGATATGCGTGCTAAGGGATCATTGATACTCGTAGGGTTTTATGTTGTACTAAGAGCAGGGTTATTTTAAGGATGTCCATAGGTACTTTGTTTGGTTACACCGGGTCGGTTGATTGGATCCATATACCATAGACTGGTTGATTTGGGTCTAGTGTCCAACTTCGGGCTACGAAACATTTATCTAGCTTTGGGTTACAAGATATGAGAATACAACTGAACTGGGATTTACCGATTAGTCCCTAGCAATTGAAAGGTTATATGAGTTATCATATATCCAAAGCACACTGAGTGACGGTTAGTGTTGTTTGATGGATGCTATGTTTGTTATAGTTGTTTCAATAGCCACTTGTCACTTTAGGGATGTCACATGATGTAGGTATTGTGGATAGGGATACCTAGACACCCTGACATTGTACTTAATATGGAGTACCCCTTATGATATTGGTAGAGTAGCATATTACGTTCGTTATGTGCTAACTCTTTGGATGCAGGGACAGGTCAGGTATGATTCTCCATACCATCTGTTCCATATACTATACCGACTTCTATAGTGTTTTGAGATTATTTATCGCTTATACCAGATTGTTGTCTGACTCGAGGTTTTATGCTTTGCTTCTTATTATCTCAGGTACTCTTAAATGAGTAGACTAGAAAGTAGGTGTGAACGTGTAACACTCCATATTTGTGATAACATTGTTTAGGAGATTTAGTTAGATAAACTAAATAAAATAATGTGTTGATAAGGGGATTGAGATTTGATTTAATTAAGGTAGTCGTGCCTTTTAACTAATAAATTAAAAGAAAGGTTTAAAATGAATTAGAGAAGGGGTATTATGGAAAAGAGGCCATTCCTATATTGTCTTCCTTAGGCCGTGTATTTCAAAACACACGTTCATTCTCACTTTCAAAATTTTAAAAGCTTGGCCGGTCACCATTAACGAAGGAAGAGGAGGAGGAAAGCAAATTCAAATCAAACTCATTCAAATCTCAAGCTCCTTAATCATTAAAGCAAAAGGTGAATAATGTTTACATCTCTAAATAATTTGGTTTTGGTTTTAAGGTTAATTCCGAATGATTTTGCAAAGATTTGCCATGTGTGTGAATGATAAAAAGATTATATATACATGTTGATGATTTATATATGTTCATATAGATTTTATGACATATTTTGAGATAAAACCCTATTAAATGACATCCGTTAGCCTTGCGAATTTTTATAATGATCTAAAAAGTTATTTTAGATATGGGTTTTGAAATTCAGAATTTTCTGAATTTTTGTGGAATTATTATGAATTTTCTAAGGAAGAGAAGGTTAATTTGGATTATAAAATTATTTACGGGAAAAATAATTATAGTTTGGATTCAAAAAATTATTTCGTTGAAGAGAACATATCATTTGATTTTCTGGAAATTTTCTAGGATTTTTCAAGGTGTTTTAATAGTTATATAAAATTATTTAAGTTATGGGACTTAGATGTTTTATATAATTATAAAGGAGAAATGGGCTTTTTCAAAATTATTTAAATTTCCAAATAAGGAAAGTCGGCAGCAATTTTGAATATAAAATATTGGCAACCAATCAAATTTAGACAAACAAGGCAGGTGGGGGTACAAAAGAACTATTTTAAAGTACAAATAAATAGTCTTTCTTTTATTTTCAACCCTTTTGGCAGAGCTTCCACCTTCATTCCAGACCTTCCAACAAAGTTGAAAGGTATCAAACCTTTCAGCTAGGTCAAATACCAATACACAAGGTATCAGGTAACTCGTACGTAGTGGATTGGATGGAGTCGAAAGGTTTAGGGACGAAAGGTTATAGCTTTCGAAAGAGATGAAGTTTTGTTTTGGTTTAAAGAAAATACGCCTGCTAACTTTCGACAAAGAGCCTTCGAAATTGTCAAAAAAATTTAAAAGAAAAAGGTGTCGATTGTTTTGCTTTCTTGTTTTAAATGAAACCTTCCGACAAGGTCAAAAGGTATAGCTTTCGACAGGGCCGAAAGCATTATTGCCGCTTCCTAACCTTTCGACACAGATGGAGTCAAAGGTTATCTTTTGTTTTCTAAAACTTGCCGCCTCTCTCTATTGATTTCGAAGGGTTGGTTCCAACACCAACACTTCATTATTTTCGAAAGGTTTTATAAAGGTTTCGAAGAAGTTGCTTTCGACTCCAATGTTTTTCTGATCCTTTTGCATAATCCAAATGTTTAAAGTTAAAACATTTTAAAGGTTTCAAAGTAGTTAACTTTGATTGGTTTCAAAAGGTTTTCCACCTATTTTAAATTGAACCCAATGTCTTCGAAAGGTTTTGAGTCACATCGCTTTCGAAAGGTTTATTATATAGGGGAGGTACCCCAGGCTTTCGACAAATTCGAAAGGTGAAACCTTTCGACTAGGTCGAAAAGAAACCTTTCAACAAGGTCGAAAGGTATGGTTTTGCAATGTTTTCGAAAGGCTAAGGATTTAAAAGGTGGATGTCATATGTTTTAAAGCTTGTAAAAGGAAAGCTTTTAAAAGGTATAGAAGGAGTTACCTTCAATGATTTCAAAAGGTTTATTAAAGGATATGAAGGAGTTACCTTCAATATTTTTGAAGGGTTTTGTAAATGGTTTTGAAGGAGTTGCCTTCTATGTTTTCAAAAGGTTGTTTAAAGGTTTTAAACAAAGGTTTCGAATATAAGAACTAGGCAAATAGCCTAAGTGTTTTAAGTTATAAAGGAAATTAACTTATTATAAAGGATAGACAATCCTTATTGAACATCATCAACATTATTTTGAGTAAAGTATATATAACATGGCAAAAATAGCTTAGAGTGAAGCTAAAGATATATTTTCCGTGTATATATATGATTTGACAGATTAAATCATTCTGAAAAGTTTTTAAGGAAAATTTAAATAGCAGTTAGCCAGATATTTTGTAAAGCAGTTAGCTCAGATATTTGAATGGTAGTTATCCCAAAAGAAAATTTGGGCAGTCGGCTCATTTTAAATTCGAACAGCCGGTCGATTTTGAGGGCAGTCAGCCCAGAGGACAGTTAGTCCAGAAAGAGCAATCGGCTCTGATATGAACAGATAGTTCATTTATTAGCATAACAGACCTTGCTAAATTTTTAAGGACAGTTAGTCCATCGTTTTTACCTGTTTAGGGCAGATAGCCCATTAGCTAGCATAAAAGATATTGCTATAATCAATTTTAGGATAGATAGTCCAGAAAAGAGCAGATAGCTTAGAATTTAGAACAGATATTTCAGATTTTAAACAGATAGTCTATTTCATTTCCTATTTTAGCATAATGAATATTGATATATTATTATTATAATCAGTTGATTAACCAGTTTGGTTGTAGGAAAGGATTTGCAAAATATATGTTTTGAAAAGAGACATTAGTGAGGGGAAACCCGTTCCGCTAAGCGGCATGGTCTCACTATTTATCAGTACACTGAGATGTAACATAAATTATTCATACTAGGCTTTAAGTCTGACTCAAAGTTTTTCTTTCCCCTTAAACTCTCTGGTGCTCAAAATTTGATTTGAGTAGGCTGAGGGTTTAGGTTTTCAGGTTTTAGCAGATTTTGGCGAATAAAGCATCCGAAGACGAGCAGGTGGCTGACGGATAGCTAATTTAGGAATTCTGTTTCTAAATTGTTTCCGGTGTGTATTAAGACAATTATGTCTATACTGCTTTGATCATCCAAGAGGGCATCTTCATATGTCGTTCTTGGCGTATTGTTGTAAATTATATTTGATCAATGCCTGAGATTACGTTGGGGATTCTTGTAACTTGGATATGATTTATTTGAAATATAACCACTAAAATTATTGTTTTTGGAAATCTGTGATTTTGTTCATATTCAAATGCTTATGATATTATGGATACCATTAAAACTACCGTATTTCGTCACCAGAAGTTAATACTATGGATGACTGCAGCATCCATAGCACTTAGCTTTTGGGCTCTAGATACGGGATGTTATAGAATGGCATATGGAGTTCTACAAATGGACTGACATAAGGCAATGCTTTCCCATGCGTATATTTGAACTTATTATTGTTTGTTCCGCTGTATGACACTATGGAGTCTTGATAGTGTTTGACTTACTATTATTAGAGACAGTTTATCATGTTCTTTTATCAGTTGTATAAACTCTATTACTTTTTTGTATAACTGTATGAGCCTATGTACTTTGATTTCGAGGTTCATTTAGTTATTACTGTCTCGACTGTTTTAAATCCGTGATCATTGTTATATTTTATTTGTTGCACTATAAGATATACGACAGACTTTGTGATTGTTTTATGTTTTCTTTCTTTCTCTTCTTTTCTTTTCTTGTCTTCTATTCTCTTCTATTTTCTTCTTTTTTTTCCCTTAACAATCATCCTACATCGAGCGGATGCTCCAACAATGCACTATTCGGTTATAAGAGCATCAGAGGTGTAGGGTGGTCATCACATTTGGTGCCATGATCTAGTAATGATGGGGTAGGAGTTATCGCCTTAGACTGGATCTAGAGTATATTTATTTACGAGAGAGTGCATATTTGTTAAATATTTTGATTTTCAAAAGTATATAGTAATATGTATAGTATATAAGTTGTATTGCACATACGAGCACTATTGATGTAGTTTTTCTCTATGAGAGATGATCATTCTTATTATAGAATAAGAGTGATCTGGCATACAAGAAATGCTGCTATTAACTCTATCTCTGGAGTAGAGATCGGGCAGGATTGAGGCGATGTGTCTGTGTCAGAGTATATGGCCGAAGTCAATGTGTTATCGAAGTACGGTCTATCTTTGACTAATACTTCACTCAGAAAGAATGAAGAATTTATCATTGGGTTGATCGATCATCTTGGGAAGCGATTGATTGGTCATATTAACGAGATCTTTGACAAGTTGATCAAGAAAGCTTTACAATGTAAGAGCCTGTACCCAGTGAAGAAGGACTATCCCAAACCAGTTAAGTAGGGGTAGATAATGGAAGCATATGCATTGAATGCCATTCTGATTTCTTCGAGTGCTCCATCGACGAAATAGAAGGGAAAGGACATCACCATCTAAGGTATGCTTTCCATTTATGGTGTTTCATACATGTTTTATTCGACATCGAGGTTTCACATTCCTTTATGTCTAGTGATCTGTAAATAGATTGGGATTAAGATCCCAAGATAGTTAACCAACTTTTTAGATTACAACGAACCTTGTTAAGGGCTCATCTAGCCTTTGCATGGTTTTTCGAGACGTAGCCTTCTCGAGTTATGGATGTTTGTTTGTTATTGATTTGTTTTGGGTTAATTGGGTTTGATATTATAGTTTGGGAATTGATTGACAAAAGGGGTAGATAATAGTGGTGGATTTTAAGAGGCTGTTGGTAATGATTTAGACTGATGAGGAGTGGAAGGTAGTGTTTGACTGCCCATCCGATGATGAGGTGATGGCTAGTTTCTATGTTTGCTCGATATCCGACACGAGGAGTCGTCATCTGTGCTTGTAGCTAGAGGGTGTCTGGACACATTTGATTAGGCGGTCGGAATACCACCATATAGGGATTTAGTTCCATATCGATCTGGTTAGAGGTACTAGAACAGTAGTTATGTCTTTAAGGCATATGATACCTAAAGCGCAGGGGAAACTAAAGGTGCTAGTGGATAACCTGTTGAGGTGAGGGTTCATTCGTAGGAGCATATTTGAGTGGGATGCACCTATAGTATTAGCTACAAAGGTGGATGGCTCTTTGAGGCAATATGTTGATTACCATAAGCTAAATGAGATGAAGAACAGGTATCCACTCCCACTTATTGGTAGCTTGTTCGATCAGCTCTATGGTGTGAAGATGTTCTCTCTGTTGGACCTTGTGATAAGGTTTCATCTAGTAAGAGTAACTACGAAGAGTGTGCCGATCACAGCATTTTGTATGCTACCTTCATTTTTGATTAGTTGGTTATGTCATTCGGGCTAACCAACGAGTCGGCATGCTTTGTTGATTTCTTGGACCTTGTTTTGATAGATAACCTGAGTAAGTCTGTGCTTTTGCTCATTGATGGTACTTTCATCTACTCATGGATGAAAGAGGAGCATAAGGCACGATTGATGATTGTACAGTAAGTGTTGAGAGAACACCGATTAATGAAGAGATTTCTGGGGTATCACTTCTGAAAGAGGGAAGTGAGATGCTTAAGTTGCGTTGTTTCAGAGTAGGACATCGTTGTAGATCCTGTTGAGGTTACGACAACCCAGAATTTGAATAGACCCAAGGTAGCAGCACTATTACCATATTTAACGAGAAGGGATCAGACTTTTATTTGAGACGTGAGGTGCAGACACGCTTTAGTGAGTCTGACAAAGGAGTTAACAAGTGCACTGATGTTATTTATTCCACGCAGGAATAAGGAGTCGATAGTACACACATGCTTATGGGACTTAACTGGGTGCAGTATTGATGCCAAAAGGTAAAGTTGTCGTATATGCTAGTCGACAACTGAAACCATGCAAGAGGAAGTATCCGACTCTTGATTTGGGGTTGGAGGAGATAGTGCTCGCTTTGGGGATTTGGAGGCACTACCTACTAGGGGAGAGGTTCGGGTTGTTCATTGATCCTCCATCATTGAAGTATCTCTTCTTCAAGAAGGATCTTAACTTTCGCCAGCGGCGATGGTTAGAGTTTTTGTCCTCCTACGACTTTGACATTTCCTATAAGCCCATAAGGGAAATGTAGTCTTTGATGTTTTGAGTGGAAGGCATACCGGTTTAGGAGCGATATTCCTAGAGTGGGCATTGCTCGAGTTTATGACTGGTTATGACTTCAGAACTCGATAAATGCTACGGCCAAAGATGATGGCAAGTTTGACTGTCAGACCTACTTTGATTTAGGGATCGGTACTAGTTGGAGGCGTGAAGCTAGACTAGCTAAGATCATAGCTAAGTTAGAGAAGCAAGTAGTGTCTGTAGAGGTGATGTAATGCAGACCTGACTGAGACTGTTGGTTCTATAGGGGTGAGAGATAGCTTGTTCTTGAGTAATAGGAGTAGATATCTATGGGCTTCATCGATGGACTGCCTAGGACTAGAAGAGGATATGATAGAATTTGGATCAACGTCGATAGATTGATGAAGAGTGCTAGATTTATATTTGTTAGGTCCAGTAGAAGGCATCCAAACTGGCTGAATTATACATGAATTGGATAGCATGATCCTATTATGTGTCAAGAGCATTATAAGTGGCCAAGACTTGTTGTTCACTAGTGAGTTTTTGAAGAACTTACAAGAGGCATTTTGAAATTTAGCATCAAATTGACTAGATGATATTGAGACTAAACTAGGAAGTTTGAGACCTCGTAGGCCTATTCGTATCAATACATGTGATACAAAATAGGTTAGGAGGAAGGGGGTGGAGCAGTAAAGGTTCGGCGAAGTGAAAGCGAAGGTGATGGTATATGGGAAATCGAGAAGAGTATAAGGATCGCTTGTTTGGAGCTCTTTACTTGGTGAGATTTCAATTTTATCGTCGGCTTTCATATTGAATATCATATTTGATGTTTTATACTAGGTAGTTTAGTATCCTACATGCTAGTATAGGCATGGAAGTTAGTTTTTGATATTTGATCTTATACATGCATGTTAGATGTTTGATTGTTACCATTTGATATGATAGCTTATGCTTATATGATTGTTAGGCATGCGAGATAGTTATGGTTTGATATAGCATATTTATTTGAGATGATTGTTATATATGATATAGCATGTTTAAATACATGATGATGTTGATATTGTGTTTAATCCTCTTTGTTGAGTACATATTCAGGTACATGGAAGCAAGTGTTGGCTATTTGGATGCTTACTCCTTTTATTCGCACCTAAATGGTATGCTCTTGCTATAAAAGAGGTATGTAACATCTGTAGTGTAGATTTGGGTATATATGCTTGATTGTCCTCGGAAACAAGATTCCTTATATATGAGCTGTGAATAAATATATATATATATATCTGTGTGTGTGTTGTATTGGGATTTTTTTCGGACATAGCCATGCAAAGGAGGTTTTGCCGAAGTTTTTCAGAATTTAAGAGGCATAAAAAGCGTACGGGTTAGGAGATGTTCTCCTTACTTTGGAAATTTCAAGGACGAAATCCTTTAAGGGGGAAATATTGAATCATTATTTAATTGAAGGTCCCAAAAATATGATTTTTCACATACAATCGAATCAGTACTCGAGATCACTTTCGTTGAGTTCAGATCGACATTGCATATTAAAATGAGTATTGGCATCACTATATTTGGAGATCGGACAATCCGATAGTCGAAACGGTCTCAAAGTGCGTGAAATTATCATCCTGGAGCATTGTCTCGTATAGCGATGAAATTTATACGGTTGAAAATGGAAAAATGAGGTAATGCACACAGATGAGTTTTATCGTGATCGGATGCGCCATGTGATCGCATGAGCTAGAAACATACAAAGATTTATTTGAGAATTCAAACAAAATAATAATATAATAATCACCTAAACCCTATCAAACCCCCCCCCCCCTCTCCATACCCATTTACTGGTACATTGTTGTAGAGTGAAAACATGGCTGCCACTTCCCAATCCACTTTAAATATCTAAATGGACTGATTCGCTCAACTAAAAATCCCGAAACCAACTCCATTGAGCTTGCATCGAAGAGAGCTTTGCATCTATGTAGGATTTGAAGGGTGCGGCATTAATTGGGGAGATGGTCATGCATTCGACATCGACTAGGGTTCCACTTCGTTGTTGATTGAAGGCGAGGTAGACCATGGCATTTGTGGCGTTGTTTTCCTCTTCGACAAGTGCATCTTTTCCCAAAGTTTGGAGTTCGGCGGTGCATCATGACAAAACGCATCAATATGGGGTGGGGAAGCTTGGCTACTAGGTCGCATTCTAGTACACGCGATCGAGTTCTACATTTTCGGGTCCACGGCGGAGAGGTTGCTTGGTGGAGAGCGTAAGCAAAATCCATTCGTCGGTTCATCGAGAGATGGAGGAGAAATCAGGGAATGAAGTTTTCGGCTATGGGTTTGAATGCACAAACGTGTATGGGTACATGAGATTAGGGATTTGGAGAAGATAATTAACAAGGGTAATTAGTTAATTGTTAATTAATTAAGTTAATTAATTGTTTATTTAATCCAAAATCTTATATAATTCATATCTTTTGCATACGAGGTCCATTATGGATGTCGTTTCTTGCATTGCATTCGTGATGGAGAGCTCTACGACTTGGCATTGGTTTTGTCAGCTTTTATTGAGGTGAGTGATATTATCTCTCACCATACTATATTTGTTAGTGTTGTATTAAAATGAAATTTTGAGATGATTTCTAACATTAAAATATGACTTCTGAAATATTTAAACCTACGTATTATTTTATAAAAAAAATTTAAAAGTATTTTAAAATGATTTTAAATTAAATATCATATTTCTCCCACCAACTCACTATTTTGACGATATTACTAGACTTTGGCTATTTTTGATATTAATCCCCATTGGTTGATATAGATGCATTATACATGTTGTACATATACTATATTGGATGTATGTATGCTTGTTAACTGCATGTATGCTTGTTTCTTATTTTGGTTGAAAACGCCGTTTTATTGGCTATCTAGCATTAAGAAATATTTCATGTGTTAGGGTTTCATGCCTACTGATTGGAAACCCAAATGAACGGGATAAGTTGTAGAAGAGTACTGAGATGTGTGTCGACTGACCTAAAGATGGAAGACGATGGACTGGGATAGACTTCAGACTTCCGGATGGACGTCGGACATTTTAATTTGGTTTATACTTATCCATTTTTGGTTAAGTACATGACCAATGGTATTAACCACTGTAGAGTGATCGGTGTCATCACTATTGATGATAGCCGATTTGGTTGATCTTTCACATGGATAGTGAGGAGGCTTTGAGGAGCACGATATGATCATTTGTTCGTGCGGCCGACTCTAGGTCTTGATGTTATTGCTCTATGACGAGTGATTTTGATGATTGCGAAGATGTGATGTTTCGACATGGCAGTCTCAGGACTTCGGATGGTAGCCCATTGGTGTACGGAGTTAGGTTCCAAAGTTGACACTTTCAGGACTTCTGATGGTAGCTCGTTGGTGCATGAAGTTAGGTTCCATGATTAGAGGCTTGATGTCGAAAGGAGCCATGATGGTTTTCCACATGGGCAGGTTCTTTGGGGATGATCCGTGGATAGAATGTTGAAAGGTTCTATCGTGGAAATGGGTGAAGCAATGAAGAGCTTGGATACATGTGCTAGGGCATTGTTGATACTCGAAGTGTTTTATGTTGTACTCAGAGCAGGGGTATTATGGGAACACCTATGGGTAGTTTGTTCGGTTATACCGGGTCGGTTGATTGGATCCGTATACCGTGGACTGGTTTATTGGGGTCTAGTGTCTAGCTTCATGTTGCGAGACATGTATCTAGCTTCTGGCTATGAGATACGCAAGTACAACTAAAAACCAGGATTTACCTATTAATCCCTGGAATTTGAAAGGTCATACGGGTTATTATATATCCAAAGCACACTGAGTGATAGTTAGTATTGTTTGATGGATGTTATGTTTGTCATGGTTATTTCACTAGCCATCTGTCACTTTAGAGATGTCACATAATGTAGGTATTATGGATAGGGATACCTAGGCACCCCAACATTGTACCTAGTATAGAGTACCCCTTATGAAATTGGTAGAGTAGCATATTATGTTCGTTATGTGCTAACTCTTTGGATGCAGGGACAGTTCAAGTATGATTCTCTATACCCTTTATTCCATATATTAACCGACTTTTATAGTGTTTTGAGATTGTTTATTGCTCACACCAGACTGTTGTCGGACTTGAGGTTTTATGCTTTACTTCTTATTATCTTAGGTACTCTTAAATGAGTAGACTGGAAAGCAGGTGTGAATGGCATATGGAGTTCTACATATGAACTAGGGAGAGGTGATTCTTTCTCATACTTATATTTGGACTTATTATCGTTTATTCTGCTATGTTACACTGGAACCTTGACAGTTTTTGACTTACTATTATTACAGATCACAGTTTATCAGTTCAGTTTATTTATCGGTTATATAAACTCTATTACTGTTTTGTATAACTACTTGAGCCTGTGTACTCTAATTTTGTGGTTCATTTAGTTATTACTGTTTCGACTATTTTATATCTGTAATTACTATTATATTTTATCGGATGCGCTATGAGATATACGACAGACTGTGATTGTTTGATGTTTTCTTTCTTTATCTTCTCTTCTTTTCTCTTTTCTTATCTTCTATTCTCTTCTCTTTTTTTCTTTTCTTTACCTTGACAATCCTCCTACATTGACCGAATGCTCCAACAACGCACCATTCGGTTATATGAGCATCGAAGGTGTAGAGCAGTCGTCACATTAATGGATCGGTACTGATCCATGCGGATGGATCGATACCGATCCATCATTTGGATGGATCTTGCTTTGGAATTTTTAGGATGGTCTTGGTTCTACCTCACAGTCTTGGTTGTACTTAGTTTCTGGACTCTGCGGTTATTTCTCCAGGCCTCTTGACTTGATAGCTTTCAAGTTGATTCGTCAAGTCCATTCAAATATTGCCAAGTCAAAAGGTTGGATAACAGTAACATTGATGCTTTCACTAAGATGTGTCATATGGTATGCTCATACTATTTGCCCCATTACCATAATAGTGTGTGAAATAGTAAGCGACATTCAACCAATAAATATGGGCAATTTAATTCATTTGTTGTAACTAGCTTACAGTCGAGAGTTTTCAGATCAAATATCTTAAACTTAAAGAAATAAATCTGATAGAAAACAATTTTCTATATGAAAATACATTCGGAATGGAAATCATTTCATTCCATGTTAAGTATCTTCTATTATTTTTACAATTCTCATTTTTGATATCTCTTCATGAAGCAGAGGTGATCATTCCCTCTCTTCATCCCAACCGTGCCTTAAGTTACGTCCACTCTCATACATTTACTTTCCTTTCCAAATGGTTGAACCATTCAAAAGGAAACCCTTACAAGACCGTAATGAACGCCTTACAAAAAATACATTTTGTCATCCTTAACATTTAAGGATATCGAACAAGTTGCACTTTGTGTAAGCTAATCAAACTGATATTCCAACGAACAAATTCCTAAGTACATCTTGAAGCTTTTGGTCTAGTGCTGCATCTAACATAACATGATCCTTATTGTAATGAATCATATTGAATATACGATCTCACATTATGGTTTACTTGCTTATTTCAAATGAACTAATTTCATCGAAGTTTCATACATTATGAATCAAACTGTTCATCATATAAAATTTATATGTCATCGAATATGGACCAAAAATCCATATTCTTTTATTGCTTTAGAGGTTGAAACTAATGAAAAATACATAATATTGGGCAAATTAACACCTAATTAACCAAGGTACGAATGTTTTAGTAGTTGTATAAGGTACGAATATTTTAGTGTATAATTAGGCGCTTGCACGGGTCTTGAAGTGACAACATGCCAGAAGATTTATTAATAGGTATAATTTATATTTCTATGTCATTTCTTAATTCAATTCATTTTTATATTTTAACTAATAAATTTTTTATCAATTATATTAGTTCCACAAATTTATCGAAGTGGATTATTTAATTTTTAAAACATATTTCTTACAATATTTGAAAGGTTAAATGTATTCATTTCATTGTTCCAATAAGGTTCCCACTAGAATTTTATATTTCTCAAAACCTAAAGAGAAATATAAAAGTCTTTCGACTTCTCTAGTGAGTATTAGCACTCCCTTGCCTTGAGATTCTGACTGTAAGGAATATCAACAAATCATAAGCCCACAAGCGATGGATAACACTTTATCGGTTTATCATATACAACTCCTAACCCGTGCTCTTTGTCCTAATCTCATTTTGACCTTGAGGAATATCAACACATCGAAAGAGATTATTAACTCATACTTACCATTTCGCGATGGCCTAAGTATAAATGCATGTACCCTGAGGAATATCAGTAAATACGTGCATATATCTTACATCGTCTATCCTTAGCTTAAGGAATATCAACAACTCAAGAGTATGCATGTAATTGATTAATATATAAATGATAGAAGACAACATTTATATTAAAAATTCATAATCTTTAATATTTATATACATATATATATATATATATTTAAGTGAAATCGACTTATGGAATAATGTATTCTTATGAAATACCCTTATGATTCAAGTGTCACACACATCTGAAATCACGGTATACATACTATACGTATGTATTTATTCCTTAAATCTAGCTTGGAATTCTTACAGTTCCACTTTATTTAATAATATCATATTATTTTAACTTCAATTTTGTTTTATGCGGATCTCGCAGATGCCTACATTCATTTGTTTCATGCCCATCCAGCTCATGGAACAGGCAAAACTTTTCAGACCTTCTCCCGATCTATGGGCTCCCTCTTTGTTGGATTCCGATAAGGAATATGCCCCCCGGTATCTAAGTAAATTCTCTCCAGGGTTTCGGTTAGATTAATGTAGAAGGAAATTTTTGGTTCCTTTCTTTCCTGCTACGGTCCTCTGAAGCTATTGTCAGCTTTCCACTTTTTTTCCTTGCATGTCCTACTCTGTACAGTCTTCTGTTTTCCACAGCATCAACTTTAGCATTCTCGGCTTCAGTGTCCTCCTGATGCAAGTATCTTTCAACTTGATGCTAAAACTCTGTAAGATTAATCGGTGAATCCCTTTCTAAAGCCACTTTGAAATCCATTTTATTAGCGACTCCGGAGACTGCTGCCATCAGTACTATCGATGGATCCGGCTTATGCACTGTAGATGCTGCTGCGCTGAATATGGTCAAATAATTACGTAAGGTCTCCCTGCTCTCTATCTTACACTCGAAAGAGTCATCACATTCCTTGGTCAAGAAATGTGAACTCTAAACTGATTCATAAATCTTTCTACTAATTTGGTCCACGTGCTAATGGACTTATTCTCCAACTGTCTGAACCATATTGCTGCCAACTTAGTCAAGTATAATGGGAAACATCATCCTATTACTTCCTTAAAAGAAAAAAATACCTCCATATGTCGAATGTATCTATTCAGATGAATAGTCGGAACCGCCCTTCGTTGTACAGTTCCAGCGTCGGTAGCTTGAAATCGGGTAGATCCCTTGTGTACCAGATGTTAAGGGTAAATGGATTTCTATTCATATCCTCCAAACTCTGGTATGGGTGTCCACCTGTAATTATTATCCAGACCATTTCATCTATTTTTTTATTGTCATCCAATGGATGTCTCTGATCCATGGTTTCATTCTACCCCATATTCCTATGGTGAGCTTTCGGTTCTAACTTATGTTGTTGTGCATTCGCATTCTGGTCTTCATCTCTGACTCTAGCATTGTTCGTTCCCAGCACTCCAGCTCATCTAAAACCTAAATCAATAGTGCCCCTAGTAAATTCATGTTGGCATTGACCTAATATAGGTCGATACAAAGATGATTTGATAATGGGGGCTCATTTCCAGTTTGCTTCGCTCTAATTCCAAATGCTCCTGCATTGCCTCTAGCCTATGGTTTTGAATTCCAGCTACTCCGACTATTCCTTGCTGCCCCATCCTTCTAAAGAATCCTTCTATCATTTCCTTTTGTCGAGCTATCATTCTATTTTGCATCTCTTTCATTGTTCTCTTCGTCCTTCTTTGGTCATGTGGACTGATGGACTAAAACTTGAGGACACCTCAAGGCTGCTCCCATGCTCTAGTTGACTTGGTCCTACAATAGCTCAAGTAGTAGGCCCCTTCATCTCTTCCAAACTTCATATCTAAGCTCATTCTCAGTGAAAGTACCAAAATGTCGGTCCGAAAAGTGGCACAATTCCCTAAAGTATACAAAATGAGTAGATCTAGCAAGAAATAGCAAATAAACGATTTAAACACCTGGATTTTAATAGTGGTTCATCAAATTCTATGGTCTACATCCACACTAATCTTATTACCGTATGTTTTCTCTTTGGAATACAAAAATTACAACTCAAATCCTCCCACAATCTAATAGACCTCGGATTTACAAGGGTTTATGGAAGAAGATTGAAAAAATTTCAAGTGTTAGAAAGTCCCAATAGTCCTCCTTCTAGACGAAGATAGCCTCATATTTATAGCCCAATCTCTACAGCAATCTATGTTTGAAAACGTCCCAACTCCAAGATCTGAACATCCAGGCACGAAGATCGTGTGAAACTCCACATTTCTAGAGATACAAAATAACTCGGTACCGACCTGTTCATGTTGATATCGACCTATTCATGTCGGTACCGACCTATTTTCTTGTCATTTTTTAAGTCTACATAGCTCAAGCTCCATCGCCCCAAGCCTTGCCACATCACATCTCAGATCATCTCGGTATCAACTAGATCATATCCGTACTGACATGATGGTTGTTTAGAACTTATCTAGTCTTCTCGTGCTTCTTCTATCATCATTCTTGAAGTTCTCCAAGTCTCTGGAGCTATTCCTTCATCACTCTGACGTCCAATCTATCCATTTGAGTCTGTTTTGTGATTGTAGAAAATTTGGTCGTAACACTTTCCTTCCAAAGTACACCTTATGAATGTAAGGCACGCTTTGTTCAAGAACATGCATCAGGAGTGACCAATCATTGGTAATTGAGCTCTCCGGCTATCGATCAATCCAAATCATTGCGAATCATCTGATCCCTTTGGATTCACCTGCAGATCAAAGGTCATTCTAGAGCATCATAGCTAAGGACACTGGTCCCTGCTTAAGTGTTAATTGTAAATCGTAATCATTCCATGTTCTTCCAGAATTATTACATCATGTATATCACTATCAAAGTCATCCCCTATTCGCCTAGGGTTAAGTTATCATATATCAATTTCATTTCGTTTTTGCCCATGGTTTAGGTTATCATAAATCAATATCCATATCATCCCGTGTTCGCTCATGGTTTAACTATTTCAGGTTAATTACATATCATGCAATCATGCATCAGTAGTTATAGGTGTGCATTGCCATTGATTGGAATGTTACTTATAAATCATCTAGTATCGCCTAACATCTCATCATAAGTAAGTCCAACTTAATCGAGGCAATGAAAATCATCAATCAATCAATAATCATTATTAAATCATTAGGCTTTCAAACCCTAAGGTAGGGTCTAGATATCTCCAGATCGCACAAGTAATGTCTAATCTAGGGTCTGATCTCTCCGGATCGTGTAATAAATATCTAATCCAATTTTTAATCTCTCTGATTGTAGTCCATATTGAGTCCAATCCGCTCGCTCTTCGATGATGGGACTCAACATTCGAGCAAGTCAATCCGCTCACCTTCCGGTGAGGCGACTTACTTTCCTGTGCAAGTCCATCCACTTGCTCTCCAGTAAGGGGACTTGTACCTTATGGTTTATTGCCCCATCTCTCTGGTTGGGAAAACCATGTCCAATTAGTTTTTATATCAGTATCGGGGAGTCACCAATTCCGTTGGTGTTTCATAATCAGTATCAGCCATTACGTTGAAGTGGTTTTCAAAATCAAACATTCATTTATAAATTACAAATCAAAGCAACAAACAAATATCCTAAACATCCATCCTATTAACGATTACTTCTAGACATCCAACTCAGAGCGTTCCCAAGGACATCCATCTTAGATTTATACTACAAAGTATAACCCAAAGAAGTTTAGTTACCTTCAAAGTTTATACCGCAATGTACAACCATAAGCAGTTTCTTATCTTTTTCTTAAGTTTGAACCCAATAAGAGAGTTACATCCATCTTGCAAAAGCATACAACCTGCTCATACATCACACATCCCTTTGGAAGTCGAATTACTCTCCCCTACCTTCCCAAGGCAGTGCATTCAAGTAAGCGTCTCCGCTCGACATCAATAGCCCTTCCAAACCTCCATTCTTTGTAGGTTATTACTTCTATTTCTTGGATATCTTTAGCTCCCCGAACTTTACCTAATCATTCGTTTATTAGTCTTTGGTTTTATATATCCATTTCGACGTAGTACAACCCTACCTTCTCATATTTCAATGTAGTACCTCCCTGACCTTCCTCCCCTTACATGTATTGTGATGTAGTACCACCCTGCCCATACTCGTATTGCTACGTGGTACCTTCTTGGTTTTATTCAGCTTTAGTGCAGTGCTTCTATCCGTAATTTGGCTTTTGGATAAAATTCCATAAGGTTTTTAGCACAGTCCATTCCACTACCTTTCGACTTCCAACCTTATACACCACATCCCCCAACGTAGTACATCCCTATGCCCATTTGTCTTTCGGTGCAGTTTCATCCTATACCTTTGGACTTCCAACTTCCACCAACATCTCGTCTATTAGTCTAGTACTTATATACATAGTATTGACTTTCCCGAAAGTCAATAAGTTCATATAGGCAATTCACTACCTTTGGCCATGGGTAATTAATTTATTTTCTTAACATTCAGTCGCTACCTCAGCTCCATAATAGGAAAAGTCCGACGAGTCTGCTACCAACCTTTACACCTACCGTCATCTGATACATTTGTACTTTGCTTTTAGTTAGTGAGAGCGTCCTTTATTTATCTTTTCAGCATTTATATGGGAATTTATCTCCTAATTGTTTAAAATTAATTTCATAAATTTTATGTGCATAATAGGTTTCGGCCTTTCACATAATTTACCTTCAATTTGCGTAGCTTTTACCTCGATGATGATGAATTTTGGCTGAAAAATACTTTATAAATTTCCATAAAAGCTTTGAATGATTACTTTAATGCATTTTACTTACATACCCATTTTTAAGGCATTTTCTCTTATTTATTCACTAGGCATTTTCCTTAAGAAATCCATAAATAATTATTTTGATGTGTGAAAATTCTTTAATTTAAAACTCATTTCCAAAATTATAATTAAAACATATTAAATTTCCATAACATTTCGAAATCATTAGAGTATGGAAACATATCTAAACATCCCATGTATAGCTATTTTCCCCCAAAACATTCATTGATACATCATTTATCTCATATAAACACTAACTCATTTTAACTCTATCATATTAAATCAAAGCCGAATTCAAACACAATGAAAATGGTATAAGGTTATAGTATTACTCACTTAAATCTTTGAATAATCTTGTTTTAATCTTCTTTAAGGTCGTCGCCATTAGTGTGCTTTTTAAGCTTTTATTTTATATTTTAAGTAGAATGAAATGAAGAAATGAGGAAGGTGTTATGTTTACTATCCTATAATATTTTGGGACATGACCCTCATAACCTTTTTCCCCATTAATTCATTACCATTTCCTTATTTAATTTTCCATATATTATCGCCTTGGTATGGCAAGTGAGTGTACACCTAAATTCTCATCATGTTTCTTATTTATTTCTACAACTTACCCATTTAATTTCTCATTCCCATAATTAATTCTTTACTTTATTAATTATTACTTACGGGGTGTTACTAGCATCCCCATAGTGGAATTTCACCTTCGAACTTCAATTAGGGTATGGTAGCGATTGCAGTCTATCCTATATCCATCGTAGCATATTCACATGAGTTCCCTACCCATATGTCACAAAAAATGAATTAATGCATCTACTAACGCACAAAATAATCAGCCGTAATACTTATATATTGTATGATTAACAATAATACATGGCTCACATAATTGCTAAGCCAAAACAACCAACTCCGAATAAGTCCTCTTGATCTTATCCTCTTTTTCCCATATACAATCCTCTTAGTCCTCACTTTATTGGGCATGTACCATCCTTACCACTTTATTCCGAAGCTTCTTCACATCCTGTCTTATTATCTAAATTGGTTTCTTCACATAGGTCATGTTCGGTTCTATGACCAAGTCATCCATAGCACTCGAACTTAATACTTCTTTTAGACCCCTTATACATTTCTTTGAATATGGTATATGAAACTCATTATGGATCCCTACAAAAGCTCTTGGCGTTTTTTCTTGGTATGCCACTTTTTATACCTTCTCTATAATCGAAAATGGTCCTACATATCGATGAAACCTTTATGCGTGATCGCCTACCGTGAACTCTAGTTCTTTTCTCCTCGTATTGGCATAACTCTTTTTCCTAGACTATGCTAGCTTCATTCTATTCCATATCTTCTCTACTTTCTTGGTAGCGTCCTTCACCACATCTGGCCCTAACATGAGCCTATCCCTCATCTCCATCTAACATGTGAGTGACTTACATGGTCATCCATACAATGCCTCGAATGATGCCATACTAATACTTCTTTGATAGCTGTTATTGTATGATAACTCTACCAAATGTAAGTAATCTTCCCAACATCCCTCAGAGTCTAATACTGCTTTGATAGCTGTCTCTGGGCAAGTCTTCATAGACTTTGTTGACCCAGTTGGTCTACCCATCGGTCTGCGAAAGGTACGCAGTGCTCATGTGAAACTCTGAACCCAAAGTGTTATTCAAACTATTCCAAAACCCACTAACGAATAATGGGTCTTGGCCACTGATAATAGTGTTTGGCACTCCTTGTAGTCTCACTACTGCCTTAACAAATATCTAAGCTAACTTGGTGTCATTCTTATGGCCTTCACTAGAATGAAATGAGCACTCTTGGTTAGTCTATCAACTATGACCCATATACTTTCATTCCTAGCTGTAGACCTTGGTAATCCATCAATGAAATCCATAGACACCAAATCCATTTCCAAATCGAAACTTCCAAATGTTGCAGGAGCCCACTCAGCTTTTGATGGTCTACCTTCACTGGTTGGCATGTGAAACATCTCCTCACATATTCTCCCACATCCTTCTTCATTTCTTCCTAGAATGAACATCTTTTCATATCTCGATATATCTTAGTACCACTGAGGTGAATGGTGAAATTTGAACAATGAAATTTTTCCAACACTTCTTTCCAAAGGCCTTCTACATCCGGAATGGACAACATTTCATTCTTTCATAGTTTGCGTTCTCCATCAATAATGAACCCCTTTGGCTCAACTGCTTCAATTTTTGACCCTAGGCTTCTCAATCTTTTGGTGAAGATCCAGTCTTCTTTAAAAAGCTTGGAAATCTTCTAAAGCAGCATAGGCCAAACTTTAAAGCATGATAGCATTTCAGAAGTATTACTTGGACCTGCACTGGACCAAAAGTGCACATTACATGCAGACCATGTTTTTAAGGCATTTCATTTTTAATTATAGCTAAAACACAACTCCACTGCTTTTGGCTTAAGGCATTAGCTACTTTATTACCCTTACTTAAGGTATGCTCTATCCCAAAATCATAAAATGCTAAAAGCTCTAATCACCTCTATTGCCTCATGTTCGACTCCTTCTAAGAGAATAAATATCTCATGGACTTGTGGTCAATAAATAGTTGAAACCTTTCTCTTAGGAGATAATGTTTTCGGATCTTTAATGCAAAGGCAACGACCTCCAACTCTAAGTGATACGTGGAGTATCAAACTTCATAGGGTTGCAACTTCCTAGATGCATAGGCAATTACTTTGCCCCTCTTCATCAACATTGCTTCTAACCCCGAACCCAATGCATCTATAGACATGGTTATATCATTATTCCCTTCGGGTATCACCGGCATGGGAGAATTCGTCAATCGAAGCTTCAACTCTTAGAATGACACCACACACTCCTTCGTCTAAACATACTTCTTATTCTTCCAATTAAGTCTCTTCATCGATGCTGCTATATGAGAGAAGTCCGTATTGAATCTCCAATAGTAGCCAACCAGCCCTAAGAAACTGCACACCTCAGTCACAGTCGTAGGTCTTTTTCACCCATTTATTACGTCAACCTTCGAAGGGCCTATTGCCAAACCCATTTCCAACCACATGGTCTAGGAACTTCACTTCCCTTTTTCAAAAATGACACATATAAATTTTCCTTTAACTTATGTTGTCTTAGTGTCTCCAACACAAGCCTTAGGTTACCACGTGCTCCTCAACTTTTAAGTATGCTAAGATGTCATTTATAAACACTAATATTTCTCTTTGTCTTGGAAAATTCTATTCATCAAGTCCACAAAGAACGTAGGCACATTGGTTAGTCCAAAAGGCAGCACTAACCATTCATACAAACCATACTTCATCCTGAAAGTAGTCAATGGAATATTTTCCTCCGCAATCCTCAATTGATGGAATCCTGAAGCCTAATCTAGTTGTGAACACATTAGCTACATTCAACTGATCAAATAGGCCATCAATTCTCGGTAAGGGATATCTATTTTTCATCGTTATTTCATTCAGCTTCTGATAGTCAATGCACATCCTTAAAGACCCATCCGACTTCTTCATAAATATCGCTACAGCTCCCTAATATGAGCTACTCTCGTCTTCCAATTCCACTAGTTGATTCTTCAATTCCTCTATCTTTTTATTGGCATTCTACTAGGTAGTCGGCTAAATGGCTCAACTCCTAGTATCAACTCTATACAGAACTCTACCACTCTCAGGGGTGGCAACCACAAGACAGTTTTAACGCATCACGGAATTTCTTCACCACACATATTGTACAGAGATCTTCCTCCTCTGAAGCTAAAGAAAACAAAACAACTTTGCACCTAGTTTTAAGCTCCTCCGCAACTACAAATACTCTTTAATTTATGCCTAGGTGACTCAAGATTATAATCCTTTCATCACGGTATATTCTAGAATAGTAATACTCTAACCAGCCCATTCCTAAAATAAATCTGAAGCCTATGAAGTCAAACACGTAGGGATCACACAAAAACTTACACTCGCCTAACTCAATTCCAAGTTAGTATACCTCAATCTGAGAGTGGTGTATCCATCAATCACATTTACTACACATATGGAAGTGACTAAATGGGTAACTTCTAATCCCATTCTATAAACCAAGTCTTTAACTATAAAAGAATGTGTAGCTCCGATATCAAAGAGTACTCTAACTGAAATACCAGAAATTGAATTCATATTATCTAATATTTTTCCCTTCCTTTCTCTTTAGCAAATGGCCCTTCCCTTGGTCCCTCTAAAGCACAAACTTGCGCTTTGATCTCTAGCAGTTCCTCTTCATGTGTCCTATCTTATCACACTTGAAGCACTTTATCCTTCCAATATAGTTCTGTTCTAGACATTCAGATGGAAAGTGTATGTTCTATCCATAATTAAAACAAGCAACCTCCACGGTAGCAATTTCTCCACCCCTTCCTTTCGGTATTGCCTTCTTTCCCTGAGTATACAGAGTAAACTTCTTCTTATATACTACCTTGGGTCTCGTCTCTACTCTTATCATCATACCTCCAGGCCATATCCACAACGAATTCAATAGGGAATTCCAAGTGTGCCATCACCTTATGATCTAGACTCTACTTCAAACCCTTGATAAACTTCTCATTCTTCTTTAGTGGGTACTAATAATCTACCTGCCATACTTAGCTAAACAGTTGAACTTTTGGATGTACCTTCCATCGCAAAGTCATCCTACTTCAAGTCGATAAGCTCCCACAATAGTACACTCTGTTGAGACTCAGATATGAACCGTGTCTCAAACCCCTCCTTAAACTACACCCAAATAATTTCCAAGTTTGAGGTTTCGGCAATCATTGTCTCCTACCAGTCTAAAGCATCTTCATGCAACTGTATTGATACCAGGCTTCTCCTTTTCGCATCATTCAACTACAGATATCCAAATATACATTTGCAAACCCTTAGCCAATTTAATACCTCAACTATAGGCTCCTTCCCCATGAACATCTTATATCCCAAGTTTCGGTTGTTTGAGCTCATCTTTAAGAAGTCTTCTCTCATCGCAGTACGCCTTGGCTCAACAGCCGTCGGCATTTTCTCCATCACCATTTACACCATTAACTACCTAAACAAGTCATTCACATCCATGCTCGCTACATTAGATGGTGGTGTGGTTTTTGCCTCAATTACTCTTGGCATTTAACCTTCATTTCTCCCATTGGTCTGGGTACTTTCAGTCTCTGATCTTGCACTTGCTCCTTCTATAATAAATCATCCACTCCTCATGCCATCTTAATTTTTATATTAAGCAAGTCTTTATTGGAAAATGAAAGAAAGAGAGTGAAACAATAATATAAGGGTAAATATATCTTCCTATATATATCATTATAACAAAATGCAAGTATGTCATATATGTATATTAGTGCATACCTCCCCAAGGTTTTCATCTTATTCTAAGTAGTATACTTATTTTCTAGCTCTACTTTACTTAGGTGTCCCTTAACCTACACTCTGATACCATACTATGACATCCCTTATTTCAAAACCTAAATAATGAACCCCAACATGCTATAGTCACCTTGGAATTATCTTTCGGAGACACACACATGCACACACACAGATATATATATTTATTAAATAGTCTAAGTGAACAAAGAAACTGTAAATTTTCCATTACACATAATGGTCTCAGTATTCTTTACATTTATATTACATCCCAAACACGTGCACACGCAGGGGTCAAATACAATAGAATATATATATAGTGGCATGCTCGACATATGAAGATGCTGACATGGACAATTAAGTAGTGAAAATCAAAGAAACTATTATTTGCAAGCAAGCCTCCTGCTTTTGTCTTTGGTTTACCTTATTAGTCTATTCAAAAGCTTTTTGCATAAGTCCATAAACTCAAACTACTCAATTGGTACCATGAGTTTATGGGGAAAACAATAATAAAAATGTGAGAGAGAAATAAAGTCTAGTATGAGTAATACGTTACCCTAAACAAAACACATAGTGAAACTCCACCACTAGAGAATGGAATGGATTTTACCCTCATTATTCAACAATCAAAACAACAAACTACCTTATGCAAGTTATAATTCATGTTAATTAATTCCTAAAACCACCTATAGTTCTACACATGGTAAGCTAACTACCGAAAGGTATCTACCATTATTGGTCCAGTTCTCTTAGCCCATGGCTTCTTTCATAAGTTATGTTTCTTCCGGTCTCGACAGCATTCGGCTCACTCTGTAGTATATCCCCACGTAGTTCGGTTCATACATATTATTTCCCCCCAAGTGCATCCCATGTAGTTTTGGCTTATCCTTTCATGCTATGGAATACATACCTACACGGTTTGGTTCTTAGATTTTATACAACAAAGTGCAACCCTAAGTGATTTGGTTTCTTTTAGTTTATAATGTAAATTACAACCCTAAGCAATTTCTTATCTTTTTCTTAACTTTGAACTCCATAAGGGAGTTACAGCCACTCTAGCGAAAGCATACAACCCGCCTGGGTGTCCCATATCACTTCGAAGTCGAATGCCTCTCTCTTGCATTCCCAAGATAGTGCATTCAAGTGTGTGTCCCTACTCGATGTCAATAGCCATTCTGAACCCACATTCTTTTGTAGATTTTTACTTCTTTTTCTTAAATGTTGTTCGCACCAGAAATGGGCACAAACACCTAACAGAGAATTTGTAGGGAATTAAATGAAGAAAATTAAATGGAAACAGAGAAAAATAGCAATAAACTAATAGCAAATTAGTAAAAAAATAGAGACACAACGATCTATAGTGGTTCGATGTTGATTGCCTACATCCACTTTGATGAAATAACTTTATTAATCACTTTTAATTATATGTACAAGAGTGGTTGGATCGGTATCCAAGATTACAATGGAGTACAAAGGAAACAGCAGCATAAAGATCCCCAAAATGAATAATGAACCATATATTTATTCGTATAGACGACCAAATATCTCCCTGAAATTTTTGGCAGTGGAATCTCGAGATGTAAACGAGGCGACCCAGAAAATTCCAAGGCCCTATTCCCAAGGAATAGGAGTCATCCCAAACCCTACTTGGAGGCCACGTGGCATGCTGTGAACCCTCTATTGGGTCCCCCTGGTTGTTAGATCATGTTCCCAAAGTTTCATGTATAGTTGACATCTGGATTTTGAGATATCGATCTATTTCAGCTGAGTTGTACCGCTAACCGATGCGATCTGATCCCTTGCATAGATGGAGGGATCATATCAGATCCCTTACTTATGTAAGACAATAATCCATACTTAAAACATTTCTCAAAGTCTATCTCTTGGTTTCGTTTGATCGTTGCTTCATATTATCATCTATGCTTAATCTCTGGACCCCATGATCATCACCCTGAGCTATTGGCCTGGATGATAGTCGAGTCTAACTTGTCCGGTTAGCCTAAATATAGTCGGGTCAAAATTCCAGATAACACTTGCCCCCTAAAATACATCTTGTTTCGAACACGATGTGCTTTGAATTGAAGAAAGAGTCACCGAAAAGAAATCCATTCAGTTTCCTGAACAGTTGTTATCCTTCCGTTGAAATATTTTTTGAATTTTTGTATCCTTCTCTGTTTGCTGTGACACTTGGCTGATATCTGATAGTATAAATTCTGGATTGTAATTTGTTAATCATTATCTATGCCTGGTTCCATTGAGCTAGTAGGCCTCGGAAATATGATCTAGTTCTTTTTCTGAGAATTCCAGGTTAGATTCTAATTTCTATCGATATCAAGAAATCAAATTTCCATGATGCATATGTGCACGTTCACGTATACATTCTATTGAAAGAAATCCATTAAGAGAGTTTTTTTAATGAAGGGATCGGATTTAATCCTCTGGAGGAGGGATCGTATACGATCCCAATTGCCTATGTGGACTTAACGAATTCTAGATCCAAGGAAGAAATGATCCACATTAGTATATAAGCTAAAACACTTAACTTCTCCTCCTCACTTATTTCATTTGTAGCAGATCCCTTTTTTCTCCTTCACATCGCCATTAAAAAGTCGTGGAATCCAAAAGCCCTCACCAATCTCTCGTCGATCCATCCAATCCCTAAAGCAAACCTATCCTCCACCTTTGCAAGGATCCATTTTAGATTCGACTATGAGTTCGTATCGTTCTTGCTCCTTTCCCAATCACTTTGGCCCTTGACCTTGCATTCGCATGCGAATTCACTCATATATAGGTGGGTTCAATTGTCTTTCCACATGATTCGGTGACAAATTGGGTTTGAAATCATTATAAACTAGTTATTGTATGCAATTTGAATTGGATTATGATGATGAGGAGATGGGTCTTGATTTTATTATGACGAACCAAATTGGGTCCATCTACGATTTAAGGTTCGATAGAGTTGAGATGATGAGATGTTTGGTGATTTTTATTGAAAGAATGTTTGTATTTTGGTGATGAATGGCGAAGCGATCTGAGTGATAGAGCTCACGGTGATGGTTGTTGGCTTAGGGTTCAATGAAAGGGATGGATGGAGTAGTTGAAGTGTTTGAACTTAGTGGTGAAGAGATGGTGCAGAGCGTTCGCCTGGAGGGATCGGTGATGATACGTGGCGAAGGGATCGACTGCGACAAATTTGATTTAGGAGATGCCAAAGCGCAACACCTAGGCGAGGGATCAGATGTGATCCCTCTGCCTATGGGGACTTGGGGTTTGGATTGGCTTGAGGTACACTTGGATTTGAATATTTTTCATATTATGCCACACAAACAACTTGGACATGAGCATTCGCTTCGAGTTTGAACATGACTGAAGGACTTGCATTTGACTTCGAACTCTTTAACAAATATATATGACTTGCATGCAAAATGAATTTGAATATTTGGACTTCGTATTCGAGCATATATTAATATGGATTATGAACCTGAATCGCACATGTTACACTCTGATGTGCCGATGATCGATCCTAGAGCCCATGTGAACTCTGCAATCATCGATGTGAATGCCAAGCAAGACAGTCAGCGATAATGATCACTCTGGTCGAATCCTAGATCTCATCACTGTTGTCATTTTTAATTTTGAATCATTTATCACCACAGGACACAACACCGCACCACACTGCACTAGTTTACACATCGCATAGTGAGGTACAGGTTATGTTTGTAACAATTCTTATCTGTCGAGGGTGATAGCTATGGGTTCCAGACACTAGAAGCGTTTAGTTGTAATGTCTTTAGAGTAAATTGTTGCAAACGACAAATCCGATGTTCAACTGAGCTCCTCTTCATTCTCTAAAAAACACATTTCGAGACATTATTCAGAACAGCCCGGAAGTTCTCAACAAGTGCCGGAAGTTCTTGCAAGCTCGAAAGAAGAAGCCGTAGAGCCGGCCTAGAAGATGCAATATTTTTGAATGATCCAGAAGATTCCTTAGCTTCGAAAGTTGATAAGGCCTCTCTTCGTAAGCTTTGCATCAAACATGGGCTCTTGCTCGATAATGTATGAGTCCCATCTTGCCATGAAAGTGCTCACTCGCCTCTAGAGGGATATACCGCGTGTAACAAATTTATGTTTTGGGTAGGAGTCATACCAACCTTAGACCCGTTAATTCGGAAGATGCTGAATTACTTGAGAATAGCACCAACCCAATTACATCCAAATGGCTATGTGTTTCTGCATTGTATGCACATGCTATTTCTTCAGTTTTTATCTTGTTAGTCGACTCCAAAAAATGTCAAATTCATCTATACTTTTAAACAATGGAAAGGGAGCCTCTCCTACATTTTTCTTGAAGAAGCCTCCAATTGCTAGGTCATAACGGGTGCTTGGAATAAGCTTAATGCTTTCAAAAATGAGTGGTTGTATGTGCGTTGTCTGCTTGGCTTTGCGAGACAATGGCTGGAAGGACGTAAGGTTCATTTTTCTCAACGATAAATGCTTTTGAATCTTACAGGCATCCTTCCAAGGTCCGACAACAACCGTCACTCAACAGCGGTTTCAGCGCTTAGAGATATACCGACGACGGATAGGGATATCAAATCTTTTCTTACCGACGAGTGCCTTTTCGCTTATGGCCTGCTAGAGGAAGGGTTAAGCAATGGGTTATAGGTGAATGTCGAGGGGGAGTTAACCCCATTGCACCCCCAATTGATGTTAATATTGATGTGCCCCTTGTCGATATTAACCATGCTGAGTCCCTAGTCAAGGAGGCTTAGGACGACGTTGTGGAGGGCGAAATAAGGATCGATGTTGATGAGCCTGGTCGGGATGATGTGAATTCAAGCCATGAACCTACGGCAGGATCCTTCCAAGGCCCACAACTCCCTGCCTCAAAGAAGAAGAGAAGAAAGAGACTAGGTGTTAATCTTCACAAAGGGTAGGTTTTCCAAGAAGCCTAAGTCAACCATTGTTACCGATGATCAATCTAGCTCTTTGCCTATAGAAGACATACTTGTGGGGTTGTCGAACATTTCGGTACCAACAGATGTTAAGACTTATGATTTTCCTAATATTAATCTTAAGGAATTAAAATCCCATGTTAGAGTTGATGTTGATATTCTTCCTACTAGTAGGGAAGAAATTAGTCCAGCGAGCAAAGTTCCAGCAACTAGTCCATTAGGGGGAACAATAGGACATTCATGTGCTCTTCACTGCATAATAGTTGTCGATTTTCCACTCAAGTTTTCCTGATACACCTTTGTTTGATTTGTTGGTTCCATGGTATGCTCCCGCACATTCAGTCGCATGAGAGGTTCATCAACACCCCCATACTCCTTATTATGGGCCCTGCCATGGCTCCAATTCTGGTAGGCACTCCGATTAGGGCGATGATTGGAAAAAAAGCTATCACTCAAGAGATTCATCATCCAAAAATAAGTCAAAATCCTAGTTGTCTCATCGCCAGGATGCTCGTACCCATCCTACCATATATAGTAGTGACAAGGCGCCATCCTATGCTCCTACCTCAACTATTCCGCCGAGCATTGCTTGGGCTCTTCCAATTCTTGACGATCTTTTGAACATCGATCGAGCAAGCATTCTCTTATCGCTCCTGATCCTTCCGCAATCTCTATAGCTCTTGTTGCTACTGCAACAGAAAAGATGGCCAAAATCAGAGCCAACTTCCCGAAGATATGCTTTGATAGGTTGAAGTTCGCTCCTTCTATTCGCCTAATTTCGGGAGATGCTAAGGCAAACTCACTAGCTTGCATCAATGACGTTTATATTTAGCATAAGGCATTTCAAGATTTGGCTGGGAAAATTTCTGAGGTGTTCGAGGAAAGGCAGCATGAAACTGATCTCCTAAAACTTGAGCCCATTCATGACAAGAATATAATCAGACATCTAGACGAAGATTTCAAGGGACCGACCATAAGTGCAACCAAAGCAGAAAAGAGGTCTAAAGAGGCTTTTAAAGCATTCGACTGCCTGGTAGTGGCACATAAGAAAGAATTGGATGTTGCCGTTCACTGCAGCGGTGTGCTTGCTTTAGAGAAAGATGCCCTTCAGGATAATAAAGATGCTCTAGCCCTTTGTGTTAAGCAGCTCGAGGAATAGCTCCAGAAGGAAAAGAATGAAAAGCTTGAGGCTCAAATGGAGTCTTAGAAATATT